>CM023491.1:29504700-30104700 GCA_013339685.2 Hyalomma asiaticum | reverse complement strand
ACAAAACAATGTGATACTAGCGTAGTCTTTCACTAGATATTGTAAATAGTGTTCTGGCATGTACTGCAAGCGTCTTTGGCCATGACAGCAGACATTACAGAATCCACACACATGAAGTATATCAGAGAGCTGGATATACAAGACAGCACAATACAACAGGAGTGCAACCTTTCATTGAAACTCATGTGAAGTGTTCTGGTAACGGGCACACCCCACAAGCAGATATTACAGAGGCTCGCACAGAAATACAGCAAGTGACACCATCAACTAGAATAACTGAGCCTTCCGTTACAGCTGCCACAAATAAAGCTGCAATAAACATAGACTTCAAACAGCAACCGGTTCTGTCCCTATACAACTAATCAAAAAATCGCTGTTGAGAGCAAATAGCTGCACAGCTGCATGTGCTTATTTATTTAGGCATACAGCCTGTATCTTCATAGCTAGCAAGCATACAGCTGACTAGCTAGTAGAGGGCAAGATCTTTCTCATAGGCCAGCAAACTGCTTGCTACGATAAAACCTAGTTCCAAATACTCCATCATAAATGTATATTTGTAACACTGTTTTAATGGGAACACTATCATTAGTTCACCTTGCTATAACTGATAATTTGTTATACCTGCATTCCCTACACCGAGGTTTGACTGTAGCCAGTGGAGTGCCAGCTTAAGAGGCAAAATAACCTCCTTCCAATTAAATTTACAGGGCAAGCGAGAAGAGAAACTTCTCTAGTGCCCCAGTGACAGACCCATACCCCACACTACATAAGATAGACGTCGAACAGTTGGCTTTATTCTAAAGTGTAGATAAGTTTTAGATTATTAACTTAGGCATAAAGCTTACCCAAGCTAGCAGTTTTCCGTCTCTGTGGCCTCTCCACATCAGGCCTTGGCTCCCTCTTCTTCTGCAGCGGTTTTAAGTGGGATAGCTGCTTTGTCCTTTGGTACGTCGCTTGAGCTGCTCGATGTAAAAAATATAGAAACAAGTGATTATTTTCAAAATCTGTGCCTTCATGAGCAAAAAGAAAAAAACAACCATTAACAACATCCTCTAAATAGTTATCCCCTAAATGTCAAAAGTTCCTTAGACCTGGCCAATGTCGTCTACCACACATAAGCTTAAATTAATAAAACATTAAAGAAAAAGAACATTCTGGTCCACGTTGCTGGTGTCACTCTCATGTAGCACAAGTAGTACATGCTTCTTTCAATAAGGTGTAGGTTTGCAGCAGTCAGTGAAACAAGGGTGCACGATACCCCTGTTACACGGGCACTTTTAGCCATGGTTAGCATAAGTGCAGTTATTGTTGAACGCAGTCAGCATAGTTAAATGAAAAGTAAAACTGTGCTTGGGCTGTTAACTGCAGCTGACCGCCCACCGAGCTTGCCAAGCTCAGTTAAGCGTAAACCACGTTCAGAAATGAGCAAAATGGAGAATGGTACCTCTCCCGAGTGCAGTACTGGCATTTTGCAGATATTTTCGCAAATGCGGTCTTTTCACCTCATGTGGCATATGAGGGCATAATACAATTTTACGAAGATGATACAACATCTGGGCACCAAACTGGTTGAAACATGTGCTCTTGCATTGTGGCTGTTAGTCCCTAACGCTTGGGCCAACGTCACCGAGGAACTTGCCAGTATCACCATTCACGGTGACATTTAAAATATTGACTCCAATTTATTTACAAAATATTAACTCTGATTTATTTATGACACATAATAATTCATAACTGAACAAAATTAGTTATAAAGTTCGCCATTTCTGCAAAGCAGAACCTGCTTCCACACCATTCGACAAATTGGACGCCACAATGAAAGCAGTAAGCAGCGGCACCGGCCATTCCACTGAGCCGCCTAGCTTCTTTTCGAACCTTTCTCTTCACATCAAGACACAGAGAAAACTAAATGCATGTGTTAAGGCATGTCATACGAGCACTAACGCTAATTGTGTTGCATCAACCACAGTTGAAATCGTTAACTGTGGTTACATTAAACATTGTTAAGTTTTCCCTTGCAACTAGGGCAGTGCGTAACTGAGATAAAACACAGAGTAAGACCAATATGTCATCTCCTATAGCAAGGTTTACAGTTTTATATCTCAGCCTGCTTTCAGAAGCCCTGTGAATAGGCAAGTAAGAATGAGAAAAAGCCGGACAGCTACACTGCAAGGACGCGGACTTCCCTCTAAAGAAAACAAACAAATGGTCAGTTTCAATTCTCTTTAATTCTGTGATGTTTCATGCCAAAGCCATGACATCACTATGTGGTGTGCTATGGTGGGGGAGTGCCACATCAATATTAACTGAGGTTCTCTAATGATAACCTAATTTAAAAATACTGGTGCTTATGTATATTGCATCAAGTGCAGTACCTATGGCTGGAAACTGAACGCACATCCTTAAAGGGACACAAAGCAAAATGATTTTTCATGCATCAGTAAATTACTTTTTCACAATACCCACAGCACCACTCTTGTCGCATGAGAACACTTATTAGTGAGAAAACGCACGCAAAGAAAATACAGGTAGCGATGCCACGGACGTTAATGTACCAACTCCACTACGACATTCCAGTAATTTTCAACTAAAAATCACATTGCATTGTAGGCGAGCCAGAAACTTGCTGTAGAGAGTTCCATGAAATTTCATTGAACCAATGTGGCCAAAATATGATAAAATTACTGATGTCAAGCTTATGTTTGTGTTCAGAGCTATTGGTGAAAAATTCCAAAAGAAAACTGACCTTAATTCTCTCTTCATATCGAACCTATGGTGACAAAATCAACGACAATAGAGTTTTCAGACAATTGCTTATCTGTTTAAATTGAATTCGTGTTACTCTTTAGCATCCCTTCAAGCTTAGCAGCACGACGCCTAAGCCTGTTAAAGAGACACTAGAGTAAAAAACAATTTTTCTTGTATTTGTAGGTTAGCTTTTCACAATACCAAAAACACCAATCTTGTGAGGAGTTGACCCTCGGTTAGCTAGTAAATGTGCAAAAAGAAAATACGCGTGGCGATGCCGCTTTGAAGTTCTAGCACTTAAAACATGTTATGTCGCAGATATCTGAAGGTATCTGCTAAGGACTACATAACTGTTCATCGGTAAGGAAGACCTATATCGTGTTCCAAGGAAGCCATAGACTTAACATGGGGAGTCTCAGAACATTTGATGGGGCAAATTCACCAAGAATACGAAAAAAAAAAAAAGAAGGCCTTCGGACATCATTAGGCTTCAAAGTTCCGGTGTGAATTTCAAAATTAAAACTGAAATTCATTTTCTATTTTAATAATTAATGTAAAATGTTTAAATTATTGACATTTGAGTTCTCAAGATATAAGGTAACATTCTAACGCACTTCACCTTTAGCATCTCTTTAAGCTACCATGGCAGGCAAATTTTAAAAAACTGGTGAAGCACAAGCAAAGAGTCATCACAGGAGCCAAGCCGCACAGCACAGACCACTTACGGCAACCAAAGTTGATAGCCCCAATCTGTTCAAGGTAGTCGTGTATTCTCCCAATGCAGTTCACATCACCGCAGTTCTTGAGCCCTTGCCTCGCCTGGGTCTTGTTCAGGTATCGTGGCTTCTGGCTGTTCCAGGCATCAATGATGAAGTTCCTTATTCTGAGGTACCTGGGAGGTGGAACCAATGCAAATTGTTCAAATCCACTAAGCCTAGGCCTTCTGTTCTTTTCTGGGAAAGTCTCACAAAGCTTGGTTCTTGGAAGCCTGCTACAGCTCAGCTCCACTGATAAACATAACAATTTGCAAGAAATTTATCACCAATGGCTGTCAATGCCATGCGATAGCTTTTTTTCATTGGTTAAATATATAATACTGCCCACAGGTTCAGCTCAATTTGCCACAGTAGAGATGTGGTTCAAACGGGGACGCATATTAGCCACAGGCACATGGTGCTATTGCACACTATTCAGATTTTCGCATCCAGATGCCAGACAGATGAAAAAGAAACTCAGTGAGGGAGCCCAGGTGTTCAACCATCAACAGACAAGACAAAGCCACTGCTCTTTATAACCCATCATAATACGGAAGATGCTCTGTACACTATTCTGTTTCACTATGCCAGAGAACCATGCAGAAAAATATGCATTGTTGACTTTCACAATACCTCTCAGGTGTTTTCGAAGAACTTCCCGAAAAGAACTCCGAATGGATTATCTTTTCATCTTTGCTGATTGCAGACTTGTCCAGCACGACTTCAGCAACAGGGGGCTCAAATGTCACAGAAGTGGTGGAGCTCTCCTCTAGACCCTCTGACAACAGTCTGTCTGGACTCGTTTCATTTTCTGTGTCTTCTGCAGACGAATCGGTTGCTGGCTTGGGCGTAGCGACTCCGACAAAAGAATCACTCTTTCGAAACGGAGAACAAGGTGGGGAAAGTACGGCGTCATCACTGCCATCGCAATCAATGTCTATTTCGTCCTCCTCGTCAGCAGACTTGTCAATGCTGACGATTTCACTCTCCGGAAACTTGTTCTTCAACGTCTCGATGGCTTCGGCCTCCTTGAGCACAATCACATTCTCGTTGCGTGAAGTGGCCTGTGGTTTCGTCTTCGTCTGCTTCTTCAGGGACTTGGCCACTGCTCCTTTCGGTGTGGCAATAGGCATAGGGGTGTCAATCGCTTGGCCAGGGGTTTTCCCTTGGAGAGCCTGAAATTAGGAAAAATAGTGGGATTGTTGCTTCACAATCTCCAAGACGTATAGTGCAAGGGGCACAACTACAAAGAGAGGACAAGAAGACACATGACATGCCTTGTATGTCATCTTATTCTTTGTTTAGAGTTGCTCCCCATGTAATGTGCAACTGGAAGATCCCAAGATGTGATCAAATGTGTCACTGTTGAGAATTTAACGTCGGCTACACCGTTCAACATCGAAGTGGTAAAGCTGTAGCCATCTCCCGAGACATACCACAGCGGAAGATTCCAATTATTTTGACTATCCTGTCACCATAGCATCATAGATTTCAAAGCATATTTTCTAACTTAGCCCATGTTAGTGCACTGAAAAGGTCCCTAAAATAGTGGAGAGTCTGGCTCCTTTAGAGCGCAACATAACCTTCGCCTTTGACAATAAGAAATCTGCACCCATGAGGATGCTGCCAAAACACGTAATGTCTTGGTGAAGCAAGGCAGGAATTTTAGAGTGGTGGAGTTCTGTAATGTTCCTGCATCGTTTATGAGTTACTAATTTTCAATGTGGCAAGAGTTACCGTCTCGTGTTTGCAGTAGCTTAAATTGTTAACAAAGCTGAATACCTAAAAATTCATGAGGCTTTATGTGCCAAAGCAAGGATGTGGAGGCAGGGTTCAGAAATTTTCAAATTTTCACCACCTGGTTTCTTTAATATATAATTTTTGGGGTTCATGTCCCAAAACCATAAAAGGACTATGAGAGATGCCGTAGTGGAGGGCTCTGGAAATTTGAACCCCCTGGGGTTCCTTAGCATGCAAAGACATTGCATAGTACAGGGGCTAGGGGCTCTTGTACTGTGCATGAATCTTGACTTGTATGGTGAAGGATGGTGTATGGTGAACGCTGGTGTATGGAACGCTTGTATGGTGTATGGTGAACGCTGGAGAAGGCAGTTGCCACCCTGACGAAGACAAGTCCGCTTGTCGAAACGTTGGCTCCCGCGACATTCCCTGTTTTAAATCGTACTTTGCGATTTATTCATCGATTCAAGCATTTATCTTCCCCTGAGCTTCTCTTCTAGTTTGAACTATGGTAAGGAAAGCACAAACGAATAATTTTTTGTTTACACTATTTTACGACAGCCTGGGTGCATAGGCTGCGCATAGGGGTTGCAGAAGGGCCACTACACCTGTTTATCATCTAAGAGGGCACGAAGTCTGCCCCATGCCTTTACATTTCACTGTGTTCTGACCATAACAGCCTCAGTAGGGAAAACTCAGGAAAGGGTGGGATGTAGCAGTGAAGCTTTAACCTTCCTAATGGAAGACCCTGCGCATGCTTGGGCTTAGCAGAAAACAGAGGATGACACAGGTGATAGAGGGTGATAAGTGGTGAGCAATAATGTTCACTTTAATACTTGCATTTTTCCTAAGGAGGTAGTGAGCATGAGTCTTGACTTGTATGGTGCTCTTCGTCTTGATCACTGCAGAAATCTTGCTCCACTTATTCCCATATTGTTTCTGGCAGGAAAATCAGAGCAATAACTGAGTAAGCATGCCGCAGCTTTCGAAACTACATACTACAATAAAATTTGTTATGATCAGCGCATAACTTTGAATCTTCTACACTGAAAACTATAGTAGGCGTGAATGTCACCATCAAATGAAAATTATTTTGTTTAGTGACAATGACACTTAAACTAGATAACGGAGAACATCCTATAAGTAACAAACCAAGAATAATTAGGTTTTAGAAACTCAGTAGCAGCATAAATGGGACAACATAGCATACACTTTGGACTGCTTGCAGCCACTCATGTGCTAGCATCATCTCATAACTGGAAGAAACAACACATCCAGTGGTGTCCAATCACTATGACTTCCCCCCATAAAAAGACCCCAAAAGACTTCTGTGATGAGAAATTCTGGTAAACCAAAATGCAAGATTTCACGACATTAGCAATGCAGCCGCACGAAAAATTACACTGCAATGAACATTTGCTGTGCATTTCTTATGTTAGTTAGTCCAAATGGGTAAGGAAATTGAAATTTGCAATGCTTACCATGCATCGTAATAAAAGGGCTTCTTCTTCAGCCGTCCACTTCTTCCTTGGCGTTGACGTGCCACTAGTTCCAGCAGAAATCGCTGGTGGCTGCTTTTCAGTTCTGAAAACAACAGCACCAACGTCCATTAGAATAAAGCGGTATGTACTAGTGGCTAAGTGCACAAGATTTACGAAAAACACAAAGTCCTTGCTTAGCTAAAGAACATAGCTTCTAATTAAGTGCTTCAAGCTGTGGTAAACTTTATTACCGACACAGTTAAACATTAAATAAGAAATGCTATGCATTAATAACAGAGCACAAACTCATACATGCTATTAGCTTGTGGCCTGGGTACTTCTGTCACTGAGATTGCAAAAGCCAAGCAAACAAGTCATGCCATATCCAAGTAATACTAGGATCCAACATAATACATCAGACTATTTTACAAAGGAAAGTTCTACTGCAGAGGTGTGGGTTTTACCCATACATTTTTATTCCAGAAAATTATTGTACATTACATCCGAATTTCAATATATGCATTCAGTCTACCTTGCAGAAAGGCATAAACATCAATGAACAACATCTGACAGGTAAAGATACATTTTCGTTGCACAATGTTCACAACTCGAAAAGATGATGATGAAATAAATTGAAAGCACTGAAAGATGTACTCAAGCACTGGAACTAAAATTCAGATTGCAAACTGGGCTGATGAGTCCCGCTCATGTTTGTCAAATAAAGAAGCTGCATAGAAGAATACAACTTGTCTTTGGTGATATCACTACAAACAGTCAAATGAAGGCAGTTTTGACATGGGAGTCAAAATGACAGATGCTCTGAGCACTTTCATTTGCTATGAGCTAGAGTCACCATAATGTCCCTGGAACTGAGTGCGTGACTGAGTTATTGCTTTCTGCACTGTTAGGGCAAATGCTACGGTATATTTCCACAAGCTCAGAACCAGATATAGTTAGCAAGTGCTAGAGAACACTTACTTGACTTCAACTGTGTTAGCTTCTGCTATGCACCCCGCCTCAATCTCAACCGTTCCATCAATGGTAGCAGCCTGCACACAAGATGCTTTGGTGAGCATCTTCACTAAATAAGGTTGCACATGCTTCACAGCAGAGCTGTGCCTCCATAATCGGAGTAGATGCACGCGAAAACAAAAAGAACAGTAGCAAACGACAGCTTTCGATGCCATGCGCTGTATAGCCCTCAATGCTCATCTCAGAAAAAAAGTGTTGCAAAGGATCAGTTTTTCTTTGACATTTGTAAAATTAAATGCTGTGTCTAAACCAGTACTTCAGAAGCATAAAAAATAAAGATGCTGAGAATACTGAAGACATGGCAGGAGACTTCGACAATGTTTTTGACTTTCCAGAGCATGTTGTGCATCACGGGATGTGCTGATCATTTTGGGTTATTAAATGCGAAGCATTTTGTGGTGAACTTAGGTCACTTTGATCGTCTATCTATCTATCTATCTATCTATCTATCGTATCTATCTATCTATCTATCTATCTATCTATCTATCTATCTATCTATCTATCTATCTATCATCTATCTATCTATCTATCTATCTATCTATCTTATCTATCTATCTATCTATCTATCTATCTATCTATCTATCTATCTATCTATCTATCTATCTATCTATCTATCTATCTATCTATCTATCTTCTATCTATCTATCTATCTATCTATCTTCTATCTATCTATCTATCTATCTATCTATCTATCTATCTATCTATCTATCTATCTATCTATCTATCTATCTATCTATCTATCTATCTATCTATCTATCTATCTATTCTATCTATCTATCTATCTATCTATCTATCTATCTATCTCTATCTATCTATCTATCTATCTACTATCTATCTATCTATCTATCTATCTATCTATCTATCTATCTAGCAGCCTATGTCTCAGTGCTCTCCTGGTTGTCTAGTTCACCTGGTATACACATGGTAGAACATGAATGATTGATCTTTACATCACTAACATGATATACTCATCATGTACATCATGGTACTGCAATCACATGTCACTCGCACCCATGGTATGCGGGCATGCGCCGCAAGTGTTTGAATTTTACTCTGCCTATGTGAATCAAGGAGCAATTGAAATAGACAGCATATTATAACAAACTTAGAAAACGAAAAGCACATTCTTTGTCATAGCCTGCTATTGAAATGTAACTATAACATGCACACAGGCACACACAAACACACCGTAATCTCTGAAGGCAACCCAACAAGTGGCAGGGGTATTGAACCCGGGTCCCTGCAGCACCAAGCAAGCACGCTACCACAAGGTTACGATGGCACCTCCTACATGGCACATATAGTAAATAAACCTACTGCACCAACAGCTGTGATGATGGTGTTTGTGTAAGGTCAATAGCACTTCTAATGTGGGCTAAGTGCTATCATAGCAATCTAATAATCTATACATATGTTCTACTATCGCTCAGCACACTTTTGTACGACTTCTTTCTATTCTGTAGGAATACGTCAACAAAAGAAGGTTATGATACACACATCAGAGCACCGTAGCATGCATTTCTCTTCAACAGAACTGACATAAGTGTTATGCACTAAAATGGATGCCAATATTACGTCTAGCATAAGCTACCATTCAGTCACCACGGTGGTGCCGGCATTCCTGGTTATCCGACACTACACATACACCCAGTCATGCACACTAAACAATGTTCATCCTGCCGTTAACACTTGGCTAAATGGCAAACAATCCATCACAGGCAATTTCCTTGCTAACCAATTTCCTTGCAAGCAGGCAGTGCAGTGAGGTTAGGTCCATTCTGGAACAACCTCACAGCACTGCCTGCTTGCAAACTTTCACACATCAAAGAGATGAACTGATTTTGATGTTATGTGTACGTGTAGAACATGACAAACATTTCTACGAATCATATTGAAGTAAATGTGCAGGAAACACGTGAGAACAAGAGGTGCTGCTGGAAGACAACATGAACGCCTAAAGCAAAAGAAAACATGAACCTACAATTCGGGCATCTGTTTGCCACAGGGGCTTGAATGTGTCATTGAATTCAAGCAAGTCATCACAGTTGGCATCCCTGAAGAGCCTGAAATGGACATAAGAGATTATCGTGATGAAATGTACACATAATGAAGGAAGGTGCTGCACCAATACACAAAAAAAGTTGATGGCATGCGGTGTTTGATGGAGAAAAAGCCACATCTGCCCAAGGAGCACCAAAGAATAAGCGGTATTTCAGTGGTGCGGTGGTTTGTAATAGTTAATGTGAAATGACTGTAGGGAAACCGTGTCACATGAACCATTTAATACTGGAGCTTTAATAAACCGCTTTGTTTAGTAAACCACTTCACAGCTGTAGAATGCTTGAATATGTGTGGCTAATAAAGATAAGTGCAATGAATATAATGACTGTAGGGAAGCTGTGTCAAGTGAACCATTTAACACTGAAGCTTTAATAAACCTCTTTGTTTAGTAAACCACTTAACACTGTAGAATGCTTGAATATGTGTGGCTAATAAAGATAAATGCAATGAATATGGGAGCTCTGCAACGAAGCAGTGGCAACGGGACACAGGTCTAAACGAGAAAGCTGCAGTAATACAAGTAGAATGACGGCCTCTCCAGATCCCTAAAACAACCCAAAGTCGGATCGTAGTAAAAGATGTGCAATATATAAACCTGGGAATGCGTGGCATTTGAGTGAATAGGCGCAATTGTGTGCAGCACGGTTCAATGAATCACACAGGCACCTCGAATTTACCCAATTTCCCGACAGTGCAGTCGGCAACAGCAATCACAGTTCAACGGTTTCGCGAGCAATACTATTACTTCGCGCAGTGAATTTGGATAGGTTACTGGAATAACGATGTTTTTAGAGCTAAACACGACGTATACGGCGTACAATGAGTGCGGGTGCTGCGACGAAGGACACTGCTCACACACACACCTTGTCAACCCCGAAACTGTCATATCAGGGTCACAAAGTGAGGGAACCTACGCGATTCCTTTGACGGAACAGAAAACGCGCTTTATCTTCGCAAGCCTCTTGGGGTTTTGTGTACTGTCTTTCGTGAACTAAGCAGGCAGAAAGAAACTGACAGCGAGTGCGGTACATCGCAGCATTCGAAACTTGCCTGCCGATGCGATGCCTTCAGCAGCTCGCAGCTGCGACTGCGTGGCATGCTCAGTCATTTAAAAGCTTATAACAAGTCGATCAGGGTAACCCAGGGATGAAAATCGTATAGGAAAGGGCTTGCACTCACGCTGTATCGGCTTGGAAATCACTTTCGACGTCCACGGACTCCCAGAAGCAGACATCTTCCTCGAAGTCCGCCATGAAACCGACTGCACCGACGTCGCCTTAACGCCGAATTATTCGCCTGCAAGCGCCATGGCTGGGCGTAGCGCTGAGAAACCACACTCGCTCAAGCTGACATAACGGGAAATAAGTAATCAGACCGCCGACACAGAAACAAATCGCATGTGCGTTTCAAACGAGTAAACAGTGCAGCCATTACGCTCTTTGGGGAACACCAGCGACTCTTGCGAGGGTTTGCTCGACAGTTATCAGTAGCATTAAAGTACGCTTTGTTTATTTCGGCGCGCTCAAATTTTTCCGTAACTGTAACAAGTACAGAGCAAGAAGAGCGTACGTCGTAAAACGAGCACAAGCGAAAAACATAAAAACTGTAGGATGAAAATTTCAGGATGTCCGCATGGCGGCCTGCGCGGATTGCATATCCGTGTGGGCGGCCATAATCGGGGAAGTCAAATGTTGAGGGATGGTCAAATGACGTTCGGATCAGTGAAGTTGCCCGCGTCGTGTTTGCAGAGCGCGAAGGCTGACGCTAAGGCGGGCGCCTTCGGCACGACGGGTTATAAAGCCGTGGCCACGGACCGCCAATGAACATTATCCGGCGGCGCAGCGCCTCGCTCAGCTCGTGCGACACGAACCGCGACCCGACCGAAATGGAACTAGTTTCGGAGTCGTTCAGCTCCGAAAGCTGCGAGACTAAGATGAAGGACGAGTACAAGTACCTGAACGAGGATCACTCCGACTCCATCCTGAAGGGTCTCAGCGCTTTCCGGGCCAGCAGGGCGTTCTGCGACATCGTGCTGTGCGCCGAAGCTGCGGAGTACCCGTGCCACAAAGTTGTGCTCGCGTCCTTCAGCCCTTACTTCAGGGCCATGTTTTCCAGCCAGATGGCCGAGCAAACGCAGAATCGCGTTGTCCTCAACGGCGTCGAAGCCGAAACGCTAAGAGACTTGATCGACTACGCGTACACTTCGACCGTAACGATTACCCGGGCCAACGTCCAGTCGCTCCTCTCGGCCGCCAACCTTCTGGACGTGGCTCCGGTCAAAGATGTGTGCTGCGCCTTCCTCGAACAACACATCGACGAGACCAACTGCCTCGGCATACACACGTTCGCCGAGATGCACGCCTGCACGGATCTCCAGGCCAAGGCGAAGGACTACGCGTGCCGATCATTCGAAATGGTGATGCGTCACGAGGAGTTCCTAGAAATATCGGCCAACAAGCTCGTCGAATTCATCTCCTCAGACAGCTTGAAAATCGAGAAGGAGGAGCGTCTGTTCGAGGGCGCCCTCTCCTGGCTCAAGCATAATCCCGAGTCCCGGATGGAAGGCTTCGAGAAGATCTTCGAACACATACGCTTGCCCCTGATGAGTACGTACTACCTTCTCGACGTGGTGGCGACGACCCCTGCCGTGTCCCAGAACCAGAGGTGTTGTCAATTGCTCGAGAAGGCGAAGGCATACCACCTGCTGCCAGACAGGCGGAAAGAGAGCCACCAGCCCTGGACCACTGTCCGGAAGAACTCCTCCATGGTGGAAGTCACCGTGCTGGTTGGAGGTGAAGATGATAAAGTTGTCCTTCGAAACGTAGACTGCTATGCCCACAACAGCCGGTCATGGCTGACCCTCGCTTCCCTCCCATACGCCGTGAGCAAGCATGGTGTGACTGCTACTGGTCAGAACGTCCTCTTTATGGCAGGTGGAGAATACCCAGACGGATCTGTCAGCAGGGCAGCATGGCGTTTTGATCCGGCATTGAACACTTGGTCTGAAGCAGCCCCGATGAGCGTTGCAAGGTCTGAAGTGGCCCTTGCAGCGCTCGATGGCTGTGTGTATGCAGTTGGTGGCTGGGATGGCACATCGCGCCTCGCCTGTGTTGAGTGCTATGACCCTGCATCCAACCGGTGGGACATAGTGCAGCCAGATGAAGGTCCCGCTGACAAGCCCCGCTGTGGCGTCGCTTCAGGGAAAACTGTACGTGACTGGCGTGGCAGTTGCAGACATTGGCAGCAGCGCTGACAGCGTCAAGTCCTACAACCCAATCGCCGACGACGTCGACAGCATTGACAGTGTTCAGTGTTATGACCCCAAGGCCGACTCTTGGAAGGAGCTGCCTCCAATGCTGATGCCACGGTCAGGTGCGGCCTCGTGCGTGTTTGACAGGAAAGTCTACGTGATTGGTGGCTGGCACGTGTCCGAAGAGAACACGAACAAGGTCGAGTGTTTTGACCCTCGGACAAATACGTGGCACTTCTGCAGGCCTATGAGAGAGCGCCGATACAAGCCAGGTGTGGCCGTAGTTGGAAACAAGATTTTTGTGTTTGGTGGTGAAGAGAGTTGGGACCAGCACCACGCCACAATGGAGGTCTATGATGCGCAAGCTGACACGTGGCTTGGCCTGTGGGAAATGCCCCTGAAAAGGAGTTGGCTTGGGTGTGCGACAGTGAGCATTCCAGTGCAAATGTTTGATGAAGAGCATGAATGGGTAGCGCCGGAGATGTGAACACTGGCCTCGTTAACACCACTCATTAGCACTTCCACCTTTCCTGCGGCTATGGCATGCTTATTTTTGGAAAAGCATGCATGTTTTCGTTATTTTTTAATTTTTTGCTGCTGTTATGCCAGCAGCAGACACTTGTACAGTTCGACGCTATGTAACAGTGCTTTCCCATCTGTGATATCTGCAACATGCCAGAGCTATGCTGCATCTTCTATCGAAACGTTTAGCATTTACCTTTTTTAGCATGTTTTATCTTTCTTTTAGCATTTAACATTTACTCTAAAGCTATTCAAGTTAATACTCTGTGAAGCAGTTAAGATAAGCCCCGCTATTAAAACAAGAAAAGAACACAGTCTGCCCTCGCCTGCGATTGAAATGTAGACATAACAGGCACACAGACACACATGCAACTTACCAGGCAGCAGGGGGGGGGGGGGGGGCGGAAGGTGGTATCAGTCGTGAGCCCTCGAGGTGCCAAGCAAGCACGCTACCACTAAGCTACAACAGCTGTTCCCTCGTGGTATATAAATGAACCTACTGCACCTGCATTTGTAGCGATAATGCTTGTGTAGTGCGAATTGCACTTCTGTGTGATAACCACTATCATAGCAATACATAAGCTCTGGTACCATTCGGTATGCTTTTGTGCAACTTTGCTTGATCTTGTAGGAATACATCAATGAACGACGCTTATGATAGCACATCAACTCATATACATTTTTCTCCAACAAAACGTAGGTCTGTGCTTTGGACTAATGCGAGTTCCAACATTATATCTTACTATGAGCTACTGTTTAGTCACCACGGTGCTGTCGGCGACCCTGGTTAGCATGCTTTAAGCATACTGATGAGTAGGTACTCATGCAATTTGCACAAAGACCTCGATCCTACTCGGAATACCTGGCTGAATGCCAAACAATTCATCATGTGAAGTTTCCTCGCTGACTGCTTCGCACAACACCAATTCCCACAATGCGTGGGATCTGTAGGATTTTTCTTTGCAAGCTCCCGAGATACAATAGTCAGGTGAACTTTTATAGTACTTCACGAAACCTATGCCTCCTTTCCATAGCCATGGATCACACTTGAAGCACTGTTGTATTGCCTTGGAACTGTGTGCTACTAGTACTTGCCATTTTGCCATGAGCCACTACTGCCAGCTGTGGCAGTCTAGTCACCGATATTTCCAAGCGCCGTTTATTGGTGTCTGTTTTCATATGTGAACATTTGTAAATTTTAGACATGTTATGCATTAGCCTTATTGCAACAGTTTCGTGTTCTCAGCCAAGTTTAGAGATGTACGTGTGTTGAGTCTTCCCCGAGACACTGACTGCACAGTGCAGGAGCATCAGGAAATATTCATCCACACACGAGTCCTTTACGTGCAGCTAGGCATCTAGTGTGGTGACGAGTTGTATGCATTTACTGTGTAGAAAGTGAAGCTGCCATTGTGATACATATGCGAGAAGAAACCAGGCTGTTGGTTGGTTGCTTGCATGAATCTTTATTTTATCTTTTTTATTATTCAGTTTTATTTAAGTGGTCACAGCCTTGAAGATTTACTTCTGTCAATGTGAATAAACATGTTTATATAACAGCAGTACTTGCGAGCATTTAGAGCTACTACTCAAACTGTTGTGAAAGACTTCAGACAATTATTCAAGCTTCGAGATTGTGTACCAAGAACATGCTTTTATTGATCAATGGAAAATTTGTATCGCCTATTTATAAAAATGTACATAGAGACTGATGCATGTTACAGGAAGCACATATGCTTTGGCTTGGAATAAGTACCAAGCGAGTGGGCTGAAGTCCCGCCACCTAGTACAATGAACAATGTATGTACCAAAAATACTACAGCCACTCTAAGGTGCTTTGGCCAAGCTCTTGGTACCTTGGTAAAAATGTAGGTGCATCTGCCTACTGACAAGGTGGTACCCACAGTGGCACCAACATACCTCAGACCAAACATATGCGCTTTGTTTAGTACAGAGGTAGGTAGTGTCTGCCTACTACCGAAATGGTATTTGCCCCAGGAACCTTGGGCCAAACCTCAAAAACGCAGGTATGTTGGTGCCAACATAGCTGCTGTTTTTTAAAATGTACTTACACTGGGATCTTAGGTAATTTACTCGGATAGGTACTATAGGCCATAAAGGTATGCAGACAGTGTCTTAGGTGCCAACAACCAGGTTGGTACCTACATGGATCTGAGGTACCTTTCTTTGTTAAGGTACACTGGACTGACTGCGGGCACCTTGGTACTAACGTAATTGCTTTTCCAACTACCGACGTAGTACGTGCCTTGGCAGCCAGCTATCTTGCTAACTTAAAGGGACACAAAAGTGAAACTTTTTCTCGTATTAGTGGGTTAGCTTTTCACAATACCAAAAGCACCAATCTTGTGAGAAGGCCCTCGGTAACCTAGGAAACACGCAAAAAGAAAATACGGGTGACGATGCCGCTTTGAAGTTCCAGTACTACAATGCGCGACGTCACAGATATTGGGCAGCATCTGCTAATACCTACAAAACTTATTTATCGGTAAGAAAGAACTGCCTTGTGTTCCCATGAAGCCAGGACTTAACACAGGGAGTTTCAGGACATCTGATGGGGTGAATTTGGCTAGAATGCAGAAAGAAAAAAATCCTTTTGACATTAGGTTCAGCCGTTCTGGTGCGAATTTTAAACTAAAACATTGACCTTCATTTTCTCTTCTAATATTGAGTATAAAATGTCAAAATTAACAACAATTGAGTGCTCGAAATATAAGTTGCCATTCTAAACCACTTCACCATTTCACTTTAGTGTCGTTAATGCTACATGCAAGGTAGTGCCCACTTTAGGACTAACATACAGTCGTGAGCAATATGAAACAGAATGGTGGCATTACCTCCGGGATGCTGTAGTGGCTGTATGCAGCTGCCAAGCATAACGATGTTCACACACTAAACGTTCATATCTTGCATATTAGTACATCGTATTCATATGTGTAAATCATGAGTGATTGTTTCTTAATCGGTGTTCCTTTCCATGAATGGACCACATGAATGAACCTCACTGTAATACAGACAAATGTTTGAGACTCTCCTCAGCTTGCATTTGCAAACCCAAAGAAACAGGGACCATTTGGCTAAAAGTAATAGCACACTGAAAGTATACACTTCTCATTCACAGAAAAGCCAGGTGCACAGCTGTGTTAGCTACCATAGCTCTCTGTTGAAGTGCCTGATGGATCTATTTTTGTTTGGCAAAACCATACCAAACCAGCACATACTGAAATCAAGAAAAGCGCAGGAGCGTATTGTTTGTGCCTTTCAATTGAAGCATCAAATTATTGGATAAAAAAAATTAATGTGGCAGTACATTGCATGCATAATTCAGAGGTTGTGGCTTTGGACCCCACCGCCAGCAAGTTGCTTTCTATTCTATCCCATTACTTTCCCTTCATCTAACAATTACTGCATGTCAATTAGAAACTGCCACTGACGGCCCCTACACTTTCCTTCGCTTCATACCTATTGTGTTGAAAAAGTAATATTGCTTTTCTGATATGGCTCCAACACCACCAAAGCCACGCTTCCTTTTCCTGCCAGTGGTGGTGGCATCACGGGAACTTTCGTCTGCAAAAGCTCATCCAGGCATCCCATGCTTTAGCTGGGACGGCTATTATTTATACGCAACTGGCATGATCCCTGTGGCACTCACAATGATGATTCTGATTTTGAGGCCACGAAAAGGATACCTTTTTTCTTTTACACATTAAAGTCCACCAGCAGAGAATGGTTCTAATAACAACTAACCAGGCAAAATGCACAGTCATACTTTGATACAACAAAGTATTGGTTGTCACGAAACAAATCAATATATAGTAGTCTTGCAACTGACAGTGTTACAAACATGTTTATAACCAAATTTGGTTATAGCAAAGATATTTTTCTGTCAATTCAATTGCACGTTAAAAGCTGCATCAATTGCCAATTGCAAGTTTTTCTTTTTCAATGCTCAAGGGAATTAGCTGTGCGCTAGCAGGATGGCACATGTTCCTTGTATGCAGATGTGGAACAGCTTTCGTAAGTGAAAGCTCAAGAGAACATTCACACACTGCTTATTATTTGGTTTCCAAAGACTGCTTAGGCCCTACGATGAGCGTTGAAGTAAAAAAAAAAAAAAATGATATTACGCATACCGGAGGAACAAGATAACAAAAGAGCATTTTTCTGTTAGCCCCAGTTTACTTTCACATATTGCAAGTGCCTACGCAGGGTCGATCATTGTTCCAAGTGCTCCACGACACTGCCCAATGCACTCCTCCTGGGGCACGGGCTACATGTTCATGCATTGGATGTAAAAATAATGACATGGTGCTGAATACTAATAAGTGCGCTCACTTCAGCTTTACTAACAGGGTCAATAGGTTCATGAACCAATACACGTTAAACAACCAAGTAATTAGGAAAGAAGACAAATACAAGTATTTAGGCGTTATGTTTTCTGAGGGTGTGGGATGCGTCTGAACTCATTAGCACCATTGTAAGCAGAGCTGGAAAAGCCCTTGGCTTTCTACAACGAGTGGAGAAGTTAAGCAGGCCACGTACCATGCCTACGTTAGACCTATACTGGAATATGCCTGTCCTGTGTGGGATCCGTTTCACAAAGTACATATTCATGCACTTGAGCGCATTCAATCGCAGCAAGATTTGTTCTGGGGAAATATGACCGATCAGAAAGATCCCGAAATATGAAGCGAGACCGTGAATTGGCAATCGTTTGCAAGACTAAAGGACGAAACTATTTGCAAGACAAACTATTTTACTTAATCTATAATAACAGGGATTAATGCTTCGGATTACTTAGAAAATGCACATTGTCAGTCTTCTCATCATGATCACAAATTTAAAGTATGACCATACACCCCCAGGACTAATCTTCTTAAACATTCTTTTTTTCCTTGAGCGGTTACTAAATGGGATATGTTACCAGCCGATTTGGTTGGCCGCAAGACTGCGGATTCATTTTATCAATGTCTGTGCCCCCCCAAAAATGCCTAAAAAAGGTGCTGTGGGTAGTGTTCAAAAAAAAAAAAGGAAAAAAAAAGAAGAGGAGTGGTTGTACGCCGTACCTGCAGCACGTCGCTGATGGTTCTGCCATCAGTGTCAGATTTGAGGGTGGCACTGAAGCCAAGCGTTAACATGCTATCACTACTATTGTACTCTCCTCAACATAATATCAGTGTGATTCTACAAACAGCAGTTCCCTGAAATAGTGATGGGTGGCCACACATTATGTTCTACAGCTTCAGAGTGCCAAGATAAAAAGAACTTAATAAAGGTATATGACGTGAATCCACAAATGATAACCACCATAACAAATGGGTGAATCCCTTCAATGCAAGCTGCTTCTGGTATGATATGTGACATCTCAATTTAATACCATACCACACACAACACCCCTCACAGTTTTCCTTGTATGCAGATGTGGACGAATCAGATGCAATGGGAAATCAGACATTCAATCAGTGCAATCAAACATTTGATTGCTCTTAGTTTTTTAATGTGTGAAATAAAGACGTGGCTTCCATCTAGACACGAATGAAGTCAAAAACATTATTCTGTGCTTCAAACACAATTTGCAGCAACCTCGTGAGCAAATCCGACATGGTTTCTGCTTGGGCTTTCCATACTTTGCATCAGCAATTTTTCCAACGAGGCTTTCCAAATGACATTTTCGAGATACTGTACAACATTCCAGAAATGCTGGCTTGAGCCACTGTGTATGTCCTAATAGCACACCATTTAAAAGTCACACGACATCATGATTAACAAACGCTAGAAAACACTGGCCACACATTAAATGAACTTCAGTTGTATTCCACTCATTTGACACAACTTAGTAGCTCGTCTTCAAGCCTCATTTGATTGCTTTCAGATGCACCACAACAGGTAGTCTGCATCAAAAAATGAGCTTGTTCAGCTCGGTCATGATATGTCAAATGTCGCTGTATTCTGAGCTGGTCAGTGACAGATGGCTGTAACAGCTGTACCTCGCCTGCTCCAAACGTGAACAAACAGTTGTGAAATGAAATGCACAGTGCGGTACTGTACCAGTGATGCATAAATCAGTGCTCTACATGTACAACAAAGTGGCTTCATTTAGAAATGTAATGTTTCTGCATTGCAACCACACCAATGTGTGGCTTTTAAGCAAGTACCTTTTTGATGAGCGCAGACATGTTCATACTGTTAAACCTCATTACAACAAAGTTGCATTTGACATAAAAATGATGCAAAATGTAAACAGTTTCATTATATTCAAAAATTTGTTACAACCATACACACATGACACATCCATGGCAAGGCTATTCTTCACCTGCTCTGTTATAACCTGTAATTCATTAAATCCGTATTCACTATATCGAGCTCCTGCTGTAGCTCTTTGCCATGTAGTATTCAGGCAGGTAAGCAAGACAAACCATTTTCCCAGTTTATGTTGATTGGGAGCATCTTAAAATTTAAACCATCTAAAGGCTATACCTGAAATGCCACAGCAGCAATAGAAAAAAAAGTGCTGCTTTATATTTCAGTATGCTGTCATCGAAATAATGTAAAGTACGCCAAGAAAGTTTTCCTTTATAAAGTTATTTTTATATGATAAGGTGCATATCGTACACTGAGAGCAAAGTATTCTAGATAGATATGTGTCTACTACAGCGGCTGAACTTTGTGGAACTCAACCGTGACAAGTTAATATTCTAAGACACCTTCTGAAGAAACATCTTTATCCACTGCATCTCAATATCGGTAATTTGAAATGGTCTTCTCCTGGAACAACATTCATGCTTTATGTTTCATGTTGTATACTCGCTTTATTGTCGATACCAAACTGTGAACAATAAACAATGACCACTTTGGTGCCTGTATTGCTTCAGTAAAAAATGTGCCACCAAACAATACAATGTGGATTTAGCACTGTATGTACCTCACAATAAAAAAATAAATCTTTATTTATAAATAACTACAGAATGTCCACTCACACTTATTCATACAAATCATTTCAACGGCCTAACAAACTACTTTGATCTCGTTACTCAATAAAGAAGCAGTCTGCTTGCCGCATGTGGTTGCAGCAATGTGCATTTCATTGTCTCAAGGCCCAAGAATCAGCAGAGTTTGTTCCGAGCATACAAGGACGCAAATAAACATCACATTCGGCACACATGCCCACACGTCAGGGGCCTAACAACTATAAATATAAATCGCTTTGTATCTATGCACATTGTACATGTTACATTCTACTTTGATGCAGATTTACACGATATCACAATGAACACTGTCCTACGATAACTGCATAGTCTTCGCGTTGCGTGTCTTTTCATTAGATTGTGGCTGCGCAACCTTTCTGTTTTTCCGTTGACTAGTACTGATGGAAAGCTGAGCTGTGCAAGTGAACTAGAAGCCACAAGAATGACACAGCACACTACTTCACATATGGCACCCCTAGTATTTTTTGCCACTAATGCCAAAAGCTCAATTCATTAGACACTGTACAAATCACCACACAAACCTAGAGTGCTACAACTTTTTCACTGCTGCTTCAGCGATTAAAGCTCTTTAACGTGTCTTGCATGCTCGTGCCGCAATGCAAGGTTAACACGACACGTGGGCATGCTAGTTACCACGTGACCAGGTACATGAACACATTAGCAGAGAAACTTTCGCACGTGGTTATCCACGCGATTCCTCAACTGTCCAGATATGCGTGACACCTCAAGGTCAGATATGTATTCGTCGACTATCACGGGGGCCAGCCGTGTCAAGCTCTTGTAAGTGCCTCAGTGGCACAAATCATAAGCGCCGCTATGACCAAACAGAATCTATGACTGACCAAATAAAAGGACTGTCACCTGTGGGGTCATTAAACACATTCGCGAAAGCACCGTGAGGACCTTGTGATGGTTCTAAATTTAGCAGTGCAAGAGCAAAGCTCTGTGCAATGCAATGCTTGCAGCTGCCGTGGTGCTAAACTGAAGCATATTATCACACGAACCTCCACGACAGGGCACGAAATAGTAAAGCATTCATGGTAAGAAAATCGCCAAGTTCGTGGCGCAAGATGTAAACAAGAAAACATAGGACACGGCAACTTCATACACGATCCCATTATGTAGCAGTGCTCGGTTCTGGTCGAGGCATATTTAGTCTCGTAATATTTTTTCTTCTCGTTCGCTGTCTTTTCCATCTACCAGTGTCAATATGAGCAAAAACATCAGTGCAGAAGCTTTAGGGTGTGAATTATGAGGCCCGATAAAGTTGGAATGTTAGAGTGAATACAAGAAAATGGAATGAGAAAAGAAAAGCATTCAGAATAAAGCAGAGGTAAAACACAGTCAAGTATGGGATATCTATCACGCGAAAAAATACCAATGCCCGTCAATTACAGCCAATGTAAAACAGTGGCATCAAGTTAGATGAAAGATTGCACAGAATGGTGAACGAAGTCCCACGCCACACGGTGGAACGGGGCTTCGCATTCGTGCGAGTTTTCAAAATGTCACTCCCAACACTAGGGCTTGCAATCAACGTGTCCAAGTGCAGCACCAGGCTAACACTGCTCCTTGCAGTGTGGAGAAATAGGCACCACTGAAGAAAGAGAATGAAGAAAGGTGCAGAAGCGTTCAGGTGTAAAGGAAAAAAAAGAAGGGGGCTGCCTTGCGTCTCGTCTGCTGCAAGTATGTTGTGGAATGCATTCAGTGAATGGTGACTAGGCCTTCGTATTGAACTGCCTCTCCTCTTCAGTGCACCCGCCTGCTTTTTTTCATAAGAGGTAGCTCCGTATCTGCAAAGATTTGATTGATTGATTGATTGATTGATTGATTGATTGATTGATTGATTGATTGATTGATTGATTGATTGAGTGAGTGAGTGAGTGAGTGAGTGAGTGAGTGAGTGAGTGAGTGAGTGAGTGAGTGAGTGAGTGAGTGAGTGAGTGAGTGAGTGAGTGAGTGAGTGAGTGAGTGAACGAGCGAGCAATCAAAGTGTTGGGCACAGAACTTTCAACAAAATCAACTGATGCATTATGTCACTGCAGTAACAAGATGAAGCATGGAAACTTTACGAAACAGAAACATTCATAATGTAAATGCAGGAATAAGAAAGGCTGGGTGGAAATCCAAACATCTATACGTAATCTCATAGCAGCTCTGTTCAATGTGCTGGTAGTGCTATGCTGTTACATGTAGCACACCTTTACATATTCTTTGATGAAGCAATAGTAGCACTGTTATCAGTAATAACTGTTGGGTTTTTTTGCGCCGAAACTATTATACATAGTATGACTATCAGGCAGGACCACCTGAGGATGTTTAACCTGCACCTATGTCTAGACACACAAGTGTCCTTACATTTCACTCCCACTGAAATGTGGCTACTGTGGTTGAGAGTGAGAATCGAACCCACACCCCTGGGCTTTCATTGTTAGTACTGTTACTAACGTGAAGCAAATGCCATCTTAGGGCTGCAAAGCGCTACAGAAAGGTAACCTCATGTGACGTGATGGTAATGGCAGCTGAGCACGTGAATCATGCAAGCGTGATTGCATTACATTTTCCATAGTGACCCAGAGGTCTTCTTTTATCTCACTTACAGTCCTCAGATGAAATTCTGTGAAGACAACCAGAGTCCCGAGCACCGCAAATCCAACGTATTGAATCCACAGAAGGAACTCCTGAAAGACACATACAATAGTGGTAGTAATGACTTAATGAGGGAAATGACGTGCATAATTCGGTGCAAAGTAGTAGCAGGGTTTTAATAAAGGAAATGGCACTTAATAAAGAAGCGTCACCATGTCCTGGCAGTGAGATAGCACACTCTAGCGAAATATAAGGATTTCAGTAATACTCGGGAATGAAGAACACCCAAAATTTCTTATAATGAAATAGCACCTGAGATAACAATGTCTCTGTGACATTTGGCATTCATTATAGAAATAACAGTATGCACATCCATTAAAGGCAAGCATAGAAACTGTTTATGCAAAGCTAACAAATCAACATGCACATGAACTGTCAGCTAGAGGGGTCTCACAATCCATTTTGTAAACATATCCTGTAAATAACCTTCTACGCAACTGGTTATTCATTGACAGAACAATGAGTGAAAGTTATGGGTATTGATCCCAGTAAATATTTTTTACATAATATATTCATTACATGCTCTTAGTGTGTTTTGGAGGAGCAAATTTTATGTGCGACTTCATTAAAGGTGGGCTCTCCAAGAAGTTTCTATAATCATACATATATATACAAGCTTCTCTTGTGTAAATGTCATCCTTTTTTATGCACTTTCCCAAAGCCTGACCTGCCCCAATGCTTGCAAAGCTGTCTGCACTACACTAGCTCAGCCTGACTTCATGCTTTTCCCATGCAAAGTTCTTTTATTAGACATGATGCAAGAGGAACACCTTCGTGAGAGAAGCTTATGTACAGTGCACTACTCCAATATCCCTACCGATCTTTTTGTGTTTTAAATAACAAATAACACAGAGATGTAGGCATACTATGCCAACAGAAAACTGTGCATTATAGTTTCAGAATGTAGCCTTGCACAGTTCGTAAAAACTACACAAACAAACAGGAAACATGTAGCAATTATAAAGGGCCATTAGTACATCACAGTGTCGGTTTGTACTCTATTCAGGTCATTACGTTGTTATGAGAAGATGGAAGAGTGCTGAAGAACAGTACGAAGGAGGAGCAAGGACACAGGCGCTGCTGTTCGGTTTGTCTTGTTGTTCAGTGCTATTTCGTCCTCTCATAATAATGCATCAACCAGCCCAAATGTATACCCTTCTACAGTTCATTACATTGTTCTTGTTATAATTTATGAACAGTTCACCAGTTACACTGCTACATAATCACAGTTGAACAAGCGTGATGCAGTGCTTCCTCAGTGACATCTGTGCCCTCCTGTCAGCACAAAAGAATGGCATGATCTCTAAACCACAAGCTTGGTGTGTGACGTCTGATTTAAGAAAGCTCGCAAACTGAATGATCATGTGGCTATGGCCACAAGGTAGGTGACATCACAGCTTATTTCCTCTGGTATAGGCGACACTCACCCACATACGATTGATGAAGATTGCAAAGAGGAACATTTGCATTAGTGCGTGAGCATTGGCGATGCGCCAGAACCACATAATGATCCACATCATGGAAGAACGCAGCACCTCTGTTTGAGCAACCTGCAAAAACAAAACAAAGAAATAGAAAATAAACACAGACCTTTCCTTTCCCTGTCTCTATCTGATAAAGGTATCAAAGTGGGCACAAATTAGATCACAACACGTCATAAAGATAGTGCTTGATAAGAGCAGAAACTAAGGATGGAGACTGCCCTGAATCATTGTATTGCAGTAGCACTAGCTACAACCCAGATGAGAAAGCAACTAGTGTGAGCACACGGTGCTCACACAGCCCACAAAAAAAACATGCTTGGCAACTGCTGTCTTCAGCAGCACATGCAACAAATGTCCCCCTTGTTGCAAACATCTAGGGGAACTATTCTTGATAGATCACTTTTGGAAACAGATGCATATCATTCTAGGTGCATTGCTTGACTAACCAGTCAGAGGTAGCATAGTATGAATAAAGTAGAACACACTGCTCAATAACTTTTCACCAGTTAACAGAATACATTAAACTATTTCAAGGCAGCAGGAAATCCGCCAACATTTACAGGTGGAACTTCCTCCTCAAGAGTGGCTGAGCGAGTGGGACTCTATCAATAGTTTTAATAAACTGATGATAACCAACGTATTCTACCTTCTATGACCAGTGGTTAATGGTTAGTAGTTCTTAAGAACTTTGACATAAGGTTGTTCTCTAAAAATAAAAAAAACCTTCGCCCCTTTAATCATGGTTCTCAGACAATGTTGTTTACTTACACAAAACACTGTGGAAACTTACCTGTGATTCATGCTGAAAGAAGGAACAATTTATCGTCATTCAAACAGTGGAAACAGAACGAAATATTCTACTATGTCAGGTTGAATACCTATGCCTGGTATGTATATAGCTTTAGCTGTATAAGCAAACACATTTTTCTGTATCAATTTATCAAGATTAACAACACAAGAGGCATAGAATTGATACTGATTTATACCACCAACTAATTAAAACAATCGATTTTATAAAATAATTCGGAAACCATGTTTACAACCAATGTGGAAGAAGAGTTTAAATGCCAAGAAAGATTATATGTCATTGACATAACAACCAGCACCAGTGGCTGTCGCACCAAACGTCAGGACCTGGCCCGACACCTTTACTCTCCAGTTGTACCCTGTTAATAAAGCCGACGTGTGTGCATACTTTCTCACAACGAGGAAGGTTAGCCCTATTCTTGGATAGGCAGGCCACAGTTTGTGCAAAGAACACCAACCCAAAATCTATTCCAACTCCCTTCATGCCTACATAAAGAACAGCATCAGCTCAAAGGTACATAACGATTTCCATATACAATTTAAGCCTTTCACAGCTCTGTTAATGAATTACTAAGTTAAGGAGATCGAACCTGGCCATCTTCAGAAGGCCACTGTGCATGTACGCTAATTCCACAAGAATTCTGCAGTCCTTCTGAATTGTAACTGAGTGCTCTAGGCTCGAATATTCCTCGAGTTACCTTCAACAATGCCCCGAGAAAAATGAAGTTGATGACTCTATTCAAGTTTTCCCAGCTGCATTTGCAAGCTACGTCGCAAGTTTGGCTATTGTGGTCTTTAATACTTCAAGGATTTTCTATAAGGCTCACCGATATCTACATAGGCTCCATACTCTGTAGGAGGGACGTTCTACATGGCCATATGCATGTGCATATTCTTTAAAAACGTGCTCCTGCATACATTCAAATAAGCCGGTCCCAGTCCTACCTGAAAGCCCAAGACATGGAAACAGCTCTGCACCCGTAAAACTGAACAGTGACCTCACTTCCCACTCCATCCATTTGATTCACCTGTGCATTGGTCGCTTTGAGGAAGTTTAATGCTGCATGAAAGAAGAAGAACAAGCAGAAGGAATGCAGAAAACACCACGCACACAAACAAGCCTCTTGTCCTTGTCCTCGAAGTATGACCCAACTCGCCCGCAAGGGTGTCCTACAAAATTCTTGCCTACACACCTCTTTCCTGGAGCCAGGTGTCTCCAGGAGAATGTGGTATTCGTTGATGTAGCGGTCCCAGAAAAAGCAGCTGATGGCCATCTGGGCACCAAAGCACAGCACCACCACCATTATCTTCTTGGCGGGGTGCTGAACTACTGAGAAAGATGAACCACCTGCAAGGTGCAAACAATCTGCATGAAGCCAATGTTTATTTCTAAAAACTGCAGTTCTACTATTCCAGAGTGCCTATGACCAGACCTTATTCATCAAAAGTACTCATATACATATGAAGTTGAAAGGTACATGAGTCAAGTTATGGTTCATCTGTCTTGAATTCTTACAGTAGCGATAGCAGAGGTTAAAGCGGCAGGCTCACAAAAGGTCCCTGCTTATAGTTGCGGCTTGACATGCATACCATTAACATTAACATTGGATTCATCTCAATATTGTAACATAAGACAATGTACCATATACTTCCTAAATTTAAACAGTAACACAGGAAAGTTTAGATGGGTTTCATATGTAATACGAAATAAATTATACACAGTTACATCACACAACCTAAAGTGTTAAGTACTTAGAAGCAATACAGAGAAACTTTACTAGTATACTCAATGTTATAGTGCATCAAGATGGCATTAAGTCTAGCAACACCTTGTCCTTGTGGCACTCCTTCATTCTATTTTGAAGAGTATATGGTAGTATATCTAATGCAACACCTCTTAAAACAAGCAGAAATTCGAAGTCAGTGCCTCTACTGTTCAGTCAGTCTTCATTTCATTTTTATAGAAAGGTTCTCAGAAGACTAGTCCAAGTGCATAATCCTCTGTGGTTTCATGATTAATGGACAACTGGTCTGCTTTCGGGATCGAAACTTTGGTCTTGCGTAACAATATTAGATGGAAGCAGAAAAATTAATGCTTAGATACCACCTAAGTTTGTAGATTTCATGTTTGAAACAGCAAACAAAACAATCTTGCCTTAAGCAAAAAGCTGTACCCGATACTACCTTTTGTTTTTTCATGTTAACAAATTAGTATTTGAATATTCTAAGAAATGTAAAGAAACAGACAAATAATGTGTGGCCATGTCACGGTCATGTACCTTTTCTATCTAGCTCATTTTTCCTCAGATTTGCACAGAGTCATTCAAGAGCTAATCGACATTTTGTTTATATTGAAGAACGGAGGATATCAATTATTACAGCCTAACGAGTTCTGATAGCAGCTATCTCAACACTACTTATCTTAATAGGAATTCAAGCCCTGGCCCTATTGTTGGATTGCTATGATTTTTGTCCAACATTTAGTAAAATCGCAAGTTACAGATTTTACTTGGAATTTATGGTCTCGGAATTTACTGTAGTCACCAAAATTCCAAAACTATTTCAAAATTTCAAAATTATTAGTGTTGTCTTATTCCCTCTCAAGTCTCTCTCGTGCACGAATCGCTAACGTGAAGATTATGTATCTGTCATTCAACGCATCTTTTTTTCCAATACTTTACCTCTGTATATATCAAAGTGTGCACTATTGTTAATGTAAGCTGTTCTCTATGTATATGATTTCTATGTTTTCTATTGATAGTAGGTCTGTGTTGAAATGCTCACGCCTAATAATTAAGGGGTCAAGGCCCTGTCAAGCTAGTTAACAGTAGCTGTCTCCCTTACTCCTTATAATAAGCACATTTCAAGTACTATTCGTGAAATAACCTCTACTTTTAAGTTCTACGTGCACCTCTGTTCTTCCGTGATGAACGCCCAGAAGCTGGCTTTCCAGTAAGGCATTGCTGTTGAGCGGCAAACATTACCATGGAGACACGTTATAAGACGATCTGCAGATAAGTAGCGCAATGCCCTTGGCAATGATGCACTCGTGATGCAGTGGGGACTCGGGCATGAAGCCAGAACCAATACGCCGCACTGTGCTACATTCTACAGTGGTGCGGTTGCCACGCAAGGACTGCCGAACTACGTCCGTGCGCGCGAGGACGAACTTGCGCATGTGTAGATGGAGTCGTGCGATCGCGCACCGCGGTGGCGGTACGGCGCTTCGGGTAGCTTTCGAGCATGTAGGAACGTCAACATCGTCGTCACCATTAGCATCACCAAACACAAGCTTGCTCACGTCCGACCGGCAGTATGAAGGTCTCAACAAACAATTGCCCATTACTCCTTTTTCTGCGGAGTATCATTCCATTACAATACTACCATTACTGATTCATTCCACCCCTACAGGTCTCCCTCGCGCGCACGAATCGCGAGCGCTCCCGCGCATGCGCCTCTGCGCTCTTCTGTGAACGGACGCCCCGAAGCTGGCTTTCCAGTAAGGCTTATTTGTTCAGTGGCAGAGTTTACCGCTAAATGAATCGGTGAAACGCGGGCTCGGGTTGGGTGTTGGATGGATAGCGAAATAACACCAGTTCAAATTTAGTGCTTCGCTCAAAAATAATAGTCATAATTAAAGCTCCGAGCCTGAGTTTAGTCAGGCATTATAGCCAAGAGGACTTGTATGTAACCTAATACACACAAATAAATAAACAAACAAATGAATAAACCAAAATAAAATAAATAACTTCTTAATTTGTGTAGCATTAGAATTAATATTTAACTTTTTTTGTCGTGCTGAGCAAATTAATGAACACGGGTACAAAATAATCCATCCGCCCGCCACTTCTGGCCCGTTGTACGCCCTGCTCTGCCTGCACTATCAATCAATCAATCAATCAATCAATCAATCTGTTTCAATCGCTTAGTCATCCCGGCCGCGGCGGCTGCATTTCGATGGAGGCGAAATGTTGAGGCCCGTGTACTGTGTGATGTCAGTGCACGTTAAAGAAGCCCAGGTGGTCGAAATTTCCGGAGACCTCCACTACGGCGTCTCTCATAATCACAGCTGGTTTCGGGACGCTAAACCCCAGTAAATCAATCAATCGCTTAGTCCTCGTCGCATCTGTCAACTCGGTACAGGCGCCAACCACGTGGCCCCTCGTCCTCGATCCCCCAGCATGCAACACTCGCCAGCGATCGCATGCATCCTCACGCACCGTTGGGCAGGGACTTGTCGACGGCGGCCTCGGCCTGCACCATGGGCAGATAGTGCTTGGACGAGAGCAGCCGGCGGCGCAGGTGCAGGAAGCAGCCGGCCAGGAAGGCGGCGAAGCCGATGGTGTCGGCCACGCCGTCCACCATGTAGCCGGACGTCTGGCGCATCGACATGAGCCGCACGACGCCCATGCGGGAACGGGCAACCTGCGAGACGCGACGATTGGGAGGGTCGTAACCTACACCTAATTTAACTTAACGTAACCTATGATCTAACTTGCGCAACCCACGAAGACTCGTAACCACAGGCATGCCTAAGGAACTCCATTAGGGGAAACAAACTTTCACCGCAGCGGTCCCCCTCCCTCCTCCTACTCACCCCTTCCACATAGTAGAGTGATTTTGGAGTTGGAGAAAGGCGCTATTTTCTGAAGCCCTTATGGGAGCACGGCTCAGCGTCTGGGGAAGGGGAAAGAAAGAGGATAGGGGAAAGGTAGGGCCACTTTCACGAGACTGGAGGTTACCCACACCACTGGGCGCCAGGTCAGGGTACCTCTCTCCCCATTAGAAAAACCGGTGGGTGCGTGGCGGCAGTGGGAATCGAACCCAGTACCTCCTGCACGGAGGCGGACGCTCTAACCACTAGGCCACCGATGCGGTTTCCACACAGGCCCACACGGTCAGAACGCGCACCGCAAAGTATGGGTGTGGGGCTACATAATGGCGTCCAACGAGGTAGTAAGGGACGCTTCGTTGCACTGTCGTAGAGGCATTGGACTATAGCCGTGTCCTATAGCTGTACACGCACCTGCCCGTCGAAGGCGTCCAGGAATGTCCGCAGCGTCATGAGGAGCACGGCGAGCCTCTGCATGGCGAGGCTCTCGGACGTCACCACCTTGGCGGCGGCCACCGCGCTCACCACGCCCGCCACGCTGATCATGTTGGGCGTGATGAAGTAGAACACCTCCGTGAACCGGGTCACCTGCGGTTTGAGAGTCGAGGAATGGAATGCTTATTGTTGATTGTCTGACGTTTATTGTGGACGAAAAAAAAAAAAAAGCCGATAGCGCGGCAGTATAGTACGTTGCAAGGCGAAGGTGAGAGGGGAGAATGAACCGCACTGTGCTTTTGGTCGGCTGGAGGCGTTGCCAGGGTGTTACTTCCTGTGATTGGCGAGGGGGTCTATTCCATTTCTGTATGTATGTATGTATGTATGTATGTATCTATGTATGTATGTATGTATGTATGTATGTATGTATCTATGTATGTATGTATGTATGTATGTATGTATGTATGTATGTATGTATGTATGTATGTATGTATGTATGTATGTATGTATGTATGTATGTATGTACAAACTGCAAATGTCTTGGGGGCTTGGAGGCTATTTCGATGTTTATACGTTGACGTGCTTGACAACAACTTTAAAACAGTACAGCCATAAAAAAGTGCCGATCAAAATGCAAAAAAAAGTGCGTTCGGGACATCCCTTCTTCAGTTCAAATTATACGTAATTACCTTCATAGTCAACACTATGACCCCTATACCTAAATGCACCGATTTACGCGAGTAAATGTGGTAGCCTGCACACACGTACACATTTAGCACAGTGTCCCTTCCGACGCTGATCGCATTAATAACTGGGCCACGGTCAACTCACCCGGTCGAAGAGGTTGGCGAGGGGAGCGTGGATGTAGTTGTTGACCTGGTCGAGCATCATCATCTTGATCGACAGGCCGGTGAACGGCGAGAAGAGGCTGGACGGCGCCGGCGTGGGCGTGGGGCCGGCCAGCTGCAGGCTCTGGATGCGGTGGTAGAGCGCCACGTCCATCCACAGGAAGTAGGTGAGCAGCGCGAACGACACGAGCAGCGTGACGCGGTGCTCGAGCAGGGACGTCTTGCCGCCCGCCATCGCGCCGACGCCGACGCCGGACACCCCGCGGCCGATGACGCCGTTGAGCAGCATACTGCCGCCCACCGTCCGATCAGGCCCTGCACGGCGCGCGTGTCTGTACGATTAGCGCCCCGACGAAGAACGCTCTTGAGCAGTATCTGTACGGGCTCACTTCAAAAAAAAAAATTATGGGGGGGGGGGGGGGCTTTTTAAAGAATTTCTTTCTTTAGTGTTTCTATTATTGTGTGTTCCAATTCGTGCATATAGCTGTGATTATTTTCAACGCTGCTTGTATATTTTGCGACGCACCCACTGCGTAATTTCTTTTCATTTTATTGCACTGACCAAGGGTTCTCTACTGCACATTTTATGTTTGTTTTCCTGTATTCATTACCGCGGCAGCTGGTTTTACTTACGTAAGCGTCTATATTGTAAACAACTTGCGTTGTTTACTCGGTTGCATGCACATGCTTTCTAATAATTTGCTACCTTATTACTGTTTGTATGCTTACCACTCGCGTGTGAGCCCTTCATGGCTTACAGTACTTATAAATAAAATAAAAATAAAATGTGACCTGCGTTGTGCATGGGCTACGCTCTTCATTCCTTAAAAATTTATTTACAGATACCGCAGGCCCTACTTCGGACCCAAGCAGGTGTGGGTACATGAATGTCAGTGACAATAACAGAAACAGAATATAAAAAATGAAATACAAGGTAAAAATTTACTAATATTCTCAACATCAACGCCTTCATTTAGGGAAGCACAGCCGTACAGGCCCTGTACAGGTATAGATCCTATAGCAGAGCGTATCTTTCGGCTAGTTGGTTCATACTTGAAACGATTTTAAAAAAATGTGCTGATGAGGAACATACAAGAATGAACGCCTGTCCCGTGTGTTTCTCGCTTCTATACCCGTCGTAGTTTAGCGCCACTGAGTGAAGGTCGGGGCCTGGTTTAGGGCTCCTTTATCACATTTCAAGGATATGTCGTTGACCAGGAAATGTCGCTGAAGCCAACGCTCAGACGTTTACCTGTGCGTTTGCACTTTTTCCTCTGCGTTTATAGTTTCTATGACGTTTAATACCCTCGTACACTCACTTTGTTTCTCCTATTACAACCGAGCACTGGATGCTGCTTTATAGCCATCTACAAGCGTAAATTTCCAACATGACGTCTCATTTTAGCTACGGCGCCTCCTTCTGCAGGTGTACCACAATGTCTGCGTTTCGTTTGCAATGGATAAATACTTGATCTGACATTAGAAAAATATTAGTCTTTGTCAGAGTGGCCGTGAGCACAAGTCCATGCAGGTCGAAGCGTTGGCTCAAGCGACAATCATTCTCCAACACGTTTCCATCACATCAAGCCCCGTGTTTTCCTGTCCTTCTTTCCTTTTTCTCTTAAGGACAGCGTACATACCAGTATGCCCCGAATTCAAGATGGTGTAATAAAGGGGTACGCGGGCACGTGCCCTACTTCAAGGAAGCAAATATAGGCCCATATATATGTGCTCCTCTAAGGGAGTAAATTGAGTACTCCTTCAAGCAAGCAAACATGGTAACATTTGCTACTTAAGAGGAATACACAAAGGAACGTCACTTTCTTTCTTTCTTTCTTTCTTTCTTTCTTTCTTTCTTTCTTTCTTTCTTTCTTTCTTTCTTTCTTTCTTTCTTTCTTTCTTTCTTTCTTTCTTTCTTTCTTTCTTTCTTTCTTTTCTTTCTTTCTTTCTTTCTTTCTTTTCGTCTAAAACAGGAGCGTATATTCGGGAACGAGGTACCGTTGCTTTCTTGCAGCTTGGTGCCATCCACCGTCTGGTCAGGCCCTGCAGAGTGTATCTGTATGCAACGCCTTTATCATCACTCTGATGCATGATTGAAAGCGGCCGGTGTTGTACAATGCGGCAACGGGCTCTGCATGCTCCCTGTTAAGGAAACCGCAGATATTACGACGTGTATACTCCCGTAAGGGAGTACCAATGATCCCCCAAAGGAGCACGTATGATAGGATGGATCTGCAGGCTAGTTGGTCAAGCATCGTTGGAAAGGAAACAGCGCTAACACAGGGACGACGATAAAGAAACGTACACCACACCACGGAGCGGTGTGGTTGTGGGTCGTAAAACCCCAAATCGCGGTTGTGGGTCGTAAAACCCCGGAATTCAAGTCAAGTCACTGAAACCACCATCTCAAAGGCAAGAAGAAAACTGCTACCTGATCTTCGAGTTCACAGTCGTTCGGAGGGATTTAATGCGCAGGAACACTATGCTTAACTTTTAACAATGCATGCCAGCACATCTAGCAGCCTAATCAAAGGAAACCTGCGGTGGACATCTTAGGAGGGGAAAAAAATAATAATATCCGACTCAATAGCTGTCTGTTCTCTTCTGAAATATCGTTAACACTAAACTAGCGAGCCAGAAAAAAAAATCGATCCCGTTCAATCACACCACCAGCGCCAATTTGACCAGAGCACAGCTCTTCTTCGCTTTGTGTTTCGCGGTACCGTTATCACCGAACCTCATCCTTAGGCCCTGCAGAACGCCGGCGGCACTTCCAGATTAATAGCCAGTGAACTCAGAAGCCAGGTGGCGCTGACAGCGTAATTACTGCGTATAACCGCAGTCGCCATCTACTGGTCTGCAGAGCGCCCGAGGAGAAAGAACGCAAATGAAGCGAACGCTACCCGCAGTCCCTGCTTTAGTATTATCATTTTTTTTCGATCGCGAAAGTGAGCAAGAATTTAGTAGTATCAATACTTTCCCAATACAAAGTTCGAAAGTTAGTTTCCTCCCGACTTCGGCAGTTCATGATTTAAAGGTTAAGTATGCTTGTTCTCGAAGCTAAACATGCATTATGTAATTAGAGTGTCCAGACTATACTGTCATGGCGTGCTTAGAAACAAGACACGTTGCTTCAAATTCTTCGTTCAGCATCGTCTGTAGCGCGGCTTGACAACGAAGTAAGATCGCTACAAGCTCGCATGAATCTAACGAATAGCCCCGCACATTTAATGACACGTGCTGGAGTTCGTTGGAGAGGCCTGCAGAACTTTACCTTCGAACTGATGAATTGATTGATTTTTGGGGTTTTACGTCCCAAAACCAGATGTGATTGTGAGAGACGTCGTAGTGGAGGTCTTCGGAAATTTCGACCGCCCTGGGGTTCTTTAACGTTCACTGACATCGCACAGTACACGGGCCTCAACATTTCGCCTCTATCGCAATGGAGCCGCCGCGTGGCCCGATGAATGACGTCAAAGCTATAATAACGCACGCATATGGAAGCAAGCGCTTAAAGGTCCATATAAAGAGCCCAGGTAGTGAAGACCCCTACCTTACCTGACGTCACCACCTACAACGTCCAATCACGGGAACGTCGTCTTGCAGGGACTCTTTGTTCGTATATTGTTACTGGAGTTGTGGGTACGTAACTTGGTCGACTCTATGAAGTCCATATATTAAGCCAGTAATGTCGTCAGTAACAAGATTACATACTTCGGATCCCGCACTTAGTGCGCCCACTCGAGACCTTATGGTAAATGCCACTATCATGACCTGCAGCTGGACTTTGTCGGACTGCGTTGCTTTGTAAGCGTACCGCGACCAAGAAGGAACTCAACGCTCCAAGGGGGCGGAGTTTTTTCCGACATACGGGAACTCTTTCCCTTCGCAATACGACACGAGGAAGGGCTGAGAAACTGCAAGCCACGCAAGTAACGCACGCACTGATGTGTAAGAAGTGTACCGCTGCTTACGAAATACATCGTTATACCCATTCCCTTTCTATTCCCATTTCCACAAAAGCTTTCGGATTCACGACACATTCGATCAGGCGCACACATATACGCAGCACGTAAGGACTTATTTGCGGAACTCGGCAAGCAGGCGAGGAAGCACTTGCACGGCTCACCGCGACTCCAGTTCCTCGAAGTACGCGAGGCTGTTCTCAGAGCGAGCAGGCGCCTCGCAACATGAAACTTTCGCGAGAACGCGCGCCGACTCCATGGCTCGTGCGATTAACATTGATACGCGGACTATTTCGAGAGAAGCGTGTAATCAGAGAAACGTATATACCCAAACACGCGCTTCTTGACAAACTATATATATGTCCTGCAACGCCGTCGCGCTTACAGCTCGTAATCCATTAAGATCGCGCTGCGCAAAGGGGTAACGCGACGGTGCAGAGACCGCGAACTCGTATATATAGTCTGTTTCAGGAGTTCCGTGCAGCAGAGCCAAGGCCACAAAGCCATCGAGCGCTGAATTCTTCCGAGGCGAGACGAAACGTCACTGTTCGCGGGGCCACTCCTGCCAATAGGTGCCTCACTCCGTCCTCCTCATCCTCTTTCCAAGGCTGCTCCTGCCACCGCACGGTTCGCGACTGGCAGATGCCACGGTGCGGAGGCACACGTTTAACGCCTGTTTGCCCCTCCTGATTGGCAGAAAGAGGCCTGTAGCTTCCACAGTGCTGCACGGAACTCCTGAAACAGACTATAGTCGAGGGGCCATTCGTAAATACACGCGCGGCCATGTGTGTGTATATATATACCGCGTCGTTCATTATGCAGAAAGTCCAGTGCCATGGCGCGTGGTTAAAGCGTGCCCGCGTGAGCACACGATGTCGTGCAAGGAATCCATTTCGACTTCCGTCCACGCGAGCGCGGGAAGTGACCTCTGGCGTGCGCGACAGCGCGCAAGAAGCACAACTTCGGACGAGAAAGCATACCGAAGGCTTGAGCGAGCAGGGAGGGGGGGTTGACGCGGTGCGCGCTGCCGGGACCATTAAGTGCCCGCCGTTAAAACGCTCTTCGGAAAGGACTTTGGCGACAATCGTCGGGGAGGAGAGCTTCCGCTGGTAAATGATTGCGCACTCAAACAGGTCAGGCCGCAGTTGCGCGACAACGTGTACGGATCGCCCCCCCCCCCCCCCCCCTTCTTTCCCTCGAGTCGGAGAGCTTATACGGAGCACGCGACGGACAGCGCCGCGAGCGGTCAGTCCACAGGCGCCTTTCCGCATTTGCCATAGAGCTACTATACTTACATTTTGCCGGACCGCGTCCGTTGTAAGCTGTTTGCTTTGCGTCTTATACGCCGATTGTGACGTACTGCGCTGGTCAAGGGAAAGGATCAAGTGCATCAACTCTCGCATCCGGCAAATCGAAAATAGAGCTCTGCAAGGCGACGAGAAGCGGGTCTACGCGCGGGCCACAGCCGTTTGCGGGCTCGTGTAAGTGCTCAATGATGCTGAGAAGTAGATTAATGCCCACGGCAAAAGACAATGAAATGAGAGGGGGAAAAAGTCCGAGAGCTAGCTTACGCAAATGGGACAAGTTTCAAGTCTCGAAACGCACACGTTGTGAAGTATTTCGGTCTTTTTATGAGGTAGTGAGGAAACCGCTATTGTCGCTTAAAAAAGAAAAGAAAAAAACAATAATACGCCTATTTGAGAAAGACAAGCTGGTCGAGATTCATCATTCAGTGGCGATTTAGCGATAAAAGCCAGAGAGATGCGGTAGCATTACCTCGGACAGCTTTCAGTTAAGTACATTGACAGAGAACGCTATCTAACGTCAGCCAGCACACAGTGTTCGCATTAGGCGAGTAAACACGGTGGACCGGCCAGGAACAAGCGTTCTACTGCGCACAAGCTTGCGCATTCCCTTTGTGCTTAGTTTGCCCCTCCTAACGCTAATGTAATAAAGAGCTGACGCGAGCGAAGTGTACACTGAACGTCTCTCGTGTATTCGAGCGTTTAACTGAGTGTTTGTTCTTACTAATTTATGCATTGAGAACGTGAGGGTGCATCATTTGTAAGAATAAACTGGCAGATGAAAGCTTTCAAAGAGTTTTAAGAAACGTAACGAACGATAAACATTGATAACGGGAAACGAGAAAGGCGCTTAGCGCGGGAATGCCCGCACATGTGCTCAATCGTCGCGCCACGGAGTGCAGCAGTGCGATACGTCGTTCGAACGTTAGCTGAACAGCTGCTTTTGAACAGTGAAGCTGCATAGACGCGTACAGTTGTAGTGAATCTAGTCGTTGCATATAAAGTGTTATTGATCAAGTTCGCTATTGCAAAGACCGTTTCGCCTCATTACATCCAATGATTTACGCCGTGCCCATCTCTGCTCCCGCGCTTCTTGCCACTGACAAGCTTGCTTCGCCTCATAGCTTAGTTGTCTAGCGACGGAGCTCTCCGCACTTTTGAAGAGCGAAATTTCAAAGCCTAGTACGCACTAAATGGAAGGAGGCAATCTCCCGCTACATTGGGAGCATTATTCAGATAGCACTTTTAAATATGCTGCTTTTGCAGCCTTACTACGAAGGAAAGAAAGCGCTGCGTATTCGTGCAAAGAGGGCACTTCCAGGTACGCTCAAATAACCTGTACTCGTGAAAGAATGCTGGCTATTTGTTACAGGCCAAGCGCTGAACGTATTCCACCTGCATATTAATGCAAATACACCTAAGGAGCATATTTTAACCCGCCTGTTGCTGTTTAATCGTTGCACACAAATGGGAACGTACGCCTATAGTATACATAAGATAGCAAGTTTAATGGATAACAAATTTCAGTCATCCGCCTCCCGATAAATAAGCATGGAGATTTCACGAATAAACAACGCGCGAATTCTACCCGAAATAAATATGAACAAAAAAAAAACAACCGAAACAGGCCAAACCAAGAGAAGCGACCAATACGTACGTGTCCGCGATGAAGGCGATGTATACGCAAGTTTAATAATAATAATAATAATAATAATAATAATAATAATAATAATAATAATAATAATAATAATAATAATAATAATAATAATAATAATAATAAAAACACCATGAGCGTAACCCGCGCACAGATGTCATTTTTCAGGCCGCCCCAACACCAAACCAACAACACGCACAAAGTTCAGAAAACCTACACATCAAATCAATCTGACTGCCATATACAAGAAATCCCCGAAAAGGTCTCACGGCACACCTGCGCTTTGTTGTAGTTGATGTGTTGTCTTTCTGCATCTTCTTCCTCTTTACAGTAAGGTTTCCATGTCAAAATTACTGTTTGATTATGAGGGATGCCGTAGTGGGGAGGGCCCGCATTGCTTTTGATCACATTGAGTTCGTTAACGTGTATCTAGGCCTAGGCATATGGGTGAACTTGCATGTCGTCCTTATCAAATTACGGTCGCCGTGGCCAACATATCGAACCCACGACCTCGTGCTGAGCAGTGCGGCACCCTGGCCGCCACACCTCCACGGCGGGTCTCTTTCTTGTTTTAGCGGGAACATAACTACTAAATACTTTCGCTGCAGAATGAGAATCACGTTTGTACGTATGCCGTACCATGGGAATATGCGAACAGTGATTTGCTCAGAAATGATAGGCAGGTTCCGGAAATCAACTGAATCCCTGTAACTATGCACATTTGCAGCGTTCAACGGAACTTCTGTAGTGTAGTCGGTTACAACATATATAAATGAGCATGAGTTCCTCCATCACGCTCCCGCATAGATAGAATTTGCGCAGATTGGTGATGAAATCCTGTTTCCGTATTTTCGTGACATCGAGTACTTTACGCTCATTCAAAAAAGTTGATATATAGTCATAATAGGTACAGATTCATATCGCTGGTCCTAGGTCGAAGAAATGAACATCCAGCGAAACTTCCTTTACCTTCGTGACGTTGGCTGCTCCTCCAGACGCACTGCTTTTAGCACTAAATGACGAACTTTCAATTCCAAATATGCATATTTCCTACAATGCACAGAAAAATTACTGCGGTTCGAACGGAAACTAACTAGAACAACGCGACTCCACCGCACAGGGGGCGCATCACAGTTCCCCGAGTGGAGCTTAATTCTCAGGTTGTAGCCGATTACAGCAGTCAGCGTAAAACATGGCGGATATAAGGGTCGCCTTGGATTGATTGATTGATTTGTGGGGTTTAACGTCCCAAAACCAGTTCTGATTATGAGAGACGACGTAGTGGAGGTCTCCGGAAATTTCGGCCACCTGGGGTTCTTTAACGTTTAAGTTTAAGTTTATTTTCACGTTGAAGAACACGATTCACGAGAACAGAACATGAAAAAGTGGGTCCCATGGCCACGAGACCAGACCGAGAACCTTGTCTACATGAAAGTTGCAGAAAAAAAAAATATCGGAGATAAGCAGATAGACACACATTACAATAAAATCGCCGAAAACCTAACCAACAGTAGAAAAGGGAACTTGAATTCGGGGAACCAACCTAACCTAATTAACGGCAGTAAGTGAAACTGAAATTTGAGAATATATATATATATATATATATATATATATATATATATATATATATATATATATATATATATATATATATGTATGTATGTGTGTGTGTGTGTGTGTGTGTGTGTGTGTGTGTGTGTGTGTGTGTGTGTGTGTGTGTGTGTGTGTGTGTGTGTGTGTGTGTGTGTGTGTGTGTGTGTGTGTGTGTGTGTGTGTGTGTGTGTGTGTGTGTGTGTGTGTGTGTGTGTGTGTGTGTGTGTGTGTGTGTGTGTGTGTGTGTGTGTGTGTGTAAAGGGACCACAGCAACTCACCCAAGGGATTGCCCAAGCCGATCCACCACCACTCTCATCGATGCCTCTGGAAGGACAGGAGGAGAAAAGAAGGTTAGACAAATAAAGGAAACGTCAGACAAAACGGAAACGTCAGTCATACACCAGTCGGGCCAGAAGATGGAAAAGTGAAGTCCATCGAACCCACGCTCGCTAATATCTCTGCCGTCCCCCAATGCGTCTCGAAGAACGCAAACACGGACCTTCGCCCGTGCTATCTTATCTAGTGAAGCCACTGTCACGGCCGACATGCATCATCCCGCTAGCCATAAGCAACATTACGATTAACTGGAAATCTGGAGAGATGGCGCACAGAGTAGTCAAAAAAGAAACGAACACTGAAGGTTGCTTTAAACTCGTGGATAAGTATAACTTTTTCCCCCGATGAAATCAAGCCCTTGAAACATGATAAGTCAGAAAATGGCAACGGACGATCGCACCACTCAAGGAATACTGTGGCGCGTACAAGAGCTGTAAAACAAAACAGCCCAGCAGCTAGGCGTACAACGGGTGCGTAATAGCGCGCAGTCCATGGTGCTTTGCGTGTGATCTACGTAGTACATGGCACGTCTCTATTCGAGGACTTTAGCTTCGCGCTCCTCCTGCCCCCCTCCCCCCCCTCCCTTCCAACCTTGCCTATATGTTTCAAGAATTAGTCATGTACAAACAGTTAACTATATGTAACTATAGGCATAGTAAAAATAGTTAACCTATAGTTACCTATAGGTATAGTAAAAATAGGTAATTGACCTGAAACAAACATCAGTCAATAATCGCGAGACCTTTTTCCCGCTAGCCCTCTAACAATGCTACTTGTTCAGACAGCGCAGAGTACACGTCCTTCTTAAATCTCGTGCTAGATCGCGCGTCGCGAGCTGTATATTAAGGACTAACTAATGAGGCTTAACAACGCATCGCACGCTCACTGATACAGACCGGGCTGTCATCCACCTACCGCATACGCGACTAGGCGTCTAACGTCGCAAGAGACAGGGAGAGAGGGAAGCAAAACGATGACACCTTGCAAAGACAATAAACCATTCACGTCGGCTCTTGTCAATCACGCGTCATTTTGCAAAAAAAGTTCAGTAGACCAACGTCCCTGAACTTTTCCATGCCCGCTTGAGTAAGCGCTTCCAGACCAGTGACGTCATCACAATAGCGCACGGCAAGAGCAAGTCCTGAATGTAAAGTCCGTGTCAAAAAGACTGTTGACATTACTTCTATAAAGCTAGCTGAAGAAATGTTGCTCGCATTCAAAGGTGTCGGAATTCGGGTGAAGTCGACCAGTTACGTGTGGCTAACCAACCGTATTTACTCGCATAATAGCAGCACCGTTAAGTGACGTTGCTACTCTAAGCTAACGTTTACTAGCGTTGGCTATGAGAAAAAGCAAGGCAACCAGAGGTAACCAAAGCCACTGCTAATGCATGGATGTCTAGGGTAACACTGACTAATGCTGACTATTGAGGCGCTTGAAGGCAACCAAAGCCACTGCTAACGCATGGCTGTCAGCACTGACTTGTGTTGGCTATCAAGGCATCTAAAGGCTACCAGAGGTAGCCAAAGCCAATTCTAATGCATTGATGTCTTGGGTAACCTTGTTGACTATCAAGGCTAGTGAAGGTAACCAGAGGTTAAAGCCAATTCTAACGCATGACTGTCTAGGGTAACATCGGTGACTATCAAGGCACCTGAAAGTTAACCAGAGGTTAAGAAAAGCCAATTCTAACGCTGTGTAAGGTAACATCACCGACTATCAAGGCAACTAAAGGTAACCAGGGGTGACCTAATTCTACTGCTTGGCTGTCTAGGGCAATACTGACTAAACTGTCAAGGCAAGTGGCGGTAACCACAGGTAACCAAAGCCACCGCAAACGCATTCACTCTAAAGCTCGTCGATAAACCTACTCTAAAGTTTTCACCACAGCGAATAACTGAAACGAAAACAGCATGACTATATTTATAGCTCGCACGTCGGAGTTGAAAAGCAACGTTATTTATTATCGCTCACGCGAGCGAATTCGTAGGACCATGCAGGTGGCCTTGTGACGTCAGCAAACGGGAGCGCATCGCGCGATCGAAACACAATGGGAACAATGCGCGAAAACAAATGGAAGGAATGAAAAACAAGAAAGGTACAAAAAAAAAAAGACACCCGACATACTGCTGAGAGAGGTGACCGTCGCTCGCTACATAGCTGTCGCACGCCGCTGCGAGACGCGCTGAATGTCACGGCCTGATAGGCACGTGTACGAGATGGACGCGCCGCTCGAACGAGATCTATAAAGAGAGAGCTCTGCGCGCTCCAATAAAGACGTCACGGTGTCCTGCGTAAGTTGTATACTTCACTTACGAGCCATAACTATAAGTGTCATCTACTATATGCACTGTCATCTGTGCATGGTCTCTCTCCGGCGTAAACAACGCTGACGATGAACACTTTCAACTGAGAACTTTTATTGGGCTCGATATTACCATACAAAACATGTCTATACACATCTGGGTCCTTATGTTCATGCTATAGTGCGGACCCATGCAATATTCACGCCAACAACTTGCAGGCACGAAGAACATTCATACACTGTCGTACAGAAAACTATATGAGAACAAGCTAAAAAATAAAATATCTACTGCATATGGATATTTTCTGTATATCAGTGCTGCATTTTATAAACAGGAAATACAATCATTTTTACATTTTTACAGTACTCGAGCATTCAGGTGTGCATTCAGAACTTCCAGTACATATCAGTGCAGTAGCATTTTAGCATCACAGGAAAACCTTTGTGTTGTTTTATATGAACCGGGAGACTGTTCCATAAAGATGTGCCGACATTAGTTAGACGCCTTTTCCCGTACAATTTTTTTTTTTTTTACGAGCCGTTCAAGGAAGTTGCCACTTTGGTAGCCTCTCGTTTTCGACAGCGATGACATAGAAGCTGAACTGTGAATGGGAACATTGCTAATTAAAGAGTTGTACACCATAATTGTAGTTTTATAATTGATTAGCAGGTGCAGGGGAACGATTATAAGTTGAGAAAAAAGAGGTTTGAAAGGAACCGCATAGTTTGAGTTTGACATGAAACGAATTGCACGTTTTTGCAGGACTTCAGGTGGTCTTAAGTAAGAAACGTAGGTAGAACCCCAGGATTCAATGTACACGATATGACAGTTGACTGTGGAATAAGGCGAGACATATTGTTCTCAAGGTTTCTACATCAAAATAACTGCAACATTTGAAAAGCTTAAAACACACAGTGTTAAGCTTTCCACAAAGGAAATCAATGTGCATCTTTCACAATTAAAGGAGCCCGATGAACCGATATACATAAACCTAAGCCAGATGACTACCAGCTATTCCTTGTATTTCGTTCGTGTTCTGTGTGTTCCTGCGCCCGACATACACGCCAGTGCAGAATAAGCAGCCACTGATTTCCACTAGGTTGCTAGTGGAGATCAGTGGAAGCAGCACAGTGGCAGCGTAAGCTATATTGAGCAATGTGTTCTCTTCTTCTTCTTCTTTTCGGTGCAGGCAAAATGTTGAAGCCCGTGTGACTGTGCGATATCACTGCACGTTGTAAAGAACCCTGGGTGGTCGAAATTTCCTGAGCCCTCCACTACGGCGTCTGTAATAATCATAGCGTGTTTTGGGACGTAAAACCCTTAATCAATCCAGAAATCGGACTATCGTGCAAGTTGCAGAATGTGCGTGGAACGTACGTACCAAGGAAAAAAAATGCATTCAAGAGAGCAACGTTACACGCCAATTTGCCACAACGGCCTTGCCAGCAAAATTTCTAAGGGAATCGAACATCACGCTGCCACCACCAACTATTATTATGTCCGGCAGGGGGTGTTCGCTATACGTCCACAATGTACACCACAGCGGTCGCCGTCGGGGGTGCGGCAAAAGCGCCAAGCGGACTTCAGGGGCGTTCGTTTATGAAAGCCTGCAGCTAAACATCTAACGAAAAGGAAAAAAAAAATCGAGGAGTGTCTCTAACGGGCGGTGAGAAGAAACGCAGCTGGTCGCGAGAAGCTTCGCGCATGAGGAAACAGAAAGCCAGGGGGGATAATGACTTTTTCTTTTTTTTTTATGTTCACTCTTCCAATCATACGCAAGTAATGCCCGGTTATACAAGACTCGCGCTGAAGACACGTAGCGGTGCGGTTGGGCTTTACTTAGTTACTATACATGTAGGAAACGATCCATATCCATATCCATGTACGGATCGGAAACAATCCGATCCATATAAAGGAGCTGTACAGTCCTTCACGCTTGTGGAGCTCCTTTCTACAGCAATGTCAGTGTACGGGTTAGCAACATCACAGCACAACGCAAGCAGACAGAGGAACTCTTTAATAGGAACTCTTTAATGGAAAGCGGAAAAATATGTCAGGTGCAAGATTGTTTCGAGGAACACCCGGGGAAAAAAAGAAGAATAGAAACGATTTCACCTGTATTATTGCATCATATAGCACACAATGCCAAAAAAAAAGAAATGAAAAATGACACCACTCTTACTCCGGTGTGACACGCTAGGTGTTAACTCGGGTCAGGGTTAAAAAAAAAAGAAAGCTCAGACTATTTTTAGTGATCTCAGCAAATTTTTAATATCGCTCAATTAACCATATTTTAAAAACTCCGCTTCAAACGCAAAATGTTCAGTGCTGGAATTGTAGAGCATCCTATAGTTTCACTGTGCAACGCTCTTTGTGAGAAAGCCAGCTTACAAACGCCACGTTTACGCCAATGCTTTTTAAAAAAATTGGCTTCACTGCTAAGCACCAGCGCAAGATTAGTTTTAATTGGTGTCCGGGTTATCTATTTTGCACATTAATAGGTGCAAGAGTGCGAGATTTCAAAAAGTGCCACGTGACATTAGCGCTCTCAAACATGTTACGCGAAATACGAAAGGTGTGGCCACATCTTATCAACTTCTCTCGTGACGTTTCCAGTACTGTGCGTCTCCATGCATCATCACTCCTTAGTTCGTGGCATTTTGCAGGACGCTCATGTGGCTGCACGGAAATGCCTAGCCACGCGGTACTTCTTTCAAATCTCACACACTTTCTTAGAACCGCGGAAAAATTAAAACTACTGTACCTATTCCAAAAGTGCGCTATCCGGACACTAAGTAACGTGTCCTACAATTTCTCCATTCAACGTTTTGTATTTCAACAGTTAGGTTGATGAACAAATCGCAAGGTACGATTTAAAACAGGGAATGTCGCGGGAGCCAACGTTTCGACAAGCGGACTTGTCTTCGTCAGGGCCCTGACGAAGACAAGTCCGCTTGTCGAAACGTTGGCTCCCGCGACATTCCCTGTTTTAAATCGTACCTTGCGATTTGTTCATCGATTCAAGCATCCATCTTCCCCTGAGCTTCTCTAACAGTTAGGTTGGTTGCTTAACTAATCTTAACTGCCTCAGCTAATTGAAAAAAAAAAGATAGTCGGAGGTGGTCAAGACGACAGTAAACAATAGTAAGATGACTGCATCCTCGTAACACACACGGGGATATTTTTAAAGCCTGGCGCAAGTTATGTTGTTTTGTGGGGTTTAACGTCCCAAAACCAGCTCTGATTATGAGAGACGCCGTAGTGGAGGGCTCCGGAAATTTTGACCACCTGGGGTTCTTTAACGTGCACTGACATCGCACAGCACACGGGCCTCAACATTTCGCCTCCCTGGCGCAAGTTAAATGAAACACATCGTTTAACAGAGGCAAAGGGTGGGAATACAACGGTTAAATGGGTGAAGCCTGTTTTTTTTTTTTTTCTTAGGTTGTAACGAATAACTGTCACACTTCAGTGTTTCTCTAAGCAGCGGCATGCTACTTACAGTTCACAGTGAACGGAGAGAGGGAGAGAGCGGAAGAAAGAGGCAGTCAAAAGGAAGGTGTAAGGTTGTTAACCGGATAAGGCATATACCATGTTTTTAGCCTACAATATAGGAAGCAGAGGAACAGATTAATAAGGCAATCAGCAGAGAGAGAGGAGAGAAGGACAGACAGACAGACAGACAGACAGACAGACAGACAGACAGACCATGATCGTACCAGAGCCGTTCCCAGTCTTGATGATGATGGCGGATAGGGTTTATCGGAAATGGAGGAAACATAAGCGTTCACTGAAGAAGGGAAAAAAAAAAAAAATACTGCAGAGCTTCAAGTCACGGCGCACACGTTTCCAGTTACATACGGTTTTGCGGGGCTCGACCAGTCGTTGTTTCAGTATGCCGAAATGTTCCTTTTCCCAGCTGCCAATGCGCGTTGGAGATACGTACGAACTGTCGGCGGTTGATCGCGGAGGCTGCAGTTCGCATGCGCGGAGAACTCGTCCGATCCAACGTGGCCGCTGTTTCGTCCAGTTCAGTTGCGCCACTCCGATAAAGAAGTGGTGGAGAAGAAAGCGGGTGGGAGCAAAAAGTCCGTTCCGCAAAAAAAAAAAGAACGAAAAAGCGTAAAAGAGAAAGAAAACTCCCAGAGGACGCCGCACGGCAGCAGCGTATAGACACAGATTTTGCAGCGTGCTTTCTGGTTCTCTTTCAGTCTTATTCTATTCCGACTTCTCTCTCTCTCCCTCTCTCTCTCTCCTTCCTCATTAAAAGAAGAAAGAAAGAAATGACGTCATCTTGGTTCCCCACGTGACTTACACGAGGTAAAAGGAATGGACGACGTGGCCCTCGAGTCGGCGACGTGTGTGTACCGACTCTTCGAGATAAGGCTTACCAAATGCGGAAAACAGCGTGTCGCTCACACGCACAACAGAACAGAAAAAGAAAAATGTATCGCTAGATAAGGACAGATGGGGGAAAATACGGACAAGAAAGCATGATAACGGGCGCGTCGTGGGCAGGAAAAAAGGTGCGTATGTATGTAAAGGTGGGCTGATAAAAAGAACTCGCGGGCCTACTCATCGGTATCGTTTCCCTTGTCTCCTTCACCTCTATGCTGACTCACGAACTTCACGTGGAGAGCGGGTCGATAAGAGATTGGTAGAAGGAAGTTTAATGTGCAACAAGTACTTTGATAAGGATGAGGCTATATAGCGCGACGCGTGCTGAACAGCTGCTAGAGATATGAGTGGCGTATAACCGTCGTTCTATATCTCAAGCGCGCCTGTGATCGAAGCCCCGTCCAGGCTCGACGAATCGGTATCACTATCCATGCTCACAACCTATTCTCATTGGCCGCTACAGGGGCTAATCCTGAATTTTACTTTTTCCGAGTATAAGTTATTGGTTAGGTGGAAAAAATTTTGTGGAGCTGTGGGGGTCCACCCGGTGTGGGGGCCGAGTATATCCCTGGGCCTCTGGCGGGCAAGACTCATGCGGCACACACGGCCTTATTCGCCGTTTATCCTTTTCATAGGCCTTAGATAAAGATCACTGTGCGTATCGATGTTCGTCTATAGTACTCGCTGAACTTCGCAATTTGCGCAAGGAACTTTCTATCGCCATTGATTAACAACGAATTGGTTAGTGAAACTTCCTTATACCTTACACCCACACAGTGCATGTAAACAGTGCCCAAAGCACGCATCACTACATTTATCCATCGTCAGTACCAGTACGTCCGCTCGAACTACGAAAGTGCCTGAAAACGAAACTATGTGAATCAAGTAATGAATCTTCGTTATACCTTACACCCCTAACGTATTAACAACACCCTGTATAGTGATCAACGACCACGTATCGCCAACACCAATATGCCACTGCGTAGACTACAAAAGTGCCTGAAATCGAAACTATATGCACTCCAGGGTTCAACGAACATCGTTACGACTAAACATTCTGAATAGTTTGACGATGGGTATCCGTCGCCGTTAATTTCCAGGATCGATGCGATACGCTCTATGCCATGAATCTATGCGCGCATATAGCTTATATTTCGTACTCCCTCATTACGCGTGCAAAGTTGGTCGTGACATTGTTTTTCTTCTTTCGCCCAAGAGGCAGATATGTGTAGTATCATCACCTTTTGTTACGTGCATGACAGTATTCGCCAGACTATGTCACGCTTCTGTGTGTATTTCTAAACTTAGGGTCTTGCCTAACCTCGAACTAATCACTCTCCCTCTCATCTTAACCCCACAGGTCACCAAGAAAATCTAAAGCGTATCTATAACAGGAAAAAAAGAACACATAATGCGGAAACTTCTCGCAATGTTCTGCTTGTTTGGTAATCCTCCGAGTACTTGCCGCGAGATTGCGAATAATGTGGTATTGACAAAAGGCTCACATGTAAGACACAGTGCGGGCTAAATCGAAAGGACAATACGCAGAAAAGTCTGTTGACAACAAATATTCTACCCTAATTACGCGTACCGTTGCTGACGTAAACGCCGTTACACGTACCAAAAGATTTTTGTAGAAGCCGATTGCAAGACATGTTTACGAATATGCGATCTAATGAAGCCAACATGTTGTTTCTAATAAGTAAACGAGCACTTGACCCAATCCCATCTTTCGAATATAACATAAGCCATTTAGGCGAAAATCACGCAGGATTCGAGAGCAATGCATATCACGAACATATAAAAAAAATTATGACGCCGGGAGCACGTGCAAACTGCGTCTGGAGGCTTCACAAATGAAACGTGACAAGCCCCGTTGCGGCCTGCATCGATTCTCTTATAAAACATCTGTCTGATGTAAGTCCAAGCAAACAATCACTGCTAGGAAAGTCTTAAGTATGCAGCAACGAAGCAAGAATCGAAAGTATTACGAGTCGAAACCACGAGGAACGCCGTAGCTGAGCGCTCCGAAAATTTCGACCCCCTGGGATTTCGACACTGCCAGCTGGCCTATACTTCGAATCGGTTCGAACAATCACTGGTATAGAAAGCCTTGAGCATGCAGCACTGGGGGTGCACACCGTGTTTGCATCGGTTTGACTAGGTGTCACGTTTTCATCGATTTGACGCTAGCAGACGCTACCTGCGTCAGCGCTGTCTCTTCCGGGCGAGGGCGCGTTCTCGTTCCTTGCGAGCTGGTAAAGCGTTCATCGAAGAAAGAGCGTTTCCATAGTCAACGCGCGCCGTTCGGAGGGGAGGAATGCCGAGTGGAGAGGAAATGAGACAAGGAGAGGAGTGGGAGAGTTCTGAGAGGAGTGGGAGGAGGATGCGCATGCGCAGTTCGGGTGTGGACACCACACGCGGTTCGAGGGAGGGACATAGCCCCGACCATAAGCTGCTTCGCATCTGAAAAGTGCCCCAAGATCGGCTTCGGGCAGGCAATAGAAAGAAGCGCCCGGTCACACGTCCCCCACAGCGGCCAAACGGGGCCATATATACCAAATCCACCTAACCGTGACTCTGAGGAAAGTACCCTCCACACTCGCACAGAGGCGCAGCTATATATACAGCGTCTACACGTATAGTGGCCCTCCAGAGACCGCGCTAACTGGGTTAGCGCATAAACACGCGAATAGGGTTGAAGCAGTAAAAGAAATAATAATACTAAAGACTGCTCTGGATGTCTGCGGTCGCCACCTGCTTCGAGTCGTTACGCGCGCTTCGCTTCCACGTTCCTCACGCACATCCGTTACCTTCCCCTTAAACGCTTTCCTCGAGGGTTTAGGCTTTACGTTTGCCTCAATGTATATGCGTCGCGGCTAGACCGGCACAGCTGCACACGGTCTGCATGCAACGCTTGTTTTGCTGCTCGGACGCCCCGGCCACGTGCCTGCGTTCTTTACGTTCTTCAGGCCCTATACAGCTGCTACGTGCTATATAATCATGCAGTTGGATATACGTCATGCCATGCAAAGTCAAATTCATATCTTGGCATGCATTCTCTAATACGGACGTCGCACGAGCGTTCCACTGATAACCAATAAGCAACTTATAACGTTCCGGCTGTTGAGAAACATTTATGGCTATACTTTCCTGAAAACACGGTTCGCAAAGTGAATGGACAGCCACAGAATAGAAGATAAAAATCATCCGCAGCGGTGCCGAGCGGCTCACGTGCCGCGTTGCTAAACTAGAGGACATAGATTCAGATTCCCGGGCATAGCGGCGGCCGTATTTCAACGGAAGCGAAAATGTAAGAAAAACAACAAGAGAAACAAGAACGCACATGTACTTATTTATGGGCTTACGTGCGAGTTAAAGAACCGCAGGAGGTCAAAACGACTCCGGCCGTTTTCCGCTACGTCATGGCCTATAATTTAGGGAGCTTTAGTTTGGTCGTTTCTCCGCTCACGGTAGCAACGGTACCAGAGCTGGTAGCGATATCTTGTGACGTTGTTCTTTTTTTTAATATAATACGTTTAAAGAAGTTCAGTAGTGCCAGTGTTCTCGTTGAAAGAAACTATAACGAAAGTTCCCATACTCGGGTGCAGGTCGAGAAAAAAGCGCCCAGGTCAACAAGGCTTCTGCCTGTCAAAGGACCCCCCCTCCAGCCAATGGTCTCGCTCTGTCAACGTGACGTCGCGGTAGACCACATCATCGCCGCGCTCGAGAGAGAAATAGAGCGCGGCGTGGAGAGTGCCTACCGCGACCTCACGATGACAGAGCGGGACCATTGGCTGGAGGGGGGGGGGGTCCTTTGACAGGCAGAAGCCTTGTTGACCTGTGCGCTTTCTTCTCGACTTGTACCCGAGTATAGTGACAGGTAATGGTTATCTCACCGCAAATGCTTTACACCTGATCGTAATCAAAACATTCATACCGCTGCGTTCAACATTCAACCTTTTGGTGCCTATCGGTTAGACTCTACATCATCAGACGTCGTTATCAGCGCTTCTAATCCCGCCGATTTGTCTGTAACCCGTAAAACCGCAAACAGTAACATGTCTATACGGAGAAGCTTAAAGTTTCTACTCGTATCGCTGCTTTTCCATGTAACAATCTTAGTTATTTTCTCATTCACAGGCACGACGATACAGCACTCAACCGTATAATACAAACGGCGCCATTCCAGGCTCGCGCAGTAAATCATCGGGGGACCCCCGCAAAATCCGAAGAGCGATGTAAACACGCTACAACAGCGCGGCGTAGCGGAAGAAAAAGGAAAGACGCGGTCGTCCCCAGCACGATCGCTTTATAAGCACTGTGAGTAACGGTCGGAGAAGAAACGCATCGTTACTTATAAAATCCAGGACCCGCCGCGGCATCGGTTTCTTGGTCAGCGCCTTCGGTGTATCCACTGCTCATGCGCGGTTGATTTAGCACGCCATGAGTGGGAAGCGGAACAAGACGCATTCGCCGCGCGCGCGCGTGCGCTCTTAAAAGCGCTGCTCTGTTTCGGACGGCTCCGTTTATCATGGAAACGGACGCTAAAACATAAAGCTACTTTGAATACTTAATGCACAAATAGCTCAGACACGGTGAAGTATTACGCTCGCAGCTTTTGATTCATTCGGCGGGAAACAATCGCATTTATTACGGTGGATGAACGATAAGTCTGACGAAAGGTGGTAAATTACCATTTAAAAAAAGTACATTTACGCATTCGATGTAAAAGTATTCCTTTTAAAACCCTGTTAAAATCCTCGTTCAACCGCTGCCCTTCACAAATAGAAGTCATCTTGCAAAATATATGCGTATACAATCGAACCTCTGTAGAGAGAACGCTTCTACAAAGAGTACAGACCTGTATAAAGAAGCGGCCTTTATAATGAAGTGGCTACGTTGTCTTGCGCAGCCGTTTACAACGAAGCGACCAGTACAACGAAGTATCTTAAAGGTCTAGAGCAGCTCGTAATAAATGTGTTTGAAAGGTCTACTACAGAGAAAGGATGAGGGAGAGATGTAGGAAGTGGGTGGGCGGTGCCCCAAGACCAGGCGTCTACACGCTATTGATCCAGAACTGACGAATGGGTGAGCTGTCAAGCTTCTTAAAGAAGAAGGTGGACAGATATCCGTAAGCATCCTCACGACTTACAGAAATTTGTAAGACTGTTTAGGCACATGCTCTCACACAGACAATTGCATGTGATATCAAGCACTCACTACAGGCATACGTTTGGCCGACCAGAGCCAAAGAGCTTCCGTGGAATAACAGTACCGTGTTTGCTCGAGGTCCTGGGTTTGATTCCCACCCGACCGCGAACGTTTATCCTCAAAAGCACGAGCATCAAGCACGAACATCCAGCAGAAATTTGACACATATCGGACCTTCTTTTACGGAAATATGACATCATGCGCGACATCATGTGATCGCGTCGCAAATGGCATCGCTTGATCACGTCATCACGCAACCTTACGTGGTGCCGTCATCAGTACGTCATGTGACGACGTCACACCGCGTGTTCACATGACTTCTAGCGCCATTCGTGTTCAAACCGAGAAACCAGGCCATGGACGCAGATTTTTCGATTCATGAGTCGATGTATTAATGCCTTCGCATTGATACATCGCCCACTTTATAAAGGACGAATTAACGACAGTGAAAGACGGCGACCGTGTGCTGTATACTGTTTTTCTTCGTCCCTCACCCTTAATGAACTGTTACTAGTTGTAGTGCGTGTAGCTTTGCGAATTTACACTACTTCAAACACTGACGCCAGAGACTTCTTCGGTAGCGTGGGTTATTGTACGCGTGCTCCAGCGTATTTGCCCAAGAACATTCACGGAACACAAGGTAAATAACTGACTATAACCAGCGTGCCCAGAAACAAGATGCCGCCTCTTATACAGACGTAGCTGCAAATGGCACAACCAGGCGTGGACTCACGGTGTTGCTCAGTGCAAAATTAATTTCAATCATTGTAGAAACTCCACGTGCTATAAAATAATAAAGAAGCTTAGGAAAAAAACCCCTACTCTGACCGGAAACATTCGAAGCGTTTTCGTTACAGGAGATCGAACTGACCTGACAGAAATTCGGCGAGTTGGTGAACCACAAATGATGCAGTGGCGAGGATGGTAAGTCCAACAAGGATTTGCACACAGCGCGTTACACGAAGGAGTACGAAGACACCAAATGTGTGCCCAGCATGACCTACATGCCCTCCAATCCTCGTCGAAAATTGGAACATTTCACGTTATCACGAACACGAGACGTTCAATCTCCAACTCTAAATGCGCAACGAGAAAGGAACGAAAGACATATCATGGAGTTACGTAAGAATGTACGTGCAGAAACTGTCGACATTACATTTGCGTTGCCAGCAATTGCCGTTACGCATGCATATATTACGTATGCACACCACGTATTCTATATTTGTAATGATGCAACATGTGGCTTTAGAGAAGCGTCGGGCACTTTAAACCAATGCACATAACACGATATGGTTACATCACTGCTAACCCATTGCAATATGAGCACCCACTGAGGTGAATGCGGATATTTTTCAACTAGTCAAACACAAGCGAGGCATCCGTGACGTATGCGTATGCACATACATACATACATACATACATACATACATACATACATGCATGCATGCATACATACATACATACATACATACATACATACATACATACATACGACTTGAAGGTTATAGGACAACTTGATTCGTAAATACGTCAGTTGCACAATTAGTATATATATATATACAATAAATGCAGCGCTAACTATGATCAGATATGGAAGCGTCCCCCTTTCGTTTTCTTCAGTTGTTTAAGGGCATAATCGCAGCTACCCCGAGCTAAGACACCTTATTAGCTTGAACATAAAACGCGTCTGACTACATTATGTAGAACCGAACGTGTCAATAGGAGCGCGCATATAAAACCAGGCAACTTCGCACGGCACACCGGCAGGTCGTCACCTGGCCACCGCTATGCATCGGACGAATCAGCATTTCAAATTCGCGCCGTAAAGTGCGAGTCGGTCTCCCCGACGCATTATGCAACGTAGGTCCCGCGCTGTATAGGGATGTGCATATTATACATATCCACTCCTTTCACCTTTTTCAGTCGTTCGCCGAAGGAATCAGCTTTACGATCTTCGAAGACTGGGCGACAAACTACGAGACCGAGGAATCGACTCTAAGCTGCAGGTTCTTCCATTCTTTCTTTCTTTCTTTCTTTCTTTCTTTCTTAAGAAGTGCACGAAATAAGGCAGACTATCCTGTGGAGAAAGCACCCAAAAAAGGAAGAGGTTTAACTACCTTTCTGCTCAAAGCGATGGGGGAGAGTGAAGCTTGTACACGTGTGCACAAAAGCACCCCTTTACCACCCTTTGACCTTTGACTTTCCCGTCCTTTTACCTTTACCACCTCTTTACCATCCCTCGACCCATACAACTTTACCATACATTGATCGCCAACTCTGTCATTACCTTTGTGTTGAATTACATTACCTTTCTGCCCCTGAGATCAACACGGAAGCAAAGACGGGATATTTTAAAAGTATTAAAAAGCACAGTCATATGCAATTAGCGCTGAGGAAAGTTCTGGCCCTGCGAAATTTCAGCTATACCACACAACGACGACGGTTAGAAAAAACACGCTTTTCTCGTAATAATCCTGCTCTGAATATCTTGCTAATATTCTTTACTATACAGCTTAGATGTATTCCGAAATTTATACAGATTCAAATTACTTTCTAAGCCCGAAAGCGTGTTGATAAGTCACAGCACTCATATGTAATCTCTGCGAACTATCGCATTCGTACCTCCACACGTTTTTCATTGTCTTTTTTTTTTTTTTCGAGGAACGTCAATCGGCAATGTCGCAGAGGCATTTGAATCGAGGAAAATTCCGCTTACAGGCAAAAGGCACGTACTTTCCACCATTACCATACGAATGTCGCGAAGCCTTCGTTTGAAGCCAGGAGAATCCACAGTTTAGGCAAAACTGCCCGCTTTCCATCACTACCTCGCAGTTCCGAAACTGCATGCCATGCCTTCAGATAACGCAGATAACAAGTGCCAAGTTTCTACCCATTTAGAAAGCTCTGTAGTAAAGGCAAGAACGCACCAGCACATACGCACTCACATATGTATTCGCACATTCCAGCATTACAGTTCGAGAGGAACGGTGGCCAGATGGTGCTGCGATAAAGAAAGAAAGAAAGAAAGAAAGAAAGAAAGAAAGAAAGAAAGAAAGAAAGAAAGAAAGAAAGAAAGAAAGAAAGAAAGAAAGAAAGAAATTCGATCGCCGCTCCGCCGTTGCAGTACAATGTCACCGCAGGAGACGTACGAGGCTATTCCGCAGCCCGACCGTGCCAGCGTCTGCACCTCTACGTAGAGGCGCTGCTACGAAAGGCTCCCCCCTCCCCCATTCGCTGGAGGAGGAGCGAAGATTCTGCAAACGTATACGGAGTGTAGACGCCGCGATTGTTTGTATGTGCGTGCATTCTCTGGGCGCGGATATATATAATGTTAGGGTGGCTCACCCAGCTGCAATTTTCTCTCTGGTTCTCAGGCGTTTACTGTGAAAAGAGACCCGAGGGTCGATTTCTTTATTATTTTCATTTCTCTCGCTTTGTCGAAATCACAGAGAAGTGATCGAAGTAGTAGGAGAATAAGAGAGGGAGGGGGGGACCAAGATTGCTCGACCGTCAATCTGCGCGACGGCAGCACGCCCGATTGTGGGACGACGGCCAAGCGTTAAGATTACACTTGACAGCAGGCGATTAAAGAAAAAATTAATTGAAAACTTTCTATCTGCATGGAAAAGGTAAAAACAGCATTTAAAACAAAACACCTTTCTCAGACATTTGCCGGACGGTTACTACAGTTATTTACTAACACTTGAGCTTTCCACTCTGCGGACGAGGTGAGATATACTAAACCCATACTAGTGTTCTCACTCCGATGATGTCATCATTCTCACTCACTCACTCTCACTCACGTGGATTAACTCACATGGAGGTAACGGCACGCACTGGCGCACTCATTCTGATGTAACTCAGTCGCACAAGCACTCTCAGCTCTATCGTGATCCAACTGCGCCGCATACATAGGCGCAGATGTGCGCGAATTCACAGGTACGATTCCTAACCAGACACGTATTTTGACTGAAGCGAAATGCAAAGACAATGCACACGCATTTGCCAGCTTTTCGTGAATAGTAAGGAAACCGAGGCTGTAAGAATGAATCCGTAACGTATCGATACGGCGCTTTCCGTAGACCTCACGTATACAGTGCTGAGAAGGCGATACAGATGGCGTCGCTGACTTGATCAAACTCACAAAGCTGGATGAGTGGCGGCTGACTATCACAGCGTGAGTAGCTCAATTTTGCGATGACAGAGATTTGCAGCCCTCCCCCAACAGGGTTAATGGGGGCAAGCGAAGCTTGGCACATGCGTTCCTCTTTCTTTCTTTCTCCTTCTCCCTTTCTTTCTCTAATTTGCTTCTCTTTCCCTTGCTGATAGTGATAGTGATGCTGTGGCTACAGGCGCTGTTAGCCTGGCAGGCATGGCCAGCAATTGCTCCGCCCGAGCGTCCATGTCGCATTAGTCACCACGTGTCACTCAATCCTGTGTCTCGAAGAAATGCTACAAGCAGAGCTGGCACCTTCTTGCGAGCCGTCCGTGTACCTTCCGGATATATAATTTGTTCAGTGCTCGCATGTGGAAGCCCTCTTTTTTTGCATGTTGTCCATGAGTGCTTTTCTCTCAGTGCAAAAGCGCTTGTGGGACCAGATGTAGTGGTCAATGTCTCCCAGTTCATTGTACTCCGTGCACAATGGCGAAGCAGCGCCCCCAACTTTAAAAGACCATGCGGGAGTGCATGCTGACCCCGTTCTGACTGTGTACAGCAGAGTTGATTCGCTGCGGCTAAGTTCTTTTGTCACACAAGATCCTTCAAAGCTGCCTCCTCGCTGCTTGTCTCTCTTCATGTTAGTGAACGGGCCATGAATTTTCTTGCTTTCTTTCGAAGAGCGCCTCCGGGATCGGCGCACTTCGCTTTTTCGCAACACCACCATCAACAACACCACCACCTTCACAGGTCAATCAATCAATGCAAGCTTCACTTGAAAAAGAGAAAAGAAAAAAAATGACACCATCTCCCAGAAGGGGACCATGGGGTGATGCGGAGCATCGCTGGGAGTTTCAACGGTGCATTTAACGGCGGTGTTTACAGGTTTGCAGTGTTTTCGGTGTTACCTTTGCGGTGAACCTTGCGGTGAACCTTGTGTGTTATTACGTTGTTAACTTGGTTCGATACCACGCATCGCGTGACCATTGTCAGAGTGTGGGTTTATGCTGATGCGTACTTGCGTCAACCCACTCGCTGACGGAACCGTTGCTTCCATCACACAACACCACCAACTTCTTTCATCGGAGAAGGAGGAGATACTACTTAAGCGAAGCGCGCGCGCGCTCTCTACCCGCTTTATTTATTGCAGCAGCTGTTGGAGAGAGGGAAGGGAGAGGAGAGTCGCGCATGCGTAGTGCGAGTGCGGACGGACGCCGCGCGCGCGCGCTCTCTATCGGCTTTATTTATTGCAGCAGCTGTTAGAGGGAAGGGAGAGGAGAGTCGCGCATGCGTAGTGTGAGTGCGGACGCCGGACGCGTGACACACCCGCGAGCAAGAGATGGTCCGCATCTAAAACAGCAAGTGGCGCGTCCTGCTTGTTTTCCTTCGGTCCTCGTAAAACTGCGCTGGTTCTCACCTGTAAGGCATATGATCACTGTACCGAAAAGCGCATCCATGTTCACACCAGTGATTCCAACCACAATCGCTTTATTTGATCGAAAGCCGCCAACACGGTTAGACGAAGACAACAGTACGTTTTTTGTTTTGTTTTTTTTTTGCCAAGCGGGGAAAAAGGCGAAGGTAAGCGCAGGTCAAGCCCACATGCTTATTAATCATCTCGCCTAAAGGATGCAGAAAAAAAAAGTCGGATGCGACATGTATATACATATAAAAAAAACGTGAGACACGTTTCCAGCAATTTCTTTTCTTAATTACGGCTGCTACTGTTCGAGGCGCGGGTAAGCTCAGAAGGTGCGAATAGAGGACTGTGTGACGAAGGAACTCCTCAAGGTGCGCAAACCGGTTTCGGAGTGTCGCGTGAGAGAAGTATATCCTCTGGGAATGGGTGTAAAACATTGCTCGGGAGCTGCGTTAGCGGTAAAACACCCCGAACGGTGTAAACTACTGTGAGAGTGTTGTAACAAAAATACACCCCAAAGAATGTTAAACTAGGGGGGGGGGGGGGTGCCGTGTGAAAGAGGTGCGCACCAAAGGGCAAAATCCGGTTTAGGGTGTCGTGCGACACCGTTTCGAAACCTCGCACGAGTTCTCTGCGACGACGGTACGTTACAAAGGGTGTAGTATGTTTTGAGAGATGATTCACAGACGTACACCCCAGAGGGCGCAAAATGTTTTACGAGCGCCGTGTGACCGAAGGTCGCCCCAAAGGGTGTAAGCGGTTTTTTCTTTATTACAATGTCCACACGCAACGCGCAGAGGTACAGAGAAAAGAAGCGGATAACCGCTTGCCTCTAGGAACGTCTGGCACGCTACACATACATACATCACAGCTGTCCTCGTATAAACGTCACACGGCTCGCGCCTGTACCACGCACGGTTTCGTTCGAGCCGAAACAAGAAGGTAGACGAGGGGGAAAGACCTGCGGCCGCTCCAATCTCGGGGAACTCTACGATTTACGACTTGTGTGGGTCGCCCCTACAAGGGGAGTTCCTGTTCGGAAGGAACGTTCGCGAGGCCAAGTATATGTATATACGAAAGGACGCGGTAGTCGGTTCGTGGAACGTGAGAAACAATGGAACGCTTGAAACAATTGAGTTTCGGGTTTTCGAACGAAGATAGATAGATAGATAGATAGATAGATAGATAGATAGATAGATAGATAGATAGATAGATAGATAGATAGATAGATAGATAGATAGATAGATAGACTAGACTAGACTAGACAGTACAGACAGATTCAGACAGACAGACAGACAGACAGATAGATAGATAGATAGATAGATAGATAGATAGATAGATAGATAGATAGATAGATAGATAGATAGATAGATAGATAGATAGATAGATAGATAGATAGATAGATAGAAATGGAATTGTCAGGGTTTCAAAAGTCAGGTGCGACAGTGCGACCTTTCAGTCAGCGTTTGCGTTGTCCGTTTCTCTTTCATCGTTTCCACGAGCGCGAGCCTAACTTTTTCTGCACGATAAGGAAGGAAGATGGGAAGCAAGCAAAGACAATAGACAAAGACGAGGGAGAGGGGATAGAAGTAGAATCCAACAGAGGGCGTTTCTCCAATAAGTTCGGGGAAAATGGATGGAAACTCGAGCGGAGGGACTCAAACAACAAAAAGATAGACCGCAGGGACTTACGAACACACCGAGAGAAGAGTGAGGAGAGAAAATGAGAGAAAAAGAAGAAAAATAGAAAAGGAACTCGGGAGCAAATATTCGACACAGGACGAAGACACGTTTGCAGCAGCGAAAGCCCGGAAACGACTCAGCATGTCGTAATGGAACGCCGCGACATATTCTCCCAGCAATGGTCCCGTAAAGGAAAAAAACGTCCACCTTGCAGAAGGCGCTGGAATTCAAGACGGAAAGAAGCATTTTAACTGGTCGTAGTGCTACGTCGCACTGCAGGCAGGCGGCGTTGAGGCGCCCTGCAACCATTTCTGAAGGTATGCATCCATAGCGATAAATGCGCAACCACACAGTAGACGTACAGAGGAAGCACAGGCGAGCCCTCGCCTGAGTTTCCTCTCGATGTCCAGCGTGCGCTTGCGCATTTATCGCTATGAGTTTCCGCCAACTGGCCTGGTCATCCACACTTCTGTAGGTGTGGTCTCGAGACGGTGCCAATCATTCGTGAAGGCTCCTGTCAACATGTGTGCGAAAGGTTTCGAGTACAGACTGGAAAGTGGCTGCTTTTTTTCCTCGTCAAATGACGTCACAAACAGCAGCGAGCTACGCAAGCGTGAGCCAGAACTACACATCTGGTATTTCCTTGACCGCCGAGACATCCTCAGTAATAATTTATTTCTTCATTCCGAGTTCAACAACACCAAGAAAATTGTATGTACAATTCTTAAACGACACCAAAGAAAAGAAAAAGAAAACCATCAGACGACGTAGTCGGTGGTCGTTGTGACGTCATATGTTTAGGAAAGGAGCAGCCAGTTTCCATCTGTACTAGAAACCTTACTGCAATTTTCCCGATGCGAGCGATGCAATTATCTCGCGTTCATACAGCACCGTCGGGTGGTGACGTTGACATCGCGTCGTTATTATTATTATTATTATTATTATTATTATTATTATTATTATTATTATTATTATTATTATTATTATTAATGTAATTATCGTGACGAGGTCACGGATTCTGCGGATGACTTTTGGTGCTATCCGAATGACGTCACGTTTTTCGTCCGATGACGCGATTGTTTTCGCGTTAATAAGCTAGAAGAGAGCACCACGTCACACAGCCCGCCTTTTGAGCGAAGCCTTCACCAAGTAATTTCGTTCGCTTGTACAAGCGTCAGCGTATACCGGGTGTTTCAGAAAACGTGCTCCGAAATCGGATAAAAACACAGAGAAGCCGACATTTGTGCATTTTTCGCGGAAATGCTTTGTTCGCGGCGGCACGCACCGTAAAATGTGTAGGGGCGCAAGTTGAACAGTAACTAGCAAAACTAGACTAAACAGCTTATAAATCAGAACTGCTGGGGGGGGGGGATTGTTTCAAACCTCTCCTGAAATTTCTGAAGCTTGCATGCATATATAGTGCACACACACACACACACACACACACACACACACACACACACACACACACACACACACACACACACACACACACACACACACACACACACACACACACACACAGGCGTATATACACAAAGTGGGCTCGGACCCCTCCCGAAATAAATTTCTCACTAGCTACACCGCTTATATATATATATATATATATATATATATATATATATATATATATATATATATATATATATATATATATATATATACACGTTACAATAGGGCAATATCGTACGGGGAGATCACATCTGCCGATATAGCTTTCTTCGTATCGCAAGTATATGACTCTCTGACTGCGCCCTTTACATTTGTGTGCCGTCTGTGACCCTTGCGGTTCTCTCTTTTTTTCTTTCTCTCGTTGCCCTTTCTCGTATCTCCCCAGGCAGGATCACATTGGGATCGAGTCAATTTAAGAAGAAAAAAAAAAAAAGGTCTCGCGTATGTACAACATCCAGACAAAACGGTCCGCAGAAGCGACCCGGTTATTCGTATTATACATGTCGGAGAAATCTCCTCCAGACATAATGCGATACGATAGCGAGAAGAATGTACCCATACATCTGCGAGAAATACGAGCGGGCAGCTATACAGCTAGCGTATACCGTGTATTATAGTAAGGAGAAAAAAAAATAGTGACATCTCGCGCGAGAGGCATTCTATTTCCGCGGTTTATGGGCAATCATCCCCGAATGGCGTTCCGTTCGCTTCTGTGTATATCTGTATGCTCGTTTCAATTTATCGCATCTCGCATCTTCGCGAAAATATAATCTGAATGTGCGCTTGTTGCGCGCGGGGAACCGATTTGTCCCTCCGTGACATTTAAAAGCCAAGAAAGAAAGAAAGAAAGAAAGAAAGAAAGAAAGAAAGAAAGAAAGAAAGAAAGAAAGAAAGAAAGAAAGAAAGAAGAAAGAAAGAAGGAGAAGGAGTGGTTAATCTCCCTGCATATGTTGACTGCAAGACCACGTACGCAAGCATAACGTTTACTGCCATTCGCGTGTATTTCAAGTAGCATATATTCTAAGTAGCGTATGTTCCGAGCTTGTTCAAAAAACAACTAGCTGCTATTTCTGCTCGGTATTTGAATACGCTACTCGGGAAAGCGTGCACAGATAAACATCCGTGCGCGAAGACGAAAGTTGCGTGCAGCACATGCAGCACCATGGGCTTGCGAGCTTTCATAAACGTGCTATATAGCAGCTTAGCGGCGCATGCTTATCACGGATAAGAGCGAAGACGCGGGTTCGATCCCCGGCCAAGGCCACCGCATTTCACTGGGAAATGCAACAACAGCCGTGCACTTAAACTCAGGTGCACATTAAAGAACGCTGGGTCCCCCGCTACATTGTGCATGGATGATGATGATGATGATGATGATGATGCGGCTGTGTGTGTATCAACTTATTGCTCTTATCTCTTATGTGCATTACATTATCCACATAAGTGAACCACATATATGTTTGTAACCTAAGTGCATTTTGTATTTACCATTTACTGTCGTACTTTGATACCAATTTCTTACGACGATTTAACCCTAGCTAAAACCGTATAATTCAGAATCCTTTGTACTTGAACATTATAACTGCTTTTTTTATTGTTTTTATGCTGATTTGCTGTAACCCACTCCCCTCTTAATGCCTTTGGCCCTGAGGGTAATAAATAAATAAATAAATAAATAAATAAATAAATAAATAAATAAATAAATAAATAAATCGTATCTCACTCATCTCCACGACCGACAAGTGAACGCTCAAATCAGCTATATCGAATCCCGGCATTCGCTTTTGAAAGGGTGACATTCTCTGACCGGCTAAATCGAAGGGAGGAAGAGATATGGCCCGCGAAACGCCGCAAGAGAAGACACTGAACACGACCCCATTGATTTCTTCGGTACAGAGGAGCTGCGTATCCGTTTGTAAGGACGATACGTAGCCTAAAGTGCGCTTAGAGCACTGGCGCAGCGCGCACGACTTCCGTGAAAACGACACGCATTCCTGCGCGAGAAAATAGCGCGTCACCCCGCGCACGCATGCTTGGACGTCGCCGCGTAAATGCTTGGCGCGTGGCGGGCCCAATAACGCTTACAAAGGCAATTAGCTTAGATGTGCATTGTCGGGCTGCTAAGTTACCCGTGGGCAATTATTCCAAGGACTAAGCAGAGGGAATGTGCGTGTGTGTGTGTGTGCGGGAGGGGCGTATGTCGGAGGAAGGGTGGAGGGTAGGGGAGGTGCTTGAAGCCACGCCGAACGAGTCCTCTCCCAAGCGAAGCGTCCACGAACAATGCTACCGAATTTCCTTTCTTTGGAAACTCTCTCTCGATTTATACAACGACCGTAGTATACTAACTGCCTTTCGGGACTCCCAATTTGCGTGCATCGCGAGGAAGCGAAGAACACAAACCCGCTTTCGCCATAACTCAGCCTCACAATACTGCACGAAACAAGCACAAAAGACGACGAGATGTTGCGCGTCCGCGTGTTCGTGTATATGCAGTGGACGGAAGATGGAGAGCTACTTTCCGCGAGCCGTATGCTGACGGTCTCTATATGCAGCGACAACCTCAATGCCGTGCCTCTGACACTGGTAGAGATAGATAGAAAGAGTGAGTGAGTGAGAGAGAGAGAGTCCCGTTACGCGGAAAGTGGTCTCTTCCGGGCGACCGCTCCTCGAGTCATAAAGAATGCGCGCTGGCTGGATTATGCAAAGAGGCCCTCGTTGCGTGCTGCGATATAAACCTTTATAACCGCGCTGTTCTCTCGTGGAACGGTTTCTCCTCGACGGGAACATAGTTGCAGTATATGTATAGCGTGCAGTGTTGCTTGTTAGGACTCTGTACAACGGCTCGCAGCAGTAAACGCGCAAGCAGTGGACACGGTAGCTTGAGCATGTGTTCTATATAGCGCAGGCTATATATTTTTGGACGAATATAGCTTCGCGTGGAACTGATAAATACGTAATGCAGCGCAATGAGAGAAAAGATGCGTAAAGTTAACGATCAAACGAACCCGACACTGTCGCGTCGAATCGGTCGTGTCGATTCGGAAAACCGGTCGTCGTAATCACATATGGGCTCCACGGAGGATGGAGGAGACCTCCCCTACCTGCCGGGAGGGAAGTAAATAATAATAATAATAATAATAATAATAATAATAATAATAATAATAATAATAATAATAATAATAATAACGGGAGGGAAAAGAGATTCAGAGCCTTTCCGCTGTTCTTCTGTGCTCCAAGGGTGGAAGATCAGCGAAGATCGTCTATCTACACGCAGAGCGGCTTATCTGAAAATGATGACGTCACTAAGAAAAATGACTATGAAAGAGAGAATGAAAAACAGCTATTGGTTGACAGAGTATATTACGTTTTATCCCTGACGGTTCCGCACGCACCGTCATATAGACTACAGAGTGTTTGCACAACTTCCGATATCGGCGCACAGTGTTTGCCTGCGGACGAAATATACACAAACACACACGCATACACACACTCCCCGCAGGGCGTAAAATTCCCTGCACCTCACACGATTTCGCACGCACTGCTTTCGGGATCGGTACACTCGGTTTTTCGGCGTACAGGCGACAGACGGACGCATCGGCTAGCCGCGTACAGTTTCGCTGTATACTGAGCAGAAGCATGTACACCGATCGCGTTTCTCGTGTTCGTTTCTGTTTTCCATCAAGCAGTTATTTTATGGTCTCCTTCCTCTGTGCTAACTTACCTTCTCCAGGGTGCAATACTCCAGCAAAGTATAGTGCACTATAAGAGGGAATAGAATGTGCCTCTCGACGAAACTATAGGGTCCCGTTTTCAGTATTTATACTCTGGGACCCTCACCTGTATACAAGTATTATGTAACTGATGCTTATATAACCAATAAACTGAAACTGAAACGAACCCTGCACCTATATAAATGTGCGAAACGTCGTCGAAACGGCGTGCGATATCGTCGGCGAATTTTAAGAAAGAAAGAAAGAAAGAAAGAAAGAAAGAAAGAAAGAAAGAAAGAAAGAAGAAAGAAAGAAAGAAAGAAAGAAAGAGAAGAAAGAAAGAAAGAAAGAAAGAAAGAAAGAAAGAAAGTTCTTTGTTTTTAATGGGAACCCAGCTAGAGAACTACGCCTACAACTTCCGTGTCGAAGACTATGAGGCTGTCGCCTCTGTGGAACGGCAATTCTATGCCAACCGTTACGATGACTACAGTTAGGTCAGCGATGTCAGAGGTAGTGCTTGTTCCCTCTCTGAGTGCGCCTCTGTGTATCCTCTCAGCACGGGAGACAAAAACAATTAAGCCACGAGAGAAACGACAAATACTCCTACCAAACATACAAGATAATGAGACGGTGCTTATCTCTGTCGTTTCTGTTGCGCTTCTGTCTCGTTTTCCTCTTTTTTTTTTTTCCACAAAGACACGTATCAAGTGCATACCTTCCATCCACAGAGATACATCTGAAGTGCATACGTCCCATCCACAGAGATACATCTGAAGTGCATACGTCCCATCCACAGAGATACATCTCATGTGTACACCTTCCATGTTTTTCGGCGTGCGCTTGCATGTATCAATGTAGTCACGTGCGTTGTAACCGGTAATGGAAGACTGTCTTTGTTCATGTGGTATGTAAACGAAGCGTACCTATGTTATCCCCACTCAGCTATAAGAAGCATGCGCTAAGCCACACATACAGGAACGCGGTTCGCAAATCCGGGCTTTCGCTAATCCTCGCTAATCCTTTCTATCCTATCTGGGCTGCGCATAAAGGGTATTAGCGCAGGACAGTGGACGACATCTCGTTCTTGACAGGCAGGACGTTTTGAAAGACAGAGAAAGAGAGAAAATGAATGAATGAATGAATGAATGAATGAATGAATGAATGAATGAATGAATGAATGAATTTTACTGAACAGAAGAGGACTGGGAGAAGAGGGAAGAAGCCCCGATTTCCCTAAGTGAAACTCGTGCACGTTTGTGCGTTCGAAGTGCACATGTCGTGCACCGGCAGCCTTAGCCAACACCTGCCAAAAATGAATCTAATGTTAGGTAACTAACAGCAGCTAACTAACACTAGCTAGTTCTCACATGCGGATCGAAGGGCCGCACCCTCCTCACATATTTTCACTTTGTCTTCTGCTGTGTAGTATTTCGTTCTGAAATTCTATGTAGACACGCCCGCGCGCACACACGCGATATGAATCACGTATAAGACACAACACTACATACCGCATTTCTTGCGCCTTGATTCTTGGCCGCCTTTTCGAGGTATCCGCAGCGAGCAATAGACGCAACCCAGGATTTATCTACAACTTTAGTTCTATCTCTCCTCTCTCTATCGCTTTGGTAATTAGAAAGTTATCTCCCTGGGATCTTATGGAAGAAGAAATGAGGGAGGAACGGAAGAGGGCGAGCCTGTATGGTGACGTGTGCACGTAAACCACAGCACTGAACAATCGCGTTTTGTCGCATTAAAACACACAGCACACTTCCCCGCGCAAAGTCGATGGGACCTAGCTGAGTGGACAGCGCAACGTCCACGACATCACCACCGGCCACCAACAGCGCTATATGCCAGTAGCGGCAGTAGTAAGCTGCGTAGTACCTAGAGCAGCTGCGACAGCAGCGACGAGGCGGTGGCCACCCTAGCCCTGTAATTCAAAGCCGAGTCCAGACGTCGGCCTTCGGGCACGACATATGGCATCCACCGGTATAGCATCCGGCAATGGCATAATCATTCCATTCCGAGGATCCCCATGAAAGATTCTCCCCGTTGCCTTTTGGTTTCTCCTACTCGCAATCCCGCACACTCGCATTGGCTCGAGACTTCCGGGAGAACGGTGATGAAGGGAATCGAGCGGCATTGGGCACCGAGGATACCGAATTAGCGCGATTGCAAGCAGACTCGATCCACCTCCGCCTGCACGCCTTCGATCGTTCTACTCAATCTCTTCCTCCTGCGCCGAATTTCTATGCGCACGCTGAGAAGCACTTTGCGACATGGTCGGTAATGCGACATCCAATCCGCAAGTCGAATCGATGGCCTCCTGTATGCGGCATCGCGCTTCTTCACCTTGGCGAAGACAAAATGCCCGCAAGAGCGCGAGTATGTAGACAGTTGAAAATACAAACATAACCAACGCAGACATAATCTCAATTAACACGCGAAAATTTCCTATCGATGCTTGATTGCGAGAAATGGCGCCCTAGAGAAGGTGACGAACATGGTATTGGATACGCTGATCCCGGATGGAACGCTTGTATAGTGCCAGAAAACCGTGGCCGAGCTGGCGAATGTGACGTCATTTGAGGGAATTGGACCGAAGCCCTTTGCAGAAAAAAACGCGAGCGCCGGTCTCTCAGGAGGCGCTAAAATTCCAAATGTGTGAAGCAATTAAGCGTGAAGCAATTAATCGCCAATTAAGCGAGGCGGCGTAAGCAACCAACAAACAAGAAATAGGTCGTCCTAACATTGTAAACCGCGTGGGTCCTTGCACGTTCATATCCTGACCCGCGCAGAGTTCACAAGGACGAAGGCAATTAAGGAGACAAACCTGCAGGATCCCCATCAGCATGCGCGTGTCCTGTGGATTTCATTTGTTTCCCTCGTCTTTACAAGCGCCACACGAAACAAAAGAAGTTGCAGAGCGTGACTGCGTGCATTGAATGCGAAAGCACGGTGCGCCGGGGAGTCACGACACCATATCGATCGTTCATTCTATTTCGGGTGTCCACGTCACGTCATATTGTAACATGACGTCATCATTCGTGCACGTGTTTGTTTGTTTGTTATCTGTGCCATCGTGCGGCAACGCCGATTGGCTCACAGGATGGACGTCTGATTCTCTGCTTCACAGGCCACATACAAGGAGGACATAAAAAAATAAAAAGAGCGGGGGAAAGGGGGAAGGGGGGGGGGGGTGTGGAAGCTCTTGCAATGCTTTACCAGCGTAAGTGAAGCCACCAGCTGCCCTTTCTCAACGACGGAACCATAACCCTAGCACAAGGTGCCCGCCGAGATCACGCGCTTTTGCTCTGTCGATGCAAAGGATAAGATAATCGTTAAGCAAGAGATCGTTGGTTTCGATGAAAGCAATTAAACCGGGGGACCTATCAATAACGTAAGTACAATAATATTTACGAAGACTTCCAGGCTTCTTAAGAAAGCCAAGAGCGCGAGTACATATGTGAAGCAGCACCTGTCCGGGGAAAATGAGCCACTTAATTAGCTCATAGGGCGCATGAAGAAGGCGCCGCGATTCTTCGCTGCAAGCTAACGCTTAATCGTTCTATGTGATAAGGTGGCGGAGGTCCCACCTCTCTTGCGATGTCAGTGCACGTTAAAGAACCCCCAGATGGTCTAAATTTGCGGAGACCTCCACTACGGCGTAGCTGGTTTTTGGGACGTTAAACCCCACAAATCAATCAATCAAAGTTGACCACATGACTGCACCGTTCCGATGGCGCCGCCAGTGAAGATCATCGCTACGACCGCCATTTTGAGATAATGAGCCTGTCGGATGGAAGGTAGAGGGGGGATCCACTAAGGAAGCACCGGACATCGCTCGGCCGGCCGCAATGGGACGGCGGCTTCCTTATTAACGACCTCGCCGGAGAGGACGCCCCTGTCGCAGAGGGGGAAAAAGAAATAACCATAGAGATGGCATGGCCGCAAAGCCGACATAGGGAAAGCAACGCACGTCGTCTTTGAGCTCGTAAGTGTATACAGGGACTCGAGTTTTCTCCAGAATCCTCTCCTTCCCTCCCCCTCCCCCTTTCCCCGTGTGGTCATTAAAATTTAAGAGATAGAGCTTCTGGATTTAGCGCTACGTACTCTGTTCTTACTTGGGACTTGCGGCAAGATGCTATTTTATTGTCCGCATCGTTGGATATAGTACAGCAAATGCTGTCACTTGAGTCGTTTGTAAGTATTAGAAAGGAAAGAAACTTGAAGGATCCTCTTTCACGCCTTAATCTAAGTTTCCCTAATGTTGCTGGGACGTGCTTCCGCAATGGCTGCAGAAACTAGCGCCACCATTTCTTTCTTCATTTCTTTCTTTCTTTTTTGAGAAACCTCCTTTTTACAGCAGTATGTACTGAAAAATCCGAACTGCAAGATGCGAATGTGTGACGGAACCCGAAGAAGAACGCAGCAACCATTAGCACCGCAAATGCCATTTCTTCTCCTTTTCTTACAATTTTATTTTAAGAAAGAAGGGAGAAAACGCCGGATTCTGTACAAGCCATGCAAAAGCACGGATAAATAAGTGAATAATGAAACGACTACGGGCAGACGGGTGGGACGGGACGGTACGGTATGGTAGGACATATGTATCGATTGGGTTGGCTATGGATATGATTGGATTGACGGATTTATGAACGCACGGACGGACGGACGGACGGACGGACGCAACATAAAGCAACGGCATAACGTAAGAAGATAAAAAAAAACATATGCACCTGTCAGATATCGAGTTCAGTCCGCTTGCAGAGCACAAACTTTCATATGGCAACGTGAATGGCAATCGAAAAATAATAATAAACTTAAACTCATTAAACCTCTCGTCTGATAAGACGTTCGTTTGATGTTTTAGGTGTCACCATCGACGTTATGTTACTAAACAGAGGATGTCACCATAGTTCCTTCACTTTGGGCCCTTTGCATATTTGTCATCTAACTACTTTTCTGGAACCAATAACCTGAATCTGAAGCCGGTTATTGCCGAACTGGAAACGTTTATTCACCAACGTTTGATCCAAGTAATTCCATGTCGACTTCGGATGAGGCACAGGCACATCCCCAATAGCCATCCACACTAATAAGAACATTCAATATGCGATAAATGATATGAAACACAAACAACCTTGCACATTATAATTAGACGTCGCGTATCCAAACAGTTATAACTGCTGGGGTTTTACGTACGTAAACCAACGGTAGCGGAGGGATCCGGAAGTTTCAAACACCAAGGGTTCATTAACGTGAACTGACATCGCACGGCTCACGGGCCCATACAGCATTTCGCCTCCATCGAAACGCGACCGCCTTCGGCAGGGGTCGAATCCTCGTCTTTTGGGTCCGCAGTCAACCACCAAACCACTGTCCCACCGCAGCCGGCGCCAAGACAAAAAAAAAAAAATCCACAGCATATCCACGGAGTGAATGATGATGAGTGGGCGAAGCTCCGGATGTTCATCGTAGATCGTGCCGAGTTCCGGATTAATTTAGTTAACGCGCACGCTATGAATCCTTATGGTTCTACGCACAAGTGAAATCTCCCACCGGCACTTCATTGCAAGTCAAGATCCAGTGCCTATATATATATCTATATATGGGTGGCCGGTGTACGGTTCTCCAGCGCGAGCAATCGGTATCTTTCAATCAAGAAACTCGCTAGAAGACGCTGCCTGCGTCAACGCTGTCTCTCGCGGGTGAGGGCGCGTTCTCCTCCTTCTTTGCGAAATGGTAGAGCGTTCATCGAAGAAAGAGCGTTTCCATAGTCAACGCGCGCCTTTCGCTCTCTCTCTCTCTCTCTGTCTCTCTCACACAAGACAGCAGATGGAAGAGTGAGAGAGCTCGCGCGCCGGGAGGCACGCGCCGAGGGCGAGCGCGAGCCTCCCGGCGGCGCGAGGTGGCTACATACGTACTACTATAGACATACTACTACAGAGGAGGGAACGACCCACACCCTAAGGAACTTCGCCCCTAAAAAAAATATATTGCGAACTACGCAGACTGCACATACCTCTGCACGCCACATTGGCTTTTGGGAAATGATTCACCCGCTCATTTTCAACCAAGTTGTGAAATTTTTTTTCAGTCGCGTGACCTCCGGGATATGCACCGTGCAAATGTACTCTTCCTACTTTTGCTGCTTTTGCCACCAAATTTATTTTCCGGCACCCCCTCGCTGACACAGCAGAGCGTGGGCCGCGTTGGCGCCAGCAAACGCTAAGCAACTATAACGTCACTAATAAACGTTACACCTCGCGGCACACATATTCTGCAAAAGTCGCTTTGTTATCGCGCGCCGTGCGAAATGTGAGCTGCGCGCGGCGACGCCGGAAGCGCGTCGGAAATGCGCACCGTTGTGGTTGCAGCTCTAACAGCAACAGCTGGCAATGAGAGAAAATAGAGAACTGATAACACCGAGTGACTATAAGCAGCAAACGTGAGCGTCGTGTGTTTGTAATGGGTCCCCACATTTCCGCGCGCGCCAGGTGTAGTGTGTGTGTGTGTGCGTGCGTGTGTGTGCGCGTGTGCGTGCGTGTGTGTGTGTTTAGGAGCTAACGCGTCGGCGCTTACATCAACACAGTTGCACAGGATGGGCTCCTGGCGTGTACACCAAAGTATTCTGTACAACAAAAAAAGAAAGAAAAAGGGGGGGGGGGGGGGTTCAGCGTACAACAGCGGCAGCTCCTGCATATAATTGCCGCACTCGTCTGCTCACATTATGTACGCATATGTGTCCGCCTATACTGCCATACTGTGCATGTTCTGCATATACTGCACCCACGTGTTTCTTCGTCCAATGCCCCTTTTGTGAGCGCCGAACAAAGTGCGTCATGTGTGTACACTTCTGCCTCAACCAGAAGCCTCCAGAGTGCGCGTAATACCCCTGTCACACGAGGCAACTAAAGTGCACTTTGAGCGAGTGCACTTACGCTCACAGAGTGCACTTACGTTCACGCGCCGCTACACGAGAAACAGGAGTGTGCTTTGTAAATGTGCATTTCCCTAGCGGACGTGGCCGCAAACTGCCCAAGGGCGAGAACAGCAAGGTTTCTTGTTGAAATATGATTTGTTTTAATGCGTAGCAGGTATTTATAATAACGAAAACAATGTTTGAAAAATACTACGGCAGCCGCGTTGTGCATTAGCGTATTTGTTTAGAAGCCACTGCTACCGAGGCTACACAATCCGTCGCCGCGAAGTGAGTTCGGCGAACGCACTCGCCTGCAAGTGTTCTTTGCAGCGAGTGTCACTAAACGTTCCCGTGTGACAACGTTACACTAGCGGCGAAGTGCACTCTCTGAAAGTGCACTTAAGTTGTCCCGTGTGACAGGGGTATAAGCCAGCGCCTCCTTGCATTAGCCGGCACGGGTATAGGCCGCCAGAGGCATAACTTTGATACAGCTCTGCGGATGTAAATTGAATTCGTAAATATGCACACGAACACGAAGAGTGGATGATCAAAAACCAAACCATCGCTCGTGCTGTATTATATAGCTGCCTTGCGGCGGCAAGATGGCGCTACGACGCTTTGCAGCTATCATGTGATAGCAGCGCCGACGAGCGAGGGATGATCTTCCACATGCCAGAGACTATACGCTTCGTGGCTCCCCTAACCGAGGAACACACCGAACTTTATTGGTAATGTGACGCGTATAGACCACCAATGCATCCAAGTCATGAGCAAGACTCAAGGCACGAGCACTCGCAAAGCTATAGACCCATCAGAAACTAGTCTTCCACCGTGCTAAGCGATCTGAGGTGTCACGATGAATATGTATCGCACATAACACATACGTAAGTCCTTACATTGCTTTTACTTTTTGTTTTTCAACACACATTGTTTACATCTACTGCTATGTGTTAATAAGAAGCAGGGATCGGATCCAATGCAGCCCTAACGGCGTGGCCCTCCCAGCACTGCGACGCACCGCCAGACAACAACAACAACAACAACAACAACAACAAAAGGTAACATATGGTATGTGGTGCACCATCGAAGTTGCAAAGTCGAGGTGCGCCTCTTCTAAGCGCGCAAACAAGCACACATCACGGATGCGATAAAGGAAACGTTGATGGAAAAAAAAAAAGGGGGGGGGGGGGGGGTGCAGCATTTGTCTTGAGGGTGGCTCCGGTGTTCTGGATCCGCCGGTGCCAAGAAGGGACACAGACCTATAGGCAAACAGATTTGTGGCTTTTTGTCTGTGCCCAGCTTCTACTGTTTCAACATCAAAAATCAGCTTTCTCAGCCTTTATTTCACCGCCCGCTGTTGCCAACTGTGCAAAGGTTCGGCGCAAAGTCAAACCTTAAAAACGAGATTGCCTCTCGGTTCCGCTTCTCATCGGGCCGCGACGAACAAAGATGAAGGAACGCCGCGAACGTCGGTAACAGCCGGGAAGGCTTAGTAGGTTCTTGTCTTCTCCTCCTCCTCTATTCAACTCTTCTTCATTCATACCCTAAAGGAATAGTGCGTAATCGTGCCCGGAACAAGAAACCCACCACGACAGTGCAATACATCGTAAATATAACGCAACAGTGCGACACAAAGACAGAAAGAAGGCGGCTTGTAATGTGTAAGAAACGATCACAGCGTATCGCCCCATCGGCACCCGTGGCGTGTATGTCGTGTCCTCTTTATGACAACTCGCGTCCCGAGGTCAAACTTACCATCGTAAAGCTGCCTGCTGCTTTCAAGTACGCGCCGTTAGCTCCAGGCGCGCCGCGTGCCGGATATATGCGGCGCAGCAGAAGCGCGAGCAAGCTGCAAACGGAGAACGCGTGTCGCAGATCAAAGGACTCCGGTCGCCGAACAACTCAATCTCGTGATGAACGGCCGACGCATGCACGACCGTGCTGGCGTCTTGTGAAAGTGGGCCAAGAGCACACCAATGGCATGAAATTTTGAAAGGCGAAAGCTTCATATGTTCATGAGTAGTAAACTGGGCTCCCTGTGGACGCGGTGCGCCCGAAAAGATGCGCGCAATCGTGTCGTAGGTGACAAATAAGTTCAAAAGAGCCAGCAACTCATCAGACAGCGTTACCCAAAGCACCACCGAATGCCATTTGAGCTCTTTCCCATGAACTTCGCTGAACTCCACTCAAATCAGTCAATCAATATTGCAGCTTGACTAAGCACCATTTCGCTGTAAAAGTGCCAAAAAAAGGAACAAGAACAAAAGATAAATGTTCCTATTGTTCAAGCCTCATATGTTCATGAGTAGTTAAATGGGCTCCAGTAAACCCTGTGGATGTGGGGTACGCCCGAAATATACGCGCAATCATGTCATCAATGACAAATAAGTAAAGAAAGTTCAAAACAGCCGGCAACTCAGCAGATGGTATAGCCGAAACGCTCCCGAGTACCATTTGAGCTCTTTGCCATGCACTTCACTGTACTTCAATCAATCAATCAATCAATCAATCAATCAATCAATCAATCAATCAATCAATCAATCAATGCTGCATCTTGACTAAGCACTGCTTCGCAATAAAAGTGAAAAAGAAAAGATGAAGGAAAGCTCCAGTCTGTTGTGAGTGGATGACCGCAGGATGGTGGCAGCATATCGGGGAACGATCGAGGACGGAAAACAGGGCGATCTCTTTTCCAAAACACAAATACGCTAGAGAATGTTAGTGAGAGACAACGAATCGGCCTTTTGAAGTCATCAACTCAATGGGCAAAGCGACGTGGAGTTGCATTCTGGTTTACAGCATCAAATCTTACAGCAGCTAACAGGTTAGCGGAACCAGCGACATAGACACATCAAGTGTAGAGTGCTTACTGACTTCAAGCAGTGATAGCTCATCATGAGCGGTCCTATACAACAGCTCTGGTATGCACACCGCTCTTCGCTGCTACTAGGAAGCAAACACGTCGGCCCGCCGACACAACCATAGTGGTTGGTCGGCAAAGATCCGCCTGATGTAAAGAGAAGCACTGAAGTTGGAGATCTGATTGATGTGAGGTTCTACGTCCCAAAACCACGATCTGATTATGAGAGACGCCGTAGTGGAGGGCTCCAGAAATTTCGACCACCTGGCTTAACTTGCACAGACATCGCACAGTACACGGGCTTCAACGTTTCAACTCCATCGAAATGCAGCCGCCCGCCGCGGCCGGGATTCGATCCCGAGACCTTCGGATCAGCAGCCGAGTGCCACCGTGGCTGGGCCTGACGACAGCGAAGTTCAATACAGGAAGAGAATGACAAGGAACTTCTACAGGAAACAGAATGCAACAATGCCAAGAATAGAGGTTGTAGACTCGTAATGTTTTGACCGCACCCCTGCCCACTTCATTTAAATGTGCAAACGAAAAAAAAAATAAAAAGATGAAAGGGGGGTGGGGTGGAGGTCTTAGTGTAGATGGTGCCGACTGGGCGTGATCAGAGACAACTTCTGGCGAATAATACAAAGGTGACTTAGGGTGTTGACGTCAAATCCATACTCAGCTTTAGCTATCTTCCCTAAGTTCTCGAAAACTGACACCTTCCCCTCCCCCCCCCCCCCCCCCCACTTCTGAGGACCCCTCCACCCCATTGGAAAAAATCGCGCATCTGCCCCTGTGTTGGCAGATATGCGGACGTAGTATTCGCTAGGTCGTAGAGAAACGTCGACATGAGCTTAGTGAACCAGGTCTCACTGACATGTCCATACACTCGTGGTACTCCACGTCATTTAACAACGAATGAAATGCGTAGACAGCCGCGACGGTTCAGACATGCTGATAACCCTACAGATTCGTGTGACGCCCTTCTGTTGCGCTGCGTGTCGCAAATTTCGTTATGTTTAAACACCTTTCTGGGCAGAAAAAAAAAAGTGCGAATTTGAGGGCTGAGTCGCGTTTCCGGCGATTTCCTCACCGCATGGTAAAGTGTGCACTTGGGAAACGTGTGCCGGGTGTTTCTACGACGAATACGTTAAGGGGCCTCGCAGGCTGCAGCACTTTTTAAACATGGCCAGAAAACTCTGGCCATTGTTTCTGGAGGCTTCCGTGAACGTGCGAGCGAAATACTAGCTGTTGCACTGTGCGCACCGGAGAATTTGAAAATTGGTTACGCGTACCCATTGAAACAGCTAGCTCTACTTTCAACAAATGACGTCGAAATGAGCAGCGTGACTACGTCATCAAAAGGCAGAACTAACATTGGTGGTCTCGTGGTCGCGGAAATATTCTCAATAATGGTTTTAGGGGCGAAGCTCCTTAAGGCGTAGGCTCGTCTGCCGCTGTCCGTCGTAGCCACCTCGTCTAGTTCGCGCTCGCCCTCGGCGCGTGCCTCCCGGCGCGCGAGCTCTCTCACTCTTCCATCTGCTGTCTTGTGAGAGAGAGAGACAGAGAGAGAGAGAGAGAGAGCGATCGAAAGGCGCGCGTTGACTATGGAAACGCTCTTTCTTCGATAAACGCTCTACCAGCTCGCAAAGAATGAGAACGCGCCCTCACCCGCGAGAGACAACGTTGACGCAGGCAGCGTCTTCTAGCGAGTTTCTTGATTGAAAAATACCGACTGCTCGCGCTGGAGAACCGTTCACCGGCCACCCATATATATATAGGCACTGGATCTTGACTTGCAATGAAGTGCCGGTGGGAGATTTCACTTGTGCGTAGTTGAACCATAAGGATTCGTAGCGTGCGCGTTAACTAAATTAATCCGGAACTCGGCACGATCTACGATGAACTTCCGGAGCTTCGCCCACTCATCATCATTCACTCCGTGGATATGCGTGGATTTTTTTTGTTCGTTTTTAATTCAGTAAATACTATGTGTCGTTTCTATTCTCCTCTTTTTTTCTTTTTTTGAATAACACTAGAGGCAACGACGTAGTCAGAGCCGCGCTATTTTATGAAAGAGCAGGAGATTTCCAGCTGGTGCTGGTAACGAAATATCAAATTCCATGGTGCCTGAAATGCAATAATATTTGGTTTGCATGTTCATAGTGGCCTTCACGAATGACTGACCCCGTTTTTTTTTTTTTACTATATTCAAAAACTTGTTTCGTCGCTAGAAGCATGCCGTCAGGCGTGGCGGCCATGCGATTAGGGGCGACACGTGGTAACTAGTCCCTTGTTGACAAAGCTTGATTAGTTATTTCATACCGACAGAATTGGCGGCCTCATCGCAACTGGGAAACTGAAACTAGATCTTACACACACACACACACACACACACACACACACACACACACACACACACACACAACCATACATGTTCATGGGTATGGAACACTTGCGATTACAGCATGTGGAATTGGAATAAAGTGCACGCGTGCACTGGGAGAAATGAAACGAAAGGCCCTGCGACATGTCGTCTGACAGGAGCCAATGAACATCGCGGATTGATTTAGTATACACCCCCCCTTAATAATAATTCGAGAACACTGTCAGCTATGGACCTGTTGTTGGCGTTCAACAGATACACAACTTTTGTTATTTTTTTTAAAATAACTGCGTTGCTGCTCACGCAAGTCAAATTAGTCTAGAATGACCCAACCATCACCAAGGATAAAAATTCATTAGCATTCCGTTTAGAATGTGCGCAATTACAGCGAAGTTTGCTTACTGACAAGCGAAAGCAGTACTTCAATGTTTCGTACATCCTGTAAGCTGAAAAACAAAAGAGAAAAAGGACGGGCAAGTGCGTGTGCCACGTAAGTTATTTATTTATTTTTTTTTTATTCGTAAGTGGAACGGTATAGAACGCGTCGTCTGCTACGATTTAAAATGGCTGCGCGTTTGAGCTCGACAATAATCGGGGCGTTGTTAGAATCGTATTAGTGGCCCTGGCCAAGCATACGAGAGCTTATCAACGCGAAAAATCGGCCAAGTTAGCAAAGATAAACAAGGCAAGATCAGAAGCCGCGCGCGCGAGACAGATACAACGTCGCGTTCGACTTGTATCTCTCTCCCCCCCCCCCCCCCCCCCTCCCCTGGATTTTTCCTATATGAGACACAAGCATAAGCACTTCGACACGAGACGCTTTGGTACGTGCTAGCAGAAACAACTTACAACGCGCGTTTCTTGACACCTTATCGCGCGATGAGAAGTTTCGAGGAAACAGAGAAACGGGTCGAACTAACGAAATCAAATGGGCAACAAACGATCAACTGACGCAAGAATTCCGCGTAGTTTCGCACACACTGTGCAGTTTCAAGTGACGGTAACAACATGCAACGCCCGCGTGACGACGAACCAACAGAACTGCGCAACACACTCTTAAGTAACTTTCAAACGAGACACATCCCTGCAAAACGAAACCAGTTAACGCTTGCACGTAGTAAGAGATCACAACACACTTCGAGAGCTGTCGGCGCCGCAAGCACCTTCTGTGCTATAGGCGGCAGCTGTAGCGAAACGCCGCACATAAAACCAACAAACGCACCCAGCTCTTTCCTTCCGAAATTCCTTCGCTCCGCCGGAACGGGATCGGAAACAAGAGCCACGATATCGGCGTTTTGCGTTTTTTCGTGCCCGCGTTTGATTGAACTGTACCACGGAGAAAGCGCGCTCGTTCTTTCCCTTCCCTCTGCATCCGGCCAAAGTGCGGGAAAAGATGAAGTGTTTTACAAAAACGGCATCGCGGTCAGCTCACCGTCATGCTCCTACTCGCTGCCCCACGATGAATCGGCGAAGAACTCGACGGAGTGAGACGATGCAAGCGCTCGTAACCCATCGAGCGGCGGGATCACATGGAAGAGACCTGTCAGCTAGCCACTCGCATCCACTGGCAAATGCAAGCTGCCGCTGCGGCTGCATAGGGAGAGAGCGCCGTGCCTGCTGCTGTCGGCTTGCCTGCTTCCTCCGCGCACTCCGCGGGAGCAAGGCGTTGCACTGAGCATGCGCGAGAATTAGTTGGTCGATTGCGCCAGAGATGGCGGCACCGTACAAGCGAGACCCTCGTTTTTGTGTGATGTGGCCTGTCTGATTTCTGTGAATGTGGCGCTACTCTCTGGCTGCGCGAACGGTGGCTCTCTTGATGTTTTCTTTATGTATTTCCATTTTTTTTCGGCTTCCAAGCTCTTTGAATATGGCGCTTGCGAGGCGCAAATGGCATAGAGCCGCTGAGATTTGTGGATAAGTCAGCGAAAACTGTCGACCACGGCACGAGTTTGAACACCGTGCCGGTCGTGTGAACATGGCCTCCGAACCCGCCGCGCGCCCGCCATCTCGGAGGCCGTGGTGTGAATGTGCTCGTTGAACAAATGACCGCAAGGGGACAGTACTTCACAAACAAGTAGTTATCGTGAATTTTGTGCCGTGGAGAAGTATTTATGTTGTTCTTTTGTTTCAGTGTTGTACACTCTTGTTCATAAATTAGAGCTAATGTTAATTAAGCTCAACGTACAACATACAACGGTATCAACGTACAACGCTGTTCTTGAAATTCGGTGTAGCCGTTTCCAGGAACGCACGCTGCGTGTCAATGACCACGACACACCCGTGCACAGATGCGCTACGCCAAATCCCCTCATAGCTACCACGTCAGAGTTTTCTGTGCTTCTTTCTTAGGCTTGTCATGTTCACCAACATTCAATTAATATATATGTTATAGCGGAATAAATGAAATTTGGTGAGCGCACTTCGAAAATGCGTAATTGAATGACCCTGTGGTGCCAACTTTGTGGTGCACGGGTATGGTGAATAGGGGCAACTTACTCGCGGTCATGAATTTCCATTGGATTGAACCACCCTGTACCTGCGTTTCTTTTCTTTTTTCTTTTTTTCGACAGCAATTACAAGGACGCCCCAACCGGAAAGCTTTTCGACGGCTCTTACAGCGTGCGCGATCGCATGCGGCGCTGGGTGAGCGCGCCCTATCTATCTTGCACCTAATCCGCGGCGACTTCAAATGCAGAGCGAGCCGTCAGTTATCTAATCTCAATAAAAAAAGAGACATTAATATGCCACTCGTTACACAGAGAAGTTGACGGCAGTCACTACGTGGGCGAATTATATATATATATATATATATATATATATATATATATATATATATATATATATATATATATATATATATCATGCACACTACCAGCCCTTTTAAATACAATTGATAAATCAGATATAGAACTACCGAACAACTTCTGTTCGAACACTTCGTGAACATCTCGCCACTTCATACACATATAAAGTTATTATTCTGTCATTTTTTTCATGTTTACTTTTATGAATATTGCACCTGAAAGCTACGCACCAAGTTTGAATTTTTTCTTTTTCGGAGTCACTAACCCCCCTCCCCTCCTCATCCATTCATTGTTTTTCGGAATATCTGTGCTGATATGAGCTACATATGTGGGACAATATTCTGAGTATTTGTGCAATTTTTTTATCTATATGTGTACATCGCTGCCAGCTTTGTAGAGGTGGCAGGCGGCCTCTTTCAAGTCGCTTATTTATCAAGAGACTTTTACCAGCGGTGTTCTCCACCATTGACGGAAACCAACAAATTATTATTATTATTATTATTATTATTATTATTATTATTATTATTATTGTTGTTGTTGTTGTTGTTGTTGTTGTTGTTGTTGTTGTTGTTGTTGTTGTTGTTGTTGTTGTCACATATGTCTAGCCCCATAGGTTCTCAGTGGCACATATTCAATTTGCGCAATTGTATATATACCGGGCAAAACAAGAAGGGAACAACGGCACACAGCCACTGTTTCGGCTAAAACAAACAAATGCGTATGCCTGTAGGCGCCGAGTTCATCGTAAAGCACGGCATAAGCTAGCTTGGCAGGCAACGTGTAACCGCGTCGCGCTCCTAAGCCAGAGGATGCGGCCTGGAATTGCCAGCAACGGTGGCCACATTTTCACGACAGCAAAACGGAAGACAGACCACCCGTGTATTTAGGCCCAGTTGTATGTGAGATAGCAGGTGAAATATTAACCTGAGCCTTCCTCACTACGGTCTGTCTCGTAATCGATCGTACAACCGCAGGAAAATCATTTTTTTCCCCTTTTAGATTGCACCGCTCGAAGAAAGACACATTACATTGGTGACATGCTGGGCAATCTGTGCAACACGCATCCAGCTGCAAGTCACGTGACGGCTCACTGACCCTCTCCTTGAAGGGCACGTGACAGCACAATGCCGCTCTGTGTACGCGACACACCGTGCAGAGCCTAGGCGAGTGCAAGCGCCTCGGAATTCTGGATCCAGGGAATTCTTTCGAACCGTAAGGCAAACTATACACGAAGGCGATACGCGTATGTAATCAGGTTGTGATTGTCTCCCTGTTGCTGGTGTGAATGTACGTTTGTAGAAGTCTCTTACTTCCGTTAATACTTAGGAGCACTACAGAATCACAACGCCCTGACAAGATTTAGCTGCACAACAATGCGTTCCACGTAGGATTTTTAAAATGTACTATTCGATACAAGGAAGATAAACGGATATGATGTCCAACGCTGCTAGGCTTCGGTTCGTTCATGTATTCGTGCGTAGGTGAATCTAATTATACTTCCAATTAATAACAATTTATTGATTGACGCCATATCCTCTCCAGAAAAAGAAATCGTGACAGGATTTTGTTATTCATGTGTTTTATTGTTTCTGTCGCTGCCGCTGTTGCTTGTTGAATAGTGTACTGTTTTTTTTTTCCCCGCCTACTATTTCGGGGCAGCCTAGCCGAATTTTCCTTTCATAAAATTTCATCTACGAGAACGGATGAGGTATGGCAGTAACGCATTAATACGTACTAGCCCATCCACACTAATATATTGTCGCACATAGAGGTGGGATAATCGAGTTCTCGGTTAACGTTGTATAACTGCGCAGAAGAGAGAACAAGCAAACCAGGCACAAACGCTCTTTCTATCTTTATTATTATTATTATTATTATTATTATTATTATTATTATTATTATTATTATTATTATTATTATTATTATTATTATTATTATTATTATTATTCGAAAGAGAGGGTGTCGTGTCCCCGCTGCTCTGTTCCGACCCTCGCTTCAAAATTTTGATAGCAGTCCCCTTTCTCCAGGCATCTCTTACTCCCATAATTCACTATTTTCCACTTAACATAACGAAGCCATACTCGACTGGCTGTTTCCGAGGGTTGTGTGGGCGACATGCAATTGCGGAACTACAACCGTGACAGCGATGCCTTCAGGTCATTTAAAGGCGTCTTAAGACCGACCAGTCCTGATATCTTGCATATTACAATTCAAACTGTTTTGAATGCGTTTATAAATTTACTCAGAAACGAGCAGCAGCCGCTTGTTGGCACGCGCGCGCGTGTTTCGACAGAAATGCGCGGCGAGTTTATTCCAGCTGCGGCGAAAGCGCGGCTTAGACACGTTGTAAACTCAACAGGCTGTAGGGAGATTGGTTTGAAAGCAGCAGCCTAGATTTTGAACAGCGGTTACGGTGTTCTGCTGCTGACCCGTGTATCACAGATAGCGACAGCAATAATAAAAAGTCATGAAAATATCAGATACGACAACATGGCGACTCACCACGCTAAATTACACAGCCACGTCTGCGTTTAATTGCGTAAAGAGAATCGGCATTTGCTATAACAAACGTAGGGATATTTTTGTACACGTATACTGAACACGCAGCTTACTGCGTATATGTAAAACGAAGGACTTGTCGCCATCGTATGATTTATAACAAAAATATCATAATCGATAATCCCGTATGATGAAATTGGAAGACGTACGAATAAGCTATGCGACATACATAATATTCTCGTGCGATATATGTATAAGACCATTTATGTGATTCATATGCATCGCCGTTTAGCGAATTATGAGGCACATATCCAAAACTCCGCATGATCACATGGAAGTATAGAAACACAAGTGACATATATGCCACATATCCAATAACCTCGAGTGATCGTAGAGAATGTACTTTTTCCTCTAGGATAGTCTGAAATTGCTGGTTACGTGGCACGAGTTTCACGTGAACATCTTTTTTTCGATAGATCTACCAGTATGCACTAAGCACAGACTCGAAAATCGGTTGCACCACAGAGCTGTTTTCGGCTATCGGAATGTTATAGTTATAGACAGGCAATATAGAAAGAATATATGTGCCATTAAAAAAATTTTTTTTTTTCCCATCGCTCCACGATGACAGCTTTTAGCTGTACACACCGCTTCCTGTGACCTCGCAGGTTGCATTCGCCGGAGAGAGAGAGAGCAAAGAACATTTTCTCGCAAAAGGCAAAACGCTTGTTGGCACGTGCGCGTGTTTCAACAGATGGACGGCGAGTTCATTCCAGCTGCGGCTAAAGCACGGCTCATGCATGTGACATCAACAGGTTGCGGGACGATTGCTTTGAAAGCAGCAGCCGCGACTGGTGTATTCAATGCTGACCCGGAAGACGTGGGTTCGAACCCTACCGCGGCAGTCCCATTTCGATGGAGGCGAAATGCTATAGAGGCCTGTGTACTGTGCGATGTCAATGCACGTTAGATAGTCCCGGGTGTTTTAAACCTGGAAAATGAGTTCTGCGGGGAACCCGCAAGGTGAAGTAACGTTAATGAAAGGGGAGAATTAGCGTCCACCTGTACGTAGCACAAAGCTACGAGGAAATCCACACGGATTTGTAGCTTTGTGCTTTGTAGCGTTGTACTTGTAGCTTTGTGCTGCAAACAGGTGGATGCTAATTTTCCCTTGCATAAACGTTACTCCACCTTCCGGGTTTCCGTAGCACTCATTTGCCAGATAACACACTCATGATACACGAATGATTGAATGATGAGGCAATCAATGTAATTAGGCGATCAGTGTAGTCATTTTGACTCCCATTTCCCTTCTCCAAAGCTTGCAGGTCAGACATGATTTGGGTACTATACAAAAATGCAACTAAGGAAACTAAAATGAAACTAAGGAGCACGCAACGTGCAATGGAAAGAAAAATGATAGATGTAACGCTAAGAGATAAAAAACGAGAAAGCGATAGGAGTAGCCGATATTATCTTATCAATTAAAAGAAAGAAGTGGACCTGGGCAGGACATGTCATGAGGAGGAAAGATAACAGGCGGACAGTAAGAGCGACGGAGTGGATACCAAAAGAAGAAAAACGCGACAGAGGCAGGCAAAAGGTTAGGTGGAGCGATGAAATGAAAAGGTTTGTGGGCATAAAATGGAACCAAATCGCTCAGGATAGTGTGGATTGGAAATCGTTGGGAGAAGCCTTCGCCCTGGAACGGACTTAAAATAGGTCGATGATGATGATGATGATAAAAATGCCGCCTTCAAGAGTGGAACGCGGTAGCGTTGCCTTGCTCCTTTTTGCATACATTCACAGGTCAGGTATATTCCCTTGTGATATAGTCATTGACCCATTCCCTCGAGTCTGTGCGACAAAGGAGGAGTAGGAGGAGAAAGGAGTAGGAAAGGCAGGGAGGTTAGCCTGGGCTGAGCCCTGTAGGCTACCCTGCACTGGGGAAGGGGAGGGAAATTTCTGGAAGATAGAGAGAGAGAGAGAGCAAAAAATTTAAAAAAATAAAACAATGACGAACAAAAACATTGCAGTGTCGCTAACGTTATAAAAGTTCTTTGTCCATATTCAGAGACCGAAAATGAGCCTAGAAGCGGCCAGAAAATGTAGCAGCACTTTCGTTGCTTGGCGTAGCTGAAATGCACAGTGCCACACGGTTTGTAAACAGGAACCACCATAAGTCCGAGAAACATTACCTTGAGCTTCTCGCATTCCACTAAAGAACGCGCTCCTGACATCACCTCTAAACGACTGCATATGCTCTTGGACTACAATCGTGCTGGTGTTAGAGTTCTCAAGTGACAGTGCGACAGTGTAATAATTAACACCGGGAGGTGGTGTTTACCGACGCGCTGATGGTTGCCGCAGGTGGTATCTGCGGTCCAGCGCCGTCAACTATAACTTTCTGCGGCGCGACCTTAACACTATCGCATTAACAAATCTTCTCTCTCTCTCTGTCTCAGTGTCTACTCCCACGTGGACGTCATGGATATGTTAGCGGGCAAGACGCTTATTAAAGCGGACGGCAGCGAGCACCCTGTCGAGGAGGTCCTCCGCGACGTCAAACTGGTGGCCCTGTACTTCTCGGCTCACTGGTGCCCTCCGTGCCGCCATTTCACGCCCATCCTGGCAGACGCGTACGCCGAGGTGAAAGAGTCGCTCCCCTGCGCCCAGGTCATTTTCGTTTCGCTGGACCACTCCAAGGAGGACATGATGAACTACATGGAAGACTGCCACGGAGACTGGTACGCCATACCGTACGAGGATCCCTGCCGAGAGTGAGTATGCGTGAGGAGACAGATGAACTGCGAATGAATTCAGCTGCGCTTGGAACTGTTTTTCTTTTTTTATTGCGAAATGGGCTTGCCCTCGAGGCATAGTTTATGGTGTGTTAGGTTTTAAATGTGTGCTGGAAGTCCTGTGTTGTGTATGAACTAGAGTAGTGTTTTGTGGTATCTATTGTCGTGTATCCAACGATCATAAGTGGTCTAGGCACTGTAGCTGAGACCGTCTTAAGGAGACTAGAGCGCTCCCGATGGAGTCCTTTGCATGTCCATATGAGATGGTGTGCATCTGCGTCCGTCACGGGAACAGAACAGAACGGGCACGTATCACCAAATGGTATGGTGCACCAGTTCCACGCAGAGATTACTGCCGGTGCAAGGGCTTGGAACTGTTTGCTCGCAATTAACCGAGCAGGGAAAACTTACCAAGAGTTTTCAGGCAAACGTAGATGCCCCGTCTGTGGAACTGGCGATGTTTGTGTGTCCCTGTGATAGCTATAGGACGCAAGAACATGGCCAATATCTTTGCAGGCAAATGCACGTCGAAAGAGGAAGGAGCGTGGAGGTTGGGAATAAGTCCGGTCCCTCCTTTATTTGTGCATGTATTTGTAGGTGTGCGTATGTGTTATACCAACGCCTCCTTTGGTTATATAATATTGTCACGCGGTCGTGACGATGAAGCACGCAGCAGAACTCAAGACGTTGTCAGTCGAGCTGTTTCCTGTGCCCAGCAAACCAAAGCAAACCACACTGCAATGCGTGAACAGTCGCCGGTAAAAAAATTACACCATCTCCCGCTAAAGGGAACCATGTGTGGATGCGAAGCAGCGGGGAGATGGTTAGCTTGAGCGGGAGATAGTGTAATTTTATTGAGAGGACGAATGAGAATGTATAAGAGAAGAGAGGGAACGCGGTGGCTGCGTGATGGCCCGAGAGCTCATCGCGGCGCGGCACAGGGGAGATCATGAGGCTGGCGCGCTCCGTCATTTTCACACCGCGGAACTACCGCGGCGCCCCCGCGGAGTATGCAGCTGTCTCACACCTGTCGTGCGGGCCGCTCCGTAGAGTAGAGGTTTACTAGAGGAGAGAAAGGGGGGGGGTGGGGCGCAGGAGAGGAGAAAGAGGGGAGCGGACACGCATGCGCTGTGGGGGTGTGGGACGCCGCGGGAAGGAGGGACAGAACCCCCGCCATAAGTTGCTTCGCATCTCTGACTAGCGGAGCACTACGTCGGCTTTCATAGATTCGTCACGGCGCGTTCTTGTATTATCACCGATTTTCTAGAAGGCACTGAAATGTGCGCATCTGGCACAGTAACTTCCCGTCACTGTACCCAAGAGCCAATATGCACCCCGGGATAGCAAACTCGGAGGGGTTGGATCTGCTGTTGTACACATGTTGGCAGAGACACACAAGACTTCTTATACGGGGTGCGAAAGCGCCTGTACTCGGCAATGTCGCTGCGATCGTGCTACGAGAATAGCCGAGCCTTCAGAGCCACCTTGGGCGAGTGAACGCGTGGTTGCTTGAACTCTGAGGAACCCCCGAAACCATGAATTGGTCTTGTTTGAGGAAACCTCCCTGACATACATTGACGCATACTTTACATGATGTTGAAGATGCGGTAAATTATGTAAGATATAGACGAGCTGCGTGACAAATACATAGCGTGCGCTAAAGACACATAACACTAATGCACCACGCACAAGCTTGTCCAAGCTATAAGCACGTTTGATTAGCTATGTACTATATACTATTTTTCATCTATTGCGATATTGGAACGTTTCGAATATTCGTCGGAGACCGCGTTCGTAATATTCGTACTCGATTCGAAAATGAGGCATTCGAAATTTTCGAATATTCGGAAAGATCGAATAAGATCCACTCATCTTGCCGAAAATGACTGACCTGGTATCCTGTATTTGCATGCACACGCCTACTTTATGAAGTGTTATTTACTCCCGCTTTGTATTTTGGTTCAAGCCGGTATAGCTGTCGTTACTTCCGCGTTCTCATACAGCGTTTGATTTGATATAAACACGCACTCCACTGCACTGATAAATGTTTTCACTTTTTCTTCTACCTCATCACCTTTTCCCCTAAAATATACATATATAAAGGGAGATGGCGAAGAAGTACGTCACAGGCATTCCAACTCTCATCGTTTTCAAGACGGACGGCACTGTGATCACTTCCAGCGGACGCATAGAAATTCAAGATGAGGGGCCACAAGCATTTCGAAAGTGGGCTGATATGGTGTAGGTTCATCGAAGAGAACAGCTGCTACCATTTAAATGCCACTCTCCTGCTGTCTCGAGTCTCAGCATCGCGTATTTAGGGCTACCAAATATGGATCGAAATGAAAACTTCAAAAACTTATCGTATTACGATACTATTCGATTCGATATTTGAATTTTTCATATTCCAAGCACAGTTATTCAATATACAGAAAGTACTCCATTCGATTCACTGAATTGTGTTCATTTATTGTTGGATTAAGTCTCGAAAATCGCTGTATTCCAACGCCCTTACTGCTGAAACCAGTTTGAAGTTCAGTCGCCATGGCCACGCCATAAGGCTCCAAGGCATCATTTTAAAATGTAGGGACCATATTACGTTTGCCTAAGTACAGCGCCTGTACAGGTTTTATTTTGCCACTTGACAACCAAATGGCGTTTTTTCTAGTATTAAGTCTTTATTATTGTTTCATTTTATATATAGTTTGTCGTTGCAATTAGACAAAAAAAAAAAAAAAGCTCCCCTACGTATCCACTGCCGAACTTACTGAGTGAAGTGGCCAATTTCAGTGGCAATATGTATCTAAAAAGTTCACGATTAAAGTCATCCCACTCCTGCTCAATGAATAAATTATCTGTTTTGAACTGTGTATTCATTTGTTGTCATTTGTTCAACTTCTACAGTAGGAAAGTATGAGCCTTTTCAAATTCGAGTATGCGGTCACAGATGCCTTGCCTCTGGGGATGAGGAAGACATCACAAACTGGAGATGCGATGGAGGCACGTGAGAGCCGTGCTTCGATAGAGGCAGACTGCAAGACTCTTTCGTGCACGGCCATTTCGGCGTACGTTGCAGGAAGTCCACGCAATGCCTGATTAACACACACTCACAGCCCCTCGACCACACTGAGCTGATCTTCAGAGATGACCATCATGCTCGATGCATGTCCGCACCGATATGTGCGCCTTCCTCATATGTGGACGTGTGCTCTGGCCTATGTTCGTACTAAAGTCCCTCTATCGTTTACACAGGGACTTTAGTTTGTACGCGTGTGTCTAACCATGGCCGCTCAATGGAAACGCCGTTTCATCCAGCGACCATGGTAACACACTAACCGAAAATTTTCGGTAACCTCTCTGTCTTTATGCCCGCGATTGTTAAAGTCGGACAGTTCGAGACCCCAAATTCAGCAATGAGACCCAATATTCAGAATATAAATTAAAGAAGGGAGGTGGGGTATAAATCCCTTACTATAGCAACCACAATTGATCAGCAACAGGATAGCTATGGTCACAGGATCGAGACTCCGATCGAGCTTCGATCCCTAATTAAGGCTCTAATTACTCGATCACTGTGTTTTTTAAAGCATCGAAACAGAAAACAGTATCATTCGCAATGGCGCAAATAGAATAGAGCGCTATCTTGCCCTGAAGCATAGTTTCTTACTCCCTGAAGCAAACAAACAAGCAAATGTAGTCGTGCAAACGAAGTAGTACTTTCAAAAAACGCGCTCTTTGCACACGGCCTTCGTGATTGCGCACGAGATCACGGAGGCCGCGCTTCGCGACGTAAATTTCCTTGTTTGGCCGCGCGTGCGCTGCGTTCGCGATCCATTTAAAGCCGCTCGTTCTCCGGCTGGATTCCCTTCAAGTACACGCCCTCGTTTTGCTGTCTGTGCGATCATCGTGGTGAATAGGCCGACACGGGTACAGCTCCGTGTTTTGTTTCCTGGGCACACTATCGAATCGTAAGTTATCTTTTCGTGAGCGAAGTACGCTCGTTTGATAATCGATCTCCAATCTCCTCGCTAGCTGATGTGGCAACCGCCGATAGCTTTCGGGTTGTCGCCACTTTCGTTGCGGTTTGTTTTGCAAGGCCACGATGAATGATTTGCGAAGAGCTTCTATGGGTGCCGTGGCTTTCGTTAAAGCAGCTGTGACCCGCTTTCGTTCCGTCAAACGTAATCGGAAAAGTCGCGTAGCTATCTTGTCGATTTCGGCGTGATCGCTTCTTATAAAGAGCATTGGCGCGCTGTTTCTGTACGGAACCTCACATCGGTCACAAACCAGTTCTGGGGAAAAAAAACAAGGCACAAACCACCAAATATTCGATCGCGAACTAGGATACGGCAAACGAATACTAAGCGTTAGAATTAGGAAGGGTAACTTGGTACATGGGCTCAATCTGGTATGTATGTGTGTGTAATCCCGGAAACGAAACACGAGGGATACGTTCTTCTCCCCTTTTTTTTTTTCCACGCGTATTTGGGTTGGAACTAATTGCGGAAATGCTGCGCGTGCGCGCGCAGTCGCCGTTTGCCGGCTACATTTTACAGTTTCTATTCCGAACTTCCTAAAAACATCACCGCAAGACGTGCCACCAGTGCCCTAAGTTTCGGAATGATATGGTTATCGCCACGTGAACGCGCCGTGACGTTGTTTCACTACGCGCTGCAATAGCCACGATCCTTTGCGCCGCCTTAGCATAGCAAGGGTGCGCATGCGAGGAGGAAGCTTGCAGCGGGTGTCATTTCACGCCCCTGGCGAGTGATTCACGTCGACAGAAGCGCGCCTGTTGTCGTTTGCTTCTTTCGCCGGCAACGCTATTGATTCGTCGTGTCGCAACGTTTGGCGATAAAACGCAGCCTGTGTGGCCGATTGGGCGTGAATGACAATAACCTGAACGACTCCTTGGTCAAATACTAAGGTGATATAACGTCTAATTTGTTGAAATGCAAGTTTACGTTTCGATTCGCGACTTCGAATGCACAGTAAGGCCCGTATTTATAGACCAGCCTTAACCTTATCGCTTCTTTACCTGATCTTCCCTGTGCCCTTATCACGCTTTATCATCATTTTAGTACAGTATCTACATGCAAGCCTTATGATGGTCTTTCGTAGTGATTACCATTTTAGTTCCCTTAACGCGCCCTAATATGCCACATGGGCGATAAGGAAAACAAGTGATAACGATAAGCATTGTAGCGAAAAAGAAAGACAAGACCAAGGTACACAAAACACACAACAAAATGAAACAAAAGAGTGTAAAGTGGAAATTGGTAAACTGGTCAGTAATCTAAGAATCACTTTACAGTATGTGCTGAGAAGATATGCAAACTGTTTGTCAGTTAGTGACAGGGATGCCTGACTGATGCAGATCCCTTACTGATGCATGCGTCTCCCATTCTTTTTGTATAAAAAACTATCAATTTACATGTTACTTTGCATCTATGTCTCCAAGGGACCTTAACATCTGCAAAAAAAAGAAAGGTGAATGCTCACACATGCGCTGCAGTGCGACACAAGATGCGTGGTGTCAGACTTCTTCAGTGACTTATTGTGCTCCTTTAATGCATGTTAATGCATCAGCCTCACATATGAGTTCCCACAAATAAGCGGAGTCTGATATACGACAGCCGTATTTACAAGCCCTAGCACTCGTCCTGCGTGTTCATTGCACCTTGGTCTCTGTCCTTTGCACTACTACAATGCAGATGTACCAACTAGCCCAACTTTCCATGCTATTGCAGATAAGGATATGGTGGGTTTATGAATACGGGCCTAAGTGCATAATATACTGTTAAGGCAAGAATGAGAGTGTACATATGTGCACGAACATGCATTAGGAGAGCAGTGATTTTTGAGACAGAATAGAATACAAACCACTAAGCGGCAGAAACGGATATAATGAAATATTGAATGCCATTCTTACACATAATGTAAGGATATCTTCATACCCCATATTTGTAACTTTAGCATAGCATACACAAACACAGCACTGGAGGACCATAAGCAGATTCTTCATATCTGCAGAACTGTACAGAAAGCATGAACGATTATTGTACGGCTAGTAAAGTCCTGTTTTCCTATAGAGAAATTGTGTGCTGTGCTGTGTAACCTCTCATGTTTGATGCCTTTGATATGCCACAGTCGATGAAGTTTATTGTACTCTAGCTCCAATATTGTACTCATTTTGATGCAATTAACACTTTAAATATTTGTATACTCTTAGAAAAATATCCACGTTTACGAGTACCAGCTATGCAATATGAAGCTCGAACTTGAAGATCAAAATTCTTGAATATTCACACACCTCTAACACAGTCTGGTAATGCCCATTGTTTAAAGGTGGGAAAATTTTTACTTAAAGGTTGTCACTGTTGGCTATAGCTTTGCGTTTGTGTTTACTACATGTTTCATCAATGTCCTAAAGTTCTTGAGTCACTTATCCTCAAAATACGGACCTTGCCTGCAATATCTGAAATTTGAGGTTTTGCTGCTGACACAGTGTGTGATGTGCAAAAGGACACACGATAAAGTGCAAGTGACTGCCAAATCCGTTATTATCCATTTTTCCTGTTGCCACTGCACTGTCTCTCAAAGCAGCAATGCGAATCGACAACACCGGCCTGGCCTTCTTTACGGCCGAGGTGATGAGAAGCCATTGAACATACGGACTTCACTTTATTATGGCAGCAGCTGGTGAAGCAAGGTCCCTTTATTGAAATGCTGGCTTTGGCGACCAGCCTTATTCATAGACCTCTAACAACTTCAAGCCTACATGTTCCCCTGAACTTGTGTCTTGCTTCAAATTCGTCATTGTTATTGTTGAGTGTGTAATTCTTCATATGCGGCTGTAATACTGCTGATTGTGAGCTTCTCAAATTGGTACTCCCTTCAGGTGACAGACATGGACATGTTCAAGGGGAAGACCCTCGTGCTTAAGGATGGTAGCGAGCATCTCGCTGAAAAAGCCCTCGGTGACGCCAAAGCCGTGGCCCTGTACTTCTCGGCCCATTGGTGCCCTCCGTGCCGCATGTTCACCCCGGTACTGGCCGAGGCCTACAAGGAAATGAAGGACGAGTGCGCCGCACCAATCGAAGTCATCTTCGTCTCGTCGGACCGCTCCAACGCAGACATGCTGAAGTATATGGAGGAGAGCCATGGGGCATGGTATGCCGTCAAGTACGGCGATGCATTCCTACAGTGAGTATTCCACCACAAAGATTTCTTCCACCAGAAATAAAAGGAGATGAATTGTCGAATCATTTGCAGCATGAAGCTGTAAAGGAAATCCATGTTCCACCACGAAATAAAAGGGAATGAATTGTCAAATCGTTTGATACATGAAGCTATAAAGGAAATTCATGTTCATTGTCCCTTTGCTTCATTTGAAATGTGTTGCCTTCATGCCACAATCTGGTTAGCTCGGGTGGTAGAGCAACTGCCCTGAAGAGAAGCATTGACCATGGGTTCGAGTTTTGGACCAGTATAGATCTTTTATCAACCAGGAAGCTTTTTTTTTCCCCCCAAGAAATTTGAGTGGATTCCTTTACAGTTGAACCTCGATAAACAAATGTGGATATAACAAATTATCTGTTATAACAAATTTGAAAACTAATATTGCCATTACAAATGTGTTGCAATTACCCACTGATACTGGATATAAAGCCCACAAATTACTGGATATAAAGTTATATTTGCATCATAATGAATTTGTTACAATGATGGTTGGCTGTAGAAACCTTGTGGTACAAATTGGTGGATGACAATTCATGAACGTTGACCTGCCATGCACGCTTCCTGCAGAAGTCATTTACGATGTTTATATATACCGGTTATGACCCAACCTGAACCTGCATCAAAGCTTTAACATAAATGCCACCTGTCATTGCTCATTGCTGCTGTGGTCATGTGATTTATGATAGGCTCTATGACAAATTACCATGTGAACACCAGTCACTGATGAAACAGTTTTTGTCACTCTGTGTACACATTACATTTTGTTCAACCAGTGCGATGCTGCATTGTGTATGAGATGGCCAGGTTCCCCTGAAGTTACTACTTAGCTTTCTTGCCTGGTTGAAACGAAAAGAAGTGCCTGGCATTGCCTATGCTTGCAGGGCAAAATACTACAAAGATTTTGCGTCATTTGTATCATGCAAATCTATGCTTGAAAACAAGGCACTCAAAACAGCAAACGACTTCAAAGGTTTCTGCATGTCAGTGTGCCAAATTTCGGAGGCCATGTTGAAAGCTGCCTGTGTAGCAGTTTTTGTGCTAGGAAGTGCTGTAGATGTTGCTGATGTGGACTCTTCACTAAAGTGATGTCAGTGCCTCTCCTTAGTTTTACATTCTCCTTAGCTGCATGCAAGCACTGTCAGCATAAATGCATGCCAATGGCCAGTTCACGTAAAATTAGCAACGACAACATTCCTTGACTGGTGTTTATCTACATCACGTCAAAATGTCTTGCTATGCTTTCCGACATCACATTAATGTTACTGACTCCGGGTGTCTTGACACATTTGCGGCAATGTTTGCATTGCATAAGTGCTTGTCAATATTTGTACTTTCGATTTGTCTTAAGTTGTTTGCGAATGAGTAGTATATACCACAGAAGTGACTTCTGCAAGACTGCGGGGATAGTCATGGGATGCCTTTCTTGTTGGCAGCCTTCAAACAGTGCACATAAGCAACTGGTCATTATCACCACACTGTAGCCAAGACGGGACAGCTCTCCTTATCTTTGTGGTCACGATAAGCAGCCACACTCTCTGGGTCACATGCCCTTGCTATGCATTGCATCTCGCTCTAGTGCTATTTTCGTTATCTTCCAGCGGTAATTATATTCAAGACGTAATATTTTGCACAGTTGCTTCGCTATATCTATGCCATCTGAAAGGAGGCTTTTTATGCAGCATAAAATTCTGCTGTATTTGACCTTTCGCAACCTTTTTATGTACGCATCTCACATAGCTAATATAGTTTTTATGACTTGATAGTGCATGCACATGCTTTAAGAGCTCATATGCTTTACCTGCCTTACACTTAGGGAACTGAAAAGCAAGTACGGAGTCAGCAGTATTCCCACCCTCATCGTTGTCAAGAGGGATGGCACTGTCATCACTGCCAATGGACGCAGCGATATCCAAGCCGAGGGTCCAAGGGCCTTTGTCAAGTGGGCCGGCGCAGCATAGAGCTGCCAAACTGACCTGCCGTTTTCAAATTGAAAACTTTTCCTTTTTTTTTTTTTGCCTTAGAGGCTAGACTGACCAGCTCTCTTAACACTTGTGCTTCCATTCTATCGATTAGCTAGCATTGCAGGAAAAAAAAAAAAAAGCTATTTACAGCATTGTGACTTATACAATTCTGAAACTTCTGTCTTCTTTATCGGTGCTTGGGCGACAGTATTCATTATGTACATCTTTAATGACAAGCCACTCTTCTTTTTCCTTCAGTTTATGCAGAAGACGTCTACTATATCACCAATTTCTGAAAGGTAGATTCTGTGCTCGTTTGCAAATGCACAATTGTGAATATGCACTGCAAGAGCTGGATGTTGTTAATGCATTCTTCTATGGCCCTCAAGCAATGTATCAAGCTGCCATGGACACTCAGGGTGTTATTACCCAGTTATGGGAATAGTGAGGATGTTTTAAAGTGCACTGACAAGAGATTAACACAGGCAATTATCAAAGCCCTTGGTGGCACATGGGAAAAAGAAATTGTGTGCTACGATACATTTGTGATTATGAATAGACGTATGCTAACTGCCCTCTCTGCAGGTCACTGTTGGATGTACTACAGTTGCGCATGATTCAAGAGAAATTACATCCCTGCTGTGATAGTCTTGCTCATTTTTTCAGTCATGCTATCTTCGTTTTGCATGACATACTGAGTCATGTTTATATGCAATTTGACATGCAGTGGAACTCCTTGCTGGAATGCCTGTCTTTTCAATTGGCTGGCTCAGCCAGTTGAAGCACACGGAAAGTAACATCCTCAAAAGGTGTTAGTATAAAAAATAATGCCCAATTTCTGTTGCATCACGGGAAAAAGTGCACCAAAGTTACGTTGTCAGTCTGTTTTAAGTACTTACATGTTGGAGAATGCCGTGGTCAGGCCTTTATTGTGGCCATTGTCGTGAAATGCCTTTTCTTTTTAGTTACATTGTCAGAGCATATATTTTCACAACTTTTGCAGCCATTCTTCTTTGCCTTTCAGCCCTACCCAACTAGCCCAAATATGCAAAATGTTTTGCCTAGCTATACAGAATATACTATTATACTTTATATGTAACCTTTGTGGCAATATATTTACTTTCAGGGAGTTGTTAATGTGTGCCTGTACAACTTTGTTCCCGGTACCAGACCTTATTTGTTTTCCCAAAGAAAGTTTTCATTTCATTATGTTAAAATTCATCTTTTTTTCTTTTCTTTTTGCCCACTGCTTCTTTTTTGATGTACTTATACTGGTTAAATAAAACTGCCTATTGCAAACCTATGGATGAGTTGCCCATGTTCTTCGAGACAAATGTCTGCTGCCTTTTGTACTTCTGCTTTAGTTCCCTGTAACTGTGGTTTATTAACTAAAAAGCGCACTGCTAATAAGCACAGTGGTTGGCAGAACCCACTGTTTAGCTTGTTGCTGAAGGTTGACAGCAGCGTATTGCCTACTAAGCAAAGGTGAATTGTCTCGATCGTTGCTATCTGCAACCGATCGCATGAAATTGCTACAGCACCTTTAGGTGTTATGCGAGGACAGCTGTGCTCGGAAATTCTTGCAAAGGGAACAGAACTCTGGTTGCAACATTTCCAGGGAACTCTCAGTGTCATTTCTGAAAGATAACCTAGCAAAAGCAGTGTTTAGGCTTCATGGCAATCCAATTTCTTTAACATTTGTCACGTGTAAGTAATAGCTGTGTTGACGTTCACAAATAAAACACTCGCTTTTGCGCAAGCTGACTAGTGTTGTATAATGGGTACTTTCCCATATTTGCACTTCTACCACACCACTCTGTGATGCCTTTTAACTGCTGAAGCTACAACAAAGCAAGTAACATTACATACGATGAAATTCGGCACAAACATTCAGGACAACCACAGAGAAGAGGCACGACACACAGTGCCAGTGTGTCGTGCCTCTTATCTGTGGTTGTCCTTAATGTTCGCATGGAGTTTCATCGTATATAAAGGAACATCTACTAATCAGACCCAACTGAAGTTTTATTAACGTAAGTAACATTAAAAGTTAAATATACTTGTTGCAACGGCTGTTGCACAGATGTCTCGGCAGCTTTATGTGCAGGACTGCAACATAAGTTACAGTGGCTGGCCTCTGTGTCGTTCACAGTGCTGCCATGCCAACAATAAAAAGATTTTACGGAGCAACATTTCATCAGACCTAGTGAGAAAACTATGCCAACCAGTCGTAGAGGCTCCTGTCAACATGTCAGCGAAATATTATTGCACTGCACACACCAGGGAATTTGTAGTTTGGTTTCAAATACAGCTGGGATGTGACTCTTCTTTCAACAAATGGCATCATTGGGGATGCCGACTCCTTTGCTTTGGGACAGAAATAGCACAGGTTGACCTCATTATCATGGAAATAGTCATCTCCAATGCTTCATTTGTTCATTTTCAGTTCAACGAATAAAGACAATATACATATGTATCTTTAACAAGGCTGAGGAAAGTGAAGTGGCTTAGCCAGTATTGCCAGTGGCGCCATTAGTTTAAAGGAGAGCAGGGGATTTCCAGCTGTGTTTGAACATAAGCCGCAAATTCCATGGTGCACGCTGTGGTGCAATAGTGTTTGGTCCACATGTTCACAAGAGCCTCAGTGACCGACTGGCAGTTTTCTGGCTATGTTCAAGTGTTGCAGGGCTCCTTCGAGAATGAAAAGGTGAGTATCAAATGAAGCATACTGTGGCCTTCTATTTAAAAAATCGCACCACGAAGACACTAAGTGCAAGTGCCAATTCCTCGTGAGACAGGTGTCAACGGCTACAGAGACAATAAACCCTCCTTGAGATTAACGAAATCGTTGTGGAACCACTAACTTTATGCGGCGTGCCTGCTCAGCCATAACTTCGCCGATGAACTCTGGGCCATCCGGCACGCTGAGGAAGCTGCCTGTGTCCGAGGGCTCGAGGCCGTCACCTAGGCTGGGGTGCTTGTGGCCCTACCCGACGAAATAGCCGGACCTACTTGTTAAATAAAGTTTTCTCTCTCTCGTTCTCTCTATGTGGAACAAAAAATGAGGCTGGTCGTGTCACAGAGTTTCATAGAACTTTGAATTGGTATTGATAGAGCTATGGCTCTGATAATTATGGACGAGCCACCAAGTAGTACTTCAGTTCAACATGTGAATGATAGGTACCACACAAGTGCTAATTGTCTTCACTTCGTCCTTCCAGCTACAAATGGCTTTGAAACATTGCCAATTCATCATTTCGTTAACACAATATAGTGTAAAGGTTTGCAATTTTCAGCAATTGCACAAATGCACGGATATTTACTGCCTTCCCGCATACGGAAAATTATTATGCTACTTGAAAGAAGCATTGTATATATAATAAATGGTCAAAGGTACCACCATAAGAACACCCAAACCCAGAAGACAAGAAAAATTCATGTATGCACCGCCTGCCAGCAGCTGAAAAATCATTGGACCAAAGTTCCTTCCAGCAATTTTTGCAGGAAACTGTGCTAAGAATGACTCTCAAGACCACACTGCTCAGGAATGTTGCAAAGCAGCATTTCTTTCCAAACAATAGAGGGTGAGACAGTGGACGTCTTCTGTACTACATGCAACAACACAGTATCGGTGTTGCTTCTCCAAAGTCTTGCCCATTTTCGGAATCGGGAACATGGATGTTGCTTATTCACAAGTGCATGAAGGATGCACAGAACATGCAGCCACTTAGTAAAAGAACATCTAATGTAACACCACTTCTGTCATCATTTCAAACTTGTTCATGTATGAATTCATACTCCTTGAGCAAACATGTACCCTGCTGACCTTTACACAGTAGAACCCCGGTGTTACGTTTCCGGCTGCTGCGTTTTCCTGGCTGTTATGTTGTTTTGGACCAGTCCCGGCCTAGCTCCCATAGGATTCAATGCATTAGGGACCCCGCTGTTACGTCGCAGTGTGGGAACATTCCCGTATGTTACATTGTGAATCGACACTCCAAGCGGCCACTGCCGACGGCAATATTGACTTTTCACGTAGCTTGACTTGGCTTGACTCTATTAGCTTCACTATGGGCGACGCCCATTACGTTTCTGGCTTCCGCCAGCAAAATTATGGCACAGCTGTGCACACTGTTTGTGACGGAATCGCGTACAGTGATTACGTTTCCATCAATGATGCCGTTGTCACTTCTGAGGTTTTCTCTGTCGACGAAATCATGGCCGAGTGTGCCGATGCAGGCACTGAAAGCGCTAGCACTGAAATAAAATTGTGTGCCGATCCCCACTTCTCTCATTTTTACATTTTTCCCGTTTCTCGGCTCTTACGTTTCCCGGCTCTTACGTTTATTTTCTACAGTCCCGTGAAAAACGTATCAGCAGGGGTTCTACTGTATTTCTATTTTACTGGGCGCTAGCCACAAAGACTATTGGCCCAACTATCACGTGTACATCATTCGACTCCGGCCAACCAAGTTCATCTTTACTTGATTTACCAGGAAGCTATTCTTTTTAATTTAAGTATCATTTAACCTCTTTTTCCTTCTCGTTATTCATTACGCTTAATGAAAAGCAGTAAATATCCCTTATGCTTTTCCGAGCCTCGGTGACCCTTCACTCGATGCAGTTGTAACATCGAAATTTCTATCAGGTTGCAAGCGCTGCACTTGGCATTTGGGCCAAAATACTGATATTTTACAAGTAATACAAGTAATACTTAGTATTCCACCATTAGATTCTGTGCCACTTGCTTCGGGCACCAACCTACTTTATAAAGCAATGCACAAACACTTTTGCTGGTGCGTTTTCAGCTCCCAGCTTTGTGAGAAACAGGCAGTGTATAACGGTTGCAGAATGAGATGTGACATCAAAACTTCAAGCACAACTGGTATGTGCAAATTGCTTGAGGTAACCATGCCATATTGCTACAAGTCGGGTCACAAGTGGCAATGTTGACTCTTGTGCAAGTGTGTGAGCCATTATACTGTTCTATTCTATTTGACATGATCTGGAGATGGTGGGCCCAAAAGCATGCACATTACCTAGCTGAAGATGGACCTGCTTCAGTCCGCGGTTGCTGTGTGCACATCACTGAAGCCAGCACTATAGGCACAGTCACGAGCAAAAGTTTGCATACCATGGCACAAACAAAACATTGAAATCTCATCTGGCACAGCTCTACAGTGCGGAATTGCTTCGGTACATTTCATTGGTTGAACCGGCACACTTAGCTTGGACCACTCAACTTTAGCCAACATATGCAGGCTGTGAAGATGCCAATTGGTCTCCAAACTTATGCTTGCAACAACGACAAGTGGCGTCTAATTTGTGCTGCAGGACAGGATAGTAAACTTAAAACAGCGCCTACCAACCAGCAGATGGTGCACGTGCTTTATTTCTTGTATACCACACTACTGTTTTTTTTTTCTGTATAGAAATGTTGCCCCCATTTGTCTGCTTTTTTGCTCTTATTGATTAGGTCTCATTCCTTTACTTGTTCGATGCTTTTTGTTTTGATAATACTGTTTTTTGTTTGTTTGCTTCTATATCATTGCTTTTGTCATTATTTATTCTACATACTGCCATTTTATTCATATTGTTTTCAAGGAGGTCCCATGGTTATCAAGGAGGTCTCATTTCAGTTTCTAACTATGGGTGCTCCTTCTGTATACATTTTCCATGCATTCATCCTTTTGTTTGACGTCAGATATACTGATTCTGATCATTTGTTGTGTTTCGTAACACAACAAATTTCCGTAAGACCGTTTGAACCTTAATAGAAGCAATTTCATAGGCCTAAAGGATGACTTTTGCCATATCTGGGCTTGCTGTGATGCACCTAAAGTTCTTTAAAGCTGCTACATTTAGTTGTTTTAGATTTCATGCACCTGCGAAAGTCAGCAAACAATAAGTACTGGATGTGCAAAAGAATGAAAAAATTTATGCAGAAGAACACAAGCAGAGTGTAGAGTTCAGGGTACTGAAAAAGCTCATGTGCTCTGCTTTCTAAAACTACCTAACTGGTTTCTCGATGCTACTGCAGTAAATGTGGTCCTCCTTTAGCAAAGTAACAACAAAATAATCCAGCTACACTAGATTAGGGGCTAAAGGATGACGATTTCACATCAAGATAGTGCAAGCAATGGGATCACGCATGTCTGTCATGCACACATATTTCTAATGGTGCCTGTATGAAATGGATTCATGCTGCTCCAAACAGGTCACTGATAATATTCTTTAATTATAAATATACAAACATTGAGATGAGTCTTGTGCCTCCTTTGAAAAAAAGATACGCACACAGATATGTATCTATTACAAGTAAATCGTGCTAAATCACGCTCAACATAAGTAACAGGTTGGACATCATGCATTTGCATTGGTTTAAAACGTTTACAGATGAGTCACGCTAAGAATGCTGAGTACTAATATATACAGTGAAAGCGTCAAGGCCCTTGCACAAGGCACAAAGGTCCTTGCATTGCTGGAACATGAACATTACTGCTATAAAAATATATCACAGCAGCAACAGCAACAACTTGGTCCTTGTTTCATAAAGCAAGCAACCTGCGTTATTGTGAAAGTTTCGCTATCATTTAAATAAAGCCTGCGCTGTTGAAAAGCACAAGCTGTTGTTCAGTAGACAACCTCTTACGAACTTCAGCTGGAGAGACGTAAGCTGAAGTATTCCAAATAAGCGAATTTTACAGTAGACTAAGAAATAAAAGAGAAGTAGCGTCATACGAAGTCTAACAATGCAAGTTCAACATTGCGAGTATCATATCGTCACTGGGGCGCTGCCACAACTATTTTAAAACGCCTAAAATTTTCATTTTAAATTTCATGCGAGGAAGTTCTTGTGATGTGTAGCGACAAAAGCTTGGGGCTGTCATGGTAGGGCCCATTTTACTTTCATCACAGGAATCCAGTTGTGCATTTCGGGTGCCAAACCTCGAGAGATTCCGAACCCACTGTTGCCAGCGTTCTGCCATCAAAGTGGAACTGGACAGAAAGAGAGGTCACATTTGAGAGAGTTGTAAATAAAAGTTTTAAAACCAACATATTTATTCACGTTGTTTGGCCTGTTTTACATTTAGTGCTGACAGCTTCAAAATCCCTTTCCATGTCCATGGGGTTTTATGTGCCAAAGCCACGATGTGGTTATAAGTCATGCCCCGTAACGGAGGGCACCAGAGTAATTTTGACCACCTGGGGTTCTTTAACGTGCACACAAATCTAAGCACACGGGTGTTTTCTGCATTTTGTCTCCATCGAAATGCGGCCCTCATGGTTGGGATTTCGTCCTGTGATCTCAAGCTGAGTGAGCCAACACCCTATCCACTAAGTTACCACTGCAGGTCACGCTTTTCGGTGCTGATAGTACAAGTGATAGGCTCCTTCTGAACACACACATTGTCACTAAGATGAAAATGTTCAAGCAAGCTGTAATCTCTTGAAGCAGTATATAGCATATCGCCTGTGTTCCAATCTCATCAGAATGGTCGTGACCACCGCTTGCTGCGCATGCGATATATCTGACATGTCGAGGAAAAGGGCGTGGTGCTAAAAAGACGAAAAACAAAGTAAGACACGAAGTGACATACATGGGCAATGTGTTGTCATTTGCATGTTGAGCTGCATGTCCATATGTCTCTTGCTTGCATAGTGTAGTAAAGCAACACCATCTCACAGGAAAGTCGGGAAATGTGTAGGCATTTCCTCCTGTGGCCTCAATGATTTTCGTGCCTTTGGAGTGGTTGTTGGTGGTTACAAGATGTACGTCCACACGGCGATAATTCTTGGTGAAGCCCAGCAAAAGATGTCTTGATGTTCAGCAGCACCTCACAATGTTATTCTGTTTACATATTCTAATGTATCGCTGCACTTACATTGTCAAAAAAGGGAACACTTTAAATTTGGACATACCATATCCATTGACACTATAACATGTGTGCTCCAGCAATGTTTTTTGCACTGCATAGCCACTGCTGTCTCGAAGTAAAAAAGTCAGTCCGGCACAAAAATATCTCCATTGTATTGAATAATTCACTGTAAACATGCACTTGTGCTACTTGCTACTGTTTTAATTGTAATAATATTCTTTGTTTATTACGCTGTAACCAATAATTTGTTATATCCAAATTCATTATAGTATTGAGGTTTGACTGTGTGGTACAGTACACTTTGTGGCATTGGTACAAGCCAGATCGACCACAAAAAGTGCCTGTACAAGATACACAGAAATTAGGTTCTGCGTGCCTCAAACTCAAGAGACACAAAACTAGCATAATTTATGGACTTTGTTTTGGTGTCACGTTCATGCGGCATAATTTGCACATGATCAGCTGTAGCGACACTGATCCTAACCGTGATCTCTATCAAGTGCCAAAAACTCTCGATCACATTCTTTGCACGTGCCCAGCTTAAGTGTGGGAGTGACAAATGCCGATATTGATTATTCAATGTATCGATACAAGGCCACTGTCTTATGAGCTTCTGTTAGGTCCTTGACCTGATGTAACAGTGCAGCTGTGATAATAGAAGTGGTCTTCAAGCCACTGGCCTAGACGGACAACTTCAGCATTGCCCGAACATGGTGAACCTAATAATCAGTATAGTTTTACATGCCAAAACAACAATACGATCATGAGACACACCGTTGTGGAGGGCTCCGAAAAAATTCTGACCGCCTGGGTGTCTTTCACGTGCACCTAAATCGTAAATACCGGTTGTTCTTTGCACTTCGATCTCATCGAAATGTGGCCACCACGGTCAGGATTAGATCCCGTGACCTCAGGCTTAGCAAACCAACACCTTAGCCACTAAGCTCCCATGGCAAGTAACGTGATGAACCTGTATATGTGCACCTCCTTCCTTTTTCGTTGTCATTCATCACCCTTTCTCTTCCCCTTCCTTAGTGTAGAGTAGCAAGCCAGAGCAAACTATACTTCAGGCTGACCTCTCTGCTTTTTTAAAAATAAATCCTTCTCTCTCACTCTCGGTGGCGGTAACACATGTGCAGAAGCTACAGACCTCCGTAAGTGCTTCATTCATTGCTGTGGAGAGATGGGCATAGGTACTGAACATACCATACTACCTCACAAAAAGAAAAATCTCTCGTGCTCACACGTGTCACTCGCTGCCATTCGGGTCCCCAGGCGATCACGGCGGGGTCGAGTGTTGGCTCCAGGGCAACCATGGGCACTTCGACAAACGACACCAGCACACTTCCCAAGGTGTGCTGGATGCTGGACACCATGCCACGTGCCTTTGATGGAGGCACTTCCATTGTCTGAAGAGAAACAGTTTGTTTATTTAGTAGTTTTCAAAACTGCAAGGCCACAAGGGGGCCTACAAGAACGGCCACGATGGAAGCACTCTTGATGACATTCAAGCATCATCATTATGAAGCACCACGAGAAGTAATGATTGTAATATGACGGGACTAAAAGTCTTAGCGCAGAGGGTTGGTTAAGTCAAGTAGCAGGGCAAGTTAGCTTATGCAGGCACGAACACTCCGAGACATCTGTGGCTGCTTGGAGAGTAAGGAAGTCTCTCTCATTTCCCATGTAAACCATAATGCGGTGCTCATTGAAAGAAAGGATCGCCATCAAGGTTTGTGTGAAAGTTGGAAAGTGCACTGTGGAAGCACCTTCTTTGATGAACATGGTTTTCAGTGATAACTGCTTACCTGCCAACCTAGGAACATAGAAAATTGGGATATTTGGAAACAAAGGGGAGGAAAAGATTGGGGGAGGCTGCAGCACAATAAAAAAAAAAAGAAAGAAAGAAAATAAAAAGCGCAAGTTTTTGTTTCTCGCTCTTCACGTCCACAGTAATGTTTCTTAAGATTGCCAGTAAAAGCCCTAGATGCCAGAAATATCAGCAGTACTTGTACTTATAGCACCACTGTAGACAGCAAACCTAACTGTATGCACTGCAGTGTGACATTGTGGTGAGTTCCTCATGAAGACGAAGCTAACACACCGCACTGTAAATAACAAGGGCCACATAGAAGCATGACGGCCTCTCCTTCATTTACATTAGTGGGTAGAGGAGAGGGTCCTGTGGCAAGATGTTGAGGTTCCTAAAGTGCAGAGCAATTTTAGAACTGCTGTCTAGAACTGTATTTTCTTTTCACAGTGGGTTTGGGGCTGCTTATCAGAAGATCTGTGGTTGCGCTCGTACAAATGGGACATGTGTGACACGTACGTCGGTCCATACCTGGATAATCTTGGATGGAGTGCATGTCATGTCAACCGTATGAACGGTTCCGTTTCGCATTCCCACCCACAGCTGACGCGAGTCAAAGGACAGAGCAGACGGGTTGTTCTGCTTGAAACGCTGCAAGGAGAAAGAGAAGATTGCATAAATTACTAACTCTCGGAACAGGCTAGATATGCTGCAGCAAAGGCACAAGTAAAACGATACTTCACTTGACACCAAACCACATTACAACGAAGTCTCACATGAATCAAACGTGGCTTCATTATACACCATCTTCTTCGTAAATCTATGTACTGTGAAGAACTGCACTATTACAGCTTTGTTCGGGCGACCACGATGGAGATGAAGCCGTCCTGATGCCGAGTATATAGAGTCAAACCATGTTATAACGTAACGGGATATAACTAAGTAAATAGAGTTGGTCCCGGCACAACCCTGTGTACTTCAACAAGGAAAACTCCCGATAATTCAAACGTGCTGGTTTCCATAACAGTTAATTCGAACTGGGAACCACTGGCTTATACACCACTACTTGTAGAAGTCAGCCTAGGGTGGTTACAATATGCTGCAAAACCAAACCAAGCCGTATTTGTGATGCATACAGTAGAAACTCGTTATAACGAACCTGGATGTAACGAACTATCGGATATAACGAAGCAATCGCAATTCCCCTTGAAATTCCTTTAGATGAAATTGATATTGGTTATAACAAACTAATGGTTATAACAAAGTAATTACTGCTCCCCATTAACTTCGTTATAACGAGGTTTTACTGTATTACCAATTACTTTTAATTTTGATTGCATTAACCCTGCACGTGTTTTCGAGCATAAATAGCATTATACATTTTGGCATTAAGGCTTTCTGCTTACATGAATGCATGTCGGTGCTTGTTTCTGGTGTATAACCGATTGATCAATTATTTCAGTCAATGTTTGAGCTCAATGAACATACTAACTTACAAAACCACCTGCCACAAACATGCAGTAGCGCCTAATTCAAGATAACCAAGTCCATAGGTGGCTTCTTTGAGTTTATTCCGCACAGTGTGGAGCAACGTCCATTTATTCCAGTGCCCACCCGTGAACTTGAGCTCTACTTAATCCGAACAAATTTATGGTCCCGCTCAAGTTCAACTTAAAGAGCTTTTACAGTACCAGCACTGCGGTTACAATCTGAAAACTTGATAAACGAAACTTAGACATCTATTTTGTCTTCAATCATGAACACAAATCACCAAACAAGAATTTTGCAGTCAAAATAGATTTACTGCTGCACTTTTCGGTAAAAAGAAGGTGTGCTGCTTACGTGGAAATCATTTTGAAACTGCGCATCAAGATTACACACTAGAAAAGAGACAGAACAACACAGGAGACATACATTATAAAGGTCACTTGTCTTCAATAAAATCAGTTCTTAGTTTACGCCTGTGTTGTCCCATCTCTTTTTTTTGTGTGTCATCTTAACAACTTGTTGCACAGTTTCCCGATGATTTCCATGTCTATACACCAACTAGCCCAACATAAAACACTTCTAATATGCTACTTACAATTCCCATGTCAGGCACGAGCTTCCTTGTACGTCGATCAAAAGCACAAAGTCGTGCCGTAACTGTGCCTGCCAGGATTGTTTCGTTGTCGGCAGCCATGCAGGTGACCACACCCCTCACAGGGCCGTAGCATGGTGATGGGCCTCCCGGTTCCCGCAAGTCATACCGGTATATGGTCCCGTCACAGCCGCCAAGCACCAGCTCCCCGTCAGAGCTGCAGATCGTTGTCACTGGTGCCCTGACCCTATAAAGACGTGGGCAACAACAAAACATGATGTTATGCAGCAGATATTTGAACTTAAGCGTAAGTTTTATTCAGCTCTTAGTAGATATATATACAGAAAGGTTACGACAATTAGAACCCAGTTAATTAAAAAAAATTTCTGCGGAATTTTGCAGCCATATAATGGAGTAAAAAAGAAAAACTCCCCAGATGTAAATGTACCAACTCTGATGTTACTATAAGATAGGCACGAAGCAGTTAGGCACAGTTTTTAAACGTGGGAAAGTCTCTGCATCTGTGGATAGCATGCTGCATATGACACCATGACAACACCATGACAACACCATGACAACACCATGACGACAAACTCACAGGAAGGAATTGAGTGCGCTGAGTCCGCATTCAACGTCCCATGACTTGAACGTGCTGTCGAAAGAGCTGGTGTGCAGTGTATTGCCTACACAATGCAGAGCCCAAATCCAACCCTGGGGCAAAGAAACAGGCCTAATGTACAAAACAGTTATCGCAGAAACCACCTGACAATGATTGCTCAGTGTCGATGCGAATAAAGTATTTACTGATAAAGTACTAATCTGCACCAACTTTTGAATGACTGGGATCTTGACAACACTCCGTCAACACTGTGAAAATGCACCAAGGGCCTCAATGTGCTAGTCTGCAGAAATTAACTTCTTGAATCACTGCCACCTTGGAAAGCTCACCAAAGGTCTGACTGCGGCAAAGGTTTTATGCCCTCCCTGCCAAGGCAAGCACTCGTCACCCCTTAAAATAAAAATTCTGGCTAAACGCCTTGTTGGCTTGGTTTCTCAGAAGGTTAGTGTGTCATAATCTTTTGACTAAGAAGACAGAAGGTAGTTACATGACAGGTGGACATTACGTAGTTTCTGCTTTCCTTCCGCCTTGCTTGATTGCCTCCTATATGGCTTAACACTTGTGAGGACTGTTTAAGCCAGAGCAGATGTCAAAATACTGAAATAGGCTACTTTCATGCAATCACATTGTGCTGTGTCGTCACATAACCTATAGAAAATGAAAACAATACTGGCTGGAGTAGGTATGCTATGTTAAATTATTTAGGTAGGATTTATAGCATTTTTTAAACAGCTTTGAGGTCCGAGATCTTCATTTAAAGATGAAAAATACACAACATTTCATGTCAGCACTTTGATAAACTCTCTATACTATTTGTTCCATTTAAGAAACAAACTATAGTACTGCTTCTATTAAAAGGTTGGCACCTGCTACTTAACATGTTTAGTGCCAATGTATTGTATATGGTATTGTATATATTGTATATGGTAAACCAATGTGTAACACATTTCTAGAACTGAATGCTTCGACTGACTGATTGAGTGATTGACAATACCCACATCATGTGCGACGGGCGCCGAATGCAGGAGAAGGTTGTGCCCTTCAGATGGAGTGTCCTGGTCCCTGACATCCCAGATTTTAAGATCTCGATCGCGAGATCCAGTGACACACGAAGCACCACCCTGGAAGAATACAATAACATGTGTGTGATTAAATTATTTCAGGAGGTTTAGAGAAAATGTAAGTGATAATTGATGGGGTTTTACGTGTCAGAACCACGATATGATTATGAGGCACGACCTGTAGTTGGGCGCTCCATAGTAATTTTGATTTTTATGAGTTAGCGTTTCTTTAACATGCACTGACACATAAGTACAGGGTGTTTCTTTTTCTTTTTCTTCCATTTTTTTTTCTTTCCTTTTTTTCTTCCTCCCCATTTTGCCCCCCACCTAAATGTGGCCGCTGTGGCTGGGATTCAATCCTGCAAACTTGTGCTTCGAAGAGGTCAACACTCTGGCCGCTAAGCTAATGCAGTTTTTGAAGTTTGGAGAGAGAGAGAGAGAGAGAGAAATAAAGATAAAATGCAAGGGTATGTTAACAAGAACTGAAAATACAGTTTGCCATAATTCACTGATGTGCAGAGAGGAACTTTAGAAGTGGCAGTTGGGCGAGTTGGTTAAGCTTCATGAAAACAGCGCAAAAGGACGAGATAAGAAAGGACACAGGACGGGCGCTGTGTCCTTTTATCATGATGCAGAGAGGAGGCATGTAGAAAAATACGGCAATAGAAATAAAGGCACATGGCATACAATCGCATACATTCAAATAACAGAACAAGAAGTGATCCCTCGTTAGCGCTACAATTACCTGTGGAGGCTCGCTGTTTAAGAAAAGTAACCCAGTGTGATGGCTTGCAATGTTAACATTTCAAAACGATTTGTTCTGACAAAGACCTTTTAATAACGTGAGCTAGCGTGGATGAGAGTGGCAGTTTCGGTACACTGCATCAAAGAGTCACATGAAACATTTCATCACAGTCCTGTCATCACAGTCGTCACAAGCAGCATTCAAAGTCATTCCAATGGAATAGGTATAGGACCCTGTACAGGTCTTATTCCCAACTAAAGAATCTAAAGGGGGGTGTGTTCTCACATCCCGCAAAGTTAATTCTGCCCACACAACCTTGATGTCTCCCACTGTTTATGCTTATTTGTTGACAGAACTTCAGTGTCCTAGTTATTCAGCTATGGTGACAGATGGCGCAGTTTTTCCCACACACTGCTAGTCAATTCCACACGAGAGTGCTCACTGAAAATAATTAATGAGACTGCCACTTTTTGTGTCAGTACCATGACACAGTGACAGGGCACGCCATAATGGAAGACTCCACATTAATTATGCCCCCTTGGCTTTCTTTATAGCGTGTAACTAAATGCAACCAAATCTACGTATGCAGGTGTTTTTGCACTGTTACTCCACTGAAATGCGCCTACTGTACTGCGAATTGAGCCCTTGTCTCCTCGAGCTGAGCTACGCAAAAGATCAGGTTATAAGCTATTGGGGGGTCATTAGCTCACCCTTTAATTAAGTGATAGGAAAGAAAGTATGTAAAACCAACTTGCTAAAGCCACACCAAACAAAATATTCTACACTGGATGCCTTTGAGAAATCAACATCAGGCACTCATGCAAACTGTAAAACACCTTACTTACATTAATCAAGAGGACTGAGTGTATCAACCCAATGTGTGCATCTGTGACGCGAATAGATTTCATCTCATTTTCCCAGTTGGTCCACTGCTTGAAGTGTTGCTCTCTTTCGATGCATGCTTCTTTCCAGTTGAAGTCCTCATCCTAGTGCGAAATGCAAGGCAAACAAAAATCATGAGCGCCTTTACAAGAGTAAAATATATCCACTTGCTTGTGCCTCCAAAACTAATACTCTTCTTTCATGCTTCACATGCAATGGTGCAGAGGCGAACAAGTACAGTAGAGCCTCGATACATGAATATAGTAAAACCTCGTTATAATGAAGTTGAAGGGGGAGCAGTAATTACTTCATTATAATCATTAGTTCGTTATAACAAATATCAATTTCATCTATAGAATTTCAAGGGGAAATTGCGATTGCTTCGTTATATCCGATAGTTCGTTATATCCAGGTTCGTTATAATGAGGTTCTACTGTACTGATATAACTAATTATAGGGCATAACAAGTTATATCAAAAGATAGTATCGCCATTTTAAATGTGCTATGAATATATGTTTATAACGAATTACTGCTTATAACAAAGCTATTTCCATGTCATATAGAATTTGTTATAACGAGGTCTGACAGCAGTTCATTCGTGGAAATATCATTACGTGCGCTTCGCAGTGCCCTAGTTTTTTTATCTGCGATGTAATAACTACTGTCGACATTACAAGCACAACTTGTAGATGCAAGGTTACGTTCAATCAAGTACAGTAAACCCTGCTTGAACAGAATGCATAGAAGCAGGAAAATATGTTGTTTGTCTAGAACTCGTTTTCACAAGTTTTATTTAAGTGAAACGACACAGATGCTGTTAACAGTTTTTCAATTAAATGGCATCAGAGTGTTTCGATATCATTATGGTGACACAACACACTTTATTACTCTCTGCTTTTCAAATTAAATTGAGTTTTTTCTTTTCTTGCAAAGTAGTCTTCATGGGAGTCATTCCTAGCAACTGCACTGTCCTTGCATCATCAAAGTACCACTGAGGCCCTTCCACTGACCCTATTGACGTCCGCTCCGGAACAGTAGTGTGCAATGCAACAGCTGTATCTCCGTCTTTGACATGAACTTCACTGACATCACCAAGTTCCTACCATCGATGCGTACTTGGGACTGCTATTTGGCATTCTATGATCAAGTTTACACAGTAAAATTGGACAAAGCACAGAAAGGAATGAGGGAGACCATACAGGCAACAATGCCTGTTTCTGTATTGTCCTTTGCCCGCTTGCACAATGTACAGGTGATCAAGTCTTCGAAAAATAATGGTGTGCAGCAGGACACTATCAACAGGGACAATGAGAAGAACGCAAAAAGACAAACAAGGTGACATCATTTATGTGCAATGGGGACATCATCAGGTGTCATATCCCTAGCAGTGTGAGTAAAGCACTAGCACCTGCTGCGACTGCCAAGATACAGCCTACTCCACAATGCTCCCTTCAGTCTCAGAGATCTACTTGTCTAGCAAAGTACTCTTGATTGATTGACAGCTGAAAACTCCCACCTTTCCCATGACTGCCAGATAGAGTGAATTTTCTTTTCTATTTATAGGCAGCGCCATTTGACACATTTAAGAGACTTATCCTGTTTTACATCTTAATGATGCATCGGATAAAGTTCTGTTTTATCAGACCTCACAGTAAAATGGGTTCAGTTTTAGAACTGGTCTCCAGAAAACTCGCAAACATGTTTGCCTGAGATGCAGCCGTGACCTGCAGACTACCATGCTACAGATGTCTCACTCAGGTCAGCATAACGGTGACTAAAAATATTAGCAGTATTTTAAATAATGCAGCATAAAAAATCAGTAAATTTGATGTGCTAATCCTACAGGAATCCAACTGATGGAATCAGAATGAGACATGTACACAATCTGTAATGATTTGATACATGATTTCTGGGCTTTTTGTAGCATGCCGATAAAATCTTTACGAAGCTATTCTGTAACACATATTACTTGGTGCATGATGATCAGCTAATGAGCAACAAAGTTAAATCTCTGATACAGTCTGATCTGATGATCAGACTGTATCAGAGATTTAACTTTGGCTGACTGCATGTTCCGAGGTGATGAGAGAAACTACTAGAGTTAACAGGACACAGACGCAAAGTCATCAAAGAGGAGGTGCCGTTGGAGGCAACATTTCAACTGGGGCATTAGCCTTCTTTAGTGCTCCAGCAGCGTTCTGCTTTCAAACTCTCCTCACAACTTCAAAACCAATTTTCCACTGAAACCCTCCTGTTTTAACTGGAAATACAGCAAAAACAAAAGAATGAAGAAACTCTATGCTCATGATTTTCACCTACCATGTCATCTCTAAATTCTTTTATTACCACTCGCTTTCAAGTCAGCTGCAGAGGTGGATACTTCGTCATGAAGCATAGCCATAATGACAATAAATCCATTTTTCTTTTGTTGTTTTTTTTTTTACTGGGGTTGCTAACCTTTTTAAAAAGTGATGCTTGCCAAGACGTTTTGTTGACTTTCTTTTACATTTTAGACATGCATGAAGTGATGCGAAGTCATCGAACAAGTGTACTACCATTTAAGAATCTTGTTTATCAGAGCAGCGTCTTATCAAAACAAGTGCACTTGTCGAAATGTTGGCTCCAGCTGCATTCCTTGTTCATTGACTTTTCATCTTTTACTCTTTACGTATTATGTCACATAGCATAAATCGAGTTCCAAGTTCAGCAGAGTTTTCTTGTGTTTCAATATACGGTGCTCACATGTTTCGTTACCTCAGATGATCGTTAGCTCGCTAGGTTAGGCGGCCTGCTTTCTTGATACATTTGTAATTGTGTTGTTACCTTACGAGTATATGACCTCACTTTTTCCGCTTTGCTTTACGTAAAGGCCTTCACCGGGCCCTCAAGATAAGTGGAATGAAATGAAACATGAAGCAACACGGCGCACTTTGATGGCTCTCACCCGTGGACACAGGATACGGCTTGGGCCACCTGGAGATCAACTTCGCCTTCCAGAAGCTGGGATCGCCGAGAACCAGCGCGAAGCGGGTGCACAGCTTCCCGATCACATCGGTTACGAACTGGGCGTCCAGCAGGGAAAATATCTTGAATAGAATTTCGTTGGGCAACGACTCCAATGACGGCTCCTCCAGCACGGTCATGGTTCCTGGAACATCAGGGGTAACACAAATGTGAACACGTCCTGCTAGCATAAACTCGACTGCAGCTGCAAAACAATAGTTGTTAAAAATAGGACGCTATTTTCTGCAGCCCTTTGGGGAGCACGGCTCGGCCTCGGTGGGGATAGGGAATGAAAGAGTGGAAAGAAGACCAAATACTTCGTGGAGGGCTCCGTAAATTTTGACAAGCTGGGGTTCTTTAACGTGCACCGACATCGCACGGTATACGGGCCTCTAGCATTTTCGCTCCCGTCGCAAATGCGACCGCCGCGGGTAGAGTTCACGAAACATGCAGATAAAAAACTGCAGCCACACCAAGATCAAGATAGTAACCGCTCCACTGGTGAACTAACCAGAAAGAGCATGCAGTTGAAGTCCTTGTGACAGTTCATCAATGCAAAGGTACCGGATGCTCAAGACCGTTACCTAGTCCGAGTTAATCCTTTCACTGCATCCTAATCCACGGCTTACTGCTTTCACACAGGGCGCCTTCAAACACTGATGTTGCTACGAGCTCCGGCGGCCAAGTAATGTTCGGTTTTTGGAGCGTGAAAGGCGAAACGTTAAGCGCAACCCACTTGTGTGTCAGGACATTTCAACAGGGCGAAACACCTTCCCACGCGTGCTCTGGCAAATAAAAGTGCGAGTCGGTCAGAGATGGACGTCGCATACCTTGCTGCGAGGAGGCGAATTTGATCCCGCAAGTTAGGTGCACGGCACAGGGACGCCTAGCAACCGCTTCACATATTTGGAGAAGAGGAAAGGCTACAGCGGGAACGCATCACATCAGCTGTGCCCGCTGCCGAGACGAGAAAATTCCCAACGATCCAAAACCAAAACAAACTTTGCATGCAACTACCAGCGGCCCCTGGGTTCTCAAGTGTACGTTCTTTCAAACATGGCGGCGCTGACGCAATCCGAATCTCAACGCAGTACTGACGAAGCATGGCCTTTGAGATATAAGTAAAGAACAAGTCAGAGGCCATGCTTTTGCCGCAACAGAAAGGGTTTAGAAGTTAAATTTTGTGCAAGCTTGAGCGTTTCAAACACACGTATGAGGACACTTAAAAACTAATAATAAAAATATGCATGATTCTAGCGTCGACAGGGCACGCCGCCAGAAAGGGCTTCACGTAAAATAAATCAATAGAGGGACCAACAATTGCCTAGAACGTGCAACGGAATTTTGTGCATTCGTAAAGATCCTGAATTGTCATGATGGTACCGAGCACCCTTTCGCAATTTGAGTAAGATTTGTATTTTTAAACCGAGTGTGAAAATCGAGGCAACCGCAGCGTAGCGTCGCCTGGTGGTAAAACATTGGTACTTTGATATGGAGTCTTTATTTAAATTGGTGTACGTCGCCTGCTGCTGCTCAGAGAACCATAACTCGGGCTTAAAATTAGTCGCCAGAACCTGGCGCAAGTACAACAGACGGTTGTCGGTCACTGCTTGCAACATTTGTTGTGTATAAGCTCCATATGAAAAAAAAAAAAAATTCTGATAATAAATGTTTCAGGTAGTTTTCCCCATTGGCATCGCGCAACTGGACACTCTGACTGGAACCTTTCTGTTGAAATAAAAAAAAAACAAAAATCAAGTAACCTTAAAAATTGGTCGGCGGCCCCTTTAAGAACAACAAGCACCATGTATAGTCCATAATATGCATCTAAAGAACCGCAAGCAACCGTGAAATTAGCGATTTGCAAACATGTCACTTTGGATCAGCATTGAAAGACCACAATGGCAGGCCGTAGGAGTCAGCCTATTTTCTCCTGCCGTTGTCTGTATGGTATGGTGGCTAAATGAACGAATGGTAGCACATCATTTGACAAGTCTAGCTTCAATAAAAGTGCTATGAGAAAATTTTACACACTCACTACAGTGACTATAAATCGCCCCAGCTAAAAGACGGCTCTCTTGTGATTGCCTCGTTAAGTGGATACTCTCCACAAAACCCGAAACGAGCTGAAAAAACAAAACAAAAAGAGCCTCACTTTTCAGCACGAAACCATGTGACCTTTGCGTAAATTGCTCTGTTTCAGAGGCTCCATCATCCTACACAGCAGAGCATGCCATCTTCACAAAACCACATTGATACTATAGTGGGTATAGTACCCATATTCCAAAACAGTATTAAAGGGGCCCTGCGACACTTTTTCAACTGCCGTCTGCAGTACTGCAGTGTGTGTAGGATCAAATGCTGAGATGAACGCAAAAAGAATTATGCAAATCGGTGGTCTAGAACTGGAGTTATTAGCCCTCGAAGTTCAAAACACGAGCAGAGAGCATGAAACCAACATTCCCTTTCGTATTTCGCTCTCCCGCTGACGTCAATGGAGGCGTCCAATAGCAACGCGCGTCTTATAGAGCGACACCGGAAGACACCGGGAGCGTGTGGTAGCTCAGCGCGTTGTTTCGCCGCGCCTGCAATAGATGGCGTGACGCGCAGTCCAAATACGGCGGCACGCGTCGAACTCGCTGTGTTCTTAGTGGACGTGCCATATGGACGTGCAAACCATTGCACAGCGCGCCTAGTGTCGTTTTGCAAGTAATGTCAGATACTTGCTTTCTTTCTTACGAAGCATAAAAACTATTCTAGTATATTTTCGTACTGAAAAGCGTGACCAAGCAGACACCACACGTGTGTGACAAGCACCTTGGAGCGTCAAGCCAATAAGAACGCTGAGCCTGGCCACGCCAATGTCGTCACTCCATGTCACTTCCTCTAACAAAAATATCCATTGTGTGTCGCCTCAGTTCAAGCGGGAGGCGATTTTGGGCGGTTTGCTCGCTGAAATAAAATTATAGCCACTTTGCTTTCGGCGTTTCTACTCTCTCTGCGACATCCCCGCGTGCAACAGTTCTAGAATCAGTGATAAAAACGGCCTGCTCAATTTGTGTCGCAGGGCCCCTTTAATGTGGCTCTGTACCTGTGTAACTCTTAACATTTCTTTCCGGTCCTCTTTCCTCGCACATGTGGTGTGGAATCACATTTTGGCTGATGAAGGACCCTTTTATTTCTGTTAAACTTTAGCTAACATTGCACAACATGGAATTTTTTGCACTTGCCTAGCTGTTTACTTCTTTACAACACAACAGCTTCATTTTATAGTAACTTTTCTATTGCACATTGTTTTTATTATTTACTGTCGCTTTCCTTATAATGCCTTTGGGATCTGGGTATTAGAATAAATAGAATTGCGAAATGACGACCACGGACGACCAGATCAAATGTAAAATACACTGGAAGGCTTGATATAATGAAAGTGCACTGCAATGACTGAGCTATGTGAAAAAGTACAATAACAATGACATTATTGATCATACAGGTCGATTTCATGCTTCTCCATTTATGTTGTTTGTCTGCATGTAATGATGTCACTGTGAGCTTTAGGTTTATAAATGACATGGGATAATCATCACAAAACAAATAAATATTCATGCTTGCCACAATCCGTACTAGCTCAGAAGACTGCAGAATAGACAGCCTCACGAAATAGCTCTGTCACTGTGATTGTCAGGCATAAAAAACGAGTTCACATTAATTACAAGTAGCGTTGACATAGCAGTGCTATCTTTTTGCTTCACCATAAAAGAATTAGCATGCTAATCAACCACAATCAAAACTTATCAAAGCAAAGAACAGCTCAGAAAAAGCCGTTATATAAAATGTTTTGTTATAAATGTATTTTGAGAAACATTTTGATGGAATTTATTATAGTCATATTCGATATATATTGATGTTATAAAGTATTCGTGAATAAAGGGATATTAGCATAATTGTAAGCAATGCAGCACACATTGCTGATTGACCCCTTCCCATGTCAAATGAGGATGCACCACGTCGTTAATCGAACACTCCCTATTCCATGCCGAAAGTGGATTCATCACTTCACTGATCAACCCCCTCCCCATGCCATGTCAAAACTGGATGCACCATATTGCTAATCGACCCCCTTCCAATTCAATGTCAAAACTGGGTGCACCACGCCGCTGATCAATCCCCTGAATCCTCATCCCATGTCGAAACTGGATGCACCATGGCACTAATCGGCTTCCCTTTTTCGTGTCTAAATCGGATGCACCACATCATTATACATACGCCTCCCTACTCCATTTGTTTCCCTTCCTATTCCATGTGAAAAGTGGATGTACGTACATCACTCATGGCCCACTTCATCATTTCATGTCCAAATTGGATGTGCCACATTGCCTGGACCCTCATTCCATGTTGAAATTGGATGCGCCATGTCGCTATACGCCTCCCTATTCCAGGTCAAAAGTTGATGCTCCACGTTGCTAATCAATTCCCCTCCCATTCCATGGCAAAATTAAAATGCACTACATCACTAACCAACTCCTACTTATTCCATGCCAAAAATGGATGCACCTCATTGCTTATCTACCCCCTCGTTATACCATGTGAAAAGTGGATGCACCACACTGCTAATCAAATTCCCCCCTCCCCCCCCCCCCACCAGTAACTCCCATTCCATGCCAAAATTTGAATGAATTGCATCACTAATCAACCCGTCCCTACTCCATGTAAAACATGGATGCACCTCATCGCTAATCTACCCCTTCCTATCCCATGTCAAAGATGGATGCACCATATTACTAATCAATTCCCCCAACACCCCCTGCATCCTCACATTTCATGTCAAAATTTGAATGAACTGCATCACTAATCAACCCCTCCATACTCTATGTAAAAAATAAATGCACCTCATCACTAATCTACACCTCCCTACACAATGTAAAAAATGGATGCACCACACTGCTAATCAAACCCCTCCCTATCCCGTGTAAACAATCGATGCACCGAGTCACTAATCAACCCAGTTTCCATTCCATGTCAGAAATGGATGCATCATGTTGCTAATCAGACTCCCCACCCCTTCTATGTCAAAAGATCCTGCACCACGTCACTAATTGTCACCCTCTTTATTCCATGTGAAAAATGGATGCACCACATCGCTGATCAACCACTTCGTCATTCCATGTGCAAATTGGATGCCCCATGTTGCTAATCGGCCCACACCCTATGCCCTGCTAAAAGTAGATGGTCCTCGCCACGTAGCATATCTGCCTGTTGGACAAAATTTAAACGAAGAGTGCAACTCTAAGGGCGTGAACATGCGAATGGTCATCAGCAGCTCAAGTACTTCACTGTGAACAGGCTTACAGATTCCATTTGGAATGGTCTGTTTTCAAAGATCAGTGATGGGATACCTCCAAAGCTAGGATTTCAATTTTGGCACCAGTGTCCCTGCCACCAACAGCATCAGCAGACACGCACATATTTACAATGCAATGAAAAATACAAGTTAGAGTAGTTAGTGGTGAAATGAAAAGATTACAGGTGGAGAGGAAGATGAAGTGTACCAGCCTCTGCTCAAAGGCATCGCAGTGGTTCCAGCTCTGTAAAGTTATGCGTTTTCATTGTACACACTTGCTGTATCCATCCAATATGCATGCATTTCCATCCAACAGGCATGCATAGAATAAAGGAAGGCTTGAACTTCAATCCTTTGGAATAGAGTGAAGTGCAATGCTGAAAAACACGAATGGTAAAGAATGGAAGCAAGACGTGTAAAATATAAAGTACACTTTATTCTGCAACAGCAACCTCTAGTGGCCCAGCAACCACAAAGAAGAAAAAAAAAAAAAAGAAGTGTGTGACTCTGAAATTTTGTAATTAAATTAGATATTTTACACCACCACACCCCGTATGCAAATGGTAGAGGAAGCGCCACTGAAATGCACAATTTACATAAAGCGTCCATAATAGCATACATGCAGTGTGTACAAGGGGGCCGGAAGTATATTACACATTGTATATATTAAATTACCCTCTGCCACACGCAACAGGACAGGGACGCACGTAGTATGTGACACATTCAATAAGTGGCAGACATCGAGTATTTGCGATTGCTGCAAGCTAACAATCAGAAGACGCCATCAATAACAATTACTACGTATACGCCACACGACAGGATTTTCCTGCTTTCGAAAGACTAGAGGCCATAGAGCACCTCACGGTTATCTAGAAGGAAATGCAGTGCCTAAACAAAACCTTACAACTTAAAAAATAAGATACATCTTTTAGGACTTAGCCAGAAGGTCTAGTGGTTGTTATGTTCATGGAAGTCATAAAAGCACAGCTAATAATGCTACAACCTGTAACCTAACAGCCTTTGGAAACCCGTTTTAAAAAGTTAAGTGATTGTAATGTACAGAAGGAAATGCAGTGCTTACTTTGGTGTTAAAACATGCACTACACTCCAAAAACAACTGCATCCATCGTGATGCATTTCCACCAAACTCTAAAATGAGTCTGCACTCTGGGAGTCCCTTTGTCTATTGTTTTTACAGAAATATGCCTCAAAGAACACAAGCATCCTTACTTTGTAGCAGATGCCCCAACATAGAAAAGAATATTGCCTTTAGGGTGTCGCAGTTGCGATGTCCATGAGTCTCACAGCCTTGTAATTGTCGTGTAAGAAGTGCGACTGATTAACACCACAAGGGGCTACACCTCTCTTAATAAAGAATGGCTGTAACGTCCATGATAGTGCCAAGGTGTTAACACCTGTGGTACAGCAAGTTCGCACACACATGAGTCAAAAGGTCTAGAACTGTCAGCTGCCATAAATAAGGCTTTCATGAAGTAAATCAAACCCCCAACACACTCCCGCTCCTTGCTGTAAAAGCTAACCATAGGTTCACTTGCCGATACGCAATGCGGGAAAACCGAGATTGCTCATCTCAGCAGTGTAAGTCATTCTGGGGTACAATAGACCCCACCCTCTCAACAGACAAACATAAAATCACTGGTGTTGCCAGCTTCTGTTTTCTTGTTGCTCATCCTTTCATACTTCCTTATTTGGCAATGAACTAACAGCTCACTCAGAATCCTTCTAAACTGTTAACCACTTCTCAACACTTCTGTCTCATTTGCAATATTAACAAATTATGACACACGACCCTCGTCATCTGATGTGTGGCTACAAGGCTGACGCCAACACAAGCCAGCACATTCAAGCCTCTTTGTGGTGGCTGAGAGGTTACGGCACCGATTTCCTATTAGACAACCGTGAAAGACTCTATGCTAGAGATGCTCTTCTTGGGAATGATCATGCTTGTCCCGTAGTTTAGCATCAGCCAAAAGACAGAGTAAAGTGAACTAACTGCATCAATTACAAAACAGACAGCAGCAGTCAAAGTAGACAAGCCCACTAACTCTGCAGCAGTGGGCATATAGGAGTCAACTTAAGGCAAGCCACCATTTATCACCTACCCAGAGACACTGTAAGTTAAGAATGGTGAAACCATTTCTTACATTCAAGGGACACTATAGCGGAGCACAAAATCAATTAGAACTGACAGAATTAATTTATGAGAAATCTAAGACATCCATTTCGTCGGCGTGGGTGTCACTGCTAGAGTACAAGATGTTAAATTTCCATCTTTGAATTTCGTCCTGAAAACATCGGTACCTCGATGGCATTTGATGTCCCCCTTCCTTTAGTATTTTGGCCACACTGGTTCAGAATTATTTCTGAGGCATGCCATGTTAGGTCTCTGGCTCCATAGAACACAATTTAATTCACTTTCGTGAATAAAGAGCCATGTATGGCCGAGCATATGCTGCTGAAATATACTATGTTGCAGTGAGTATGTGCGGAAACATTAACCCTTTGACGGTCAGGTTTCTTCCTTTTCATGTTATATGGACATATTGTGCTTCTATGCCGTAGGATGCTGTTCAGGGCACATAAACATGTTTATTGAGGATTACCTAATCAAATAAAACGCTTAGCTTATTACAAGGAAATTAACAATTACTCAATTAACAAGACAATTAGCCATTAATGAGGAAGCCATATAGTTCAGAAAGCATTTCGAGCATTCTTTTCAGACTCCTGAATTTTCTTTGTTCATGAAATAGCGTACACACGAGACACGCTCAGTTGCCTTGGCTACACTGCTGAGATGCTCGCAAAGAGACAGGAACCAATGCAGATGTCAAAACATGCGCTTCTTTATCTATTGTCTGAAATGTTACCGCAACTTTACTGGCCAAGTTACCTCGCGACCGGCAGTGAAAGGGTCGAGGTGATGTCGCTATTTGTATTCTTAATTTTTGCTCTTGCACATTTTCTGGTTTGAGAAGTGCCTTGTGGCAACAACTGTGGTGTAATAGTGCATGAGAAGTTGCTTTTTTTTTTTTTTTTTTTTAGTGTCCCTTCAAGGCAAGCCACAACTTATCACCTACTCCACGACAACGTGAGTCAAATGGTCGAAAGTATTTCTCACATACACTCCTAAACATCTGTATATAAAAAAAAAGAAAAAAAAAGAGTAAAAGGTACAGAGCATGAGAAGGTAAAAATAAGCAGCACACACACACAAAAAAAATTGTGCCTTCTTTTCTTTTTTTGTGCTACAATATCCATTGGCAAGTTATATTCTGTAGTGCAATGAGCTAATGCACTCAATTTATCGCAATAAAATATACACGAGAATACTAAGGCAACAAGTAAAACAACATCACGCTCAGTTTACAGATGACTGTGCATAACTCGATGACAAAATATAAATATTAAAGTAAGGAAAAGAAGAGGACAAGTTCTCACATGAAGAGGTTACACCCGCCGTAGAGCACCTAGGCTTCTAAGATGGAGGAGGAGACTCCCGCATACATATGTCCACAGAGTTTTCCTACTTAAATAAAAGTATGTCGGTATGACTAGAGAGACACAGCAACACACAGAACTCTAGGCTAGGGAGGGGTCGAGAAGCATGTCAAGGACTGGAAGTGCGTGACCAGCACTGACAGCTACAAATGGCCGACACAGTATTCTATCCAGAGAATGTGCCCTGCAAGAACTCAGGATTACCGTAGCAACAAAATGAGGGCCTTATTCACGTTAGTGAAAGTGTGCACGTGTGCAAACAGTGTGGTACATTAGATCAGCATAACGAAGCACAATGAAACACCGAGTCGTCAACATGTACGGCCATGCGTGACGTTGGCTAGCTGTTAATTTACTTGGCTTGGCTAGCACTCCCACAGGAGGCAGCAATGGTTGCGATGAATGTTTGGTCTCGGCAGGTAGGTGAAGAGCCCTGCCCTAGTAGCATTACGAATAAGCCCCTTCATCACTCTAGGAACAGAATAAGTCGTTAGCATCAGGCTTGTTGCACTGCGCCATTGAATCTCAATTAGTAGTATGTGCCCATCTAAACTGTACCTGCAGCTTTGTTGCAGCAGTGGTGAATCCGTCGTTTACACCATCATGTATGCTTCGGTGTCTTCTGTTGTCTGCACATGCTCTTGGTTCGTTCCCATTGCATACGAATAAACGACGCCACCTTGCAACTAACACCCACAAATGGAATGCTTTCTGTGAGGTTATTTTAGCAGCGCTTTTCCTCCTAAGCGCTAATTCTAGCCGTCGACATAATGAACGTAATCGTCTACGTAGGTTTCAGTTGTTAGGCCTGTTGAATACGGGCGGTCCAGCCTTTGACCTCGCGGGGATGGGCGGAGGCTTTCCGTCTCCGGCAGCCTGCATGACGACAGGCCCCATGACCTTTGGCCTCGACGGTATTGGTGGGGCTGGCGGCAAACTAGGGGGTGGGCCCGTAGGTGGGGCTGTGTGTGGGGGGGAAGTCATGCTTTCAGACGTAGCAGGTGGTGCGGGAGGTGGGCCCTGCGGCACTGGAGGTGGTGCCTGCGAAGGGGCCGGTGGCAAAGGTTGCTGACTGGAATGAGGTGGCTGTGGGGGTAAGGCTGGTGGCGCAGAGGATGGTGGGCCAAAGTGGGGAGGGGCCGATGGGGCGGGATGCGCGTGGGAGGATGGGCCCTGTGGGAGGGGAGGCGGGGCTGACGGAATCACAGGATGCTGCTGACGTGGGGTTCCTCTGCTGTGGAGGAATGAGTGGGTGGAGGAGGTGCAGGAGGGAGGGTTTGCCAGGGGGATGAGGGTGGCTCTTCTTCCTCGTCCGCACCTCCAATGCCATTCTTCGCGGTGTCTGGTGGACTCTTCTCGAACGAATCCACTCTGGGTGGAGGAGGTGGGGGCGGAGGCGTGTCTGGTGGCGGACCGGCTGAGCTCGATGCCTCCGTTGCTGGAGGTGGTGGCCGTATGGGTGGAGGCACCGGTCGTGGTGGAGGCACTCTCCTAGGGGGAGCAGCAGATGTCTGAAAGAAGGAGCAAGAAAAAAAAGAAAAGAAGCTTGGAGATTGAGCCAGAAGCTGGGTGCTCCGTAGTTCAATGAAGCTAAGCTGAATTCTTTGTCGAAGTTAAAGAATCTGAGGGCAAGATCAACATTGATTTAGTGCACTTCTGTTAACGCTAACACACTTTCAGAAGCGTCTATACTACACTTGGCTAACAACACTTTTATCACCTCAATGCTCACTAGCCCACCCAACCCCACTCGGCACTTCACTGCATGCCTTACTTACACCCCGTCCCAACTGACTGGAGAATGCACATGCTTTCCTCTTGTTCTGCTATGGCCATTCTCACTTCTTGGGGCGCATGGGCACACAGGGGCACGAGGGCAGTGAATGACATATGCATAGTGGAGTGTATGGCAAACATTTCTGCATACCTGCTCCTGAACAGCAGAAGCTTTCACCTCCTGCTCGGGTGGAGGAGGTGGCCGCTGAGGTGGTAGGGGTCTCTGCGGAGGTGGTGGCCTCTGCGGGGGTGGAGGCCTGCCCGGTGGGTTTGTGGTTGGTGTTGACCGGCCTGGCACGGGCGGTGGGATGGCCGACTCCTCGGGGGCGAACCCCACCTCTCCGGAGAACGAAGGGCTGCTCTTGCCCGATGAAGACTGTGAATGACACTCGTAGTCGTTTGACCAGTCTGCGAAGTGTGGAGCGTGAATTGATGAGTGAGCAAATTCTGCAAAAGAAGCACTGCGTGACCGTAGCCAATGCCGGCCAACAGTTAGGCAACATAAGCCAGTGCTGGTACTATGTCAGCAAGTGCGGCACTCGCCGTGGCATGTTCGTCACGTCGCTTATGTGTCTTCTGGAATCAGAGTAAATGACGTGACTGCAATGGCACCTTCTCATTCATGAAATTCATATCATGAAATCAAAACAAGGATGGATGTTCAGGTAAAAATGGAGGCTTGAAGTGATGAAAGAATTATGCAAAATTATGAACAGCAGGGAATGCTGCCAGAGCCAAGCCAACATTTCACCAAGTGCAGCTGTCTTCGTCAGGGCAACCCCGAAATCAATGGCTGCTCAGACAAAGACAAGTCTATTTGTTGAAATGTTGGCTCTGGTGACATTCCCTCTTTTTTCATTGTTTGCAATGATATTGTTCTCGTGTCATGACATGACAAATTTTTGTCATGCATGCCTGTGACACCATGCACATACTGTGATAACAATTTAGTGAAATGATCACAACAGCTGTGCGATGTATCACCATGCCGTTTTCACCAGTTGTGTAACGATCCAGACGACACGTATGGTGCCTCATTCGTGTCATGTCATTTGTATCTGTCATACATGCATGTCACACTGCACACATTCTGATTAACTGCCAAAATTAATGAAGCAGTCCATGAAATGACAACGAAGGCACTGTTGCATAGGAGGCTAGACAGATACTATCAAAATGCCTTTGGAGCATCAAGAAATGCTTAACATAAGAAAACGCAGCCTAAGAGCTGTATGCATAGACAAACCATCAGGTGCAGCATCGTTTCCATCCATTGGTGTTGCCTCCTCCTCGCCATCTCTGCTTGAGGGCTCTGCCAGAGGAATTGTGTTATTGCAGCACAACTTCAGCTCGTGCTCCACTGCCTGTGCCCAGTTAGTGGTCTTCAGGGTCACCACTATGCGCTGTCCATCCACCTGCAGTGAAGTTAGGAAGTTATTCCAAAGGTTAGTTCCATCATTCTCCTGTTTTTTTTGTTTTTTTGCTTTGTTGATTTCGCACTGCCTCAGGCAGTCCCAAGGCAAACTGTCTGACCAAGACGACCCTCCAGGTAGAATAAAGTCATTCATCTATTCGTCCACCTCCAACCTACTCGTAATAACGTATGCATTCTATATTTCGTATTAAATATGAACACTGCAAAAGTAATACGCATGTGTAATGACAACTTGAGTTTATGTAAAATGGTGACGTGAAAGGGCACGCAAAATTCTGCTGTTGCCTGGCGCCACCGCAAGGCTATCTGTGTGAGGTGGCTCAGGTGGTAGTTTGTACTTGGATAATACTTTTCATCTGCAAAGAGGAAATGGACATTTGTGTAGGTTACAAAAATAAATTAGCTCGGACTTGCCTGCACTAAATATATATTTGATATTGCTCAGGGCTCACTCTGACTCAGACTCGATAAATTTTACAAAGCCAGGCTCAGTCACATTAATAAGTAGGCCTGGCATCTGAGTCTGGGCGAGCTGGCTCATCAGTGAGTTCGCAGACTTGCATTAATTGATGCTGCTTGGCAATGGATCCACATGGCTGTACAGAACCTTCTTTTTTCAGCAAATGCACCAAGGTGTCACAAAATATTTTATGATCTTGTTTTCTGGTGCGCCTTCAGCCACATAAAGCTAATGTGTTACAAAAGCTTTCACTGCAGTTTTCCTTTGGATTTATGGCCAGAATAACATGCAACTTTTGTATCGGCAAGCTCTTGAAAGAAACAAAAGCCTTTGATTTGTTTAAAAAATATATATATCACAAGCAGATTATTCTTCATCACAAGCCTATGAGGGCATATTTCACACACACACGCACAAAAGAGGAATTCAGGAAAGCTCACCTGTGTTCCTGAAAGGTGCGTGGCTGCTAGCGCGCTCTGGCCTTCCAGGAATGTTACCCAAAGCATGTCAGCCACGTACCTGGGAGAATCGGACACATTACATGAAGCAGAGGTGAACATCACTGATCATACAGAAGATAATAACACAAGAAGTAACACCTCAGAAGAAACATTCTTTCAGTGTATCTGCTCCAGCTTTATAAAAGAAAGTCTGTCGAGCGAATTCTTTCACGTCTCAACCAATTTACGCGTCTCCCCTTACAGAACCCAATACTCCTGCAACACCGTATTTCCCTAACGGCATTTAATGACAACACAACATTAACGATGGTGACACAGTGATGCTTCATCGACTACAGTCCAAGAGAGCAGAAGAGCTATCGCTGTAAGACGAACGCCAAGAATAACTGCAGTGCAGAGAGCCGCTGCGAATGTCTATTATACTACACACAAGCTACACTGTTTTATGGCGTATATGGGAATGCGGCAGGACAAATTATGATGCCGACACAATGATGGCACATTGTTAATGACATGACAGAATACAGATGGACAGGGAGAGCAGCAAACCGCCAATTTCAGTTTCTTAGGTGCTGTTTCTATGAAATGAGGCTGATGCTACAAAACAAGGAAAGATTTCTATCAATAAACAATAACTCTGAAAGCACTTGTTTTAAACTTATGCCACGCTGGCCGCTTGAATACCAATAAGGCATCTCCAATAAGTGCAGTGACATTCTAACGGTGTGGAGAGTGTGGCGTCATTCAGTTTAGGTACAGAGCACTCTTCATGGTAAATTATATGCTTCTAAACCATATTCTCTTGTCATATGCTTGGGTCCTATGTGAATATTTCTAATGAAATTATTTTGACAATTAGTGCAAGTTCTGCAGCTTGCCAAAGCTTCTGAACGAACAGTCAAACTTCATCAGCACAAAGCCCACCTCACACAAAAATAGCTTTGTTACCCTAGATAATTTGTCATAAACATACGAGGAGGGATCCAAAAGAAACCATAATAGATGAGTCATTCGATGTGGCGCACTCCAGAAGCAACGGCAAGAGTGTAATTTTTCTTGGCTTTTAATGAATACAACTAATAACAAGTTGCACACATATTACAGGTATGAGTTCTCATTCCTTCTTTTGACAAAGTAGGACCCAACTGTCTTCAGAACATATATATATATATATATATATATATATATATATATTGCACATTTAGGCCATTCGACATTTAGAGCACCTGACAATTTACACAGAGGCAATGCACTAGGAAGCGACACAATGTGCCCCTCGTCATATTCACGTAAACACCAATCCTGTAGACTGATGAACTTAATCTTATACTTATGCAAATACACACTACGCGGAGAAGCCACTAATGTCAATTCATGTCTCAAGGCACTACAGCATGGCTTTACCTGATCAGAATAACTTCGCCAACAGACGCAAACGCCTGGATGAGTGCTGTGAGGAATGTGTCTTCAAAGGTGGCCCCTTCTTCTTCCAGATGCACCACCACAGTGCCGTCTGGTGGTCCCATAACTTCCACGACCTCTCGGAAAATCTGTTCTCGAACAGCTTCGTCCACCTGAGAAACCTCGATGTCGATGTCGGCCACCACAGGCCTGAAAATTTTCAAACAGAAGTGCCGTTACGAATTTAATTGCACAAACTGAACCAGAAAACTTTCGTTAGTCAAATTAAGAAGGGTACACACCAAACTTTCAAGTGAACAGGGACCATAACAGCAGCAGTAGCAGTATGTGTGATTGTGACCCCATCCCAGTAAGATTAGGTTAGCTAGCTCTGGGTTCACTGGTACAAAAGGTGCAAAGGTGCCAGCCATAAGACAGCACTTATTAAGAAGAAAAAACTGAAGGAGGAGAAGAAACAGTTTTTACGATGAAGCTGTATGCCTCTAGGGTTCAAGGAAATTTCCTTGTCATCGTAAGCAAAAAACGCCAGTTAAAAATAGCACCACGGAGCATAGTCAGCATAGTGCGGTGGGGAGGAGGAGAGGTACACAGCGACGGGAGTGCGGTGCATGTGCATAAGTAATCCGGCACGGCGCATGTGCACAGGTGGTGTTAACGTCATCCTTTGCCTGTACAGCAGAGCGTAGTGGTTGTCACGGGTGCATATAACATTGCGCAGCATAGCAGAAGTGAGGTGGAGAGGAGAGAGGTGCACACCGCTCACCGGCGCCATATTGGAAAGGAGTCATGTAGCTTTACGTGGTAGATATCCTTATATTCTCGTGTAGTCGACTACCTTGAAACTCCACTTATCTGAATTCTTTTTCCAGTTTTTATGACTTTCCGAGTTAACGGGGGCATTACTGCATATCGAAACATCTTTAAATGAAATTCGGCGTTTTATGCAAGGCACAGTCCCAATGGTTTCTTTTTCACACACAAATGCCACTAGAATGATGGATTAATATAGCAGCATGCATTCAGGCAAAGTTTTGAGGCATTTTAGACGTATTTTTGCTATTGTAAGACAGGCACATTTTTCAAACTGATGCAGAGGTGCTCTCAAAGGCGTTGAGAGAGACAACAAATTGTGAGGCTACGAAAAGCCCACTGTAGGCTTCCTCTGTATGCAAAGACCCTCACCACAAAGTGTTGGGCCCAGCAAACATTTAAGATATATTTGAACTTGCTTCTAAAGAGTGCGTAAATGCTCGTTGTCGTGACTGAGACACGTTGTCAATGCCGCTTGCACCAACGTCACTGTGTTGGAGGCACAATATTGACAACAAAGGAAGTCACAAATTTGGTGTCTCAAGCGAGTCCAGAAAAGATCTATGTTCTCACATCTGCCATTTCAGTGAAAAGTTCCTGCTTCATAAAGTCCATATCATGCAAACATGACATGGCAGATATAAGCACGCCTTAAGCACTAGGCTATTGTGATAGATAAATCATTGCCTTCGTTATGAACAAGCAAAGCGAGGTAACGTAGGCAAGTCAGGCAAATGTCATATCTGTTACCTCACCTGTGATCAGATGTTTTAAGTTCAGCTCTGCCGTAATGTGCAATGCGTCCGGGGCTCCAGAAAGGGTCCTCTGCAAAAGAAAGTTTTGACAAAAATGTGTTTGCACACAACACGAGCAAGAAAATGACATGGAGATTTTGTAACAATGCTTTTCCTTTTGCCCTTCGATAGTGGTCTGAGTAGTGTTATGCTATCAAATGGTTGTGGCTGGTAGACGACAAAGGTCAAATAATTGTTGCATTGTGTAGCCAAGGAAAAAGTAAGTCAGAATATTCCAGACAGGGAGATACATAAACATTAGGCGGGTATTAAAGCAGCTAGAGTGCCTTTTTGGCCCTTGCACCAAGAACACTATCATATTACTGCCAGATATGCAGTACATTTTCATAACACATCACTAAACGTGCTGTAGCACACACAAATGCCACTAGAATGATGGACTATCATATTACTGCCAGATATGCAGTACATTTTCATAACACCAAAGAAGTCTCATAGGTGCTAGTGAAGACAAACTAAACAGTGCGTTTCAGTCTGTTCACACATTCTTGCATTTTCAGTTTATGTTAACAGTAAGTTAGAAACAATGGTCTGTGTAAAGGAACCTAACAGAGAGCCCTTACGATAACAATAATAACATGTCATTATTAACAAGTGGTATATGCACAAATGCAGTCTCATCCAACAGGTCAAAGCTACTAGCCAACAAAGTTGTGGATATGTAAAACGAGTGAGACTCACGAAACTTATAGAATCCGTGATTATAGTTTTACGCATTACCAAATCTGTAAGGCAGTCCCCTGCTTCAAGGTCTGAACAAAAGTTGGTTTAGATGTTCACCTGTCTCTGAAAGTAGCCGCCGCCTGCGAAACAGTATCCGGTCTGTCCAAGCTGGGACCCGGCACTTTTCGCTCGTGTCGTAGTCGTCTGAGAAAAGGTCATACTTGTACGTGGGCGCAAAGTTGACCTCCCCTTCTATGAAGTTCTTGAACACCTGTCGTGAAGGGAAGACGAGTGGCAGTGCAGACAGATGTCTCAATAGATATGGCAGAAATTAAGTGCATGCTGAATGGAAACGACTAATAGACGGAAACATGTAACACTACACAGGGACAGTGCCAGAGTGCAATGTGTTGACTATAAAGCTTCCCCTTTGCTTAGACACGCTTAAAAAATGCTTGCACTTGCACATATTTTGAAGGGGTCCTACGACACCTCATAAACATAGTCACAAAACATTGCCTATGAGTCGTGGAGGCTGCCGTGAAGATGTGAGCAGAATATGGTGCACTCTATGCATCAGGGAATTTGCAATTTGGCTTCAAGTATAGCTGGAAACCACCTGCACTTTTTTCAATCAAATGAAGTTACAAAGAGCTCTGACTTAGTTTGATGAGGCAGAAATAGCAGTGGTGATTTCACATTTGCAGAAACATCTTCAGGAATACTTCATTTGTTCGTTTTGACTTTAGTTAAACAAATAAATAAAATGCATGCGTCTTTTTTTCAGGAACACCAAAAAAAAAGTCAGGCAATGTAGTGAGTGCTTCCTGCGAATATCATCTGTAGCAACAACAGCACTCAATTTCCAGCTCTATTTTGAAACCAAGCAGAATTCTGACTTGGGCTAGTTGGTTCATACTCTTCAAATTGCAGCGCGACCAAGACGAAGACAGGAGACACATGAATCACACAGACGGCGCTCGTCTGTGTGATTCATGTGTCTCCCGTCTTCGTCTTGGTCGCGCTGCAATTTGAAGAGTTTGAAACCAAATTGCAGATTCCCTGATGTGTACAGTGCACTAATGCATGGCTCACATGTTCACAAAAGCTTCCATGACTGATTGCACTGTTATCTCTGACTATGTTGAAAAAATGTTGCAGGGGCCCTTTGACCCATGTTAGCACATTCAAAGCCAGGAACATTCACCACAGTTTCTGTGAGGTCTTGCTTCATGGTTTCTGAAGAGGACCCTGATCAGCCCATAAAGGCTACCCAGAACTCTCTCCAATGACATCTCTCGTTGAGAGCCAGTTTTATTTTGAAATGCTAAATTTGAAGAAAAAACAAAATAATCAATCATGTAATGCCTGCATGATTTTCGGCACTGTATACTTTGTTCAAGGCCTAAACTATTTAGCATGTTTTGTAGCCTAAATGTTGCTCTGAAATCTGAAAAATCAATCAACCATCAATCCTGATGTTATGCCTGGACCGTTTGGGCTTGTGTGCCTAGTTCGAGGCCTGAACTATCTTTAATCACTGTTGTAATCCTATTGTTGCTTTGATGTATAAAGAATCAATCACTCATAAATCTTGGTGTTATACTTAGTCAATTATAGCATTGTTTGCTTAATTTAAGACATTGTACTGGACATCTCTCATAACCGCTCTGTTGTTTTGAAATTTCAGTAATCAATTAATGCATAATCAAAACTGACCTTACGCTTGGACAATTTTGACTAGGACGCTTACTTTAGGGTCTCTACACTACACTTGACCTCCATCATAAACGCAGTGCTGCTTTGAAACATCAGGAAACAATCGATCAATCACTGCACTCCATGTAATACCTGCATGACTTCCACGTAAATGCTCAGCTGAGTGCTATACACTACGTTTGGGGACTGGAAACACAATAGTCCAAGATCACACTGTGGATTTAAAAATAAGGGTGTGACTTTAAATGTTGCAATAGTTTTCAAATAGCACTTGCTATTCGATTTCATATGCATCAACATTTTATTATTCAAATAATTTGAAGTTTAAATTAAAGGACCACTAAAGTGAAACAGCAAAGTGGTTTAGGCTGATGAATTATTGTTTAGGAGCTCTACTGTTGTTAATTTTGTCATATTATGTTCGATATCAGAAGAGAAAATCAAGGTCAAAGCTTTATCTTTAAATTCCATGCCAAAACATTCAGGAAGTGGCATCACAAACCTCATTCCTATTGTTTGTTAGGACAGAACGTATATCTCTTTTACCTATAAATAATTATGTAAGAATAGTAGGCACGTCATGCATGTATCATGTCAATGCATCATGTCATACATGCCAGTCTGGGAACCTCTGAGAAGGCATGGTCACTTGCATTTCCTTTCAACACTTCTTCAGGCTTACCAAGTCCCTTCTCCACACGAGAGTAGTGCCGCTCGTAATGTGAAAAGACAACTTACAAATGAATTCCCCTTGAAATTCCCATAGATGAAATGGATATTGGCTATAACGAACTAATGGTTATAATGAAGTAATTACGGCTCCCCCACCAACTTCATTATAACGAGGTTTTACTGAATAAGAAAAATCGTTTTTTCACGTAAATGTCCCTTTAAAAAAATGTGCTAGGTCTCGTGACAAGTGGCCCATTCCCGCCCGCAGTACGCTTCGCTGCGTAACATTTGCACACTGTGTTGAGGCTAACACTTGCCTACTATGGAAAAGTTAACACTCATGCTCTGTGCTGATGTCTACTCCTGTGTACTGCAGTGAAATTATTTAAATGCATCAGCCCATTTTTTGCTGGGCTGTTGTTCTTTTGAGAGGAATTGTGGAAGACCACTAGCTGTACAGAAAATCAGTTTTTTTGCCCATGTACAGCATTTCATTTTCTGAGTAATTTAAAATGGGATTATTAAAAAAATATTCAAACATCATTTGAAAAATATTTGCTCTGATTTGCACTCGAACATTAACATTGGAACTCGCTTTGCACTCACAATTTTGCTATTCACAAAGCTCTACTTACAATCATGCAATCTATCAAATAAAATGTGAATGTGAAAGTGACTACAGCCTTGGCCGACTGACCTGCCCTTGCTGCTGCTGCACTTTGAGCTGGTCGTATTTCAGCAGCTCCGGCCAGTTACCCTGCTTGATCAGGTCTTTGACCTCCTCATTCTCCAAGTCGACCCGGTAGTTGAAATCTCCACACCAGAAGACATAGTCGTGGGAATTCAACGTCCTCCCCTGTGCAATGGAATCAAGAAGCCAGGGATGTTTGCTTTTTTTTAACAGAACATCAAACTACAGTGCACATTGTCGATAACATTACTGTTCTTTTTTTTCATTTTCCCATCTAAACATCTGCACCATTCATAACCGTTATCAGGTGTTACATTTTCCCAATAATGTGCCGTTTCTTTTTCTCGTCTCCTAGCGACGCAAGAATGAGGTTTTACTGTGTGTATCATATTTACTCAGTGATGCGCTCAATCACAAATTGCACACTGGCTATTAAACATAAACATAACATTAAGCAGTTATTAGTCTGCCTGGGTATAAGTGAATTAAAGAGAAGAAAAATTTAACCAAAATTTACATTAAGTCCTAACGTTTAGAAGCCCAATTGGCCCCTTCTTCAGAGGCAACATCGTGCGAGGTGTATCAGTGCCTATAAAGCCAAACCAGGGTACATCAAACTCACATATAACCAATTACAGTAAACTCTTGATAATTGATACTCCAATAATTAAAACATTTGGTTACCGTAATTCAAACAAATTTCAAACTTTTGATCGGCCTGCTGTTTCCAATGTATTTAAAGGCTGCTTTATTCAAACTAGACCATTAACTTAATCCAGTTAATTCATACTTTTTGCTGCAACAAGCTGCAGTCATTCTTCGCACAAGCAGGCGGTGATAAGGCGGTTCCGTTACACCGCTTTGGTAGGTTGCACAGCATTTGTGAGAGCTCCTGTTTGTCTGGTGTGCTACCAAACTCAAATAGAAGGAGTGCCTAACAGGCTGCTATTATTAACACACTGGACATAACCTTAGCAATTCTTATTGTTACATCTGGACGGACTCACTGCTTTTTTTGGCTATTACAGTGCCAAGAAGGCATAAACATTTGTTGGCAATGCGCTAACGGATGTTAACCAACCAAGCCCAGCACTCACCATGGGGAAAGTGACCTTGCGTGTGATCTCGGCATAGTCGGCGTTCCGCTCGGACACTTTGGACTGTCCGGCCGCAAAGTGGGCACACACGAAGCACAACGAGGTGCTGTGGAAGAGAAACCGGATGGCCACTCCACCCTTGTTTCCTGCTGCTCCCCCAAGGCCAGTTTTGACCGTGTCCACTGCCACATCCCTGGAAAGAACATGCCAGGCTCAGAAGCCTTTAATGGACGCTTTGGTACGATTAGCAAGAAAAATTTTACAACAGAGTCAAACCTTGTTACAACAAAGTCAATCTGATGCACGGATAGCGTTATCATATACAGTAATTCATTACAAAAGTATATTCCTTGCACTGTTTTAATGACGACAATGTCGTTCCTTTACTTTGTTACCACCAATCATTCATCGTACCCTTATTCATTGTATCGAGGTTGCATTTTTGTTAAAAAGCTTAGAGGGAACTTACATTAATTTGTTTGTACACACTCATATCTTTACTTATACATGCTGCATCCTGTCAGGCCATAGCAGGAGTGGTAAAAAAATAAATAAAACTAAGTTGTAGAATGTGAATGGTACAAAAGCAACTAAAACTGATCTATGGGCAAAATGCAAATGCAAGCATGGCGGACAACTCCGGCAAGGCCAAGTGACGCACACAGCTATGATTGCAAGTTGCAGATTTAGCACCATAATGAATGTATTTAATGCCAAAAATATACAAGTTAACAATGCTGTGTAAGTACTTTAAGACGACCAAAAGTAAACAAAAGTTTTCCGGTTCTTTGCAGTGAACAAATAGAATGAACTAGAGCAGGCAAACGATTCTCTGCGTGGACTGACCTGATGTAGGGGGCGTGCTCAGGCCGCACAAAGATGAAAAGGCACACGCCGACCAACTGTGCCGAGGTGAGTAGCACATACTTTTGCTTCTGGCTGATGGTCTTCTGAAGTTCCACCATCCACTCTTTCTGACTGGAAGAGCTGCAAATTACAGAGGAACAAAGCAAAACAAGGAGTTAGTGAAAAAGCAAAGTGACCTCAAGCATGGCTTGAAGCCTATCCAATACTCTGAGACTTTTGAAAATAGGCAGATTACAATGATGTGGTAGTGTTTTTATGGAACAATGGACACGTGACATCTAACAGTTCTAAATTACATTTCAGACAGACTGCCAAACATAGTAACTGGATCATAACTGCAGCCTTAAAAGTAGAATGTTTCGTCATAGTGGAACATGCAATAAGCAGCAGAGAAACAGTCAATACATGACCACTTGCATTCGTTTGGGCAAAGCAAACAAGTCACTGTATCACGCGTTGATCCATTGACTGCAGAATTGTTATGCCGTTCTGCTGAATACGAAGCGAGCACTAAACAGTTCACTGTGAATGACAAAGACAGTGCACAGCAGCACAGAACGACCACATGATCCATTGCAAAGCAAATAAAACATGTGAATGAACACAAGGAGGTTATGCTGTGGCTATGGCTGGCTATGACTCACACTGACTTGTGCTGGTTTGTGGCTTTGGTTTCAATACAGTACGGTGGAAGCAGTGCTATGGCTAGTTACAGCTAATAGATCCAGTGATTCTAGAGCTAGGGGTTCGAGGTTGCGAGGTAATTGAAATGGTGACTTTGAGGGCTGCTTCGGGTCTGGGGCTAATGGTAAAAAGTCCAGAAAACCGGACGACGAAGGTTATATCTGGAAAATTCGATAGTAAATGTTATGAGCATCTGAAATTTCAGATGTTTTTAACTTCTTGTGCACTGGCTTGACCGTGCCATGAATGATTCCGGGAAATTAGCTATGTCTGGAGTTTCCGGTGTCCGGCAAATCGGATGTCGACTGCATTGTTGCCTCAGGGTGCTTGCTTACACAGAAACGGCACGAAAACGTTCTAATAGCAGCAGCAAGAAAAGCCTCATTTCAATAATATTTTAAAAATTTTTGTTGCACCATAAATGCAGTGACCATGACATCATAAAGCATCACCAAAGCCCTCGTAACAGCCGCTGTATGTAACCCATAAAGCCTAAAGAAACACAGATACAACACACTGTAGTAAGAAGCGATAAGCAAACCTATCACATCCATTCTGCAAGCTTGGCTTGTCATCAAAACCTTGGGTGTTTCCCAGATAGGTTGATGCTAATGCTATCATATTTACTGAACTGCTAGCTATCAAGAAGAAAAGTCAAGAGATAGTGAGTCCAGAAGGAAGCGGTGACACCTTTCTTTTCTCGCCATTCGGGATCACCATCTAAATACAAGCCTCATTGGCAACATTCGTTTCCTGAATGATCACAATCTCTAGCAAGTGAGAGGCTGCTGCGTTTAGTGTTACCGCTTCTGCGTATACACATGCCTGTCTCTTGATGCTGGGCTATAACGAAATCAAAATTGGATACTGACTCACTACATGGGCGGCGCGGAAGTGGAGTGTGCCATAAAGGCAAGACCATCATTTACTTTGTTGTAACCGATAGAGTGGAGCGTGCAAGGTTCGTAATACAATGCAAGAGGCTGTTCCATGCATACCCTATGGAGCCCTCAGCTCTTGCAGTGAAGAGGAGAGCATTCCGATACTTCTTGGCCACCCCAACCGCTGTGGGAGAGGCACTGCTCCACGTTGGTGGCTACTTTGTTGCATGGTTCACAATTTAAAAGATGTGCCCACGAAAAACGCCTGCAACTAGCCCATCTGATCATTAGACCCAGCACAAGTTTCAAGTTATCAGTTCAGCCTCCCTCTACGGCAGCACTGAAGCTTTGTTTTATCGGAATTGCAAATAAATATGTTTCGTTGTATGGATGTATAATATACATGGCGTTCTATGGACATCATGTTGTAAAGCAATGTATTTAGTTATATAGAGAATTTTGTTATGCTAGGTTTAGCTGTATATTTTAACATGTCTTCTTCACAATGCAATTGGCAAAAATAAGAGAAGAGAAAAATCTGTTCTATTTTCAGGCTTAGGAACACTAGCCAATACACCATTCCTGTATCGCACCAATACTACTAACAGGTATGTCTTATACTCCTGAAATCTCGGAGTGCTTCTTTTTAAAACCTCAAAATAAACACCATAACGGTTTTTTCCAAAAGAACCTTCTATAGTCAACGATATATGATGCCAACATCAAAAATCAGCGACATGATCAACCCCCCCCCCCCTCATACTGTTCTTCCAGGAAACAATAAAGTAAGTGAGCATGCTGTCAAACTTCCTCACCTTGCATTAACAATGTTTTGCGCATTCAGGTCGACAATCTCCTGAAAGCCGATGGCATAAATGTCTGCTGGTGTGGTGTCCACTTGGTGGCTGACATCCACAAGAGCTGGGAAAGAAACAACAAAGCAAATGTTTTACGTTGAGAAAAGGGTGGCATAGAAAGAATGCCAAAACTGTTACCTGCAACTCCAAGTGCTACCTGCATACAACTAGCAAATGTGTGAACCAATAAACTTTAAATTTGTGAGTGTCTTGAAAAGCGTTTTACATGAAAAAAATCATCAGCAAGGGGTCCTCTGGCAGGATTTCCCAATGGCATGATCAAATAGACTAGATGGCTTGATACCTACACTGACGGACCTAACAAGAAGTTGGACAAGCTGGTGGCAAGTAGTTGCGAGTCAGCGACCGTGCCGCGACCTCCCCCCTCCCTCGGTCTTTGGCTTTTCAGCAGTGCAACTTGTCCAATCATGACCTGTACAACCAAATCTCAATATAATGAATACTGATATAACAAACTATCCGTTATAACAAAGCAAATGATGGTCTCGTTGTTATGGCAGTGTTACAATTATATGTTTACAGCAATTTTTCAGATATAACAAACCTGTCTCGCTGTCAGATGCGACTTCATTAAAACAGGGTTTTTGTGTGTGTCTGAAACATTTGAAGACGTGTGTTATGTGCTGATGTTATGTTATGTGGTTATATACTATGTTATGTTATGTGCTTATACACTGATGTTATGTGCTATATAAGCACATAACATCATGTCAGTACATGCAGCTACAGCTTAGTGGCTGTGATACTGCACTGCAGAGCCTCAGGATGCAGATTTGGTTTGTGGCCACCATGACTACATTTTGATGGGGGCAAAATGAAGAAATGCCTGTTTACTCAGACTTAAGAGAACGTTAAAAAGCCACAGGTGGTCAATACTGATCCACAGAACTCCACTATGGCATGCCTCACAATAAAATTGTGGTTTTGGCATGCAAAATGCCAAAATTAAAATCATCGAGCCATTACTCAAGGTGGTGGGTGTAGTGTGCATGTTAGTAAACAGCGCAATGCACATGCCTTTTATGAGGTATACAACAAACTTTATTATGATTATGGCAACCAGCTTTAGGAATGCAATACAATTTGTAACGGCTGAAATTAAATATTAATGGATTTCCGTGACTTTTCTAGCAATATTTCAGCAGCATGTTTTTCCTGGAACTTAAAAGAATCTTCAAATGAGCCTTAAAATGAGTCTTAAAAAGAATCTTAATATAAGCATAAATTCATAATCCTGATGGAAACATTGGCAGGTATGTATAACATTTTCAGAACTTTTTAAGATGCAAAAGAAAAAAATAAAACCTTTGTTCCTGCTTTAAAAATTCTGAAGATGAAGATCAACTAACTGCTACTACTAGCCGGCTTGCCCGTATATCTGCAAAAACGCATGCTCACCGCATCCGCCGCCGATGGCGCTATTGTCGACGAGCCAGTCCGACATGGGGTGGTTGCGGAAGACGACACTGTTGAAGTGCTTCCCGCCGTTGACGTTCCACGTAGCCACTGTTACGCGGACCTTGAGGGGAATTGTGTATTCCAGCTGCCGGCTGCACATGGCCCTCAGCACACTGGGGGGGACTGGGGCACGCAACACAACACACCATTAGAGGTTTAGTACGAGAGGAGCCCCCAACCAGCGCAAGGAAGGTAGAGAAGAACGTAAAAGTGCCCCTGTATCTTGGGGGCGTCCTATACTAAAGCTCTCTATTATCTAGGGAGTCCCATTGGCATCAATACAGCAGAACCTTGTTGATGCGTTCTCATTTCATATGATTTTCGGTTTCCCACGTTTGCAATCACAAACATCAAAAATGAACATTATAATAGAGTCACACTTCTTTTTTAACCGTTAATACATTCTCGGGAAAATACCATTATTCGGCTCCAACGTCAGGTTTATTGCCAAACTATGATCATATCATACGTTTTCTGGCTGCTAGCATCCTACGTCCAGACAAGAAGTTGCAAAGCATGCATGATCAAGAGCAGTGGCTGTCCACCACACTGGCTTTCATGCAGTGCTGGCCTAGCCACGTCACTAGAAAATGCTGGTGTACTCTCTTACAATACTAGCAAATCATAGCACTCGCCGTCACACATCGCATCGTCTGCTATCGCCTTTAACATTATCGCAAAAAGTGCAATTATGACGGCACTTGTACAAGATGTTAGAAACGTACGTACTGCACGCTCTTAATGGCTGATAACTGAAACACACTCTGTCTCAGGTGGCCCTCTATCTCTAATACGGTATCCACTCACGGTGCAGCATGGCAGTGGGCAGTAGGGCCCGTGCCCTGTCGGCCAGCTCGCTGCACATAGCGCTGCCCAGCACCAGCACGTCGATGGCCTCCTGCTTGCTGCTGTCCAGCAGGTTGTTCTGGATGGTGCGTACCATCGACCGTGAGCCGTCCTTCAGCTGCACAAAATTAAATGCAGCGTAACCTTTCTCTACTGTGAAAATAACTATTATTACTAGTTAGTTCAAGCAAAATGACATCAAAATCGGACATCACGACACGGAACCTAAGCATGAACTTCCGGAATTTATTACGTTTCAACAGTCAAACCTTGATGTCCCCTTCAGCCGCGGTGTACACAATTGTGCGTGCAACTTGCCTTCAGCAGTTCAGATGGCAAGCGGCCCTAAAAGTGCAAGAAACACTGATCTTCAGATGAATTTAAACCTCAACATATTCAGTGTGCTATCGGTTTGCTGCAACATGCAGCGTATTCCTGGGGACAATTTCCTGAGGGCATTACAATATCTGACGAGTAGGTCGACATGGTGTGTCCTGGGAGCAAAGTCAGAAATGTAATTTTCATTGGCTCATAATGAACACAGCCAATAACAAACTGCACCCACGTTTCAAGTGTTACTTCTGATTCCTTTTATGACAAAATTAGGAACGAATGGCCTTAGAATAAATTTAAATTTAATTATGCTCTAATCACAATTGTGGCATAAAAAACATTTAAAAATACACATAACCACGTTTTAAGAGGAAAAGGTGATAGCTAGTGGTTCCAGAAAAAAGCAGTAGCACCTTCTTTCTCACGGATCAGGATCTCTATAGCTATATACAACCATTGTTGGCAACATCCATTTCCTGATAAAACATAAGACGTTTTGTGAAAGTGACTGAAGTTAAGATTTTTTTCATAATGCTATGTTATTCGAACATTCTTGTGGCTTTTCTGTGTAAAACAGAATCCTTTGGTGACTACACTTTGTTGAATTTCAATTTAACAAAGTTTCAATATAACAAAGTAAATTGCCGATTTTACTGACTTCGTTATATCAAGGTTTAACAGTATAATAACATAAATACACATAATAAAATAAATGATACACATTAAGGGTAATTAAGCGTATAATGAGGACAAGTTAAGCTAAAATATTTCAAGAACACCGATGAAAAACACAGGAGGAACAGAAGGGAGACACAGGTGAATGAATCACTGCTCTGTAGCAACACAACCTTACATACACCGATGAACTCCCATAAAATTAATCAATCATGGTTAAAAATAAACTACATGGATGGAGATTAACAATGGTTAATATAAACCAGATTAGTATAATATATTAAGAGACATATTAAGGGTAATTATTTGTATCATGAGATCAAATTAAGCTAATATAATTCCAAAGGCTGATGAAACACAAGAGAAACACAGGCAAAAAAATCACTGCTACGCACTTCGTACAGCATTCAATGTAGTGTAACTGGCTTAGGTTTTTATTCGGAAGATTGCCAACAGGATCAAACTTAGTAGTCTTGAGGCAGTGTAGCAAGTCTTGCTCAAGACATGCGGGGAAAAAAAAAAAAGGAAAAAGAAGGACAAGAGGAAGTGTTTCTATGTAGTTTTAGAATTTGGGCAGAAATTGAATTTAATGCTGTTGTCCTGAAATACGTTTGGGGTTTAAGATCGGGTAAAATTGTGCATTACCTGACAATGAACAACTTCACGCACATCCCAACACACACGCACAAGCACAGAACTCTAGAGTGCCTTACCTTAGATTTTCCTTCCAAGGCACCCGTGCCAGCATAGATCTTGCTGACTTGGTCCCCATTCTGGACCCACATCTGGCGAAAGACTTCCACGAACCTGGACACCACTTGCTGCTTGTCCTGCAGGCCCAGACAGGCTATCTGGCTGCTTAGGACCTGCGCATGTGTGCATGTGATTGGAGATACATATATGACACAGAAGAGATATATTTTTGACACAAAACTTGAGGCTTTTCAGATATCAAAGAAGGCAAGTGTTTGCATTATTGACACATCTGTCAGGCCGTACAACGGAGAAAAGCTATTTATTGACATGCACACATGTATTCTTGATTTCATTATCTTTGTGCATGTGCTCTGTGCAATTGTTTTTCCTATATGTTCACTGGCCCTTGCTGATGAATAAAAAGTGTGACCCCGTCCTCATACTACATATGCTTGCTTGCGGTTGTGTCTTTTAGATGTGAAGCACCTTGTGCAATCGGGCTGTCGGCGTCTCCTGTGGGCAATTCCTATCGTCATTGTCACAGTAAGGCAAGCGGTCTAACCATGGTAAAAATGTCCACACACAGTTGACTGAGAAGAAGTACCACCCGCTAGGATTCAAACCTACAACTACCCCGAGATGTGACAATAGGAGCTGGAGGCTCTACCGATCGCAGCACCGACAACGCACGTGATACATGGAACAAACTGGCCTTATATCTTCACTACACTGCTTTACAATTTGCGTCTAAGTGATGTTTGGTTAAGCAAAGGTGTTTAGCAAGCAAAATTACTCTTAAATTAATATTGCCTCCCTTCCGCTGCTCTTGGTTCGCAGTGATGGTAGCGCCATCTAAGAACAATACAGCGAAGCAGATTGTTGTGCTAATAAGCACCACCAGTTGGCACTTGGGTAGTCTCAGTGTGTCGATCGCAGCGTGGTGCCGTCCAACTGGTGCGTTGCTTGGGCAAAGTACGACCATGGCTGCTACAAAATGTTTCTTGTGTGGTCAGTTGAGTTCCAACACACACTGCTAAATAAATGGAAAGACAGCCACCGACAAGCAAACGATGGATCATTCGCTGCAACAGAATGTTCACACAGCAATCCGCTGACAATCAGTCTGGTTCTGCTTGCAAGGTTTCACCATTTGCGGATGGATTGCAAACTGCCCATTAGTGGCACCTTACTGCATGCTTCGCACCTTCCCAGGCTTCGCATTAGTGGAGGTGCAAGCCTTTATTTGTTTATTTTATTTGTTTCCTTTCATTTCCAACTACGACATGAAACAGTGCAAATGCTGTACAGTCTCGGGCGAGAACCAACTTTGCTAACCTGCTCAACTTGCCACAGTGGGTTGCTTCTTGCAAAAATGGACCACTCGATTGGCATATTGACGGTCAGCGCGAAACACGAGGACAAAAAGAAGAAGGAAGGGACACAAACCACAGCTGCTCTTCGTGTCCCTTCCTCCTTCTTTTTGTCCTCGTGTTTCGCGCTGACCGCCAATATGCCTAATCAGTTCCAACTCGCCCACATGTCCATCCTTCTACCACTTGATGGATTCACAGTCCTTTGCTTATAAACTAGGGTGGCACAGTGTGCAATTTCACAAGCAAGTGTTGATTATGTATGTTCAGTAATATGCACAACATTTCAAATATCTACATTTGTTACAGTATCAATGGGATGATCTTTGCAACAGAATGGGGTTGGTGGGGGGAAAAGACAGTGACATCACCTCCATAAGACGACGTCACCAACAAGTACTGGAGAATGAAAACAACTGCACACAGTAGAGAAGATAAACATACCTCAAGGCCAATAAATGTCTGTACACAATTTGTTCGGTCAAGGCAGTCGAGGCAGTTTGTGCGGAATGTTCCAGTCTGTCGCCTGAAAAAAGAAAACTTTATTTCATTCACTTGCAAGAGCAGTCACTTGCAACAACATCAGTGGCACAAGAGGCATCATCACTGTCTAGCGACGAACATTGTGACATAATGAACACAATGAAATAATGATAGTGTAATGAAGCAGATGTGCTCGCAGGTATCTGCTCATCGAAGAGGAGGATGAAGAGATATAGACCGCCAATGCCAGTGAGCCCGTGCTACGGACAGCCGCTTAAGTGCCTCACCAGGCTTTGATTTGTGCATCGTTATTAACGACAACGAACGTCGTCACATTAGCTTCACTGCACTCCTTCTTTTCATAGTTACCATTCAAAGCATTCCTGGCATATATTTCAACGTCCCAGAGTTTCAACATCACCAGTAGTGCCAAGTTCATACACTTATCTGAGTGTGCACAGATTTATTATGACAAAACAAACTTCTGGCATTACGCTACTAAACTGCAGTTCAGAAAAAGAAAACTCCATGTAATGGCTGAACCCTTGGAACAAGACGGACTTGCTAGTCTTTACATTTATTTTAAAAAATTATGCAGGCTACTTTATGCAAACAGCATAGTTTCATGAGTGCAGATATTTCTGGCAAATAAATAAATATCTAAATAAATAAACATGGTGTGGTAGACCATCATCAACATTTCTTTTGGGCACCTCAAGAAAGAAAATGTCAGAGCCAAGTAAATGTTACGCGCAAAGCAGTGCCAGTGCTGATGAAGGTACTATAATTTATACTCGCACCTCTTGAGGCTCAAGCGATCTTGAAAGGACTTTATCAGAGATGGTGTCTTGAAAGCTTTGCCACCGCTACCATTACTGACCAGCACATGCATTTGTTGTTTTTTCAAATTCAGTATGACAGGCAGGAGTCGAGAATGATGCCACAGACAATGCCATGCTATGAATGATGGTCTTTAATGAGAGCAGCGGTACACGTTGCCAATGAAAAGCCCATGCATCTTTGCTGGCAAGTATAACGGTAGGTTAGCGTACGAGTAACATTACTGCTTTCCCCAGAATGCAAAAGTTGTGCAGCTCTCTCGTCCAATGTGAAACATTACGACACAAGAACATTCACAGATAAAGCGAGATAAAGTGGGTGCATGCACTATTTTTGCATTTGGTGAGACTCAACAGGGTCTCCATTGCATTTGTTTTACAGTTTCATCATGCAGTACAAAGTCTATGAAGGCTGATCATGGTTTCCACTGAGAAACAGTGAGCAGCTGTCTGCATAAACAAGGGCACGGCAATTCATTACCTTTGTAAAGTGAAGGTACTCCTTTAAAGGAAAAAACTAGTGAAGAGCGACATAGTAAACAAGAGGTTGACAGGATAAAAGCTGCACTCTACAGCGAAAACTAAAAGGTAAGGGGGATGACTATCATAACTTTCGAGTAAATTTTTAATAGTGTTTGCTATTCAAGTTGATTTGCACTTCATGTTTACTATTTGAACTATTCAAAGTTTGCAATTAAGGAGTGAAATATGCTACGTCTCGTGACAAGTGACCCCTTCCCGGCGCATAGTGCACATCACTACATAACACTCGTGTACAGTGGAGAAGCTAACATTTCTACACTGCGACAAAGACTGATGTACTGCAGTGAAGTTAGCTTATGCATATGCGCAGTTCTCTGTTGGACTGTTCTTTAGGGCTTTACTGTTCTTTTTTTAGGTTTGACACTGTAGATGTACACTAGCTGTGCAATATATGTTTCACTTTTTTGCCATTCTTTAGCACCACTTCTCTTTGTAATTTAACATGGCATTATTTTTAAAATACCTGAACATTATTTGGAAAATATTCGATTTGCACTCAACACTAATCATCGAATTCGCTTAGCACTCAAAATTTCGCTATTCACACAGCTCTACAATAAAGGTGTTAGCAGTGCCCAACTTACATGACAACATCGCTGCCATCAAAGTAAAAGCAGCCAAAACTGGTCAGGTGAGGCGAGATCTGGTTCTTTAGGTGAATCAGATTGTCTTGCCGGCCGCCGCGGCACAGCGCGTGATAGTCAAATGACACCATGGATGCCTTGCGGCGAGATGCCTTCATGTGATGCTGCACATTCGAACACAAAAAAGACAAGATTTGAGAAGTAGATAACAAAAAGAAGATATCACAAATAGCAGACAAGGGCCTATACTCAAAAGGTCCAAGTTTCACTGCATTATTTTAAAGGAAGACACCTTGCCTTGTTACTCTGCGTTATCAACCCAGTGGTCACTGTCAGTACAAAAATTCTATTACTATGTAGTGCAGTTAATAAGTTACTCAAGACTGCCCACAGGAAAACCCTTACCAGTGCTGATGATCACATGTGTTTGTGAACTGCAAATTTCTCATGCCATCAACAAACTGAAACATAACTGATGATATATCACACAGTTGCCTTTGGTCATGATCACAAGTCAATGCCTTCCTTGTAACGTCCCCGAGTCACAAAAAACATTGTAAATATCCCATGACAATACATCTTGAACCCCTTAGACAAACTAAACTTGGCTGAAATACATACCGTATTTACACGATTGTAAGTCGACCGATCTTGTTGAAATTTGGATTCAAAAGTTGGAGGGTCAAGTCACAATCAAAAGAAACTATACTGCCAACTGCCTTTTTTTTTTTCTTTTGACGTGCAATTTTTTGGGAGAGTCAACTTACAATTGTGTAAATAAGATATGAGAAGCAACTGAACACACATGTTGGGATGATGACATGTAATGTTGGAACTACTATTACAAGAGGATAAATGAAACGATAACATTAATACAGGAAGTGCACCACATACCTGAAACATTTGAGTAAGCATTGTTTCTCCCTCTTTCGAGCCGAGAAGATTTATGATGACTTGGTCACCGTAACGTTCCTTGATCATGGACATGTGCCTTTGGGAAGAAACGTGAACAGTGTGATGCCGCATCTTTGGTACTTCTGGAAAAATTGCTACATCAAGAAAATTAAGCAAGAAAGCTTGCGCAAGCGGATTCTGAGATAAAGACTGTACAGAGTACCTTTCAAATGCTGGCATCGACGCCTCACTGCCTCTGGACATCTTGACCCTGTGGGAACCAACCTGCAAAGAGACAGCCACGGCTCAGACGATGCTTTCAAGAGAGCATTAATACTTATTTTAAATGTTGTAAGATCTCTACAATGCGCTGTAAAAGGGTGGCGTGCACCATGTACACAGCTTGGGGTTTGGCACTGCTGATGTTATTGTGATGTGACACAGAGAAAAATGTGTTTCCATCATTTAGCAGTAAGGCAACATGCGATTATAATGTTATTTAATACAAAACAATATGCAAATAAAGCTCCTTTGCTTAGGTCAAAGCTAATCTACAGTGCTGTGTAAACAAAATATCAAAACACTGTGAGTAAAAAAATGTGATATATATATACTTCCTAGAACCATCTTTTTACATGGTAAGGAAATATTTCTGCAAGGCTTCATGGCTAAAATGTGCCGTTAGCAATAACATTTAGTAGAGAGATATCACAGTCACATAAGTGCTATCAAGAACCACTAGTACCTGCAAGACCTGTCGACTACTTACAGGTAAGTCACAAGAATTAGGCAAGATAATTTCAGTGTTGTTTGTTTCGTCAATGAAAGCCAGTCCAAACTTGACAGAAACCATAGAAATATGGTCATTAGAAGCATGAAACCATTAGAAGTCATTAGAACAAAGATTGTAGCTTCAGCAACATTTCAAACAAGGACAACGGTACTGTTGAACCCCTTTATAAGAGACATGACTCAGGGAGCACTTTTCGTCCCTTATATGAGTGGTCTCTTATAAGCAGTGTGCCATGTTTTCATTTTCGAATCATCTGTTCTTTCAATGTGGGCACACTACAACTAAACTGATCATAAAAGAAAGCTACGGAAAGGTTGCAAGGGGTTTATTATACATATACCATCCACCTTCACTGTTAGGTTTGTTTTGTACTGTGCGACTTGAAACAGAATTAATGTTTTTTTTTCCACCACAATCTTGTCGCATTACTTGGTTATCATTTCCCTTGCTTCCTCAATGGATTAACTGGTTATCAGCCAACAGTGCTGTATTTAGAGTCAAAATATCTGATACGAGAAAGACTATGGACCAAAATTGAGTGGTATTTTGTCCTTCATAAGCAATTGTCGTCAGGAGGATGTCTGTTACAAAAGAGGTCCAACTAATGGGAGAGATAGGGCAGCCCACCAAGTGACTAAACCTCGTCCAACCAACTGGTGAACACAAGTCTCCCATTTAAAATGTTGGCTCCAACAACATTCCTTGTTCGACTTCTCATCAAATCAAATCACTGAAAGCTAAAGTGCGGATGTGGTATACAGCAGGGCAGCTATATAGAAACTTATGTGAACACACCATACTGTGTGAGCCTGGAGACTCACCTGAACACCAGGTTGTTCCCAAAATAGCGGTACGGAGCCTCTCGTCTGGACATATGAAGTAATCTGGTTTTCTAAGTAGATTGCCTGCAGGAATGCACCACCAGGAAATTAAAATGCAGCAAAGCAAAGCTAGCTATTGCTAATGTAGTGGCTAGCCAGTAAAATCGCCACTTTTCTGCTTAGCCTCTGTGCAACAGCTCTGCTATACATAAGTCCTCAAGGTAGCCAGCTTATCTTATCTCAATCTACCCCATCTCATGTTTAACAGAACACACAGCTGCTCCAGAAGAACGAAGGAGAGTACAAAAGAGCGATACTGGTAACATGACTAGTGTGGCTGGAATGTTGGAGGTGAATACAGCAGCATCATTAAAGGCTTGTGTCCTTTAACGATGTTTCACTTGAGCTCAAGTCATCACAACTGATCTGTATACTGTTATAACGGAAGTAAAAAGTGCTTAAGACAGCAAGAAGTAAGAACTAGAGACAAGGCACTTTGAGGTGTTGATTAAAGCACAATTTGATTTACTGCCAACAAGGTACCAAACAGCCAAGTCCAGTGCCCCACTGAACACTGCCTTACACAGTGTGGTTTTGCCAGATCAAAAAGACTTTACCACGGTCAGCCTCACCTGTTCGGTTTCCACAAAGTTGGCGACATGGCCATCGTCGTTGGTGCCACGGACATTGAAGCGGGTGCCAGCCCGCTCGCAGCTGAGCCGCGAGATGAGGCAGGCCTTGGCCTGCTGGTGGCCCAGGTACAGGGTACGCATCTCAACACCTCCACAGACTGCTTTCAGCAGCCACTTGTCGCAGTCCACGCCATAGCGGAGCAACGGAATGTGTAGGGTGCGGTTCCTGGAGGTCACACATTATATCACAATCATGTGATTGCAGTGCTAATGACGATAATGAAAATACTATTTGCATGCTATGTGCAGGACGGGCATTTGCCACCTCTTGTCAATGCCTGCCTATGGGGCACTAGTGTCTATCGTAGCATCAGTTGCAAGAAATAGGGTGGAGAGGACAGCTCGTACAGGTATTTCACAAAAAGAAAAAAAAAAAGCCCCATCTAAGGAACAACGAAAGATGGGGAATGGATCAAAGGCCTATGAAAGAGAAAATTAGCATCCACCCAACAGGCATTGGTCCCGGGTTCGAACCCCAGACCAGGGAGTATTTTTCGGTAACAAAGAAACTTTCATTTCTTTTTGCAGCTTTGTGCTACAGAATAACTGGAGGCTAATATTCCCTTTCATAAAAGTTACTGCACCTTGCGGGTTCTCACAGAACTCATTTGCCAGATCAAAGGCTTGTTTCTTCCTGGAGAAATAATATTTGTCTTGTCTAAACTTCCCAAATCAACTCACATGGGTATAAGTGTGTGGCTTTTTGGGATAGCTGGTTAGTTACATCAAATGGGATCATAGCGCTAGAAGACGTGGACGAGAAAGACACAGCACTCGTCATGTCTTTCTTGTCCGTGTCTTCTAACGCTAGGGCCAATAACGATGGATCTCCTCTGTAGTTACATCCCCCCATTGCATGAATTACAGTTTTCACTTTCATCAATTTAAACTGTATATGCATCAGATGTGGCCCATCCCATCTGCACCTAGCACATTAGCAGTAGCAGAAGCAAACGACCACTGTTGCAACAGGCCTCGCTCACCAGAAGAAGCGGTTATCCGTCTCGCTGGTCATGACCGCCCGCTGCGCACACAGGGTGAGGTCGAGGGCCGCTTCTGCGGTGGACGGTGTCCACGCAAAGAAGAAGGTGCCCGCGTTGAGCACCTTGCGCACGTCTTGCACCTTCTCCAGGTCCTGGGCGCTGTTGCGCAGGGCCACAAAGAGGGTGTCTGTGATGCGGAACACCTCCGAGGCGCCCAGCTTGCCGACTGACTGACATCCCGTTACAAGCACCAGAAACTGGACCACCGTGTCACCTAAGGCAGCAAACAGCATGTCGGAGATACAGGCGATTTTGTTTTTCAAACACGAGCACAGCCATCCAGGGCTTTTACAAATGGTTTCTCAGTTTCTGCATGTCATGACGTAAAACAACACAACAAAACACAGAATAAGTCTGGACAACATTTTACATGTGTACACAGTGCATTTCAATTAGCTGTTGAAGATTTGAAATGCAATGTTAACAGCCCAAGATAGTGGCACCTAAAAGCCCCTTGCAAGTGGTTCACAACCACGATTGTGAACCACTGCTTGAGCAAATCAAAATTTTAAGCGGTAGTAAAGACCAATTGGCGCACGAAATATCGGAAGCGAGCTTTATCAAGCAGAAAGGAGACACGTGCATCAACACCACATCTATTTCCTTGCATGACTGTGAGACCGAAATCCTAAATAACAGGTGACAGATGTATTTCTGTCACCTTAATCAATGTTTCCATTGGCCTGGCGCATGCGCTCATAGTCTTCACTTGTTATAAAGGGTTACATGTGTGGTTTTCAATAAACATAGTTGAAGTAGCACTCGTCCTCTGTGTTATTAAATGTCCCGTCCACATCTAAACGTAGCGCTGAATATTTCATGCAAGAATGTTTGATCGACTAGCCCTGCAACGAGTTTTTCTAGGGAAATGCAATTGCACAACTGAAGCCAGTCAATAGATTAAGGACACACATTTGCTAGAAACTCTGTGCCTTGCACCAGTTTCAGAAAAATTATACAAAAAGCACTGCAATTTTCATGTAGCGCATATGTGGAATGCAAAAAGCATAGTGAGGCTGGTAGCTCGTTTTCATGTCACAGTTGACTTTTCAATTTGAAATCCTCAATAAAGCCCTGCAAGTTAACTCTCTCATATCTGAAAGGACAATGTTGCCTTTGAAGTGCAGGCTGCTAAAGCATTCCCCTCTTTGCTTTGCCCCTCCTATCTCCACAACACAGGATTCCAAGTGCTAGCATAAGGAGATTCAATGAATGCCAACAGCACGAACTGTGCTTCTCGGCTGGACGTCCTTTTAGAGTGACACTCCGGAATGTGTTTACGCAGGACTCGTCACCGCTCGGACATGCGCACATTTTGACAAGCCAGGCGCCGAGTCACACTGGACGGTCAAGGGTCAGGCAATCAATCCATCACACCTGGCAGTGTTTTTACGACACAATGATCCAGTGTGATGCCTAGCTTGAAGAACAGATGGTCTCTTTATTTATGTATTTGTTTGTTCGTTCATTCATTCACTTATTCAACAGTTCGACCAACCTTTTGACAGCCAAGGCAGGAGTAGTAGAAGTGAAACCTATGATAGAAATTATGAGAGTAACATAATAGAATGCAAAATTTGACTAGATGGTTTGTACTAGTCATGGTATATAAGTTGTATTTTGGTACATAAATTCTGGTGTGTAAATGTATATGAGTTTATCATGGCTAAACAAAAGAGGAATGAGGACAATACACATCCACCACATGGTACGCCTCTCCCTACCTCAATCTTTGGTTTTGTTCTTTAGCACTGTGTCATATCCAAGAGCAACTAAAATTCTCTAGAACATAGAACATTTCGGCTGTAGACTGTGCCAACGTATTAGAAAACTGGTACATGACATGCAATTAATGCCAAAATGATGAATCCATAACCCCACAATTTTTTTTTTTTCCCTGGTCCCAACTGCTGCCATTCATTTTGCAAATAGAAACACTGGAGGAGTTCTTGCCAGGAGTGAGTGGTTAAAAGTTTGTACTCTGCATCAGTAAAAAAAAGCGACATTCGCCACACACAGCTCAGTGTATCATATTTGATGTGCCGAGTTTAATACTTCAAAACACTGATCTAAGCCAGGAAAAATTAATACAAGGGCCTCGGGAGACCTTTTTACATGTTAAAGCAACTATTCAGTACAGCAAGCCAGCATCTTAATTTTTTTAATCTGCATGGGTAGGGACTACAGAACGTGACTTAGGGGTGGGATTAAATTAAAATAATCAAAATGTGGTAACAAAGTAAGCAAATGCTAAAGCATTTTTAGACATCGCTAGAAAATATATAGAAAGTATATATAAATATAGATTTCCTGTATCAGTATGAACAAATGTGTTTGACCGAACAGTTAACACGGAACAATATACAAGAAACTGACAAATTAGTTATCTGAAATCCATCAAGGGACATGATTAAAACGGGAAATCAAGCATCAACAACCGAACTGCAATTCCACAAAGAATAAGTCAGTGGCAATGTCACATGCAATGCTCTCTGGGAGTATATTCCAATGAGTTGCTAATATTCCAGTTAATTACTTTACTTGTCAGCAGCTCAAGAAGGGTCCCATTACTGTTTCTTTTTTATTGCCTTTGTATAGGCATGCCCTTTAGAGCCAGAAACAAAGGTGATCAAGCTATTTCAGGGCTTTTGGTTATATCTGTCACTTAGGTATTTAGTATACTTAATTAACCTTAGTGAGTCATGTAAATCTGGTATGGAGCATTCCAGCATTTGGATTAAAACAGATGCTTAAAAGGTACCTGAACAGGCTTTTCAACATCGCTGAATTACTGATGGCAAATGAAAACAAATTGGCTCTGAACACATGGCTTCAGCTCACGTGACTGGCAAAATCTTTCACCCCAAACAAGGTATTTAAACCAGAAAATAACACTTGACTGTTCATCTAATAAGCATACTTATTTAGGCTCTCCGTTTTCTGCATTTAAACCGATACTTGGGTCCTCTCATACTCCGATTTTGAAGCAGCAGTGCTTTCAAGGTAACCAATGCATGAAGAACTGAAAAAGTGGTGCAAGACGGTACAAAGTGCAAGGCCTGAGCCCAGTTTAAGGTTAAAAGTTTGAAGTTTTAGCCCCGATTACTGCAAGTCAATCTGTACATGACCAAGCAAACAAATCTGATCGTCTGAAAGAAAAAGCTAGCCTTCATCAAAAATTAAATTCACGACACATGCCAAAACCACAGTATGTTCATGAGGTATGAAGTCACAGCAAGGTATGCATTTATATGACCTTATGGTTTTTTTTTTTTTTAATGTGCACCACAGTCCAAGTACATGGGTGTTCTGAGATTTTGTCCCTATTTACATATGTTTGCTGCTACTGGGATTCAAACCCTCGTCCTTATGCTTAGCACTTGAACACCCTAGCCACTAAGCCACCACGACAGGTCAAAAGACTGGCTTATGGCTCACAATGGATAATGGCTCAGGATAAACCTTGTCTAAGTCTTACAACACAGAACTCTGTGTGGCAGACAACTGACAAGCTGCAACAACTACAACTGCTTTACTGCTCAATTTTCTTCATTTCTTTTCAGCAGTGGCATGAAGTGCTGATCACTGGCTGAATGATTATATTCTTTCTAGAACATATCTCTCACATAGCGAAGAAACCACGTACGTGAACAAGAATCTCTGATGAGCTACAGCATGTTGCCATAAGTCATTTAGCAACAAACGTTAAGAAGTGACCCATGTTTCAGGTCAGCATCATCGTGGAACAGAAGATTTGTGAGAGGCAGTATTTGTTCAACTAATAAACCAATCAAATCAACCAACATGCAGTACCCCCTCTTGAACTGTTCTACATTTCATGTAGAAGAAAAGAATAATGCATTACTTCTTGGTTAACAGATTAAGTCACTTGATATGACTACTTTTGCCGACATTGTGCTGCAATTATACTATAAATAAATTAATGCCAGTGTAGCGAAGAAGCAAGGAGCCGTGACAGCAGTTGACACAAGCCATGCTGTCGGATAACTACTATATTTATAGAAGGCAAAAACCAAAGTGGAGCGGCGGCGGCTGTGGTTTCCAGCGTGACAGAAAGTGTGGTTGCGTTCCCTCAAGCCTCAATCCACGTGGCACGAACAGCACAAGAGGCGCACCGCAGGTAGCAGGTGATGATGACAGCACGGATAAATATTATGCTATACCACTAATTTGTTAAGCAACATAACGTCAGGGAGGTTTGAAAACTGATGACAAATTTTAAATTTCAGCACTGATATATGGGGAAAGAGTTACTATATGGCAGGGGTGTTTGCTTATTTTTTGTTTTATACAAGACGTGTTTCACCGACACTGAAAATAATGATAATCCTTGAAGAAAAGACTGCGACCCAAGCTTTGAGATAATTATTAAAGAATAACACGAAAATTAAAGAGTAATCTGAATGCTAGTTTTGTTGGGAAGAAAAGTGTGCAAAGGAATAAAAGCTAATGTTGCTGTACTTTCATTAGCACAGTCAAGTGCATACATTCTTGGCAATATGCAAAATGGACTTGCACTTTTTTTTTTCCTGTGTCTATAGAGCCAAATTAGGTTAGCCAATTAGTGAAGCTTCAGTCCAACAACAGTTGAGAAATACAAGTCTATTGAAAATCTCGCTTCCTTTGCTTTTCCTTCCTTTTCCCAGCAGTCACAATACTTTGTTTTAGAATTCTCAATGCATGCACCAGTTTTGCCTGCAGCTTCTTAGTCATGTTGCGACACGCTGCGAGTTTCCTTGAACATTTGCTTTTGCCATCGCTCATCAAATTGAAACAATGCTTTCTTGTCAGAACGGCTCAAAAAATAAGCATAATATTAACAGATCCCCCACAGAGACTTCCAGCTGCTCGCACCTGCGGCAGTTGTTTACCATGCGCTTCGACTTCACGTGTCGAGGTGCCTCCTCCGAAAGATGTCAACCGCGCAATGCAACACAGCGGATAAGGCAAAAATGTTTCACTAACCTGACGTAAGTTGCAACACTCCTAGGCAGCCGTGGGCATCCAGTAACATCGTGTATTCTTTTTTCACTGTGTCAGTTTCTTGTTGTGCTAAAGTTGCGAAGAAAAAAGAACAAGCAAGAGACTGCCTGTAGCGCAGACCATAATTTTCAATGCAATTCATGCAATAACAAGCATGCATTTTATGCAATGCAGGTGCGAATTCTAATCAAGAACTATGCAATTGTGTAGCCCACAGTAACTCACACCGCTGTCATATATGCAGACCACGCATGGAAACTCAAATCGAATACAGGTAAGGTACTGCCACGCTTCATTTTCGAGCATACTTGAGTAGAAACTTCGATTGCTCTTTATTGAAGTGCGTCGCAAATAAATTTCGACATAGGAACCAAGCAGCTGCCCGCCGTAACAATTTAAGAAGTCTCAGAGCTTTACAGCCCTACGGTATATAGGCGTTTAGCTACACCATCAGAGTTTATTACTGTTCCTGACGTTAGCAAGAGATGAGTACGCTAAGTGTCAAGTGTTGAGAGACGATCCCTGCATGACAACCTCACCAAGCGCATTAATTACAGATGTTGCGACTATTTGCGACGCGATCGCAATGTCAAGTGCGCATTCGGGTCGCAACGGCACTACACACGAACACTACGTACAGTGCACAAAACATCCTGCGCGGAGCACGAAGAAAGTACTCCGGCGAAAGTCGGGAGCGAGCACGGAATCTCCATTAAAAGGCCCCAGAGGTTTCGCGCTACGGTCAGGAAAGAGTTGAGAAGTGTCGGTCAGGCGTAGCGAAGATGCCAGCTTACAGACCGTGACAGATGGCACAGAAGCATGACAAATGTAGGCGAAGGGACTCGCAGCGCACGGTGTCGACACAGTTCAGCGGCGCGCCGCAATTAAACCAAGCAGCCTGGCGTGCGCTAGAAAAACCGCGACAGCCCCTCTGCCGGCCATCGAAAAGGCAAAAGAACGCGCTGATTTTCTTATTCAAGGGCTGTAAAATCCAAATACGAGCGGGGAACGGAAGAGATCAGGTGTTTATCAGCAGGTTGGGAGGCGCAGCGCCGGAGATAGCACAGCGATCAACGTAACATTTCATACGGAGGAAGGAAGCGAAGTTGGAAACTCACACAGCACTGCGATGGCCCTGGATTCGAAGAGGAGGGTCTCATTCTTGGACCGCTGTTCGAGAAGGACGCTGTATGGATTCGGTGGCCGCACCTTGTGATAGATGCGGAAGCTCTTGCCGAGAGGCATCGCGAAGCGGGAGTGCTGCCGAGCACCCGAACGAAGCGGCCTACCCCTACCCTCTCAGGTAGATCGGCGCAGCGGCGCAGCCGAGCAACTTTCGCTCGGCTTTGCCGCACGACACACACAGAGCGGCCGCTCTCGCGAAGACGAGACCTTAGACGGGATCTCACGAGAGTAGAACGAAAAGACCCTGGATAGATGAGACGACTTAGACCTTCGAGGTATCGTGCTGAGTCACTTTCGCATAGCAGGCAAAACATGTAAAAAAAGGGCAAGGAAAAGTGGTAATGTACACCCGCACCAACTATTCACTGCTTACGATTAATGCAGCTACGTACGTACCTGTAGAGAGGCTACAATCTAAGTATTTGCCAAGATTAACCAATGGATGAACTTACCCCAACCTCTGGTGGTTTACCCAAAACGCTGCATACACGCACACAACACCGAATCCTAACCTCACTTTATTGTCTGCTGCGCAGTTACATGCGTGATACAAGAAATTAAACGAAGCTGTTGCTTTATTCTGGAACTTATTGTGTGCATTGTTTCAAACCAAATAAGAAGGTTTCGGTTTCACTAATGTCTAGTGAGGCAACGGCTAACGCGTGTCATTTCTCTACGTTATTTTATAAGCAGGTGCTGCCATCTAGGCAAGGTTGTGAGAATCACGCGACAGTCCCCTCTTTCACCGCCCACCTTTCCCGCGCTTGAGAGCGCAAAACAAACAAGAAATCAAAGCGAACCTGCGGCGACTTTGAAAAGACGCCGTGCGGCGAGCGAAGCACTTCGCGCGAACGCGTTCGTACTGCTTGCCGACGACGACTGGCGATACGTTGTTGTGTGTGTGTGTGTTCTACCGGCGCGCGGTTGTGAAGAAGCGTCGGCGGTCGTCACATGTGTTGCTCCGACGACGATGCTCTTCGCTGGGTCGTCCTCGTACGACTCTTCTACGGCACCGGCTTTGGAAACAGTTGGGAGTACGCCTTCACCATCCACTCGATGAACGTGCGACGATTTGGTACGTTGCCACCGGAGTCTCTCCTTACTTTCCATACAACGAAACCGTGTTACTTTTGATCGACACGTACTACATGTCGGCGATGAAGGCTAGCGGTTTCAGTCTACTTCGCTCGCTGCGATCCGTTTTATTGTTATACATGCGGTGAGCATGTGTCATTGCCACCTTCTCGATCACGATATTTCGTACGTATTCGACATAAATGTGCCGCTGCATGGAGAAAAGAGAACCGAGCTACTTCGATGTCTCAGCTATCCTCGTCACTTCGCTCAATCGCCACATTCGCACACATGTGGCGGTGATCGTGAAAACCCCGAAGCGCGCTTGTTTGACGCAGGTTGGAGAAGGGTTGTAAAAAGAACGAAACGGCCAAGTGACGCAACAGTTGTGGTCTTGCGCTTTTCATCTTTACTCGATCTTAACCGCGTATGTTAACATTTCACCGCTACGACAAGTGCAGTTATCACTGATGAGAACAGTTGTGTGTCTATCTGGCGACCACCGCCTTGCGTGAAAAAAGCCTGTCTCCTCGTCATGTTGTCGAGGGCGTCCCCTAGCATGGCCAGACACAGGTGTATCTCTTGGCCCATTCGACTCGCGCACAAGTGGAATAGATAAAGTGAACTCTTTTCGCCAACGTTACGCGGTTTGGCGATCGCACGATAAAGGGAAAGAAAAGAATGAGCCGACGGGATTACAGTTTTCTGTGCCACGCGAATGAGAGAGGCGTTGACAGGGTGGAAGAAAGGGGAAAGAAAAAGTTATAATAAACGCGCAAGTGGCAGTTTCACGTTGACGTTGCCGTCACAAACCTGGGTCGCCCGATTGTTGGGGGGCGGTCGCTCAGGTGTGACAGCCCGCTGTGGCGACCCTGGGGTGTCGACGCGTGGCCACACGTACATTCCTGTCAATCAAACGACGCGGAGTTCTAGATTCAGCCCACACGTTGCGTAAGCAGACCTGCATCTGCGCGTACAGAAAGAAACAAAGCAATGTTTGCAGGAAGAGAGGTCCTTTTATAGCTACTCTCCACCTGTGCTGAAACCGCAGCCGGCCGTTGGCCGGCATGGTACTATTTGGTGACGTTGAGTTAAGATACTTTTAAGTTCAAAGGCACAGTGAACTCGCGTTTGCTCTAAAGGAATCAATTTACTTGAAAGCTAGAAAGGAAGAAAATACTTGGAAACCGTGCGGTGCCACCATTCGGAAGAAAAGCGGCAGCACGGCTTGTTTTCCCATGGCCTCCGAGGGCGCGCCAATCTCGGAGGTATGACGGCTACTAAGATGACGTCATCTGCAGAGTTGAGGGGAAAGCGCGCAGTGAAACCGAAACCGCCTTTTTTATCGCTCTAAATCAATGCACACGGTGCAATGGAACAATGCATATTGTTTATTGGAGGGTCAGGATCCCGAATACGCACTTAGTACAAAATGTTCAGAAAACGTTTCACGACCCCTTTAAGCTTGTTAACTTGAGCGTGAGGACATTATGCCATTATTACATTATGCTTCAAATTTACATGTGTCTCATATGTGCACGCAGGTGTAGATATGACGACACATACATATATATGATTTTAAAAATCTGCTGAATTGACACCGTTATAACTATAATATCCACTGTCATGACGTGTGATGAAGTCCTGTGTGTTTTCGGTTGGATTTAATAAAGCTTCAGGAAAAAGCTAGACGTTCGGCATGTATAAACCACGACCTACTGTACTCCTGACCTGACCAGCTCGCGGCGTTCTACGGAGACGCCTGCGCCGCCTCTCGTTCCAGACTTCGCCGCTAAGATGGCGCTCGAGTTACCCCACCTGAGCGTCGACGGGTGCATGGGTGCAACAACAAGCACTGTGCGAGTACTTTGCTTGTGCGCAGTTGGCGCAGTTCTCGGAAATTTGAGCATATATGCGAACTGTTGCACTGTATCTAATAGCAGGAATGTTCATATGGTACTTCGGCCAACGTTTCAGAGTCCATTTACCAAGGAACCAACAGCACTGTTGCGCCACTGAGATAATCGGTACTAGCTTTTCTTTTCCTGTTATTTCGGTCGCTCAAGCGACAGTTGGTTTAATTTGTGAGTCAATAACTTGTAAAACCTTACCGAGCAAAAGCATAGTCGCGAATTCAGCTAATTAGTCATACAAAACGTACGTATTTGTTTACTAAGTGTATAGGAACATTTTTGCGCATGCCAATATTAGACATTTCTCACCTTTTCTACAGACTACCGTGGTACATGGCTCACGCGGGCGCGTTTCTGGGAACTACACTGTACTGTCATAGCTGAATTACCTCAATCGAAGCAGTTTTGCAAATGTTTTCTTCGCTCCGCAGAGTGCCTGCCCGCACAGGCGTCTCGGCTCAACGCGAGCAGACGACCGCCTAGAAGTGGTGTGGGTGGGGTAACTGGTGGCGCCAAAATCCGCCGCCAAAAGGCCCCTAGCGGTAGAAAGAAGAGCTAGCACATGCGCGCTGGCATTCTGCTCGCCGGGCAGGTCAGGAGTACAGTAGGTCGTGGTATAAACATCATTTGTAGCTCGATTTACGTATTTACGAATGTGCTTGGCTTGCTTCGTTTGCATTCATATATGGAGGCGATTTCGGGCCGTTCGTGAACGCCGATAAGCTGTAAGTTCTGAAGGAAGGAAAAAAATGTAAAAAGAAAGACTGGCAGTCTCGCTATAGTGAAAGCTTCGTTTTTGCGAATTCTCCCTCTTTCGGCAGCCCCACTTATTTCCCTTTGAAGTCATTATATTCGTATTTCATATATATGACGCTATTCTGCTAAACTCTGACTTCCTATAACCTCTCTCTTTCATTTTTTTTTTTTAGCCCTACTTTGAGGTGCTTTTCAGTATTCTGCTTTCGAGCTTGAAAAGGCGGTGGTTCTCTCATTTGGGGGGGTGATGGTGGAGGAAGGGGGGAAGGAGCGTGTAAGATGGGTCTTCTTAAGATAATCTAAATATATGGTGGGGGAGAGAGGGGCGCGTATAAACTCCTGTCTATTTTTATCGTCCTCGGTGCGATCTTTCGCTACGGCAGGGCAATAAGCTCGCTTTATATTTATTTTCCTTTTATCCCTACGTTGTAAGACATTAACAAGGTTTCACAACACGTTGCCCTTGCCAGTCTCATTGTTGCAGCGGAAAACATCACACAAGCCACGCGAGAACTTTTCACGTTGGCAAGTTATCGAGCGGCTCACGTGCATATCACTCTACATATTTCGACCCTGCTGCTTTTTTTTTTTCTTCTATAACTTTCAATTCACAGGAGCACATGGCATGCTTGACGTCATCTTCTATCAAAGTGAGCTATCGCTCCAGTTAAGTTCGTTTCTGGGCACAAAGATCTTCGCCCCCCCCCCCCCCCCCTCGTTTTTGGAGACGGAGGCTACCTTTTAAATCTTAAATTTGGAAGTTTACTTATGCGTAGTTCGTTCGTGGCCATTACTGACAAATGCTAGGTATTCCAGCAGTATGCATGTCCAGAGCATAACGCGGCATGAATAAATATGTTAGTTGTGAGTTCAGCACGCTGTCGGTCCTATCTTCATTTTTCCCCCGGTTTACTCCTCAAATTTCAGCGCTACTTTTGTTACGACAGCTCAGATTAGTGAGGCATGTTGCGTCCTTATCTGAGTCTCTGAAGCATTAAAATAAAACAGAAACAGTAGGGGGGAAAGAGGGGGGGGGGGGCTAGAATAAAGGGGAGGGAGCTTATTCGGGGCTGCTGTCCCCCCTCCAAAAAAAAAAAAAAAAGGAAAGGCCCGATCGTTCAACGCGCAGGGCAGTTTATACTGTTCAAGGGCCGACTATAATGTCGTGGCTCTCACTTGAAAGAATTAGTTTTAACGAGTGGGGGGCTATGTTATACAAGAAACGGTTTATACGATAAGGGAACGAACAGTACAAACAATTAAACGGTGACGTAAGAGTTCAATTCCCGGCTACGCCGGGCGTCAAAGAGAGCAGAATGCAGAAAAGCTTAGCTTCTCGAAGTATATACCTAGGGAAGCTCAGCTGCCCAAAGTTATTACAGTAACGGTGTACGTCACAAACATATATCGTGGTTTTGGCACATAACACACAATAATCTAATTTCGTTTTAACAAGAAGGAACGGTGCAGTACGTACATATTTCATAACCGAAAGTAAATAAAAAGAAAGCAAAAAAAAAGCAATAAGGAAGTAATTTGCAATACTGTCTACAAAGGCACTGCATTTGAGCACGTAGATATAAGCATAACTGAGTACAGCTTCAAGAGTTTACATAACTCAATGGCTAGATGCAAATTTCTTTACGTTAGCTTTGCTAGCGTTCTGTATCTGCAAGTGCAAGTGTGTGTAGAACGTTGCATATGGCTACCAGCTTCAAGATCGTCCGAATGCAAAAGAGGAAATAGAAAAAAAAAAAAACATCGCACACGATCTACACTCACGTGTTCTAGCTCTTCAACATTGTACTGCACTGCATGTGTTTACAGGGGCCGCCAATGAAAACTCGTTGACACGATCCTGCGAAATACGTTTTTTCTTTTCTTTTTTTTCTCCCCATCCAGCACCGAATAGGCCCAATGCATTTTGACGCGGTTGATACGATATTCGGATGATACGAATTATTTTCCAGATCGCATCAACGAGGTTCCAGATATAACACAAACGAGCGCACACCGTGAGCGCTCAAGCACCGGTAAAACCTTTCCCTCCACTTTGGCGACCAGATTACGTGTGTGCTTCCGCTGCACCTTTCGCTCTTAATCCGCAATCGACGGTGGGCGTGCGGGAGCTCTGCCGTTGCGGCTATTCTCGGAACCGCAGCTCCGATTCTGCCAAGGCGTGCGCCGGAAACGCCCCATTCAGAATCACGGTGTCTGGGCCGTGCGGAATTTCTTTCTTTCTTTCTTTCTTTCTTTCTTTCTTTCTTTCTTTCTTTCTTTCTTTCTTTCTTTCTTTCTTTCTTTCTTTGTCGTCTTCTCTGTGTTTTCAGTTGCTCTCGCGGAAGGGCGTGGGCGACATATCTTGACAGCTTGCGAGATGCCACTTGGCTCCTCCTTTCAGGACATCAGTGTATACCTCCTTCTCATCTGTCTAAAAGTCCTCTTTGTTCCTCGTAATTTCAACGGCGCCCCGCCACGGTGGTCTAGTGGCTAAGGTACTCGGCTGCTGATCCGAGGGTCGCGGGATCAAATCCCGGCCGCGGCGGCTGCATTTCGATGGAGGCGAAATGTTGAGGCCCGTGTGCTGTGCGATGTCAGTGCACGCTAAAGAACCCCAGGTGGTCGAAATTTCCGGAGCCCTCCACTGCGGCGTCTCTCATAATCAGAACTGGTTTTGGGACGTTAAACCCCACAAATCAATCAATTTCAACGGCGTCTCCTTTGACCGCCGGCACCTGTCGGTGCGGCTCACAGGTTCTATACGTCTTCAACACGCGTAACCTAGTATATAGTTTTCAGAAATGGGCTGAAGCTTTATTCTCCTCGTAGTCTAATTTTCCGCGTGATGCATGAAGTTCAATTCTTGTATTTTGGTCCCACGTGCCAAAAGGCACAATGTGATTGCGTTATGAAAGGAACGAGCCCTTGACCCATTTCCGTTTTCGTTATTTCATATGATTACGAAACAAGTCGTAGTGAAGGAGTTCTTTAACCTGCACCTTAATCAAAGTATACGGGATTCTAGCATCTCGCCTCTCATTGAAATGCGACCGCTGCAGCCAGGATCGAACGCGTGCCTTTCGGGGTAGCAGGGTTTTCTCTCTCTCTCTCTCTCTCTCTCTCTCTCTCTCTATTATTATTATTATTATTATTATTATTATTATTATTATTATTATTATTATTATTATTATTATTATTATCACCGGTGCTTTCCTCCATGTTCGTTCAGCTTGTGCTTTTCTTTCGCTCGTTCGTCCCACCTCTTATAAAAATGCCATATATGGCGATATCAGGATTTGGCCATATCTGGCTATGTGTGGCTCGTGTCCGTATGTGGCCGTATTTGCCCAAATCGTGTTAGAGGCATATGTGGCAATAAAGGACCTGCACGAAGAATGTCATGTATGACTCTGACATGTATTGGGCAAACATGGCCACATATGGACACGTGCCATATATAGCCAGATATGCTTATATGGCGAGATATGCATATCTGGCTATATGCGGCACGTGTCAGTACGTGGCCGTATTTGTTCGGTACACGTCAGAGCCATTCATGACATCCTTCGTGCAGGTCTTTTATTGCCACATATGTTTGTATCACGATTTGGGCGAGCACGGCCACATACGGACACGAGCCATACATAGCCAGATATGGCCAAATCCTGATATCGCCATATATGGCATTTTTGTAAGGGATAACTGATGGTGTTTTGCGTGCCAAAACCGTGGTATTACTGTGAGGCACACCCCGTATTGCGGATGGCCCCGGATTAATTTTGACGACCCGGGATTCTTATAACGCGCACCTACATCTAGGTACCCGGGTGTCTTCAGTGTTCCCCCCCCCCCCCCCCCCCCCATGGATATGCGGCCGCCGTGACCGGGATTCGATCCCACGACCTGGACCTTCGCAAGCCCAACACCCTATAGCCTCTATACCGTGGCAGGTCTCGCTCGTTCATATCCCCTATATGTCACACGTCGGCAGAAGGAGACAACGGCACACTCTCTTGGCGTATATAACACTGCTCGAAGCGGCTGTGTGGCGTTTGCGTTGGCTCCGTTAATAACACGGCCGCCCACACCCGTACATGTCCGGTGGAGCCTCAGCGTACGCTTGCGTGTGCCGCGATGTGCTTTTTGTTGGCGGCTGAAGAGGACCGTCGTCGAGACAATGGGCAAAGAGCGCCGGACGTCACATCAGAAACATGGTTGCGCAAGGAAACACCTTTCGCCACTCAGGGGGCGCCCTTTAGAAGCATTGTACCTTTTATTAGATTGCTACTTGGCTGGAAGTCTGCTGATTACAAGAAAGCTGAGTGTAAAAGCCAGATAATTCTTTTAGTAATTATTGCATTTGGGTAGGGCGTAAAGAGAGTGCGCTGGATTGGCTGCATCATGTCTCTGAACTTTCGCGTTAGGCACATAGTGTGCTAGTATGCAAAAGTATATGGAGACATAAATTGTGGAAAGGAACTGTGGCTGTAGTAGTCGTAGTAGTAGTAGTAGTAGTAGTAGTAGTAGTAGTAGTAGTAGTAGTAGTAGTTTGAAAGGGACATTATTGCAGCAATGTACAGGTGGGTATAGTTGGTGGGTATAATGGAGTCTTCGCACTAAAAACCTTTTCACCTTTGCAAAGACCTTTGCACCAAAAACCTTTGCACCAAAGAGTCTTTGCACCATTACCAAAAAAAGTAATGGTGCACATCAAACGATATAGCAATAAAACACACTCTGTGCTGGCAAAAATGCGCATGCTCTGAGATTTCCTTGTAAAAGAAAGCAGCGCGTATTTATTTGCCACGCGGCCCCTTACCGATTTCATCGTTTTATGTATATAGTGGCTGGCCTATAGATTATTACACGTTAGGTGACGATTGTTATAAGTGGTACATGTCCCTTTTCGGTGGTCCGGATACGTGTTACGGCGTTTCGCACGAACTAATATCTCGACTGCCTTGCGCGCGTGTGTATTATACGTAGCTGGGAGTGGTTGCTGTTTGTGTAACATATTATGAATGCGTTACACGTATCTGCACTTGCTGCCTTCGTGTCCGTGTTATCGCCCTTCGTATAGCGGACATTTAGGGCGACGTGCCTGCATTTAACTAGTGCGTGAACGGGGTGAAAAAAAAATAATAAAGGAGTAACAGTAATAAACGATACGAATAAATAATAAAGCTGGATTGTATATCCTGTCTTGCGTGGTCGTCTAAGAAAGAGACAAAAAGAATGGTTTCCTGTTAAAAGGCGGCTCAGTGACCTTCCTATACGTGCCCGAGAAACCTGTCTTTTTCACCTGCAGCGATTGGTCACGTAAACGGCACAAACTTTACTAAAGTGGGCGGCGTGGTTTCTACAGCGGTCACGTATATGCACTATACGGTGTATCCCACCTGGCGTACGACCTAGACATATGGGTGAAAGGGCCAGAAGAGCATTAAGGTTGTGCACACACGGTAACGTTAGTTAACTCTGTGTAGTCGAAACAATACCGTGACATTGCGTATACAAAAAAAAAAAAAAAGAACATACTGTGGCGCAAAATAAGACACACATAAGCGGAAGTTCACAGATTTAAGTCACAATACCGTGACATTGCGTATACAAAAAAAAAAAAGGGACGTACTACTGGCGCAAAATAAGACACACATAAGCGGAAGTTCACAGATTATATAGAACGGGCGATGTCTTCCAAATAGCTGATATTTAAGGTCTGGTCCTCCCCAATACATGGACGGATAAACATATGCAAACGCTATGTCACGAACTTCAGATATCCTGCAGTCGAACAATCTCGTCTGTGATTGACGGAAAAGAAGCGATGCATCGTTAATACAGCCGGAGTACTTTCTTCTGAAGTATGCACCTCCGCTAACCTCACACGTGATCTGGTTCCCGCTAAATGCGTCCTTCAGCATGTTATATAGGTGAAAGAAGCCGCTATCTGTTGAAGTTATACGGGAGCACCGAAAGCTGCGATATCACGTATCTAAAGCGGCAGATAAAGGACGCAGATGTTCACGAGCCCTTACATGCATGTCGCTGTAAAGCAGTGTTCATGCGCATCATCCGGTGTCATCATCATTCATACGCCATCATCATTAATCAAGATACCATAGTTGCCCCGCCACGGTGGTCTAGTGGTCATGGTACTCGGCTGCTGATCCGAAGGTCTCGGGATCGAATCCCAGCCGTGGCGGCTGCATTTCGATGGAGGCGAAATGTTGAGGCCCGTGTGCTGTGCGGTGTCAGTGCACGTTAAAGAAGCCCCAACTGGTCGAAATTTCCGGAGACCTCCACTGTACGGCGTCTCTCATAATCGGAGCTGATTTTGGGACGTTAAACCCCACAAATCAGTCAGTACCATAGTTATGTTATTACATATGCAGAAACATCAGCAAGCAACCGCGCTGGTATAGTGGCTATGATGCTCGGCTGCCGACCCGAAGGGTGTGGGTTTGATCCCGGTCGCGGTAGAGGTATACTGTATATGTGTTTTCGTGTAGGGAGCATATAAAGGTCATATACACAGCACATAAAGCATATAAAGATCATACACAGTATTTCTAGGTCGCAGCGGTCGCATTTTCGATAGAGGCGAAAATGCTAGAGGCTAGTGTACTGTGCGATGTCAGTGCACGTTAAAAAAACACCAGGCGGTCGAAATTTCCGGAGCCCTCCACTACGCGGTGTCTCTCATGATCATATGGTGTTTTATTTTTATTTTTTTTTGGGGGGGGGGGGGAGGGGGACTCAGAACCCCAGAAATTATCATAATCACATCGTCTTGGATCGTTATTCTACAATCCTTCCCCCATCCGTATCTGTAATATACAGGATGACAAATAACTTCAATTTTAAACTCCAGCAGTTATAATATGAACAGCAACGTGCCTTTACAGACAGATATGTGCTCCTCAAGCGCCTCTTTATATTTTACTTTAGGAAAGACGCAGGAGGGGGGGGGGCAGTTTATTGAAGGAAGCAGTAACACGATTAACGCATGCTCCACTAGTAAAATTTTAGATTATCCCGTAATTTGGTCTCGTTTCTCGGTTAGTATACTTACGCCGGCGTGAAGTGTAAGTACACTTGAAAGAGTCTAGTTCCCCGAAGGTCGCCTGAAAACAAAAGGCAAGCGGAGGGAAAGTTCATTGATCGTGTGCGAGTTCGAGTGTGTCACGTACGCGACCACTCGAAGAAGAGATATGTCGCCGAAAGAAAAGTTTCCACTCGACTGCCACACCGATTATGAGATTACTCGACTGCCACACCGATTATGAGATTATCTCGCAGCACTATGATGACTTTCTTCGAGCACGCGCGGGGATTATCTCTCCCTGCCCCCACCTCCCATTTTTTTTTTCTCTTCCACCCGTTCTTTCTTCTTTCCACGAAAAAGAAAGTAACAATTAAATACTCGAGATACAGTGCAACAATGCTGACACCTGGTACGACACGCGTGATGTGTTGCTGTGGCGCGATTCGGGTCGTCGTGCTGCTAGAGGGCGCTAGATGTACTGAACGGGACGGGATGGCAGCGGGACGGGATGGCAGCGATGGAAAAAAAAAAAAAAAAAAGTAGACGACTCTGAATAACTAACCGAAAGGGCAAAAACGAAATAAAGAGCGAGGCATTTTATGATAATTCAAGAGGAAGCGCTTTACTGTTTGAAGCGAGATCGGGCTGCCTTAGAACGCGTAGTTATAAAGCGAAATTCAGTAAAGAAGCAGAAAAATGCACATGTGTGAGGAAGACAGGGAAACGACGGAGCATGTTCTGATTGAATGCGGAAATATCCACCCAGATGTACGTTTGGGCACCACCCTACAGGAAGCCTTGGGTTTTAGGGCGAACAACGGAAAGCTGAACATACCAGCGATTGAAATAAGTAAGAGACGGTTAGAATATTTGTGGCAGAAAAGCAGAGAGAAACGGACAAAAATAATGATAGGGAAAAAATAAGGACTTTCTGCCATAAGGGGCAGAGAACTGGGCTATGAATTTACGTTTTAGCTATAGTATGATCGATTTAATTGAAGTAGATTTAAAAGGCATGAGGCCAACTTAAAGAGAGAGGGGAAAAAAGTTCTTAAATTTTTTTACGAGCCTGGTGGCGCACATGTCACCGCCCCGTTACAAAGGAAATGCATCCATCCAGCGAGACAGCCACGAAAACGTGCACTGTTTGTTGTACGCTTATCGAGGCTTCGTTGGCTAGCTTTCATTACTTTTTTTAAATATCAATGTGATAAATACCATTAACAAAAATAAAACAGCCGTTAAAAAGACGTGCGGAACGCGTTTTAGTTGAGTGTGGAGATGTCTACAGGTTAGGGTGTTAACCGGCATGAAGCCTTAGGATTTAGGGAGATCACGGTGAAGGTCAACAGGATGGAGATCGCCAGTGGACGGTTGGAGGATTGGGGGCGGAAAAATAGGGAGAAGGGAACTTTAACTTTACAAAGTGGCAATTGTAGCTTTCATGATTCCGCCGTTTCTGCTGCCCCAGCGAAGTGAGTCCTAGTCGGGAGGTATTAATCCTCCTATTGCCTTACCTCGCGGGCAAACCATGTATGTGTTATGGCCAAATAAAGAGAAATTAGTGACAAAACGAATGTTACTCCATTGTATAATGTAAAAAGGTAAGTTGTGAATTAATCATTTTTCTATGAAAAACAAAACTTCCAAATTCAGTTCAGGAATATATATTGTGCCAACCTAATAGAGAGATAAGAGTTGGTCGGAAAGCAGGGAGGTTAACTATAATGGCACTTTCAGCTTTCTACCCTGCATTGGAGGAGGGGTAAGGGGAAATAGAAAGGTTAAAAGAAAAGGATTAGAGAGAGAGAGACAGAAAGGTGAACACACACACACACATAAAAACGACAGAATTACAGTCGTCCCGTTTCACGTAAAAACTTCAGCAGTGCTTAAGCTGACAAATGCACTTTTTAACCTAGGCGCGAGGGTGACCGCCCTGTTATAAAGCTGGCGCTTATAAGCACATCCATGCTACAGGGGCTAAGTCATAGCGATAAAAGCCGGCGAAGTTTAACGTGACGTCACTCGGGGCACTCTCGACCTGTGGCCTCGGAACCACTCCGAATGGTTACGCCGGGGTCCGTTTACTTTCTTGGCCGATAGTATAACTCTGTACCTGTGGTGCGGAACGGGCCTTTCTGGCCCATCTCACGAGTACTTACTGTATGCCACTGCACCGCTTCCTTCTGTCCTCATCGTCCATGACTGTTTCAGTCCCCTCTCCTTTTTTTTTAACACGAAGGTGTTTTGTGCCGGGGCCCGCCACGACCCCATACGTCACTACCGTAACGGATATGACGCAGTAAAATAAACATGAACAACAAAGAAAAACACTCAGAAAAACTTCTGTTTGTGAACTGGGAATACCACTGCACCGCTTCCTTCTGTCCTCATCGTCCATGACTGTTATAGTCCCGCCTCCACCTTCTTATTATTCTTTTTTTTTTTTTTGCTGTTCCATAGTGCAGAGCAGAAGACTGAAGAGCACACTGGCTTACGCCTATGTATCTTTAGTGCCGTAATAAACCGCTTCTTGCGGCGAGAAACGTTACACATCGTCATCGCCATGAATGAATCAGCAGGCATATATAGTCCCCGAAACGTGATTTAGTCACCAGACTCGTAGAAGATCGATCAAAAGTTGTGCCCTCTACGGGCATGGGAGGAGGACAACTGCGACCCTGTAGGGGGGTGTTAATAACGCCCCCTTGCATGGAAGTGGGGGGCCACTAACCGGAAGCGGCCTGAGCCTCCGGTGGGTTCGACAGCGCGTCCTGCGTGCCTCTCGAGGCACGTACAGGGCGTGCACCACGCACACGTACGAGCCCACTACCTAAACGGCGTTGTCGGGATATCTCGTCCATATTCCGGTATTTTTTTTTTTTTTGTCTCCAGTCGCTGTGCCCCCAACTTGGACCACCGTGGTCCTTGTGGTCTAATGGCCAATGACATAACCCGATACACGCCGACTTGGGCCGCTGTTCACCCGAGAGTGTATATGATGGACTCTAACCTGGGGCATATCATGTGCCTATATACGAGTCACTCCTACTGACATCTTGAGTGTAGGAACGCCAGTGAGAAGTGTGTAATTAATATGTTATTTTAAAGTTGGCCCGAACAACGTACCATATAGCCTTCTGCTGCACTGACTACGTCCCCGGGAGTTCTCGTTACGGCACTGGCAGTCCTCATTAGACGATCAAGATAACAACGTTTTAGTTTCGAGACCTTTAATGGATTCGAAAGAGCACTAGGGATGTATTTATATACATAGCTTATGTGTCTGTGACTAAATCTAGTGGCGTGGATTGATTGTGGCTTGGGCCACTGGGCGCCTGCTGCTGTGGAAAAGCAACGTTGTCCTTGGAAAGAAAATGCCCGATGCCGGGCAGGAATCGAATTGACACCCTTAGTAAAGAAACGGCATTGTCTAATATTGGCTAGTGGTGGCTAAGTCTATGCTGATATTCGCTGAATACGCCTGAATGGCTGCTAGTGTCGGCTAATGTGTACGCTTAGAGATCATTTTTGCTTTCAAGCTATGGGCGCCGCCATCTCGTGCTGTTACGCGGATGGTTTTCCAGTTTCGCATGCCGACGTGACGTCAGCGTTAACAAGTTCATCGAACGCGGGACACATTTGTGTGGACGTTTTTACTATAGTCTGTTTCAGGAGTTAAGTGCAGCACAGCCAAGGCTACGAGGCCATCGAGCGCAGAATTCTTCCGAAGCGAGACGAAATGTCATTGTTCGGACACACACGCTTGGTCTTCCTCCTTCCAGGGCAGAAGCTGTCACTGCAGCGCCCGCCATTGGGTGATGACAAGTCGCGGAAGGACACGTTTAGCATGCGTTCGCCCTCCGGATTGGCCGAAGAGGGCTGTAGTTTTCCACAGTGCCGCACGGAACTTCTGAAACAGACGCATGAGTCTGTTGTGGTATAAAGTTCACTTATACCGTTATACCGGTATACTGAACGGTATACTGTTCAGTATACCGTACTGCAGGTACGAGTTGTCACTCGTACCTGCAGCAACGTTCAAGATGGCGGGACAAAAGCGCACTCGTAAACTAGCCTGTCGTTATCCCTGAGATCCAGTGGTCCACTAGCATTTGCACTGAGAAACTGAGTCGGTTCTTCCTCGTTTCTTTCTCTCTCCATCTTTAAAATTAAATCCTCCTCCCCTTTTCTCTATCTTATATTCCACTGGCTTTGCCAAGTATGTCGGGCACTAATGGGTATTCCTGGCCAGCTGTGTACACCCAGGATGGATGTAAGGGCCGATGGTTCGTGCTCGAATGGGAAGGCGTCCTGGAGTGCGGCATGTCTCCAAAGGTGTAGAACTAATTAGGAAAAAAAATTTGAGGAGGGCGCTTAAGCCTCGCCCTTAAGAGTCGAACCCGATAGCGTTATCGTGGTCCGTTCGCATCTCCTCCTCATTCGCTTGCCATGCTCTCGAGTCAGTTACATAACTGCGTAGGCGTCACGGCACAACATTCCTTTATTAGTTTACTCTGCCTCTGTCTTGCGCGACCTCTCTCGGGTTCGGGTGCAAGTTGACATAGATGCGCCGATGAGAAAGGCTCCGTAGTTTGCCCGGCTCCGAAACACGGTACAGAATTCATCACGTGAGTGTGGAAAGCGAGAGCATCGGCGCATTTTGCCCTGTGCGATGACGTCATAGCTCCTTCTGCCGGCATCCGCGAGCAGTGGAGCTTTGCACGTCTGTACGCAAGTGTCACGCGCACAGACGCCGCGTTGGCGCCTTCTCTGTAAAGTGCTGGAATTGTTTCAGTTACGTCGTAACAAATTTAAGTTTCCTCGTGACAGAATCACAGTCCGAGCTATCGTATGTGTAGGCGTTAGTTAAATCCCAGTTTACGATTTTTTTTTTTTTGATGGATTATACTTTGAGAAATTTAATTTTGTTCACTGAAGTACCTGCCCCATGGCGGAGGTCTTGCGTAGTTGCTCCGGTTTGCTACAGCACTACATGTAGTAGAGATAATTACGACGGGCGTTCTGCGATATCAGCTCTTAACGCTGTCGCCTTAAAATCGCGTGTTACTATTTCAATTGCCTACGGTTCTGAACCAGATAATGTAACGTTGATTTATCTGGTATATCACGAAAAGAACTGCGTTTAGTGTTTGTATAGTGATGTGATGCGATGACGACTTTATTTTCATTCTTTTGTTTTTGAATGTTTTCTAGACGCTTCCTTCATAAATTACAATCCTCTATAGGGCGTTGTTCTAGAACAAGTGTTTTCCCTTTAGTAGGTTGTGCTCGCTTAGCAACACGATTCTGTGCTCCCGTGTGCAAAAAGGTCATGGCTCCTCAAGTTGCCCTGACAGTTCTAACGTGTGTTCCATGTAACATTTCCTTGCGGAAAAAAAGAAATCCAATTTCAAAACAAGGCGGCACAATAAACGGAGTCGCCAACAACAGCCACGGCTACAAGAATATGTCGATGGAATCACCCGAGCAGACCCGATGAAGTCGGCGGCAGAAACAGACGAGTGTGCACGAAGACGAAAGTTCAACAACGGCGCGCAGTGAAAGAAGTGATGAGTTCGAATCCTAGCGACGAGAAGTTGTATTTTCTGCCTACTTTAAATCATCCGTTCTTTTTAAATGCGAAGCATTTCTTAGCGAACTTCGGCGAGTTTTAGCGTATCTATCTATCTATCTATCTATCTATCTATCTATCTATCTATCTATCTATCTATCTATCTATCTATCTATCTATCTATCTATCTATCTATCCGCCTACGATTTTGTGCTCTCCTGGCCTTTCCCTCTCTACTATTTCCTTCCTTCCTTCCTGGCCGTTTCGCTAATGGGATGTTTACTAAAATTGGTATGCCACAACATCACGGCATTACAAACATAAATGACAGGTCATAACATGGAAATCATGATATGCATGTCATGAGCGGCATGATTTACATGCCATGGTCTCAGTGCTCTCCTGGCCGTTTCGTTAATGGGATGTATACGAAAATTGGTATACCCCAACATGACTTCATGACGAACATAAATGACAGATCATAACATGAAAAGCATGACATGCATGTCATGAGCGGCATGATTTACATGCCATGGTCTTGGTGCTCTCCTGGCCATTTCGTTAATGGGATGTATACAAAAATTGGTATGCCACAATATGACTGCATGGCAAACGTAAATGACGTACAGGTCATAACATGAAAATCATGATATGCGTGTCATGAGCGACATGATTTACATGCAACGGTCTTTGTGCTCTCCTGGCCGTTTCGTTAATGGGATGTATACGAAAATTGGTATGCTACAACATGACTGCACGACGAAAATAAATGACACGTCATAACCTGACAATCACAATATGCATGTCATGAGCGACATGATTTAAATGCCGCGCGTTTCGTCAACGGGATGTATACGAAAATTGGCATGCCACAACATGACTGCATGACGAACATAAATGACAGGTCATAACATGAAAATCATTACATGCATGTCATGAGCGGCATGATTTACATGCCATGGTCTTGGTGCTCTCCTGGCCGTTTCGTTAGTGAGATGTATACGAAAAGTGGTATGCCACAACACGACTGCATGACGAACATAAAGGACAGGTCATAACATTATAATCATGACATGCGTGTCATGAGAGGCATGATTTGCGTGCCACAGTCTTGGTGCTCTTGCGGCCGTTTCGTTAACTTCATATGTACCAAAGTCGGTATACCGAGACAACAATGCAGATCCATTTTACGTTCCTTATGCGTGCTTCGCATTTCCTTGATTCCCACTGCACGTGGGATCTGCCAATTTTTTATCGTTTATCTTTCAGTGAAGCGATAAGCTACCTTTTCCCGTTGTTTTCAGTTCGCATATAGTTCGATAACTTAGCTTTCACTTAATGTGATTAATAATGGCGCTCGTTATATATATATATATATATATATATATATATATATATATATATATATATATATATATATCTTGATGCGTACACGTACTCCTTTTTTCCCCGAACGATAAAAGAGTGGAACGATTTGCCAGTATCTGTAGTGAGTTCAACGATCATTGGAAGTTTTGAAGAGCGCATTAAAAATCTATTATAAAATTGATTACTGCTAGTATTGTATGTACACTCTCATGATGTTCGAAAGTTCATGCTGTAGTTACTCATACTGCATATTATAGCACCGTCAAAATGCCTGTATGTATGTTGTTGCTTTTTTCTTTTCTTCTACAGCTTCTTATTTAGTATTTGAAAATATGTATTTCTTGCTGTTTTGTTTTCACTATAATGTACTTTATTTTTATGTCGTGTAAATTCACTGTACCCACCCTGTTACGGCCATGACGGCCAACAGTATCTGGATATATATATATATATATATATATATATATATATATATATATATATAAGAGCGCCCTCTTGGTCGTGCAGCTTGTGTGCGCATACCGAGGCTGCAGCCACATAAAACGAGGCAGTAAAGTGAGAGATGCGCGGCGAAGCACAAAAGGAGAGGCGCATTTTAAAAGGCCCACAGCAGTTAAGTGCCACAGCATAGTAAAACAGCGTGATTGCTGCAGGAACCTGCTGTTTGCTCTCGGACGATGCGCACTTCATCTCCTTGGCGCTCACGAGGCGCGAGCTGAGGTTTTCCGGAACAGCTGTTTGTTCCGTCTCCGCGTATGCGTGCGTGCCTGTAGGGAGGAGGGGGCCATGGGCACTGTGGCAAGAAGCCGCCGTCACGTGGTGGCGCTCCGATTTCTCCTTTTTTCTTTTTTTTAGAAACAACTTAATGGTCCAACAAACAATGAAGCCTAGGAAAGCATAGGGCCCCGCCACGGTGGTCTAGTGGTTATGGCACTCGGCTGCTGATCCGAAGGTGGCGGGATCAAATCCTTGCCGCGGCGGCTGCATTTCGATGGAGCCGAAATGTTGAGGCCCGTGTGCTGTGCGATGTCAGAGCACGTCGAAGAACCCCAGGTGGTCGAAATTTCCGGAGACCTCCACTACGGCGTCTCTCATAATCAGAGCTGGTTTTGGGACGTTAAATCCCACAAATCAATCAATCAGGAAAGCATAGGGGAAGTATGAACTGTGTTTCGTCGAGGAGGAGATGAGATTCTTGATCACACAGGATAATGGAAATGGGGGTAGTGAGTGTACGATAACTGTCTCTCCGGAGAGGACAACTCAACCGGTACACTCATAGGGAATTGGGAGAGGGGGAGGGGGAGAAGGAAGGAAAGCTCGGTGCCGTAACAACACAACACCATGTCTGGCCGAGCTCCGGGCTGTCAGCAGGCTGTCGACAGCCCGGAGTCCTCGATGGAGGACACCTCAACCGTCTTGTGCGGGGGATGGTGAAGGGAGACTAAAACAGAGAAATAATGAAAGTAGAACTTAGAGGAGGGAGACACGGGCGTAGGATCCGTACTACACAGGGCATGGGAACACATCAAACGCGACACATGAGCGGCGGTCCACGGTTTGTGAGGGAGGAGATGTACAACAAAGGGAGAGAAGGAGATGAGGTAGGTAAAGTGTACCGTTATATAGAACTATTTGCATGTGTACACGGCCGTGCTAACTTTCATATACTCTGGTTAATCGCGTCAAATTTTATATAGCCTTCACGAACACTTCAAAAACGACGCCGCTGCAACGTGGCATGCAGGTCTTGCTCCCCATTCGGAACTGGTTTCGGGGCCGCCCGCCCCCTTCCTTCCTGTATCGTTCACCCCTTTGCCTCCGTGTCCAGTAAGGTCGGCGATGTGATCACGTGGTAGTTGTTCTTTTCTTCTTGTGCTTTTTTTTTTCGGGGAGGGGGGGGGATGGTTGAGGAGAGGGGGAAGGGACTCGTTTTTACGTGTCCGTTGAGAATCGACTCGGCGATGACGGTTCTGCCCGGCGAAAAAAAAAATAACGAAAGAAAAAGAGAGACGTGTATGTAAAGGATCGCGAGACAAGACCGGACACGCAGAGGGTGAAGAAAGCACAGGACCACAGGACAAGCAACACCGCGAGAGCCAAGCTTGTTGCATAAACGTTGCTGCGAGCGACCACTGCACAGGGAGTTGGACCGAGAATCGTTTATCTTTTGCTGGTGTCCCTGCTAGTGGCCGCGTAGCTAGCTATCTCTACTTCCGGAATCGTCAACGCGAAGGAGTCTCGGAAATCATCCGGAATCAAGAGGCGAACGTTGGAGCCATCCGATGCGTCGGCGTGCGCACACGTAGAGGTGAGCGAGCATTCTCACATTTATTTATTTATTCTTATTTAAAGATACCTTAATGCGCTAAGGTTAGGCACTGTGTAAGGGGAGCGGTACACAAAGTAAGCGCATACATTATACATCAGGGACACATATGCATGAACAACACCAGTATAGATCACGTAATTACGAGAACTGAATCACATAATAATTAAGTAGGTCTTCGAGCATTTGTAAGAATGCGACACCGGTAAGATAGAATGTATAGAAAGAATTAGACACAAAAGGTAATCTTATCGACACGTGTAATCGAACAAAATAGTAGCGTTATACAATATTAACGTCCGCAGTTAAAAAAAAAAAAACGCGAAACTACGGCACTATATATAGAATGAGAAAATTGCACACACACAAAAAAAAAGTTTCAGCGTAATACAAAGTACATGTTATAAGATGGTAAGATCATTTTTTTCAGCTATATAACTGTCCAATGCACCAAGAAAAATTTCATTTTCAGTCAAGCATATGATACTATCTGGGATGGAATCCAACGTATTTCGAGCGTGGTTCTTTTTCTTTCATTTTTTTTTTTCTTGGTCGGCATCGTATTTCCCTGCTTCTTCGTCACGACGAACTCTTCATCATTCTTTTCTTAGTGATAGGTGTATGGGAGGCGCCCGTGAAACGTTTCAAACAAAAGGGGCGATATAAAGAGAAAGCGCTCTGACTTTCTCCTCAGGTTCGCGTCCAGAGGAGAAAGGGCATGTGATGACGACGGAGTGAAAGCTCCGGAGCTTATTCTCGATGACGAATTGCGCTGTTGCATACACCGAACCGCTAAGAGATTCGCATAGAGGACAAAGCCATCTTTGTCGACGGCTCGAAGAAGTTGCTGCGCTCCCTCTGTGCTTGCTTCGCCCAGCGACGCGGCGACGTTTCGGATTCCTCTCCAGCCGCCGTGGCACGTACCTTCGGACAACTACAGCGTTCCTTACGTCTTCAAGGGCGGCAAAGCGTAGCGCGTCCAAGCCTGTGCTTCCAATCGGACTGTTGTCGTGCACTTTTTTCTTCTCCTTTTTTTAACGGAAAGCGACGCAAGGTCGAGTGCGTTGTTGCCCGTCGACAAGTATCGTGCATATGTAATCTCAGCGCGCGCGTGCGTACACATGCTTGCGTGTTTCCCGCAAGCATACGCACCTCTTTCCGCTCGCGGCCTGTGTTTTTATCGAGGACAGTGATAAGAAGTGTCGGATGGATTGCGACCGCGGCTTGACAGCGGAACACTCGCTCGCGCTCGGAGATAACGTAAGTTGTTTCTCCACCTTCGTCGGCCACAGTGCGTTCCGCGTATTGTTGTCATCACTGCATATGCTTTTGTCGCTGGGCATCGCCGGCGGGGGAGGCCTCGTCAGCTGGGCAAAGGACATTGGACGTGTCCGCAGCGCTGTCGCTCATCGCGGTCGTGTTGTACCGTAGTCGCGCAGAACGGCTGCAGAGGCAGCTACGACCGCGTCAGTCGAATCTGCGTCAGTCGAATCGAATCGTCTCCAATCGTCAGTGTCGCCACGATGTCCAGACGAGTCGACGACAAGGGAACATCCTCGGCGTGTTCTGTACAGGACTCGACCTTGAAGCGCGTCGACACCCTGGAATGCGCATCGAGTGAGTCGACGTCACTCCCGTTGCGCCGGCGCGGTGCGGGTTGGGCTTGGAGGGTGCTGGTCTTCTCCTTCCTGTGGCCTTACTTCCTCCTGCGTCTGCTGTGTCGCGCCTGGCTTCGTCTGCTAAAGTACTTCCTGCGTAAGTACTTCCTCCTTCCGGAAGTGTGGAGTAGAAACTATGTAGATTATCTATGGAAAACGTTCAATAGACCTTCGAAATTGTGCTCAGTCAAGGCTGTGGAGAAGACTGGATGGATTCTCTGAGAACTTCTTATTGAACGCGAAATCCAAACTAGAAGAGACTTCCCTGTTCTACATCTGTTTAACGATCTGCTCATGTTTTGAAGGCGAGGGAGAAAAGAATAGTGAGATTCTCTGTATAGGGTGCTTACTGGAATACAAGACTCGATATATTCTTTGAAGTGCTTGAGCAGTTGGAGCCCTCGGGGAAGATTGATGAGGGAATCTCGTACAGTCCAAAAATGATTCTTGCATAAAAAAAAATGTGGACATAGACATAAGTTAAACACCTGCTGCTCGATAATGTAATGTAGAACCATGTCGATTCGACTTGACCGCCCTTTTTTAATCTCTGTCTGTACGAATTACCTGTCCCTGATATGATGAACAGATCGCTAAAAACGATGGAGAACAGGGAATATCGCTGGAGCCAACGTTTCCACAAATGGACTTTGTCCCTGATATGAAGTATGCCATAAAGTGCACTCTGCTCGGTATTGTGTGAAGAGGGTCTAATGACGGCTGCAAGCGAACATTCAGCAGAAATGTCCATAGTTTAACAATTGTTCTTGCATGGGCATGCGCATTGATTACGTAGAGCTGCTTGTCAAACTCTCGTATCACAATGAGGATTCCATTTACCGTCGTTGAGGTCTGCTCTGGAGCGCACTCCTTAGTTTACCTCTATAGGGTGTTTTCACCCGTAGGATACAATCAATCACGCATACAAAGCTTCCACACATACATACATCAGGAGACAAATAGGTATTTTTCTTTCCTTTTTTTAAATTAAAGAATGACCAAGGAGGCTTTATACCTCCTTGGCAATAACACGCAGTAGCGAGCGCAAACAAGAGAACACTTTGCAAGAGCGCCGACTTCATGCACTCTAATCCTATTTACAGGATTAAAGGATTTACATTAGGGTACGAGAGGTCCCGACAAAGTACAGCTGTCGCAGTGCGAGCTTAGTTACCTTATCCATGAACCTGCGAGGCTGTAAGCTTGTGATGGTTCACTCAGTTTCAGCTGAGCACACTGAAGAAAACAGTGAACGAATTATACACAACGTGATGGTCGGCTTAACTCTCTTTTTTTCACTACCTTTCAACGTCAGTGGTGCCCTCTCCATCAAGGAGGTTAAAAAAAAAAATCGAACTCCATGCGCGCGCTTAATATTCTTCATAAGTGTGTGTATAGAAATAATTATAATAAAATATCGTTAACATGCAGCTTTATTATTGTGTACGCAGGTGTTATGCGCGCTGGGTTATCGTAAGGTCGACATCCATGTACTGTACATTTGTATTCCGCAAACGCCAAGACAAGAGTATTGCACTCGCAACGACGCCAGGTCTTCGCGAGGTCACGACAATGTAACTTTCCGGGCGGCTTGAGTACACACGCTATATGACCTGCATATATACTTGATATATACAGGACAGCTCTTGTCCCGCCTATATCTGTGAGTATTTCGTGGTTTACGGTTCTCTTTAAACATCTAGGCTGCTTATGCACTGTCATGGCACCAACTAGCCGAAAAGACGTTATTTCGGGCTCCAGTACTTACTGAACTTGGTTATAGCAGCTCAAACTACTCAGTGTACGTTGCACGTACTGCTTTTCGTGGGGCCCCGTTTCGCTGTTTCATTGCACATATTTGCCTTATGTACAGATAAAGTTAGCGGCTACAATATTATATTGTTCAGTGATTTCGTGTACAGAGCAACGATGCGGGTGTATGGGTCTCTAGGTGTATGGGGACTCGGCGACTCCACACCTGAGTTCGGCGAGGCTGATATGGATGTACTTATATATCCGTGGTGGACGCAGTGTTTGCGCACACTCAGTGCGGAGCGCGACCTTGGACCTGAGGTAATATGAGGCAGAGTTCCCGTGATAAAAGGCAGGATTGCATGCGTTATCGTAGGGGCCGCTTGGAGGCTCGGTGTCACCAGCGGCCGTTATCAGATTCACTTATTTTGCGTGCCGCCGTGAGTCAGAAAGAACAAAGGGGGCCTTCCGCAGCGGTGACGTGGTCTCTGATAGAGAGAACGTCGTAAAATTCTGAGGATGGGCGGAAGTGCTTTGTTACCTCTCTGTAAGCTTCTCGTCGTTTAGCTGAGGACAAAAGAAAGAAAAATGTGAAAGTAACTATGCTTGCGTAATCTCGTGGATATACGCGTGTGGTCATATGCACTGCGGGTGCCCAATCATATCAAGGAGAAAGATAATTAAACTACAGGAAGCGGCAAGAAACACTCAATAGAGAGAAAAGACGCAGTGGGAGTGCAACAATTTTTCTGCCGCAACTCTTATTGGGAGAGAGGGGAGAACGGGGAGAGGAGGGGAGTGATCTCCTTTGTAAATCCGCAGCGCACTTCTTTGCTTGGCATTTGTTTCGTCATACTGTTCAGGGTCGTTAGAGGGAGTGTCAGTAACTGAATTACTAAATGATGACATGTTTGAAGAGTACTTGTGGTGGCGTGAGAAAGTCATGTGACCAAGTGACGGAAACTACGGATTACGTTTCTATACAATGCTGTTCCATTAAAGTGACTAGGTTGTCGGAACTTATCCGCGATCACCCGCACTATACGGCGTGCTTTAAAATCGCATCGTGGTCTCGCGAAGTAAAACCTCAGAATCCGGTATAAAATTACTCTAAAATTAATCCGGTGTACATTACTATAAAATTTAAAGTGCATATTTAGTTTTTGCTATGGTTTTACATGTAGTTGGGACGTCCTACATAAACGTTGAGGCCCCTGTGCTGTGCGATCTCAGTGCACGTTAAAAAACCCCAGGTGGTCGAAATTTCCGGAGACCTCCCCTACGGCGTCTCTCATAATCAGAGCTGGTTTTGGGACATTAAACCCCACAAATCAAATCATGGGACGTCCTACTTTACACTGCTGAAGATCCTTTTCCCAGTTTTATCGGCGAAAAATGACGCCAACTTATAAACTGCTTCTTAAGCACCAGCTTACTGGTGCGCTGAATTACGTGAGTGTTGCGTTCTTTGAAAGAGTCCACCTTCCGGTTAGTTAAGAAGGTATCTGTTCCAATATATTGATTTTCTTATGCTAACAACGTAACGTGCTTCGTTTTACACCGCTTGGCTAGACCGCCGAAAAAGAAATGCTGTTCTTTTCTAAGTTACTTTCCGCATTTTTATTTCCTAATGTACGATCGATCGCGCACTTGGCCTTTCGTCGTTTTATAGGCTCTCGGCCTGCACGCGAGCCAAGCTCGACAGAAATGACTAACAGTCTATAAAAAGGTTATATGCCTGTCTTGCGAAATCGAGTGCGTGCCGCGCGCACGGGACCGTTTCGCCGGCCTCGTCGAAAGTTTTGTATTCGGAACATCGACCGTCCTTATCTCGCGGCGGAACTCGTGTACAACCGGGTCTTGATACACGGAGGCTATCTTTGTATGCATGACATCATCTGTTTTCGACTCATACGCGCATCAATTATATACAGGGTATTATGCTCAACTTACTAAGTTTGTATAACTTGAGCTACGTAGGCGTTCGCGCGGAGAGGGAAACGGGGGAGGAGGAGGAAGGAGGTAATAGCTTCATTGAGTGTTTTTGAAGATGAAAATAAATCCTGATTGATTGATTGATTGAAGAGGAAAGGAGGAAAGACAGGGAGGTGAGCCAGTGCGGAGACCGGCTGGCTACCCTTTGCAACGGGAAAGGGGTGAGGAAAAAGAAGGATAATAGAAAGGAAACACGACAAGAAAGAAGAAAAGGACAGAGGAAAATAAAACACACGCACAAAAAGAAAAACGTCACACTGCTTAGAGTCTGTTCCTTAGACCGCTCGTCCTTAAGTATCCTAACAACAAAGGGGGGGGGGGGGGGGGGGGGAGGCGCAAATGTGGTTATGGCCTCCCATGACAACTAGTTAACGGCGTAAAAGTTCTGATGACATTTAAAAATACAAAAATAGATATAGTTGCGCCCCGCCACGGTGGTCTAGTGGTTATGGCACTCGGCTGCAGATCCGAAGGTCGCGGAATCGAATCCCGGCCGCGGCGTAAAAGTTCTGATGACATTTAAAAATACAAAAATAGATATAGTTGCGCCCCGCCACGGTGGTCTAGTGGTTATGGCACTCGGCTGCAGATCCGAAGGTCGCGGAATCGAATCCCGGCCGCGGCGTCTGCATTTCGATGGAGGCGAAATGTTGAGGCCCGTATCCTGTGCGATGTCAGTGCACGTTAAAGAACCCCAGGTGGTCGAAATTTCCGGAGCCCTCCACTACGGCGTCTCTCATAATAACAGCTGGTTTTTGGGACGTTAAACGCCACAAATCATCATAGATATAGTTGTGTCACTTACAGCCGCCTGGGATGCGGCACGGTTATTCAGCCCGATCTCAACCTGTTTGTCTCAGAATCCCGCTGTCTAAACAACCGGTCTCTGGGACACTTTGGATGTGCGTTTAACGGGGCATCAAAGTGAATTACGATTTTTCTCGTGTAAGTGAATTACGTTTTCGCATTACCAAAAGCACCACTGTCACGAGAAGGATGCGCTTGGTACAAGCTAGAAAACGCGCAAGAAGAAAATAGAAGTGGTGACGCCTTCTCGGACGCCGAGTTAATTTTGACCATCCGGAGTCCTTTAATGTGCACCCAAATTTAAGTGTACAAAGGTGTGTGTGTGTGTGTGTGTGTGTGTGTGTGTGTGTGTGTGTGTGTGTGTGTGTGTGTGTGTGTGTGTGTTTCGTTTCCCGTCGATAGAAATAAAAATAAAATTCAATTCAATAGAAATGCAGCCTCTGTCGGCCGTAACCGCCAAGCCACCACGGTGGGTAATGTTTTTATGAATACCCAGGAGTAAATAAGATGTATATGGGTCGTTGAAGCGTCCGTATTCATTGATTGCTTCCGTAAATTAAAGCACACAATGTCGATAGTAGAGGTTAACTAAGCGTATATTTGTCCTGCGTGCGCAAGTGTTTCAGCAAGCGTACGCCCAAGGCGATAAACTCGTAAAATTAATTAATGTTATTAGTTATACATGAATTATTCTGTCGACATGCCGGCAAAATGTACGGTGCGTCTACATCTTCTTCACAACGTTAAATAGTTAAATAAATAACTTTACGCTGGTAACAGGTGAGGTGTGGCAAATCACTCATGAGCATGAAACGTAAGAGAAAGTTATTTTATGAAAACTGAGATGTTGGCCTGAACCAATATTCCGGCCTACTATGCAACGTTAGGGAAATAGAGTGTGTGTAAAGGGAACGTTGAAGGACTGAAAGTTGAGCGGGTTGATAAAGTTCGTAATGCAAGAGAAGGCATGCAAAACACGGGCACAAGGGTCGTCTTGTCCACTCCTCTTCCCCTGTGTCCGTGTCTTTCACGTCTTTTGTTGCATTATGGGTGCAAAGTGGGAGAGATCGCGAGAGGTATTAATTGAGAAGTCCAAGATGACGGTGACTAAGCTTTACCTGATATCCAGTCCGCTTTCGCGCAAGAAAGATTTGATGGAGTCACGAGAATAACGTTGAAGACAAAAGATCCGGAGGAGGTCTGAGTAGAACCAGGGACCCTGGTAGAACCTTTCGGATGATGATTGACGGGCGAACGTACGTTCTGTCAAGAATTGCCTTTGCACATCATATCGCGTGCGCGAACGCACACAAGGGGTGTTTTATGGCCTCATGAATATCGCATTCGATCCTCGCAATCTATTGTCGTCGCGGACGATAAGGTGCACGCATCGTCAGTGAACGCCACACCTGCGGTAATGTGTGCATCATGCTTGCATTATTTCCTCTCTCCTCCCATCTTTCACTTCTACCTATTCCCTCCTCCTGAAAGAGTTGGCAGGCGTTGTGCCCCACTCGGTGGCAGTTGCCAGCTTGCTCCCTCCTTCCTCTCCTTTGTCTCCTTGCGTTTTTTATGTTAATAATAATAATAATAATAATAATAATAATAATAATAATAATAATAATAATAATAATAATAATAATAATAATGCACCTTCTTCACGAGATAGTGATAAGGAGTACGCGTCGCATAAAATGTGATGCCAGTGTCGTTGGTCTTCAGCGAAAAAATCTCGACAGAGGCAAAGGAAGTAGGTCAAGGAATGCTGGAATCTGCCCCAGATTTCCCGGAGAAGATCCTATGACCAAAACATTTGCGCTGAAGAGAAAATTGAGTAGTGATGAGAATCGAACGCATGGCCTTCCAGATGCGACAAGAGCCCGCCCCGAAGACGTCACTGCAGCTCGATGCGTCAAGCTGAATAAACGGGGTTGTAAAGTTCGCGCACAGGGTTGTCCGTTGGAGGGGGAAGGAGGTGCACTACAGCGACCCCCTTCTCCTCTCAACCCCCCTCCCCACTGAGGAGGGGGGTGAGGGGGGCAAATTTGCCCCCCCCCCTATCTTCAAGTGATTAGTGGTCGTGGCCGCCCCCTTTAAAAGAAACTCCAGCCAAAATCTCCCATCCTTCTCCGCCCGTCCTCATGGATGGATGAATGGATGGATGTATGAGTGTCCCCTTTATAACGGGGTGGTGACCCTTGCGCCACTAAGCCGACTACTTAAGTGGGCCTAAGGTATTAACCATCTGAACTACGACCAAATTTTCATGTCACATGCCACCACATCCGGTGACATCCGAGCACGATCACCCTAACTACACTCATTCCAACTAACGCGTTCGCAAACAATTCGTGAAACGTTTCCGCATAGGTATGCAGTGCGCGAGAAATCGTCCAGCTAAACTTTTTTTTTATTGATGTAAAAATAAATTAAGGAGTTGTTGTCGCCATTTTTGGTGACGGCTACCCCTTTTCGCTTAGATAATAAAAACAAATAAAAAAGAAAATATAATAATAAACTAGTCCCAAAGGAGTCCGCTCGCATCTCACACACAACACTGTAAGAACGGTCCAGTCAGTAATTGTTCCCGATTTCCGTCTCTTCAAAGAAGCGTTGAAGGGCTTTTAAGGCCTTGTGGTGTATCTTTGGTGGCCATGGTCCTAATATTTTCTGAAGCGAAAAAGTGCGCGCTGAATCTAACAAACGTAGCTCATGTTCGAGTCGCTGTCTCTGCGTGGTGTATTTGGGACAGTCAATCAACAGGTGATGAATATCTTCGTCGTCGTGGCCGCATGCACATGTTGAAGATGAAGCACGTTGAATTTTGAATAAAAAAATGTTTTGTGTAGGCAGTGCCAAGCCGGAGACGATGAATGAGGGTGTCGATGCATCGCGGGAGCTGATGGTCTAGTTGATACTCCAGATTAGGGTCGACTGCATACAAAATGGATTCTTTTTTCTCTGTGAACCAATTGAGTATGCACAATTCCCGTTTTTGTCCTCGTAAGATGCGGCGTATATCGGATTGAGATATGGCAGCTAAACTATTTCAACCCTTTGTCCACCCTATCCTACTCACTTCTGAAAGTTGATGCGTCGGTTTTACTTCGATCGAGCCGACGCGTGTGCAGTGCGCAGTCCACCGATACTGTCGCGCTGGAACATCATCTATTTCAAAACGGCGTGGCGGCACGTCCCGCGCTGCCCTGACGTCATCAACCTTTGGCGCCCGGGTCACAAGTGCCGCGCAGACTTTTACTTTTTCCTTTCTCTGTTCTTTATACCTCAAGCGGGAGGCCACGTGCTCACATGGCAATATTGGCAACCCTTTCCCAATATCCTGTCCCTCCCTAAAAGCCCAACCCTCGCCCTCGCGTTTCCCCAATACCCTACAGCCACTCCGCTGCCTGCGAGGACACACGCGCTTGGTACGAGGTTAGTTCTGTGCAGCGGTGGTAACGCCGAGAGCGCCAGGCGCAGCTCGTCGGTTAACTGCGCTGTAAAACGCAGTTCCCCCTGTTTTAGCCTTTCGAATCGCATTCTCGGGTTCTCGGAATTATTTGTAATTTGCACGTAGGTTAAACACGCACATAAATGACAGGTTTAAAAAACCTGGGATGTGACGCCTGTGATGAACACGTTGGCTCGGGGCAGGAACTGGCGGAGTGACACTTCGTTGTCACGTGATCACGAACCAGATCGAAAACGTCGCCGCCACCCGCGGTGTGCTACTTCAGCCCAACGGTGCGCCTAACTTCCTCGCCGGCGGTGGGGGAAAAAGCGTAGGGAATCAACCTTGCGAGCCCGATCGATCCCGGGCTCGGTCACGTGGTACTCCGACGCGCATGCGCGTCGAGTTCCAGCCGTCGCGGTCCCACCCCCGTCTCCCTCCCGTGCGCGTATGTGTACATACAACCGTGCAGTATTAGACCCGACAACAAAGTAGCGTCGGCCTGCTATAACGCCGGCGCCCCGAGGACGAGTGGTTGTGGGGATGTTCTCTGCGGGGGACGTACAGGCCATTACGTCGCTGTGTTCGGACTTGCCTGCTCTGCCGGTGACGACCTCCACGAAGCAAGCAGGAAAAGACTACGCCAATCGCGGGCACGCCGTTCTTTAAAGAGACACGAGAGCCTTTGGTTGCTGGCAGCGGTTTCGGAACGGTTGCCTTCCCCCCTCAGAACGCGGTTGCCATGTTTACGGTAAGCAGCAGCGCGCCGTCTCCACGATAGCGAGCCGCAGTCATCGCGGCCAGCGTTCTGACTCGTTCAACCAGCAACGTTTTCAGACTCGACTGGCAAGGGCAATAACGACTTGCAGAGAAGGAAGTTGCCGACGCGACGATGGAGACCAGGGACTGAGAGCGTTGGTGTGCGCGTGTGTACAGCTCGACGACTCGCGGCGAGGGAACGGTCGTCGATGAATCACCGTAGCTGCACCTCGCCGCTCCGTTGGACGTGCCCGTAGACGTCGAACTGCTTGTGTAGAATGGTGAGACGTCGTTCTCGTGTCGGTGGAGAAGTGCTACTTGCAACGGAAGTTTCCGGAGAGCCTCGTCGCCTCGAGAAGTTGTCGGCGCTGCAGGCTGAGGATGGCTCAGGTCAAGGTCAGCGCTTGGTGGATGCTCTCGCCGTGACATATAAGCCTCAGGATTAGTATTTAGGGCACTGATTGAGTGATACTTGTGCGGTGATATGAACTGCCCGCTATTGCGACACTGAAAGAAAAAGGAAGGAAATATAGAAACGTTTTCAAGGTCACATCGTTGTTACCAACGGTCATCCAAGGCATACCAGCCGAGGCGTACAAGACGAAAGGCATACCAGCGGTACTTAGGTGATTCGCTACAGCTTAATGCTAGTGTATTCACATTTCCTATTCTTGTTCGGTATGACAAACTCCTGGACATGCTGACACGCCGTCTTATGCCCTCTGTGATTGCGGTCGCAACTGCTCGAAGGCTCAGGGATGGATATCACCATCACCAATGAAGCACGGTTCCTGTTGTGCTGTCGCAATTTTGTTCGTTTTGTGATCACGAAAAACTGTAGGTGTTAAATAAGCCGCAGAGATGTTGCTAACATTTATCACCCTTCTAAATAGGGTCATCCCGCTTTTAACGCGCATTGTCTCTACAGAAGCAGTTCCTGGACTCTTCTTCGACATAGAAGTGCCAAATGCCTGCAGTGTGCAACGCGCGTATGTGTCTGTATCGGTATGGTAAAGTCGTCGACGGACGAAGCTCGGGTTGTGAAAAGACGCGGCATGGGCTACTTTTGAAACGTCTGAACGTCCGCCACCACCTGCAAAAGTGTGTGCAAGTTCGGAAGGCGGTGGAAAAGTCATTGAGGTCGACGTCCCAGTGAGAACTAGGTGTACAGACGGTTGCTCTGTAGAGTCGAGAATGCTCACCCAGGACGTCAAGCTGCAGAATTCAACATGGGTTCGCTGAGAAAGGGAACACCATTCATCGAGTTGAAGCGTCAAGTACTGTTTTGACAAGTAGCATCAATGAACTTGCCTTCTGGAACTCGGGCTGGTCATTGGCGTCATTGTTTACGGCGTCGGTTCCTTATCAGGGCCTGCCCGTGCCAATGGAAACTTCACGGCCACGGTAACGGCTATTGTGTGGACCGAAGGCACATGCAAATGTCGCGCAACCCTTATCTGGACTCTTGCGACGAAGGGCTGCGCGGAGTACCGAAGAGGGGGAGCGTCCTCTTATCTCTCGGGAGCATCATCAGAAAAAGCGACATCCGGATAATGATCGCTGGACAGTCCCGCTGAAGCACCATCCGAAAAGAACTTGCGTTGACGACCTCGACTAAGGACACCAGTGGACGTGCTTTTATCTCGTTCAGAGGAGCGGCCGCAGCGTTAGACGATGGCGGCCTACGGTCACGTCGCACTGCTTAAGCGACGTCCCGCTGGACTGTCGTGCTGGTCCAGCTAGCAGCGATCGCTGTGAGGACTGCGATATTGTTTGCTACACCCATATATGGCTCCGTGCGCCTGGTCTCCGGTGCCGACCACGTTCGGTGTACAGGTGTCGGTGTGTGGTCTAGAGTTCTCCGCCTTCTACGGACCGACGTGTCCAGCGTGCGCTGCGGCGGACCTGTCCGGCAAGACATGCGGCGGATTTCCCGACTGGCTCGGAGGTGGGACTGCGACCGCTCTCGCGTCGGGCGGCGGCCGCTACCACCATTGGAGGCCTCCTCCGCTGGCCGATACCGCGTCGTCGCCGGCCTACTTCTTCAACGACCGTGGTGCGTATACCATCTTCTGTTATCTGGCCAGCCAGCGTGCAGTGAATGCCAATGACGATATCGTATGTGCGGTGGCGATTTGTCGCCGGTCTTTAAGAAAGATAGGCGTTTATATGAGTTGACAATTTCGTATGGGATGATTTATATACCAGCTGAGCTGTCGGGTTTATTAAGCACTCAGGTTTTGTGGGAGGATGAGTCCAACCTGCAAGGCTTTGGTTGACAGCGGCCAACAATGCACTCCGATATGACCTTGGTCGATGCGACAGTCGACTCAACCTTCAACCACCTGGTTGTTCAAGGCTTGTAAAGCTTTTTGTGACTGTTATAGACATGAAATAAAGGGGTGTTACGACGGGGGAGCGCCGCGGTGGTCTAGTGGCTATGGTAGTTGACTGCTGACTCGAAGGTAGCGAGTTCGAATCCCGGTCCCAGCGACCGCATTTCGATGGAGGCGGAATGCTAGAGGCCAGCGTACAGTGCGCACCCTCCAATTTCTCATTCTCATATCATTGTTTTCGGGCGTAAAATTCCAGATATTATTATTATTATTATTATTACCATGTCTTATAGGGCATCTTCTTGCAGCATCAGACAAGCTGGGGGGTCCAAGAATGGGGCATAGGTTCGCTGTGTTGACTGTCAATTTATGTTCGGCGGGTTTGTCTAGCGCTGAATATGGATTCGCCGCGAGTGATGCGGTTGGAAAGCTCCAGTACTCTTGGCATTGATATCGAGCCGTACGCATCTTTCCGCATCAGGCTCCCTGGGCGCCAGCATAATCCCCATTTGGACTGTTGTAAATATGCGTGACCCCCCCAGATGAGGACTGCGGAGGCAGTGACTTCGGCCTTTGTACTCCCGTGCAAAAGGGGAGGTATACAGAAAGGAGGTGTACCCCACTCTCCCGAGGAAAAGTCTGTAAGCTTGTGCGCTGAGCTTTCGAAACTCTGCATGTCTTAGCGGTCGCAGAAGCAACTTTATATAGCAGAAACAAGCTCAGGGCGGGAAATGAAAGCCCTGACCTCCCGTATTGAGTTTCGCGCCCAAAATCGATCGAGGCGTACTTGACGTCATGGATATCTTTGTAGTTGTGACGCTCACAGATTTTCGATTGCCTCATGTACAGGGGTTTACCCGGAAAATCTATCTGGAGAATGAAGCGGGTAACCAGAACGCGGGAGGGGAGACGTGGACACGAAATGTTAACAACTTCATTTCTGACACTTCAGCTGGTCCTTCGGCAGAAAAGAAACGTTCACCTCTGACGAAGGCTGTGCCACGTACGGTCGAAACGTTGGGCATAAAAAATTGCTTTTTCGTACGTGTAACGACTTCCGCTCTTTATAAGGAATAAGAGAGAGTACGACGCACGTTGATTTTCGCACAGTGTATTTACTGACGTTTCGGCTGGTGGATTTTTGACAAAGGCTGGTCCACCAGCCGCAACGTCAGTAAATATACTGTGCAAAAATCAACGTGCGTCGTACTCTCTTTTGTTCCATATATACATTCTCGTTTGTTCATCCCTGAATCTTTAATTTGATTCAGCGGTATTATTCAGATTCAGAACGAAGTCACGAGGATATTCGTTTGGAGAGGTCTATTCGAACGAAACTGATTCCCCTTTTACGTAAGTTTCCATACGATTCGCGTGAACTGATTAGTGGCGTTGCTATTTCCTCGAGCAATATCCCATCTGTGCAAGTCACAGCGAAGTCGTCGCGTCGGTGCACGGAGTGGCACGTACTACGTGACAGTTTCTGAACAGCACCGAGCCGGAGCTGGGACATCGGGATTCCTCACACTGGCGCACGTGGGGATTTCCTCAAAGGGTTTTTAAATGGGAGAGCTCGTCTTATAGAGTACCACGGCACCTCCGTGATTTGGCGGTGTGTGTGGGCCCCTCGTTCCACATTAAATGTCCGAAAAGGTGTTAACGGAGCTTTATCATATTCAAAATATATTAAAAATTGATTAACAGTGGGGTATATGTCTTCAATAAACTTCTGCATGGCCGTTCCGCATCACTACGTTTCGTCCAACAGGGGAACTTTTTTTTTTGCTCATTTATACGCTCTCTGTCTCTCGCTACGCATGCGCCGTCCCGTTTCTGCATAGCATGTCTCATGCATCACAACGTGAATGCGTCGCGGCTTGTTATCTCGCTCTCTCCCTGTCCTTGCCCTCCAACCCCCCCCCCCCCCCCCTTTTTTTCTTTTTCACTTCACTAACTGGAGACTGTGGTTCTGATGCCAGCTGATGAGCTAGACAGTAAGTGCGCTCTCCAGTAAGTACTTTCCTTTTCCTCCCACCCTTTATGTACGTTTCCTCCAATAAACAGCGACAACCACCACCACCACTACTACTACTACTACTACTACTACTACTACTACTACTACTACTACTACTAGTACTCGCGCGTTCGCACATACACCCCGCGTCGGAATGTTCGCGCGCACTCTGCCCTCCATACCGAGTGACCCACTCGAATAGAGACATCATTCTTTGTGTTGTTGACCCGCCGCCGTGTGGTATATATACACTATATACACACACCGTCTGCAGTATACACAACAGACACGCACCCAGTACGCGTGTTCACTTTGCGAAGAATATCCTGCGGGGGCCGTTGCATGGAAAGGGGGCCGGGAGGTCCCGCCAGCGAGCACAGCAGTACGCATCGCGCAGCACGTCGGCGCGCGCACACCCGCAGCGAACGAAAACAAAGCGTCGACCCACATGGGACTATAACGGGAACGTTGCCTCGGCTGCGTATGCTACGCGGCCGGGAATGCAGCTAACGGCGCAAGGGGTAGCGAATACGCGAGGAGGGGGTTGGAGCGGGGTGTGTGTAGAGGTCGAGCGAAGAAGGGCCCTAATCGCGATATGCACGGTAGCGACGCAACCAGTGGAGAGGCCGAGCGAGAATTGTCGGAAGCAGCAGCAGCAGTAGTGTAGTATCAGTGGTGCGAGCAGTACAAGAAGAGAATAAACAAAGAATCGCCGCGACAGCGTGCCTAGGTACGCCATTTGCGTCCGTTGGCAGCGCGGACGTGCTCCTGGCCACGCGCGCCCTGTAGGTTCTCGGCGTAGCAGTAAGAGTCTGATAGCACAACCTTGAAGGGACGTTCATACCTCCACTTTCTTTCCCTTTTATTTTTCCGTAATAGCTGGTTGTCTTGAGAATGTAATGAGGTAATTCCTCGGTGAAAAGAAACGTGGTCGTTAAATGCGTCTGCGTCGTAAACTCTGCGCCTGCAGCGCTAGCGGACGTGGGTGTGTTTGTTGTAGTTAGCGGTCTGTTAGCGCCTGGTCAAGCTCGTTTGGCCAGTCGTGTTATGGTCCTGACAGTGGGTAACTCTACGTCGAGTTGGGTTACGAGAAAGGAGGAGAAAGACAAGTGAAAGACAGGGAGGTTAACCGGAGGACATCTCCGGTTGGCCCGCCTGTACCGGGGAGGGGAAAGAGGGAATGAAAGAGGGAAAGAAGAGAAGAGATTTTAGGGACACATCAAGATCATTGTTCCTTGTCAGGGCACTGTCACAATCGGTCACCAAGTCCTGGTTCTCGGAGAAATCGCAGCAGTGCCCTGACAGCAACACGCCTTGAAGACTTTGTAGGCCAGTGTCACAGGATCTCGTGTTCGGTAAACGGGCGGTTGTCCAGCCGACCAAGCGTGGCTGATAGGGCTGCTCTTTCGGCGTTGAAAAGGATGCATTCGCTGAGAAGGTGTGCGATTGTTTCTCTGTACCCATAGTGTTCGCACAGGCTAGGGCTATCAGCCATTCCAATGGGCATTGGGGAAGGCTACTCCAACCCATAGTCGGACAAGGATGGTAGAGTCATGGCGTGAGAAGTCGGTTGCGAGGCGTAGGTGGAGGTCAGGGTCCAATGCACGAGACCTTGAGCTTAAAAATTCAGGCGAGTTCCACAGGTCGAGCGTTAGTTTACGTGGTAGTTCGCGAAGGAGATGAAGGAGAAAGAGAGGGCCAAGAAACGGGAATTCGTTGTCCTGTGTTGGGGAAAGAGCTAGCTGTATAAGATATTACTGCTCCCTATGGGAGTACGTACATATACAGTAACTCTAGTCAAAGTTCCGTGGCCCAACTTCATTCGCCTGGTTATCAGCGATACATAGCGATACATGTGATACATGCACACATACATATCCCGATTTCGCACACACGTCCACACTCCTAAATGTGTACAAGGGCACGATCTTGGGCGGTACTCCCCCCTTTTAGAGCAACAGCGCCCCTCTCCCTTGAACAAATCTCCTTCACCAGATCTTGAACAAATCTTCTTGTGTCGAGAATATGATCTTCGTCTCCTCTTACGTCACCGTGATCATTCTTCTGCGGGTCACAAGGTCACGGGATCGAATCCATATAAACCGCTGTTTTAACACTTTCACTCGCAGGTAGAATGAATATAGAGAGAAATTATAAGAGGAGGTGGTGAATGACCGGCCGGGCATCTGTGTGCGGCGCGCACACTGGCTTCCAGTGATTTCTGTATAACTATCCGTTAAAGAGAAACTCTTATTCTGTATGGAGAGAGCCGGAGTATATATGCCTCTAAGTTTGGCTTCTAACGCTTGCGGTAGTTAGACATAGAAACTATACTCCGAGCCTGCCATTCTATGCATAATGAACGAAGCCAGCCTATATAACCTATTAAGCGTACATGTCACTATTATCGTTATTCCTCCAGGACAGCTGTACTCTTTACCACGGAGAGGCCGTATCGCTATAGCAACGCTCCACCTCTTGACTTAACTGCTATGCCACTGTTGCCGACACTTGACCTTGAAGAGAGAGGGAAAGAGACATTATATATACGGATGGTGGACTGACTGCAAGTCCTCCATTTATAAAAGGGGATGCTCAAGTCCTCCGTGGATAGAGGGGGCGCTGTTAGGTTTGTTCACTGAATCTCTGTCGTCTTGCTTATGCTTCGAGTTGATCAATCCTGTCGTAGTCTATCGTACTGACGCGCTGCTCTGTCCGGACCATGGTGTTATCTCCTGAAATCACCCTGACAAGAACTTTATGACTTCCACATCTAGCAAAAAACAGCTGCATGTTATAAGCCATTAGCGAAGTGTGGTTAAGCGTGGCACACCCAGTGGTCACATAGTCCCACAAGTAACACATATAGTCACACGCATACATAAAACATATCGACTTCACCAAATATTTCCAGGTGTCCCTAGCTGTATCGTCTAAAGAAACGTAAAATAGAAAGCCTCGTGGCATCTTCATTCACCCTAATCCGCATTAATCCACCTTAATCCAAGCAACGTCTTGATTTCGACTCTTCCAAGTTCTTGGGCTTGAGATGTAGATAGTTGTGGGTTCTAAACCTACAACGCGGTGGGTTCGAGTTCTAGAAGGCCGTGGAATCGTGTCCCATAGGACCTTTAAGCCATCTAGAACCACTAATCAACTTTGATAAGCATTAATAATCTCATACACACGGCTGGCATGAGTTTATTTGCGCGCGACTTTCCTTTTGTCACGCGATATTCATCACACCGTATTTTGTATCGTTTTTGACGACTCGGAGGTCGTTCAAGCATCGCTGTTATAAGCCTTTCGCCTTAATAAAGCAGCGCTTGTAGCGGAGCATAACATGCAGGGGATGCTTTACCACAGGCCGAGGATGCGCTGCAACTTCGCAAGATCGAGGCGCGCGTTGCACATGCTGCGAAAGTCTAGCTCTCTGTCTCACAAGGTACTGTCTCTCGACAAGTAGTGACAACAGCCACACAGGACGTGTTCTAAGTCTTTATGGCTTGCAGTCCAGAGCACACTGGCCGGTCAGCCTGTTGAATTTTCGCGCCTAATAGTTCCCGTAGGCTCCGTGAAATCTGACGCGGCACGAAAGATACCTCGCCTGAGATTCTCACGACTGACGCAGACAACAAAACAAAACAAATCCTTTGCGGCCGTTGATGCATTTCAGTGTCTACCGCGTGTGTGCTATATACAAAGCGAGGTCCCTGTGTTGACCTTAATTAGTTCTCTCCCCCCCTTCTTCGCCTTCACTCTTGCCCGACCCGTAAGCCGCCGGAAGGCATGCTTGGCACCGTGTCATGTGCGCGTGTATGCATACGGAAACTGATACATCCCCGGCCGAGCCGTCTCAAACGTGTCTGAAGGCTGAGGTCTGTTTCGTGTCTCCGCGACACACTTTGCAGTGGGGGAAGCCTATAGGCGCCGTGCGAAACAGATATCTAGGAAGCTCGTCTACTCACGGAAGTCCCGTATGTCGACGGTCTCGGTCGCGTAGTCGTGGCTTTACTGGTATGGGCTTGTCGTAATCTCTGGGAATTGATAAAAAGGAAGAAAACGCTTTGGAGGATCACTGTTACGTGGATTGAAAACGGCATGCGTTATAGCAAAACACCGCGAATTTCCTTAGGCGATTTGGGAGCAGTAAAAGGTGGGACGCGGTCTCTTTGCCTGTACCGTATAGTTATTCGAATACAGCCTGATTACCGGCACTGGTTGGTACGTGCTATATGTTTGGTATTAGTTATTGCATTAATTATCGCGAATGACGGTTGCTCGTGTCAGTATTGGGTGAAAGGCAATGAAAAATGCGGTTACAAGGAATGATATATGAAGTAATGCGAGGGGGACTGTGATAGTACTTGAGACTCCCGAATCGTGCGCGTAGTGCTAACGTGTTTTCAAGATAAGATTGTATTGCCTCAAAAATGTCGCCGTTGCAGTTGTCCGTAGGCGAAAACAATCATCACGGTGAATGCAGTGCGCACTTCCTTTTTTTTTTCTATCTTTCTCTCTTTTGCAGTTCGAGTCTGAATATATCTGAGCCATATGAACCAAAAGAAAGAAAGACAAAGACGCACATACGCCAAGGTTCGCATGCCCCCATTTTGCGGGTAGGGGAAAGGCTCCTGAATTTTCTGTCACGTATCTTTCCAGCATTTGCAGTGTTACAACTAGTACGCAATACTGCGTTATTTTGTCATGCTGTTGTATTTATCCTCGCTCAGATAGCAGGATTCAGGTCCCTCGTCCATGCGTGCTATGGGACCTCCTTCCGAAGAAAATTTTGTTTTCCATGATTAAGCGAGTACTAATTGAGCTGCAGATACGTGCTAATGGCATAAGCAAACTCATACGCCACTGACTGGGCCTTATGAAAGAGCGACGCGCTCTATTGGAAGGTCACGTGACCAAACGTGCACCCTACAACTCTTAACGCTGAACATATCCGACCATCGGCGGTAGCTAAGCCCTTGTAATCCGACTTAATCCCCGTTTATCCTCTTCAGTAAGCTTATACTCTCGGGGCTTAGTGGAGGTGCGAGTGGCACGTTCAGAAGCAGCATGCAACCTATTATTATTGTGTGCGACAAAGATGGCCGCAGACTGCGGGACCGCGAACTTCAGTGACCCTGGAGTGCACTCTCCCGAGTCTTAATTCCGACCCCCGCGTCGGCTGCACGCACTTCCCTTTTGCTTCGCTGTGGCCTCGCTCTTTAACTGCCAGAGAATCAGACGCGTTATCTGAAGATCGCAAGTTCGATCCCTACCGACGACAGGTGTGTTTTTTTCGTCCGCTTTAATTGCTCTCCGTTTTATGTCCCGATTGCTATACACTACAGCTAAAAACCACAGTTAATTTCTCCTAGATGCTTTCCTTGGTCCCATCGTCAGTTGGATTCAATAGGTTGTGTCTAGCAAACATACGAGCCGCTCATCCATTGCCCTTTCCGTCAACGCCTCAGCAGGTAGTTGCCACGGGATACCTCTACTTGACGTCATTCCGCGCTGCGCTGTGATGCAACGTTTCTGCTGTGTCTGCATGAAGACTATATATATATATATATATATACATATATATATATATATATATATATATATATATATATATATATATATATATATATATGAAGAAAGAGTGTTTTCTGTTTTGCTCCATCTTTCCTTCTTTGCGAGTTTTGTTTGGCGCAGCTACACCAATTGACAACCTTCGGTCACTCCGGTAGGGTGTGGCCGGCCGCATGTTTGAGGAAATTGTAGTCTATCTTGGCTATAGGCTTTCCCTGAAATGGGGGAAACGTATGTATGGTCTTTTTCTCGCAGTATACTTCCCCGCGATGCCTGTAATGAATGGTCACATCTATCAGAACATCTGGTCTGGTTGCACTGATACCGCCTTATTACTGCGATTCAGAGATCTTTTGCCGCTTTGTGTATCGCTGCAGATCGTCAGTTGTCTCAGCTGCCAGACCTTTGTGCATGAGGGTGCGTCTTTGGAAACGCATGCGTCAGAATATGTCGCCATCGGTGCTATACTACTCTCCTCTTGCGTCTTCGATATGCGCATAGCGTGGGCGTCACCGAAGCCCCTGTACACGCGGACATACAGTGACGGCGACATATTACGACACTGCATTTAATGAGAACCCTTTTGGACGTGTTCTTTCGGCGCGCGGTCGTTCGTGCCGAACTAGCTTTACAGCCGCGGATGAGTAGGACAGGGACGCTTACTGTTAAAACTGATCTTAAAGGGACTGTATACCGCCCTTCATCGATTTCCTGTTTTTTATCGCAATGGAAAGCGCACAATTCGAAGTGTACAAGCGTGCACAGTGGTTTCGCTGGGAATTCAGCAAACGTTTTCAAAACTGAATTTTTCGATCTTCGTGGTCACCTCTTCCCTATGTATAGGGACGCCGGTAAGACTGGTTACTGGGTTTTCGAAATATTAACTTAAAAAAGTTGGGGTACCCTTGAGCTTCACCTTTAAGAGTTGAACGCGATAGCGAAATCCGGCCCCTAGTGTGCACTTCAACCACTCAGTGCCTACTTATCCATGTGTGTTGTTACACACACACACGCACAGACACAGACACACACACGCGCGCGCGACGTATCTATAGTAATGGTAGTGGTTTTCGATCTATTTAACAGCACTTTTATATCAACTTCATGAAAATTTTGTAGTGATGTAGTCACATGGTCCTGTATTCTGAACTTCGCGTAGGCGTGACACTTTTATTCGTAAATGGTCACATTCTGTCGTCCTTCGTGCGTTAACTATCTGGCAGCTGTTCGATTGTTCTTCTGGAGACCTCTTCCGGCCAACCGCAACAAGCATCGCCTTATGGTCGGTGAAATGACAACTGCAGTACTTCACTTCTTTAATGGTGTCCTGAGAATGCTATAGCTCTGCTATAGCTATAAGCTCTGCTATAGTCGCATGGCCTCCGAGATGGCGAGCGCGCTCGCCGTCTCAGAGGCCATGGTAGTCGAGACATTGCTTGATATGTCTTCCGCTAGATGGGCATAGTTGTCCATTTTTTTGGAGCTGTTATTTTTCGCTGACGGACGATTTTCGCTCACAAGAGACGCGTGGAGACGCCGACACCGACGGCGGTATTTCTGCGGAACGAGCTGTCTAACGCTATCGCGTTAAAATGAACGTTGCTATACCTCGTGGAAGAACGCCACCAGATGTGTGTCAGATACAGTTGTAATTAATGAACCTTTACTTTCAAGCAGGGTAATTGAACCTGCATGTGTATTTTTTGGCTTTTCGTTACACTTGAGGATTGACACTCATCACCGAGGGTGGCGCCACCGGTATTTTTTTTTCACGACTTTCATGACCAAGTTAAAAATATTATTCTTTTTTATGGGGTACGACCATGCTCGTTTCCGTCAATGTAAGGAACTATATCCTCATTTTCACCACAACCGCAAAAGAAAAAAAAAATTCTCCGAGCGGTAGACAGTTCCTTTAAGGATGTAGTAACTTGGGCAAGTTGGAATACCGTCTCACACCTGACTGCGTTTTCAGTGAATGTGGGCACAATGAACCACTACCTTTCTATGCTCATATATACTTTCAGCAAGCGTTTCCAAACACACAATGAACCACTACCTTCCTATGGTCCTATGTACAGTAGAACCTCGTTATAACGAACCCGGATATAACGCACTATTGGATATAACGAAGCAATCAGAATTCCCCTTGAAATTCCCTATAAATGACACTGATATTGGCTATAACGAATTAATGGTTGTAACGTAGTAATTACGGCTCCCCCTTCAACTTCGTTATAACGAGGTTTTACTGCACTTGTAGCAAGCGTTTTCAAACACTGTACGACGGGATCTTAGGCGGTGACGCCTTGAATGTGTTGGTTGGCATGGTCGGTTGGTCCTTGGAAACCTTGGAGCGATTCACCCCGGGGGATCGGCCATGAACCGAAAGGAGTTTTGTATTGAAAATGAATATTAATAGACAAGACTGCGCAGCCCTGTCTTTCTGTCTTTTTTTCTTTCTTCTGAACGGTGTCATTGTTATGGTGGGGAAAAATGCTAATTATTGTGGCTTCCGTCGTCGCCCTTGCGACGGGATACAGGAAACGACAGCCGTTGCACTTGTAACATTAAGCACTGCCAGACTGGAGGTGCGCGTGGGCCCCCTTCAGACCGGCCGTGTTCTATGACAAGAATTTATACAGCCCCCCACCCCTCTCACCCCCCAGTTAGATCCGCACACCCTCAACAATTCTCCAGATAACCCATGACTTGGTACCCCCCCCCCCCAAAAAAAAAATCGAAATTCTCGATAAACCCCTTCTTTAAGTGCTCTAATTGACGTCGATTGATTCCACGAGGTGGCGCTACCAGTGACACCGCGCGCGCGTCCGGGTGTTTTCGACTGTACCGTATTCCGATCACTGCTGATGCGTCTACCCGTTATCCGAAACTCTAATTACAACTGTGGCCGCATATTCCACTCATTTTCGTTGTTTCGTTCTGTCATCTCTCCCCTGGTATCTTTTGTTTAATAACAATGAATTCCACTTCATCCCGCCGAGCCCGACCTCTCTGTTCTACGTTACAGCCGAGGGCGGAGGGGGGCGCGGACACTTCGATTCTCGGAAGACCACCGTCGTTCGCTGGAACAGCCGCACAGACATTTCGTACACGATGTAATACGCGTTCATTTTAGCGCGGTGCCAACGACCTTGCCCTCGCAGGGCCCGTCCCTGTCTCTGCTGGCTTTTTTTTCTTCTTACTTCCTCAGCGGCAGTCAGCCTTGCCGCACGTGTGTCTGCTAACCGCGGTGGGAGGTCAAAAACACCCCCCGCCGCGGTCCCGCAACCGTGCATCGTTCCGTTTATTGTCTTTGTGCCTCTTTTTTTTTTTCGGTGCCGCCTGTCTGGCCCGTTTCTGTCACGCATTCGGTCGACCGTCCATCGCCCGGTCCCTGACCGCTGCGCTAACAAAACCCCTTTTTTTCTCTTTTTGCTGCTCACGCGGAGGACTGAATTTCAGTGAAGTCTATCTATCTATCTATCTATCTATCTATCTATCTATCTATCTATCTATCTATCTATCTATCTATCTATCTATCTATCTATCTATCTATCTATCTATCCCTTTCTCTTCTTACCGTGAGTCACCCTCTCTAAACCCTACCTCCTCATCATTCTTATTTTTTTTTTTTTTTGCAATGGAGGGTCTTCAAATTCTTCTGCGTGCGCTAGCACACCAGGAAATATGAATGATTCTAGAGTTGTACTCACTATCCAGGACGATTTATATAGATTAATGAAAGTTGACATGCTTCGGAAGCTAGGGTTTGCCGCTTGGATGAAAGACCAGTCTCGGAGAGGGGCTCCTTGGTTCACGAGTTGTTGAATGTGCGAGACCACTGAGGAACACTTGTGTGCTGTGTTGGCATCCTTTAGCCAGATATATCCCTTGCGCCATTAAGCATCACTTATGGGCGAACAACTTTGTGCTCATTAAATAAAAGACACTGGACCTCGCGAAAGACTGCGAAGTCTCCTGCGCCTGCCAACGTAACCGGCGTTGCATATCTTTCAGGAGGAACTGGTGAAGGAACGTTTCTCTCATGGCGTACTTCTGTCATGCGTGCGATATCAGGCCTAAAGATTTACGGCTTCCTTTTGGCAGTTACGTTGTCAAGGCAACTTTGCGCTTACATAGGGGGTGGGTCTTCTGGATGCAGTAAGAATATATTGTATACCAGAGGCATCCGCGTTGTACGCGCTACGCATTTATCTTTTTTTTTTTTGTCCATACTTTATGTGAGCCGACACTTTTCGTTCAGTAACATATGTTCCATCACTTCTCCAACATGGTCAGGCGCGTTGCAGACTTGTCTGTGCAGGTTGCTACAAATGTACATGTCGTTGTTATGTGCCTTGAAACTTAGGATATGCTTTTGTAGCATTCCCTTCAGACGCGGGACCCACTGCAAGTAGTTGCGATCACTTGTATAAGCACTTATGTGTTCTGTTTCTGGCGTTGTCGCTAAAAGCTACCGAACTTGTAAGGTGCTGCTGTATATGTAGCAACGCAAGCTGTGCTTGGGTTGCCATCACTGTTGTGATAGCAACAAAGCCGTATCATGTCATAACACAACTGTTACCTTTTGACGTCATGCTATCGTAGCAATCCAACCATGTAGCGCGGCAACACTGACGTAGCCAAGAAAGGGGAGGGGGGCTCCCGTGTGGGGCTCAACGTCCCCCTTCCAGAAAAATATCAGTTTGCACCTTTATATACACGAATGCACATACATATTCGTGCACGAACATATATATACAGAGTTATCAGAGCCCTTCCCCCCCCCCCCCCCCCCTCGACATAAAATCCTTGCTACGCTTCTGCGCGGCCATGCCTAGCAGCATGTTACAATTTCAGTACACTGACGGCACCAAGAACGTAACACGAGAGTTGGTCTTGCGTAATCTTGCAGCTCACGAGGTCCTTGAAACGCGGTCACCTTCGATCGCGACCGGCCCTTATCCTGGTGATATTTCTTGCTCGTGATTGGCTCCTTTACCCAAGTTGCGGAAAGGAGCCAATCACACTTCAAGCAGTGCACCACGTGTGACACCGGCATTATAACGGGCGCTATAAACTGTTCCCTCTCTTTACAGCCCCCCCCTCTCCCCCTCTTATTTATTTCCCGGTACCACAGTCGCAGCTTTCATTCTCGGAACCTGTTCGACAGAAACCGCCGCTCTAGTTCACTTTTTGCTCACCATGCGCCGCTGTTGTCGCATGTTTATACACTTCAAACCGCTGCAGAACTACGCGAATTTCATTATTTCGATGTGCTGACTAAAGTGCGGTTGCATAAAGGAAATAAAAAAAAATAACAAGGAAATATTTCATTCTTTCGGATAGAAAAAAATGGAAAGGAGGAGACGGCCTCGGCTGGAACAATGAGAACGGATGCTGCTTGTAAATGATTTATTCATGAAACGGGATATAGAGGCGAAAGTGAGAGCCGAGCGCTGCTGCGTCAGTTCGACGAAACAAAAATAGTTGTCGAGGGTAAAGAAACAAAAGCGAGGCAGGTGTTCTGTTTCGTCATCTACGGAGTGCAGGAATGGTAAAAGAAGTAAAAAAAAAAGAAGCTGCCTACCGGAAGAAGCGATCGAACGACATTCAGACCACAAAAGTGTTGAGGATAAGGGCGCACAGATCGACACCGTGCGATCCAGGATTGATTGATTGATTGATTGATTGGTAGATCGATCGATTGTCCTCACACACTGCAAACTAACACGAGCAGCTATAGAAGGTCAGTCACTCTGATTCGTGTTACTCGCAGAAATGCTATGAAGAAGTCGAAGTGGAAATCAAAATGCTGCAATGACAAGACCAGCTTCAGTTAGCAGTTGTAAACAAACAAATAAATATTCGTAAGCAACTCAGTAATTGGATTCATTCTAAACGAAGATGGTGATGGTGTTTTAAAACAGATAGCCAATGCAGTAAATGTTAGCGATCGTTCAGCCATGTTTAGTCAATAATAGCTATATAACTTAACCAGCACTAGCCAGTGCTGGCACGTATGGGATTACGTAAGTGAACACGCGGTATAATTGAGACCACGTGACCATCGCTTAGACGCATTGCCTTCGGCATCGGCTCGCATTTTCAGTCAGAAAGCTGCCATCGCACCACGTTATATTATCTGGATTCTAAAGGCAAATACGAGACCTATATTAAAAAAATAAATGTACATGTATAAAAAATTACAAAATAAAAATTACATGTATGTATGTATGTATGTATGTATGTATGTATGTATGTATGTATGTATGCGCAGTGTATGTGTACGTATGCATGCATGCATACAAGCAAGAGCGCGGTGAACTCGTTGGATCTGTGGCCCACGAAAGGTGGTGACGGCGGAGGAGGGAACGATATAGAGAGTCGGCGAGAGAGAAGGCCATCTTTCCATCCAAGGCGCATGCGCGCATCGCCTATTTGCGGCGAAACAATGGCGCGCTCGCGTATAAACGAAAAGTTCGTAAAAAAAAGGGCAACGCGGCGAGAGGAAGCGGAATGGCGGCCAAGGTTATCGACTGTTGCGGAGGCCGCGCTGCTGCTGGCCGGTGTTCGGCAGCTGGTCCGAGCGTTGCGTGGACGTTTGTTGGATCGTGCTGGGATGAGAGAGGGAGTGTTACTGGTCGACTACCGGATGCATAGGCGTTTGTGTCTGTGTGTGTGGGTCGGTGTCGTGGAATTCGGAAAAAGGAAGGCGGGCAACGTTAATGGATAGATTATATGAGTAACGTGAGAGAGCTAGATGTTAGCTACAAGCCTTTGCTATTCTGGAAGGCTGTCCTTTGAAGACGATGCCGCGACACTATATTATTGTGCTCAGCATTATTAGTTTTTTGTTCGTATTTTCTCCTCTAGATTGCCTTCCTATTATTATTTATTGTTGTTATTCGTACTTGAAGTTTACGGTCGGTCTTGGGCCCGTTGATAATTGATTGATTGATTGATTGATTGATTGACTGTTTCCCTTATGCCCCACCCTGTGTGAGGGCCCCTACGGTTTTACACGCCTTTGTAGCTTGGGGTCTAGGGTTAGCTTGCTGAGCTCGAAGTCACGAGGTCGAATCCCGACCGTGGCGGCCACATGTATTTCATTGGGGGCGCAATGCAAAAGAAAAAAGGAAAGAGAGAACGCCTGTGTACTTAGAATTTACGGGATCAAAATTACCCCGGAGCCCTCCACTAACTACTGTGTGCGCCTTATAATGTAATCCTGCTTTTGGCGCATAAAACTCCACAAATTGTTGTTGTTGACCTTCACGGTTACCCTGAAATACAGATAAGTAAACGCGCCTGCGCAGATGATGACGGGACAATGGTTGCACTGTGTTTTGGTCGTGTGTGTGTGTGTGTGTGTGTGTGTGTGTGTGTGTGTGTGTGTGTGTGTGTGTGTGTGTGTGTGTGTGTGTGTGTGTGATGACCTGCGAAGCGATTATGTCAAGTATCCCGTACGCACAGCTATAGTACAGTGCACGTCAGGACGCATACGCATTTTATATGGAAGGGATTCAATCAAATTTGTCACGTCATCTGTGGCGAAGACTGACGCCGCCATCCGCCTTGGCTATGCGCGAAGTCACGGTTTCGTTCTGCATTCCGATGGGACTAACGTGAAATAAAATATTGATAAAAAAAGGAGACTCCCGTACAAAACACATCTATGGGGACACTTTAATGAATCTTAGTGGTGGCTGAAAGCTAATCCGAAGTCTATTAAGCACAGCGTGTCTCGCAATCACGTGGTTGTTTTTTACAGGTAGACATCTTTTATTATCTCTCTTCCGTCATCGGTCGCACTCGTTTGTCGGCTAGTTAACTTAATTATTATTTAATCGTAGTTCTGACATTGGGTTCTCTTGCTTAAAGGGACGCTAAAATGAAAAGATGAAGTAGTTTAGAACAATAACTTATATTTGAAGAACTCAATTGCCTTCAATTTCGCCATTTTATGTTCAACATTAAAAGAGCAAATGAATGTAAAAGTTCGAGTTTTGAAATTCGTGCCCGAACTTCGGCCTCATGAACGTCAGAAGGCCAATTTCCCTGTTTCGTATTCTCGCCAAGTTCGCTCCCGCTTCTGAAACTCTCTGTATTGTGTCTCTGGCTTCCTTGGAACACAACGTATGTCTTTCTTGCCGATAAATAGTTACCTAGGCACTAGCAGACGCTGTAAGAAATTTGTGACGTCGCGCGTGTTAGTGCTGGAACTTAAAGGAGGCGTCGCCAGCCGTACTTTCTTTTTGCGCCTTTTCTACCTAGCCGAGGGCCTTCTCCTCGCAAGATTCGTTATCATCATCATCCTACTGTTAAGTCCACTGCAGGACGAAGGCCTCTCCCAACGATTTCCAATCCACCCTATCCTGAGCGAGTTGGTTCCACTTTATGCCCACGAACTTCTTAATTTCATCGCTCCATCTAGCCTTTTGCTTGCCTCTGTTACGTTTTCCCTCTCTTGGTATCCATTCCATCGCTCTTACTGTTCGTCTGTTATCTGTCCTCCGCATGATATTCCCTGCCCAAGCTCACTTTTTTCTTTTAATTGATATAAGAATATCGGCTACTCCTGCCTGTTCTCTGATCCACACCGCTCGTTTTTTATCTCTTAGCGTTACACCTATCATTTTTCTCACCATTGCACGCTGCGTGCTCCTTAATTTCATCACTAGATTTTTGGTTAGTCTCCATGTTTCTGCACCATACGTTAGTACTGGGGGAATGCAGTGATTAAATACTTTTCGCTTTAGTGACAGTGGCAAGTTTCCAGTCAGGATTTGGCAATGTCTTTAAGATTGGCGTTTCTTTTTTCTTCTTCTTTTTTTTTTTTTGGTATTGGGAATGACCTGCTAATACGAGAAAAATTGTTTTTCGTTTTGTTGTCCCTTTAATTAGCGCAGGAGCCGACGTGAAATCTTAAGTGAATGGTTAGCGTTCCTTTGTTTTTCTCAACTATATTCGGCTGTCATGCACGTCGTATGACCACTGTTGTTTACGTATCTTACCCCGTCTTTCCAGTACTCATAATAGCTTGTCCAGCACAAGAGCGCTGGCCGATAACATCTGACATTGTGACGCACCGCGCAGTAACGAGACGGCATAACAAAGGCGCCGATGAATCACCGTCTCCAGTTAATTACAAACCTCGTAAATCATGCAGATTGGGCGTGCATGTGCTCATACTGCTGGCATCCCCGGGAACCAAGTGAAAGCGCCTGGCAAATACCTTTTTTTCCCCCGTACACGTACAAACGCTGAACAATGCGATGTCGAAGTGCCAAGGTCTCTACGCGGATTTCACGCAATTGCAATGAGTCTGCGTTATTTGAGCCCGACTGAAAACATAAACGCAACGCCCTTGCGATGTCGACATTCGGCTCTATTCGCTGCCAGCTTGTTTTAATGTTTGTCTGTCGACTGTTCTTTTTTCTTTTTAATTGCAGTCGTTGTTTGTGAGAATAACTATATGGCTTTATCAATAAACTGTAACTTACGGGGAGGCACAACAAAAGACAAGGACGAGAGACAATAGGACCGCGAATTCTCAACCGATTTACTTTTAAGAGAAACACACACACATATATATATATATATATATATATATATAACGGGCGTTTATCAGGACCTCGAAATATAACGCGTATCAGGGCCTCAAAATAAAACACGTCCAAGGGCACTTCAATGAATCTTGCAGGTACAGTACAGTTCCCGCACAGTAATTTATCAGACTGAACCACTTTGGTGCTTAGCTTTAGTGTCCTTTTTAGGACAACAAAAATTGCACGAAACCCTATGGAAATATACGGCTTTACTGTAAAATGTGCTTGAATACTTCATAGTCACAAACGCACCTGGCAGTACATCTGAGAAACAACAACAACAACGAAAAAAACGCGTTTAGGCGCCGTCAACTGCTATTCAATTTGTAATGCGCACACCCTAATGTATTCTACCCCATCCCGCAGGCTGTGTACACCTTAGCAGCCCACATCAACGGCATCACTTCGATCTAAGGGCATGTTGGTGAACTTATATTACATTACACGGAGATACTTCCAAAGGTCGGTCATAACAATGGCAGGCTTATCTGCTGTCTGGGGGTGCTACCATGGACACTCAAATTGCGCCACCTTGTCAAATTCTGTAGGGGCGTAATATTCCATTTCATTTTATTTCATTTTATTTCATTTTATTACCTTAAAGACCCCCAGGGGGAGGGGGGGGGAGGGCATTACATAAGGGGTGGGTTGATATACAATGATGATATTGTCACAATGATGACTGTCAAGTTAATTCTGATATCTTATGCACAAAGCTTGGTGATTGTGGCGATATCGTGGGAAAGGCCGTTCCAGTCTTTTGCTGCTCTGGGAAAAAAACGAAGCAGAAAATGTTCTAGTACGGGCACGGAGGCGAAATATTGAGCCAATCAGGGAACCCGTAGCAGCCCACTGGGATGATCAGAGCTTGCCAAGACACTGCAAATTATACAAGATGGCGGAATTTGACAGTGTCCAGGATAGTACTCCTACTTGACCCCCCCCTCCTGCGGTGGAATGGTATGGTGCATATAAACCTGCGTCCGAGCATATTAACCTTGCCGCTCCATCTCTTAACTGGTACGTGCGTATTTCTATTTCGTGTAACGTTGTCCCCTGTCGCCAGTGTGTGTCAGCACGGGTGTTGTAGGGTCGGCGCGGACGTTTGCCGCAAGCACGGCGCAAACACATTTCCTGCCTCCATAAACGCTCAGAAACACTCCATAAACAAAAGCAAAATTTTTTCGAGGCAGGATGTTATTCTTTATGTATTTTTTTTTTCCCCACTTGGGCAATTTAGTCTCCCGATAAGAGCGCTCTCCGTGTTCCTTAATCTCTTTATAACCACAGGAAAGCTCATTTCATGGCCCGTCCACCAGGGGCTAGTGGGCCTGTTTACGCTCTTTTGGTGCCGCAGTTTTTTGTTGTTGTTGTTGTTGTTGTTGTTGTTGTTTCTTTTGCGCAACTCGGCCTTCCGAGTACATGCTCCCCGTGCAGCAACGGCGCAAATTACGTAACTTCCTGCGGCGTTCATGCAGGAACGAGTTGGGCTCTGCCACGAGGCAAATTAGAGAAGCTAACGCGCTGGAACGACGCTCCAATTACGAGCAACTGGAGCGAATCTGCGGCGCACACGGGGGACACATGCCGCGTGCGCGCGAATACGCCCGCAGGATCATCCCGTATTCCGGTTCTTTTTTTTTTTTTTTTGTTACACTGCCGTGCATTAATCGGGATATATTTGGCGCGTGGTTCGGGTGCAAGGCGCGCAATGCGCCCTGTCTGAATGACGTCGACCGCGCGCGAGCTCTCTTTGAGGGCTGACGTCACTTTCGCTCCCGGGGAATCTCGTGCATTGTGAGTGTTGGCACGGATTTATATAAACGCCCCTAACACCCCTATAGGATCTTCACTCTCCCCCCGAAAATTCTCCACATAACCATTGAGTTATTAACCCCCTCCCCCCCCCCCCCCCCGTACTGGTGACCCCCCTCCCTCAATCGAAATTCTGGATGAACCCCTGAGTGTTAGGGTAGCTGTAAGGTACCTTGATGTCCTTCTTTAGAGGCGAGAGAGGAGGATCTCGATGCACTCTAGTGAGTAAGACGGAGAGCGATTTATATTGAAAGAAACGCCGACAGGGGGCGGGTCACCGAGGCTGGGGCTGCGTATAGGTCAGAGGCCATCTTCGGCTGGAGGGTATTTGAGGTGGAACCTTGTGTGTTTCCGATACAGTCCCATAGCATGTGCATGATGGTAGCTGTTTGCGTTTGGCATATAGCAGGCCGTCGAGGCGGCAAAGAGACAAGGTCTCGACGTCCCCTCGTGGGAGACCCAAGGCCCGGTCGGCTAAGGCCTCTGCAGGACACTGAATAAAGTTTTTCACCAACCAACCAACGCTGAGAGGTCCGCTTTGTTCTGACCTGCTACTCGGTATTGAGGGAAGTGAAATACCTATAGAAAGAAACACAGGCAACTTTGATTATGATAGGGTGAAGACGGTGGTCGAAACACTTGCACGGCCCAAGGCTATTTCAAAGTCCTGTATCCAGTTCGCTCTCACGCAAAAATTTGTTGAGAGCCTTGGGACTATCAGGTTGGCGGCGGTGATCAGCCAGCGAGTGCGCTTCTGTCACGGTTTTCTACAATATCTTAATTCTAGGACAGTTTTTCTTCCGTTGTCTACATGTCTTGGAGAAAGGAAGAAAATTAGGAGAGAGCATGGCGCAACACTTTTGATGCCGAAAAGCAATTGGAAAAATAAAGAAAATAACGGCAGTGCCAAGTCGGTTTCTTCATGCACACATGTGCGATGCGTTTCTCTGTGTGCATATTGCATATGCGTCCCTCGTGTATGCGTTTATGTACATTGTACTGACATATAATGAAGACAGTGTTGCTGCAGTAAACAGCGGATAGTGCACAATCAGGGGGTATTGGGATTAACGCCCACCTCCTACCCCCTCATCTCCAAAATATTTTTAGTTGGTTTGTATACGCGTGTGAGTACAGCACACGCACGAACGTACATAAAGGGGAGGCCTTCTGAAATGAGATGCTATAGCTACAGCTGTGCCAATTAGGTGGCTTTTTGAATTCTCGTGTTAACTTCTTGGCAATCATGATTACACTGTCTCTCAGAGGTCATGTGACAGGCCGATAGCGTTAGGGAAGAAGGAAAGTACGAAAGAAATGGCTTCACCCGCTTCACCACTGCACTTCGCGGAGGGCCTCCCTCGCCGAGGCTGGCTGCCTTACTTCCTTTTATCTCCTACAAGTTCATTCATTTCTCCATCTATCTTTTGTTTTCTTCTTCTTGCTTGCTTTCTCCTTCTGTCGTCATTGTCCTGGGATTATCTTCTGCGCGTTTTATAGCCGAGCTCTTCAGAACTCCAGACGTGCTCGAGATTACACCGTCAACGTCGTATATATAATGGGAGTGTAGGGGCTACTTCGGGCGTCGTGAACAAAGATAGTGCACAGCGTTTATCCGCAATCTAGCTCATTACAGCATCAGCTAGATGCGTCTAGCTCGTGTATTGCGTGACACTATGTAGATACATTAGACAGTGGTGGCGTGCTGGCTTCGCGCGCGCTGACGCCTCGTCATTATGGTGGAGCCATTATAGCGCGAAGAAAGAAAACAGGCACAAAATTACAAGACCGGATACCGCCCGGTCCATTAATACCGAAAACTAAACAAATATGCACGCTATAAAGAGCGCATGCGCGTAGGCTAATCACAGCAATGAACTGGCTAAACGAGAAGCCTCCAGCTTTTTTTTCTTTTAATTCCAGTCTCCTAAAGGACCGTATATTACATCGGTTGTAAGCGTATTAACAAGAGCCGCAATGGCTTTATGGTTAATCCATAGCCTCCTCGACAATTCTTAATCTCAAGGAACACGTTAGCTTCAGAGTGATCACAACGCACAGTGAGGCACACAGAGAAAAACTCATACGCACAGATAGTGCCGTACGTGTATTTTCTTTTTGCGACTTCTTTTGTCCGCGTGTCGTGATGGCGCTGCAACTATATGCTTGTTCCTGGAGTTAGTGAACACGTTCCCCTTGGGGAATCACAGGAAGCATGTGAAGTAACTCCAGGTGTTCTGGGTGAGTGTAACGCCCAGAGTACCTGGTCTTGGTGTTATAGCTGTGCTTCTGTTGTATATAACGGTCTCACGCTGCGTGGCACGAACGTAGTGCACGCTGTGACCAAAGAAGTCCCAAGCGCGCAGATACCGAAGTCAATGCTGTTCACGGAAGCGTAACATCGGCTGTCACCGCTGCATGAGAGAGAGAGAAAAGCAATGGTATTACCTGAGCGTGCGCACGGTGTGATATCCCGAATTTAAAAAAAAAAACAAGAACAAAGGGGGTAGATAAGGAACCCTAGGCACCCGCACGCTTCAAGGAACCCGTCAAGGTGATCATAGGCTCAAAACGCATTGTAGTTGCTCTCTGCGCATAGTCGGCGCGTACGGTCACGGTCACAGTTCGTGCGCGATGGTTGCTTCGGTCCAGGAGGGGCCCCACGTAGGATCTGCAGAGTGCCAATATTCAAGGAACCCTACAGCTATTCCGATGTGGAGCGAGTTAGGCCTTGGTGAATGACGGCTTGTGATGACGTTGCATTGGAGCGCGGGGAAATCTGTGGTGGCTGCAGTTCACGTAGGCGAGACTTCGAGAGGACACTGCTAGACAGCCGTTATTTCCTGTATTGGGCGGTCATGCAGCCTCAACGCTATAGTGACGTGGAAAACCAACAATTTGCTCTTTAAAGAGGGTTGTCCCGAACGCGGTTTGAGAGTATGGGTGAATCATGAGAAGCCGTTGTGAGTCGAGTACGTTCAAGGTGTCCGATAAGAGAGCCTTCTTCGGCGTGCTTGAAGTCCGCCTGCCGGGGTGATTGCCCCGGCTCTCCGTGTGCAGGTGCTTGCGTCGCTGATCGAAGAGATCGATGCCTCCATCGATAGCCACACTTACACAACTTTAATTCCCTGACGCCAGATATTCTGTTGCAGGGAAGAAAGTGTAGTGAATGTATGTTGATTTCAGTGATGAATCGTGAGTGTGGTGTCAGGTATTTATGCAGCACACCCCCCGTACATCCCCTAACACCACCACAGGTGGATGTCCACATCAGCCCCCTTCCCTCCCTCCCCCAACCCCCTCCCTCAAAAAAAAAAAAAAGTTTTCCAACTAACCTATGACCCTGTTTCCACATGCATCTACGTTCTACTTACGCAACGGGTAACACCTCCCCCCGCGTATAATCGAAATTCTGGACGGTGTAATTACATATGTATTTATCGTGAAGTCAGTCATGTCCTACTTCTTCGTCAAAGAGAACCGAGTCTCAGCCTTGAAACACGTGCGCAACTTGTTATTGGTGTTTATCTACGCTCACCCAAGAATAATTATTATCTTATTCGTCAAAATTGCGGTGTGCTTATGACAAACGCCATGGAGTGGATGGCTCCTGAAATCCTGACCACCTGGGGTTCTTTAACGTGCCCTCAAACCGCACGCGTTGGCGCTGAGCCGTGCTACCTTTTAATGGTCTGCTGGAATATGTGCCTATTTCCTTTCCATCGAACCTCTCTCTCTCTCTCTCTATACGCGTCCTTCAGTTACGTCGTACGACTCGAGGAACACTGTGCTCACTTCGGCAAAGTGATCGTAGAGAGGAATGCGCAGTACACACCGAAGCAAAATGGCGGAATATAATACACGGTAGGGTCGTGCACTCCCTTCAAAGCTTACTGTTCTTAATTATTGTTACTTTTATTATTTATTACTGTCATTTCAGGAGAGCGATTTGCATCAACCCATTCGCCCATATTGCCACTGCCGTATGAGCCGGGTGGCTACTGTAGTTTTTCTTCTTTTTTTTAAATAATTTGAGTATGTCCATCTTCTCTGACGATAATAGTGTTTATGTGAGCGAATAGCTGCGAAAGATTCTGGCCAACTGCAGAGGCTAACAGCAGGGATTTAAACACCCCCCCCCCCCCCTCCCCCATAAAAAAATCGAAATTCGGATAAATCCCTGCCTTACATCTTTGTTTCGCAACACTTGCTACATGTAGTCACTGCTTTCGGGAAATCTCCTACGGAAGCTCCGATAACTAGGTATTATCATTTAATAATTCCGTATGGTAACGAACAACCGTGAACACTCAGCGGGAACTTGCGTCCTCTCCTTCTGCAGTGAGCGTCCTATTTGCGACAAAATCTTTCCCGCGCTTCCCGTAATGAAAGCAAGCTTACTAAACGCATCTAGAGATAAATTTGCTGTTGTTGGATGAAACGATCCACACCGCTTATTATCCCGTCGCGTTTTCAGCACTTTCTTTGTTTCACGCCCGCAATCAACGTTCACGCACCAATTCCTCGCGCGAAACCCGTCTACGCGCGTGACGTAATTACGTCACACAGGACGTCGCATGATTCGGGCCGGAGCTGACTGACTCGCTTGTTTACGCCTTCCCGTGACTCAAAGCCAGTGTTTGAACGCCTCCAAGTTTCCATTTAACGATAAAACCGACGTCAAGACAAACTGTCCTCGGAAGAAGAACCTCAGGCACCTAGAGTGCCATGCAAGCGGCCATCGTGGATGCGTTCCGTGGCCCAGCTGATTGAAATGAGGAGAGAAACAAGCCGAAACAGGCAATCGCGCGTCCTCCATTTGTCTTCATTTGGCGTCGTTCCAGCTGGGTCGGCCACTGCAGCGCGCTGCATGTGTCGTCCATCTTGTTGTAAAGCTCTTGTTGTCTTTCTTTGGCCTTCCTGCGTCAACCGTTCCGGTGCTTCCATTTTGCTGGGCCCGTCAACGCCTGTTGTGCGCGTTATCTAGGCTGCGACGAGATAAAACGAAACTGCCGGAAGATCGTTCGCGAATGATAATGATTGCGGTACGTATAATCTGTTGACCCGGCATCCGCGCGCTGCAATCAGCGCCACAGGACGAAAGGAAAAGTTGAGCAGACGACACGCCCGTCGGAACCTACTTACTTGAGGCAGAGCACGGACAACTACAGGAAGCCGATCGATCGTTCTCGCGCAAGCCTGTTTAGAGAGAGGAATCGACGTTGGATCAGCTTGGGGTCCTCTGTTGACATCTATTGAGATTAATCAAGGCCGATGACACCAAGGCCTTAACTTCGAACGGTTGAATTAAGGAAAGTGCAATATTCTCATTTTGTGCAGCTTATATCAGTGGAGAACTGCCTTTACTTTGTTTAATTTTTTTTTATCACCGTTATAGTACTTGCTCGTTACACGTAAACTCGCAGGCTGCACTATGGCTCGGGCAAATTAGCTGACGATACAACGACCAGCGCCTCCTCTATTAGAGGAGGCGGCGCAACGACGAAGCATATTTATTTATTCCTCAATGAGCGAACGCAAGTGCAGCAGCGCAAAGTAATGGAAAATGGCGCGCGTTTCCCGACCCTGCCCCGGTTGAAGGGACCCTCTGCAAATGCGAGACGGCGGCGGAGGCCGCAACCACGTGACCACCAGCTGTCTCCGTTGGAAACAGGAGAGCCGCTGCTTGCTGCTGCCTCTGCTTGGCTGCGGCGATCGGGCAGAGCAGTCCGGTCGGTCGCATTGTGGGCTTTGTTTTTGACAACAGCGCTCGTCCAAGGATTGCTCGCCGCCGCACATGTGAGTTTCCCTGAAGGATGAGCTATTATTTCACCGCTCGCCAACAGCTTTGTATTATTTCGCCGCCTGGCCGTGCCCGAGGTCCCCGCACCGAAAGAAAAAGGCGCCGTGTTTTGCCTTTTGTATTTCCCGAGTATCGTGCGGATGACTCAGTCCCCCGGCTTTTGTTCGGCGGATTTAGCCGCTGCTGCCCGAGTACCTGTCACCTATACAAAGCGATTTTCTGCAACGTCCGCGTGAGCTTGTGCCGTGCAACCAGCCGCTAGCGATCGTTTTGCGTGCCCACGGAGCGTGAAATACACCCCGGATCACTTTTGCGGGTCACACGATACCCACCGCTTGGTCGCGATCCGAAGTCGCCCTTTGTTTTTTTGCATGTGTTGTCCACATCGGTTGGCCCTGCAAAGTGTGTCGGATTTCACTTGCGCGCCGATTCCCTGGCCCTGCGTAAACATCTGCACCGCGCCGCACGCCACTCAACCACCCCGAGTCCGCCTTCCTTTTCCGGCAAAGGCTTTACGGCTCGGAACAGAAGTTGCCAGGATTTCGTCGAAGCATCTGTGAGCCCCCGAATGCCGCTGTGGTTCGAAGTTCTGAGCTTAGCAGGCGCACAACCTGTGGTTCGAGTCCGTGGACTTCGCTCACTACCTCTGGTTTGAGTCCCGTGACCTGTCCCACCGGCTGTGGTTCGACTTCCTGAGCTTCGCGCACCGCGTCTGGTTCGAATCCGCGGGCCACGCTCATCACCTCTGGTTTGAGTTCGTACGCTTTGCCCACCACCTGTGGATTGAATTCCCGCGCCTAGCTCACCGGCTGTGGTTTCTGGCGCTGGACTTGGCGCGTCGACTCTGGTCCGAGACCCAGGACTGCTCGCGTCGCCTGTGGCTCGAGCTCCTGAGCTTAGCGCGTCAGCTGCGCCTTGAGCTGCTGCGCTTAGCGCGATTCATCGACGGTGAGCTGGCTTGTTTTGAACGTTGCGAGCTGCTTTTCAAGGTAGGATAGGGTATGTTCATTAACTAGTACTGCAGAGGTGTTCGCCAGGCGTGGTACGTCCAGCGAGCTAGCTCCAGATCTAAAGTGGCGGTCAAAGTTTCGAAGTCCTCCCATTTCTCGAAATTGTGAAGCAATGTTTGTATGTGGTTAAATAATATGTCTTAGTTCAAGGAATGACTCTTTGATGAACGTTCAGTAGCCTGCAAGAGCTCAGTAAGTGGGCTGTGTTTTCCAGTGCGTTGCACATTGGACACAGTGGCAAAGCTATTCATTTGATTTTAGTGCTATGATGTAGCACAGGTTACATTTACTCAAATTGAGTAATGCTTGCCACATGTTAAAGGTGAAGCGGCTTTGAACAGACTGCTTCAGTCGCCTGTTCAGCACAGATGGACAACTGCGGGAATGTCTTGTGTTATGGCATCAAGGGTTACGGAGACATGTTTATCTTAAAGGGCCCATGACAGCTATTTTTTTGTTGGAGACTTTTATGTTCTGATGAGTAGAACAGTGTCTTGTAATCACGGCATGGAGTGGCAAATTCTTCAGCGCGAAGTCTAATTAGTCACAGCATCGTTATTTATTATTCCTCAATGAGCGAACGCAAGTGCAGCAGCGCAAAGTAATGGAAAATGGCGCGCGTTTCCCGACCCTGCCCCGGTTGAAGGGACCCTCTGCAAATGCGAGACGGCGGCGGAGGCCGCAACCACGTGACCACCAGCTGTCTCCGTTGGAAACAGGAGAGCCGCTGCTTGCTGCTGCCTCTGCTTGGCTGCGGCGATCGGGCAGAGCAGTCCGGTCGGTCGCATTGTGGGCTTTGTTTTTGACAACAGCGCTCGTCCAAGGATTGCTCGCCGCCGCACATGTGAGTTTCCTGAAGGATGAGCTATTATTTCACGCTCGCCAACAGCTTTGTATTATTTCGCCGCCTGGCCGTGCCCGAGGTCCCCGCACCGAAAGAAAAGGCGCCGTGTTTTGCCTTTTGTATTTCCCGAGTATCGTGCGGATGACTCAGTCCCCCGGCTTTTGTTCGGCGGATTTAGCCGCTGCTGCCCGAGTACCTGTCACCTATACAAAGCGATTTTCTGCAACGTCCGCGTGAGCTTGTGCCGTGCAACCAGCCGCTAGCGATCGTTTTGCGTGCCCCCGGAGCGTGAAATACACCCCGGATCACTTTTGCGGGTCACACGATACCCACCGCTTGGTCGCGATCCGAAGTCGCCCTTTGTTTTTTTGTATGTGTTGTCCACATAGGTTGGCCCTGCAAAGTGTGCCGGATTTCACTTGCGCGCCGATTCCCTGGCCCTGCGTAAACATCTGCACCGCGCCGCACGCCACTCAACCACCCCGAGTCCGCCTTCCTTTTCCGGCAAAGGCTTTACGGCTCGGAACAGAAGTTGCCAGGATTTCGTCGAAGCATCTGTGAGCCCCCGAATGCCGCTGTGGTTCGAAGTTCTGAGCTTAGCGGCGCACAACCTGTGGTTCGAGTCCGTGGACTTCGCTCACTACCTCTGGTTTGAGTCCCGTGACCTGTCCCACCGGCTGTGGTTCGACTTCCTGAGCTTCGCGCACCGCGTCTGGTTCGAATCCGCGGGCCACGCTCGTCACCTCTGGTTTGAGTTCGTACGCTTTGCCCACCACCTGTGGATTGAATTCCCGCGCCTAGCTCACCGGCTGTGGTTTCTGGCGCTGGACTTGGCGCGTCGACTCTGGTCCGAGACCCAGGACTGCTCGCGTCGCCTGTGGCTCGAGCTCCTGAGCTTAGCGCGTCAGCTGCGCCTTGAGCTGCTGCGCTTAGCGCGATTCATCGACGGTGAGCTGGCTTGTTTTGAACGTTTGCGATCAGCTTTTCAAGGTAGGATAGGGTATGTTCATTAACTAGTACTGCAGAGGTGTTCGCCAGGCGTGGTACGTCCAGCGAGCTAGCTCCAGATCTAAAGTGGCGGTCAAAGTTTCGAAGTCCTCCCATTTCTCTAAATTGTGAAGCAATGTTTGTATGTGGTTAAATAATATGTCTTAGTTCAAGGAATGACTCTTTGATGAACATTCAGTAGCCTGCAAGAGCTCAGTAAGTGGGCTGTGTTTTCCAGTGCGTTGCACATTGGGCACAGTGGCAAAGCTATTCATTTGATTTTAGTGCTATGATGTAGCACAGGTTACGTTTACTCAAATTGATTAATGCTTTCCACATGTTAAAGGTGAAGCGGCTTTGAACAGACTGCTTCAGTCGCCTGTTCAGCACAGATGGACAACTGCGGGAATGTCTTGTGTTATGGCATCAAGGTTACGGAGACATGTTTATCTTAAGAGCCTGTCCTGCCTGGAGCCCATCCGTATGTGTTGTGAGATGGGCCTATCTATTTTTAATTGCAGGAGCCCCTCATTTAGATAACACTCACTTTAGTGAGTGGAAGATTAACAGTGCCCTTTCTTTCGACAGATAAGTGTAGTCATGATCTGGCTCAAGAAGAAACAGCTATAGCATCTGTGGCCTGTGCTGTGGGCGAGCTACCAACAGAGCAGCATCAGCACTGGAACTACAAAACCCTTTGCGTGCGTCTCTAGTGATGTAGCACGAAGGGAGCTGCGCAGTAAATTTTAACGCTATAGTATACAAAATTGTAAAATGTAGGTAGTTGCAGTGAATCGATGCACTGTAAATGGAAAGAAAAAGAAAGCGGAGAAGCAAGTAATGGTCCTAATATACATATGAAATTATGTTACAATAAATGCAACAGACAAACTATGGCCAACACTGAAAAGAAATAACAGTATGGTTCCCTTGCCCTACATTGTGAAGCTAGCTGATGTACCTAAGCATTTTGCATGCTGTGTTGCAAGTTGTGCTGATTACAGCTTGTTCTAAAAAAAAATCCTTACAAAAATAAGCAAATGCACCCCCTGTGAGAAAGATAATAACAGTTTGAGCTTTTATTTCACTGTCACAAAAAATGAATCTCTACCAAAACATAGCACAGGTGTAGTGGTGTGCGACAGTGATGAAGTGGCTATTGTAGTGACTATCTTGCACGTATATGGCAGGCACTGCAAAGGTACAAAGGCTTCATTGCGCACTTTAGGCCCTTGTGTTACAGCATCATTGCCAGCCATCCTGATTGCTTGTATTCTCAGAAGGCTTGGCCTTTTGTGCTACGTGGACATCCTGCCACAGATTTTTCTGGGAACTCTCGCTGAGGGGAGAGGGGAGCTCTGCCACATGTTTATTTGCATTATGTCCCTGTTGATGGACAAATATAAACCACTTTTCTGTTTCATAACTCTGCAGGCAGAATACAAATTACGACTGGAAGGCAGGTTTATGGGAATGCAAGGCACAAGTCATAAGTTTACCTGCCTCGCTTCCTCATTTTGTAGAACACATAAACTGAATCAAAGTGCTTCATTATGAACCCTCCGGGCATGCTTTGCTGTGAAACATAAGATTTGTGTATGGAAACAAGCCTCATTACATAACTGTAGCTTCTACTCAAGAACATGACAACACTTCATCTGATGAGGTAGCACGTTGCAGTCAGTGACCATAATATTCATTGGCAGTTGTAGCTTCTTTATCGTGGCTACTGGTTCGCAACTGCTGCTCATATAGCTAGTATTTAATGCTCCTTTATAGCTGACCTCAACATGCATAGGGGTGGAATTTCGAAAATGTTACCGCTCATCATACTCATTCAAGTGTGCATACGCTGCATCTGATCTACCACCCACTAGCCCTCCATTACTTTTTATGCATAATTAAAGGCCAATAGTCACGGCTGCAAGCTTGTATTATATCATCATTGTGCAGAGGCTAAGTGCTGCAATGTATTAATGTATGCCATAATACAGAATAGAATGTAATTGTGTGGACACACTGGCCATGTGAACATACAGCATTAACTAAAGCCATTTGTACATTCTTGTCAATTTGTCAACACAAAAACATAGGGGATTGAGACGGGCATTTTTAGTGGCTATTCCTTAGTCAGCTGTTTGCCTATTGTATTGGCTGCCAATATACACGCATTAAGTCAGTTTTGAAATATAAATGCATGGTAGACATCAAAGGCGAATTGTCATACTATTGTTGACATAGGAAGCTTGGTTTTTTATGGTTTAACCAGCATGTGGGCTATTAATGGAGGCAGTGTAATATTTGCGAGAAGTCATAGCAACAAGTCACAAGAAAAATTTATTGCAAAGGCCAGAAGCATCACAGACGTCTTTGAAACATCATCATTACTGTGTAAAGGATGGACTAAGCTGCAAAGTTAATATGCCAAATGGCTGCACTGTCAAGTTTTCAAGAATAACGTTAACTGCTTATTCCAACTGTAATGTGCACACAGTTACGAAACACTACATATTTCTTATTATTCCCTTTCCATTGCAGTGCGCACCACTAGTGTCATCCTACTGCTGGGCGTTGGTTCCTTTGTCTGCTACAAGCTCTACTGTGAGCTGAGGAGGCGCTTCCGCAGGCGCAAGTCCAAAAGGGAGACAGCGGCACTGCGTAAGGCCCATGTGCGGAGCTGGATATCCGGAGTCGAACATGGAAGGGTCCAGGTTCGTTGAGCTATCATCGTGTTATGTCCGTTTGCATATTGTGGGCCCTATCTTGCGAAGGTTGCTGTGAGAACGTGCCAAACTAGCACAGCTTGAACGCTCTTTCAATGCGTTATGGCACTTGCTGATAATTGGGGTTGTTTGTTTTCAAGCTTTTATATTTTCAAATTTGGGGGGTAAAAATCGGGTGCTGTTTTTTCAGGTGACATTCGAGGAGGAATCGGGCCCTTTTTTTTTTTTACCATTTCAAAATTCAGGTTCTTTTTGTTATATTGACAAGTTTAAATTTAGAAATGACAGCTGTGTAGGAACCACAGTGCAGTACACAGCCTTTGAAATGAAATAGCTGTCGCTGGAATTCCTTTGAGCCTAAGGGTATAACCTTGCTGTCCTGAGGCTGGGTAGCTGGAGCAAGTGTACTTCGCTAACTCTATGAAGCATAAGAATGTGGTAGAGGAAACCAATTTTTCTGACGGTAAACATCTTTGATGGCATCTCTGAATGGCTGGGTAATATGCAATAGGGAAGAAACGTACCCCCTAGCCAAATGTAGTTTTAATCTGAATATAAACTGACACCTAACATTTCGAGGCCCGTTCGGCCTCTTCTTCAGGGATGACTCTCCAGCGAGGCACCCAGGCTAGCGTTTATTATGTGGTTCCATCCTTTCCACCATCGTTCTTTCTACCACTGCGGTCTTTGTGTTTCCTTCTCCACTGCTTTGAGGTGTAATAAATGGGTGAAATCGTGTTTTAGCTGAAAACAAACAAGCCTACTCGTAATCACTGCTGACTCATGGCAAGCATGATGCTTTTTAGATCTGTAGGAAGCGTAATTTGCCAGTAGAGTTATACTCTCCCTTCTCTCTTTATTGCCCTTTTAATCAGATGCAGCAGCATCAAAAGCATCATTATCTTTCCAAGATTGTAGTTGGCACTAGAAGCATTGTTGTGTCTGCATGCAGGAGTGCTACCTAGAAAGCGACAATGAATCTGAGATCAGCGAGGCATCGCTACCTGACACCAGCCAGGCATCTTTCGGCGACATTGTGAGTGAACTTCTATATAGTTATTATGTAATACGTTGTGCTTGAGTGCATCTTGACATATCCGACTTGCTTGCTTTGTCATCATGTGCCATTAGTACGTGTTCTGCTCTGCCCCTGCTTATTTTGTGAGGCTTTGTAGCCTATTATCACGCTCATGCCAAAACTTGCAAGCTGCTTCTCCTGCTAGCATTCCTGCTGCCTTTAAATGTCTAACCACCACTATGATAGTTGCTGCACCACTGACTCCCAGACTGCATCGCATAGTAGCTTAGTTTACATTTTAGTGTAAAGCTTATATCTGACTGAAATTTTGAAAAGATGTCCATAACGCAATTACCCCACTTTCAGAGTTACTACCGGAGCAATTCGCGCGTACTATATATTGCAGGAACTGTGAATATGCTGCAGATATGTTTATTCGCACTTTGTCTATTTTTTTTTATCAGATGAGCCGAACTAGCTTTATAGTATATCTTCATGAGATTCTTGTGCTGGTTTTATGAGCCATAGATATCGTCATTTAATATGCCCTTGGATGTTCCAGGCAGCATGATTCTTAGTTTTAGCTGTTTCACATTTAAGGATCTAACTTTTGTACTTTACGGCAATTATTTGTCTGCACAGGGAGTAGAAAGCAATCAAAAGTTTGATCGTTCTGCACGTCCGAACCAAAATTCAACACCCTAGACGTCGATACCAGCACAGCAAGTGATTAACAGACCATGTAGTGCATTGATGCATCCAACAGCTTTTGCAATGTACTGCTGCTTTACCCTTTCAGCCCCAGCCTGTGACTGAGCATGCCCAAGCTGAAAAGAAATGTGTACGTTTTTCGTATTTTTGTGTTCACGCACTATTTACTCAGCACTGAACCACGACTTGAGAAGTTTGCGCATAACTAACTCCTCTCTTCCTGCATGGCATCACAAAACCTTTTCTAAACAAATCTGCACAATTACATTTTCATGCTTTTTCTCTTTCTTTTCTTTTTTTTTTTCTTAGTACATTTGAGAATGCAACTATTTATTATTTCAGAGTGAGAGACTAAAATGGTTTATTCATGGTTGATTTGTAAACCATTGTTGTTGCTCAACGGCTATGCCAGGGGAGGGGGCCAGAGATTTCATTCCTGGCAGCGGCCATATTTTGGTGGGAGTGAAATGCGAGATTGCCTGTGTACTTTGATATAGGTGCATGCTAGAGAATCCTGTGCCTTTATGGCCAGAGAAGTTGTAAATAAGCATACGATACTGCACTTAATGCCTGACCTATCAAGGGCAAAAATATCTTACTATTGTGCTAGTTTATGCTACTGCTGCAACGTTACTGCAGTACTGCACCATTTCTTTGAAAATGGTTCGATTTGTTTGTGTGTACTAAGGATTTCAAACTGAGTCATTGTACAGTGTAGTTTGCTTACTATCACAACCAGCAACTCACTGGTGGTGTGGACTGGACACAATATGTACTGCTATAACGTGCAGTGTCCACCAGCTTCTCATAGACGAGATTCATAGGTTATATTGGTTTTGGCTGGACAGCCTGCTGCGGTTGTGCTCACTTGCACAGAAGGCCTCCATAGAGTAATTCTCTAAGTCATAATAGCATCTTAAAACCTGTAACAACAGTATAATGCAGGATGAAGGAAAGGAAAATACAAAATGTTACTGTAACATTAATGTAATTAACAAGTGAAGTATATAAAGATATAGGTGCTCTGTACTTTGGTGTGCATGCATGTAACCACACATAGCAGACACATACAAGCAGCATACTATAAAAAGTGAATGCATTCACTTACAAGGAGTATTTTCAACCAGAATTTTATGACATCAGCCACGTAAATGTACTCTTGAAATGAACGAAGTTTATGCTGCTCGTTCTTCCCTGAACTCGTAATTTACGTATGCACTCTGGTTGATTTCAGTGACATGTTTGGATGGTCTGGCAAGTGTCATTGTCTTTATGCTTACCAATGATACTGGTACTATTTGCATGAGTGCACACCTGCAATGCATAATTATTGACAGAAGATGTGCATGTGTCGCACATCTCCCTCTGGTTTCGCTGTGATAAAACATCCCTTTATTTCTGCCTTCTACATAAATCACGTGTAAAAGCTTTTGCCACAGTGAATCTGTAGCACTTGAATTAAAGCTGGTAGATAATCTCTGCGTGTACCGAACTTAGTGCATCCATGTTTTCAGGGCATGTTGTCCGCTCTGTGTGCACCATGTTCTTGAGATCAAACGAAACATTTTCAACCCTTGCGTGACACACAGGACGCCAGCTCAAGCTGCGGCGGTGGATTCCTAAGCGACGACGACATTTGGGACATGGGAGTCGCCTCGAGCAACCCCTACGAGCCGGTGCGCTTCGACAACCAGTCGGGTGATGTTCGCTTTCAGGGATGCGCTCAGCCCAAGGCTTCAACACCGCTCAACATTGCCAGGAACAACCAGAAAGGCGGCAGCGTGCGTCATCGGAACAAGTGGGTGTTGTCGCAGATTATGGCTCTGCAGCTCGTAATTGAAATGGCATAAAAAACGTTCTCACGTCCACCTTCTTAGCCAAGCGACTTTGTGTTTCTCTGTAATACATTAGATTATGTATGTGTACTGCTATAGTCTTATGGCAATGACCCTTTGTGAGATTTGCCAAGGTTGAGTGACTAGAAACTTGACTGTAGGGTGTGCTTCACTTGACCACAATCTGCCAATGAAATTCATTGTTTCAGTTTTGGTACTATGGAGCTGAGTTGATACAGCACCATCGGGGCAGTGTTGTGTGGTACATGAAGATAGATTTAGGATAGAAGGCGTGTGTTAATATGCGGCCCAAAGCTAAAGATACCATGTTGCAGAGTGCTGCCTATGTGTAAATGTCAGGAAGTGTGTACCAGTAAAATAATTGCATACCAAAGGATGACCTAATGATTAACCTTTCAATAATTGCAGGTGAATTTTAGTACAGGATGTTACGTCACAATGTTTTTCGCAGTTCGATTAAATAATTTTTATATGTCCTCTTTTCTATGCGATGGGCCACATAATGTGTGTGCTCGATGAACTGTCTCCTTTTTTTTGTTCTCGTGGACTTAATTTTGAACACTTGCACTGTTACTTATTCCAGGAAAGTAAAGTCAGCTGAAAGTCCTGCTGCGCGACAGACAGACCGTAACCTGAGGGTGAACCCAAGTGTCAAGGCAGACGGTGGTTCCGGAGACGTCCAAGCATCCGTTAAGAACAATAACAACAACGTAGATGACAGAGCACCGCTGTCTGACGATTCCATCTCCCAAGAACCCGAAGGCCTGCTAGACTCGCTGTCCTACGAAGGCGGAGGAGAAGCAGCAACGCCGTGGGCAAATGACACCGTCTCTCTTCTTGCCAACTTTAGCATCGGCTCCCTGAGCGAACGCAACCGGCGTACGGAAGAGCTCATCTCGTCCCGCGTCGACAGCCAGGGTGAAGAGACCGATGACTTTTCCCTGGGTGGCATGGTTTCTGACTCCGCACTGCTACGGCTTCGCAATTCGCACTCTCACCAGCTTTCTGTGGACAGTGAGGCATCCGACTTGAGCATCTTTGAGAGGGCACAGGCACCCTTGGAAGTTCCCTGCGAGACTGTTGAGACCATCGACAAGATAGAGACCATCCTTCATGACACCAAGCAGGAGCTGCTTGACCTTGACGCAGATTTAGTCAGCCTCCGTGTGTTCCAGAAGCTCCCAGCAAATTATGACATCGTGCTCGACAAAAGCGCCGACGAATCCTGCATTCGCCGTGTCAGCATCCATGACACGGGGATACGCACAGACAGTGGCAGTGACTTTGGGAACTCTCTAGAGTCGGACAGCGAGAGGCTGGTCAGAGAATCGTCAGGGCCCAGCTTGGAATGGGACTCCTTGCCGATGTCGAAGCGTCCTGCAGAACTGCATCACGAGTCCGATTCCACGGACTTCGGTGCCTTCAGCGAGTGGTCTGAAAGCGACGATGGTGGCGCACCTCGTCCGAGCATGCTCGGCGTTGTACGTCGCCACAGCAGTGGCAACATTCACAGCAAGGGCACGCTTCGCGAGGAGATTCAGCGCATTCTCTACGCGGAGTCCGAATCCTGGAAGCGCAACCTGGTGCGGAGCCAGACTCTGCCGGTGGACCAAAGCTTGCCCGAGTCGGAACGGATCTGTGCAGCTCCGTTGTCAGCGACGCATGAGTCCCTCTCCCTGAACAAGATCACCACAGTTCCAGAGGAGAACACGCTCAGCCCAAGCAGTGTGTCGGACTTTGCTTCGCTAGCAGCAAGCAGTGATAGAGACGCTTCCATGGACACCAATGGAAACGACCTCATGGATGTGGAAAAGGATGACGAGGGATCCAGTTTCGAATCTGCTGAATCACCAATTTGTGTAGAAGACAAGACTACTCTGGCCGACTACATCTTTGGGCTTCGCCGAAAGAGGAAGCATCAGCCTGGAGATGGAATGGAAAAGGTAGTTTGTCTTCAGACCACTCATTATATTGTTGCTGTGTGTTTGATTTAATGGTTGCGGGTATTTCCATGTCATTTAGTTGATAATAAATGCCATGCAATATACCGATCCATTGCCCCCATCTACACAGACCCTCTTACCCCATTGTCTATGTATTTCTAGTTCTTGCTGTATTTACCAAAAACCCATCTTTTTGCAGAAAAGACTCACGCGTTTGTTTCAGAAGCGCATAATTTCTAATGTGCTTAGCGGTATTGGAGATGAGCTGGATGACCACCTCTCTGACATTGTCATCATGGCACCAAGGTTTCAAGCGAGCTTGCAGACAGAATGCACAGACATTCTTTTGTATCTGACACTGATGACTCATTTGACGGCTTCTAAAAGCAATCAGAAAGAATTTCATTCAATAAAATGTTTCAGATACAGCACACCCGGTTTTAGTTAACTTGGAGGGTGCCATTTTTGGCTGCCGTCTTGAACATTTGGACAGGTGCAAATGAGGGCTAGTTCCCCAACATTCACTTTTTTATTGCTATGCTGATTCAGGCAAAACGCGCTTGGTAGGTATGCTTGGTACGCTTGGTAGGTTTTATGAAACGGGTCATCAGTCCAGTTGGTGGGAGACCCTTCACTGGCTCCATTTTTTATTTTCCTCTCATTTCTATTCTTATTCTTTTTTTTTTTTTTCTGCTGTTCAGACCCTTGCAGCTGTACTTTCGGGACTGGAAGTGAGGTCACTACGAAGGATCAAGAATGACGGCTATGCAGCCATCCGAGCTGCTGGCTTCCAAGTTTTGGCATCTGGAGGATCCATCCTTAGTGGACACAGGGGTGCCAATGGTGTCTACCAGGTATGACTACATGCATCCCTTTGCCAATGCAAAAAAAAAAAATCTGTCAATGCGACAGAATCTGCTAAAAAAGATTGAGCCATTCCACTGTGTGAAAGCAGATGCCCACCAAAGCTGTAGCACACCACACAGGGTTAGACAGGGGTACGTGTATTTGTGTACGTCTTTTGGGATGGTTGTAACGATAGCTTTATGATAGAAAAAAAAATCGATATTTGGTTGCATTTGTATTGCCTGGACATCTAGCTACGGTAGTGTGTAAAAAGGATACGAAAGACAGACGGGAAAGAAGCAAGTACAGCATGTACTCGCAACTATTAATTATATAAGGTGAAAGCCTTAACTTGCATCTCTTTCATTTTGTATAGTGTACCAAAATTGGTGTGAAAGGCTACGAACATGTGATTAACATGACTAAATCATGACATCAACTAGACATGCTTGCCATTTACATGTCATGAGTCACTATAGCAGAACGTGACCGTCAGCGTGGCTGTGGTATCGATAATAAAAGGTAGCATAATGCACTCCTTATTCACATTGTATGTGCCAAAATTGTTGCATGGAGTGGTTCAAACAATTACCATGGCTTACAGGTAATGACATCAATAACTTTGCGTGCTTTCCATCCCACATCAACCACCAAGATAGATGAAATGATAACAATGCAATGTTGTGCATTTCGTACTACTATACAAGCAAACGTCGGCAAACAGATATCGTGTATTATGGATGTGCAGTCTGACTTTCACCTTCTGTTCCAAGTACATAACACTTGGCGAGTTTTTCGAAAGCACACGCGTCGCATTGTACCACAGCCCACAACCGTGTGCACTCACATCGGTGATGACAGTGTGCAACCGCAAAAAACAAAAAAATTGCATGCGACTCTAAATTTGGGCTTGGCAAGCACTGCAAACCAAAAATGTAGCTGTGTTGAAACTTAGCAAAGCCACACCTAACTTTTCTTGCTCTATATAAACCTCAAGGGCATAAAGAAACTATTAAAGCATCATTTTCCATGCAAATCAAGTATTTATTTGATCTGCACCGAGCTAATCATCACATTCACTCATTCCACTATCTTCTCTATGGCCTTCTTTCTCTATATCTCCTCCTCCTCTCCTACGTCCAGCTTCTCTCTCTGTGTACCTCTCTCTCTCTCGCTCATAGCAACTTGTGCTACAACCATCGGTACAGAGCAATCACATTGTTCCCATAAATGCATGCTCTGCAAGCTACGGTGCACAGCTTAGTGGTTGCAACACTTACCATAGGCACCCAAGTTTGAATCCTGCACTGTTAAGAAATTTAACTTTGTTTTATTTTGTTTGTCTTTTTCTCTCGCTCTCTTTGTCTCTTTCTTCCGCTCTCCGTACCTCCTTTCCTCATTTCACGCTCTCTGCACTTAGCTTGAAATTACGAACACCCAAGACCAGCCTAGTGAGGCTTTGACAGCTCCACTGCAAAACCAAGAAACAAAATTTGTTGCGCGTTTGCTGCCACAGTACTGCAATAAGAATTGGTCAGAAAATCAATTTCACTGTCACGTAGATGTTACGTCATAGCCATCACTGATCTCCCTCATGATCACAATTTCCATTTCCGTAAAAGATGATGGCAGTAGCAAAGACTGCCATGCACCTGTGTTCTGAGCACTGCTGTGCAATATGCAAATTTTCATTTCCATCTATTGAGCACTTACGTTTAGGTGATCCAAAATTTATGTAGTGACCCATTTGACCTGTGTACATGAGTCCACAATGAAAAGGAACCTAATAAACAAGCAGCCCCTTATGCTACACAGTACAGAAGGGGACTTGTGTTTAATTCTGAAAGTTTGCTTGTTCCCTCCTGAAGGTTTTCGTTCCAATTTCCTTTCAAATTTTCTAGATGTCTTCCTCGTTTGCTTAGGATTTACCTTGTACCTACTAGCCACATTTTTGAGGCCGTGAAGAAGCTTGTGTGCAAATAGGATAAGCATAGCATGTTCTTTTTCCACATGTTCTGCATTAGCCTGTCCTATGAATGTGCCACATATTACATGTTTGGGAGCAGATAGGTTTCCAGACGGCACTGTTCATGTGAATGTGTGAGAACCGATTAGGCAATCTTACGTACAGGGTTAGTCTTTCACTCTGCCTGCATCGAATTGCAGCTGCGACTGTTGGCAATCGAACCTGCACCCTCAAGTCTAGCAGCGCAGCACCTTAACTGTTAAACCAACAAGGGAGGCAGCTAATCGGAAAGTTATGCCATTCGAGTACCATGGCTTTGCCAGGGTGGCTTCACATCACTTACATGTTCGTGATTAATTTGGTAACAAATGTGATATTCCATGGCAGTCAGGTCTATATGTGTTGTGCTTGATTTAATGGTTGCGGGTATTTCCATGTCATTTAGTTGATAATAAATGCCATGCAATATACCGATCCATTGCCCCCATCTACACAGACCCTCTTACCCCATTGTCTATGTATTTCTAGTTCTTGCTGTATTTACCAAAAACCCATCTTTTTGCAGAAAAGACTCACGCGTTTGTTTCAGAAGCGCATAATTTCTAATGTGCTTAGCGGTATTGGAGATGAGCTGGATGACCACCTCTCTGACATTGTCATCATGGCACCAAGGTTTCAAGCGAGCTTGCAGACAGAATGCACAGACATTCTTTTGTATCTGACACTGATGACTCATTTGACGGCTTCTAAAAGCAATCAGAAAGAATTTTCATTCAATAAAATGTTTCAGATACAGCACACCCGGTTTTAGTTAACTTGGAGGGTGCCATTTTTGGCTGCCGTCTTGAACATTTGGACAGGTGCAAATGAGGGCTAGTTCCCCAACATTCACTTTTTATTGCTATGCTGATTCAGGCAAAACGCGCTTGGTAGGTATGCTTGGTACGCTTGGTAGGTTTATGAAACGGGTCATCAGTCCAGTTGGTGGGAGACCCTTCACTGCTCCATTTTTTATTTTCCTCTCATTTCTATTCTTATTCTTTTTTTTTTTTTTCTGCTGTTCAGACCCTTGCAGCTGTACTTTCGGGACTGGAAGTGAGGTCACTACGAAGGATCAAGAATGATGGCTATGCAGCCATCCGAGCTGCTGGCTTCCAAGTTTTGGCATCTGGAGGATCCATCCTTAGTGGACACAGGGGTGCCAATGGTGTCTACCAGGTATGACTACATGCATCCCTTTGCCAATGAAAAAAAAAATCTGTCAATGCGACAGAATCTGCTAAAAAAGATTGAGCCATTCCACTGTGTGAAAGCAGATGCCCACCAAAGCTGTAGCACACCACACAGGGTTAGACAGGGGTATGTGTATTTGTTTACGTCTTTTGGGATGGTTGTAACGATAGCTTTATGATAGAAAAAAAAATCGACATTTGGTTGCATTTGTATTGCCTGGACATCTAGCTACGGTAGTGTGTAAAAAGGATATGAAAGACAGACGGGAAAGCAAGTACAGCATGTACTCACAACTACTAATTATATAAGGTGAAAGCCTTAACTTGCATCTCTTTCATTTTGTATAGTGTACCAAAATTGGTGTGAAATGTTACGAACATGTGATTAACATGACTGTAAATCATGACATCAACTAGACATGCTTGCCATTTACATGTCATGATTCACTATAGCAGAACGTTACCGTCGGCATGGCTGTGGTACCGAAAATAAAAGCTAGCATAACTCGCTCCTTATTCACAATATATGTGGCAAAATTGCTGCATGGAGTGGTTCAAACAATTAACATGACTTACAGGTCATGACATCAATAACTTTGCATGCTTGCCATTCCACATCAACCACCAAGATAAATGAAACGATAACAGTGCAGTGTTGTGCATTTCGTACTATACAAGCAAACGTCGGCAAACAGACATCGTGTATTATGGATGTGCAGTCTGACTTTCACCTTCTGTTCCAAGTACATAACACTTGGCGAGTTTTTCGAAAGCACACGCGTCGCATTGTACCACAGCCCACAACCGTGTGCACTCACATCGGTGATGACAGTGTGCAACCGCAAAAAACAAAAAAATTGCATGCGACTCTAAATTTGGGCTTGGCAAGCACTGCAAACCAAAAATGTAGCTGTGTTGAAACTTAGCAAAGCCACACCTAACTTTTCTTGCTCTATATAAACCTCAAGGGCATAAAGAAACTATTAAAGCATCATTTTCCATGCAAATCAAGTATTTATTTGATCTGCACCGAGCTAATCATCACATTCACTCATTCCACTATCTTCTCTATGGCCTTCTTTCTCTATATCTCCTCCTCCTCTCCTACGTCCAGCTTCTCTCTCTGTGTACCTCTCTCTCTCTCGCTCATAGCAACTTGTGCTACAACCATCGGTACAGAGCAATCACATTGTTCCCATAAATGCATGCTCTGCAAGCTACGGTGCACAGCTTAGTGGTTGCAACACTTACCATAGGCACCCAAGTTTGAATCCTGCACTGTTAAGAAATTTAACTTTGTTTTATTTTGTTTGTCTTTTTCTCTCGCTCTCTTTGTCTCTTTCTTCCGCTCTCCGTACCTCCTTTCCTCATTTCACGCTCTCTGCACTTAGCTTGAAATTACGAACACCCAAGACCAGCCTAGTGAGGCTTTGACAGCTCCACTGCAAAACCAAGAAACAAAATTTGTTGCGCGTTTGCTGCCACAGTACTGCAATAAGAATTGGTTCAGAAAATCAATTTCACTGTCACGTAGATGTTACGTCATAGCCATCACTGATCTCCCTCATGATCACAATTTCCATTTCCGTAAAAGATGATGGCAGTAGCAAAGACTGCCATGCACCTGTGTTCTGAGCACTGCTGTGCAATATGCAAATTTTCATTTCCATCTATTGAGCACTTACGTTTAGGTGATCCAAAATTTATGTAGTGACCCATTTGACCTGTGTACATGAGTCCACAATGAAAAGGAACCTAATAAACAAGCAGCCCCTTATGCTACACAGTACAGAAGGGGACTTGTGTTTAATTCTGAAAGTTTGCTTGTTCCCTCCTGAAGGTTTTCGTTCCAATTTCCTTTCAAATTTTCTAGATGTCTTCCTCGTTTGCTTAGGATTTACCTTGTACCTACTAGCCACATTTTTGAGGCCGTGAAGAAGCTTGTGTGCAAATAGGATAAGCATAGCATGTTCTTTTTCCACATGTTCTGCATTAGCCTGTCCTATGAATGTGCCACATATTACATGTTTGGGAGCAGATAGGTTTCCAGACGGCACTGTTCATGTGAATGTGTGAGAACCGATTAGGCAATCTTACGTACAGGGTTAGTCTTTCACTCTGCCTGCATCGAATTGCAGCTGCGACTGTTGGCAATCGAACCTGCACCCTCAAGTCTAGCAGCGCAGCACCTTAACTGTTAAACCAACAAGGGAGGCAGCTAATCGGAAAGTTATGCCATTCGAGTACCATGGCTTTGCCAGGGTGGCTTCACATCACTTACATGTTCGTGATTAATTTGGTAACAAATGTGATATTCCATGGCAGTCAGGTCTATATGTGTTGTGCTTGCATTTCAGCGGTTCCATGACGCGTCTGTGGGGAGCAAGACCTGGCTCGAAGGCTGGGCCTTCCACCACAGTCTGCAGTACACCCAGGCTTTGCAGGGCTTCTGGGAGTGCCTATCGTCACTACAGGACTTGGTAAGACAGACTGCATATTGTATTAATCTACAGACTGCATATTGTATTAATCTGGAGACTTGTACTCTAGAGATCTATACAGAGAAAATGTTAGTTGTAGTTTGCATACCACATTTTTTGTCTTGTAAGACGCCCCTGAATATAAATCTCACTCTCAGCTGCAACCCACTGAAGATCTACAAGATCCTTGCATATTTCCGTGAAGCCACCTTTTTGTGTTGGTGTGAAGCATTGCATTGAAGCCAATTTACCCACTGTAATTGGCGTAACTCGTGCCTGACTTTAGCTTCGAATTTATCACGTCTTGTTTGGGTTGCAAGTGAGAAAATCCAGTAATAAGTCAACTATGCTTGCTGTGGGTTGGTCTTGCCTTGAGAAGGCTTCAGAATGAAGGTTTAAGTAGACAGCGTATCCTTTCCACATACTCATGTTGCATTATAGATTGCGACAGTAACTGCATTGGGAGGTTTATGTGCATTTGCTTGGGCGTGAATCCTTGATGAGGTCGGGGTTTTCAAGCTCATGACAGGCTGTGGTGGTGCATGTGAAGGCATGGTTATTTTTTATTGCTAAGGTTAGATAGACTACATTATGTTCTAAATGAGCCAGAGATTCAGGGAAAGTTTAGCGATGAAATAATATATGGTTTCAAATTTAGAACTACAGAAAGTTGAGCTACTTAATCAGGATTAATCCTAGGAGAAAGCTTTGTATGCAGAGATGGTATGCACGAATTGCGCCAAAACTAGAAGCTTGGTGGGCTGTGTTTATTGATGGGTGGACCATACAACTTGGAACTGAAAGGGTCGCCTCACTCATTTGCATTACCAGGAGGATCAGTTGCGGTTGACGGCCACTCCGGAGGCATTGCTTGCCAGTAAGCTCAACGAAGACCCCGTGCTTGACGCGAAGCTCGTGGAGGCAGTGAAAATCGTCATGCTCAAGTCTGCCCTGGAGCTGTTTGCAGCTCAGAAGGATAGCGACACCCCTTGCCCCTTGTTCACTACAGTGCTGTTTGCACAAGTCACGCCGACCTCCACGGAGGAGTACTTGGTCAGCCATGTCAGCCGGCTTGGCAAAAGTCGGGCAGTGCCAGAGGTAAGACATTTTATGTGCACTATCATCAGTTTCAAAATAGAAAATTTTTTGGTTGACTGGAACATGAATACAATTCTTTCCATGACGAGTTCTACGACTAAAAATTATAGAAAAATACTGAATTTAATTAAAAAGTTGGCTCAGTATATGATTCTGCAGGCCATAAAATGGCCAAAAATATTTGTGAAAGCTATTTTTTTTGTAAGCACGATGTATATTCTTTTTTATAATTGCGACGAATGTTTTTCACTAGAATGCCTGTCACATGTGCTATGGCATGATGCGTGGCTGCCGTGAGAACTAATACAGCGACACTGCCTTCATCAGATTTCGATTGTTCTTTGAATGCTTGCTCCAGACTCAAATAAGAGTTACTTTATTGCTGCCAGCCTAACAAAAATTTCCAAAAGAAAACTCCTTCTTTATTTGCTGGAGTGCAGGTGTTCGTAACGGCATTCTTAAATTCTGGTTGCTGGCATGAGAAATACTCCTAATCAAAATTGAGCATATTCTTTTACCCGTTCCATCTGTTTATGCCACGGGAACTTGCACTCTGAATCAGGGTAGCACTGCTGGATTACACCTTTCAGTTTTCACATGAGAGCCATGGCCACTTTAGCTAAATGGATGAGCGAGCTGTGAGGAACAGATGCTACAAAAAAGTGGCGTACAATGGGGCGAACTAAATCTCTACATAATCCGGGCTAAAGTGTTGCCTCGAGGCATTGTGAAGTGGCACGTTGCACTGTATCCTTGGTGACACGCGCGATGAGCTTTCGCTTCCACTCTGTTCTCAGGCTGACCTCTACCTGTTGGGCTACGCCCTGGGGACTACCCTGACTGTTGTGCGGCCAAGTCGAGGGGGCGACGAAGACTACGTGAGCCGCTACCCAGAGTGGCAAGTCGGCAGTTGGCCAGAGGCTGTGCTCATTGAACACGAGGGACGCTACTGGGCTTGTGCAACGTGACTCTTGCTGCCTTCTAAACGAGCGCTCTGATGGCTGCTGTGCCACTTGAACTCTTGCCAGCGGTAGCAAAATTGGCACGTGCAGTGACTGGACTCTCTTCTGTGTACGCTTGTGCAAGTTGATGCTGGCTTGGAGTGTCTTCTCCACAGCTCCTCTGCGTCTTGGTAGCGCTGCGGTGCCCGTGTTGGCTCCCGGAGACATTTCCAGCAAGCGGGCAACGCACAAAACCACTTCCGCCAAGACAATGCATGACGCACGCGAGGGACGCAGAGGAGCATAGCTGACATGAACTGCCAGCCCAGGCGATTCAGTTACCACCTTGTTTTCGTTTTTTTGCTGCCTGATATGTAATGTTTCCTGTTGTTTTTAATCATTTTTAACGCATCAGCAGTGCAGATGGGAGCATAGGCTAGAAACTGCACTTCATCTCCGCAGCTCTGCAGTGCTTGAGGCTGCAGGAAGACTGTTCTGTTCCTCCGTGCAGGGAGAGGGTTCTGCATACAGGCGAGCGTACTGGTAGCTACATTGATCTGTGGTTACTGACATGTGTACTGGATTTGAAAGCTTTCATCACCTCTTCCCCAGTAGAAGAGAGTGCGGTGCAGCACTCGATTCGAGTGAAGGCTTCCAATATATGTGCGCTTAAGTTTAATCTGCTAACTTGGGTTTAAGGTTCCATGCTTAAACCTAAGCCAGCAGGTGAGGCTCAAGTTCTTGAAACCTTATCTGGGTGCACTTAAGGTTTCAGATGACGTGGCTAGGTGATGCCAAAGAGTGCATAAGCACGAGACTCTATACGACCCTGCGCTTATAGCTTGTTCTCGTCGCTACCACGTTGCACAATTTAAGGGAAAGGACATTTCACCTGGTATGGTGCTGGCTTTTCCCAGTACCAGGGTGTGTGCGAGATGTATTTTTCTGTGTTGTACCTCCAGTGCTTTGCGCAAAGCGTTTGAAAGGTGCACACAATGGTAAGCATGCTTTAACATTCTAGGGTAAGAGAATGTATATAGGTTTATGTAAAAGCACCATTAGGTACGGCACGTGGCATGCACAGCTGTTGTATTTTCCCAGCACTTATAACTGCGACTAAAACACAGCACCTGGCAGAATTCGCACCAAGCCAAGCCAATATGCTTCGGCTTCACAAAGGCATTAGTGCGAGTGGTTTCACCAAAGGAATGCAAGAAAGCAAGCTGCTTAATTTGATGCACTCCCAGTGTACTGCCCGTGTTGCCAAATGTGGCAGAAATGCCTGCTGCTGTCTGACTTTGCACATGACCCTGAAAGCGCAGCCTCCGTAGTACAAAAGTTTTGTTGAAGTCGTTTCTAGGAGTGTCTATGCAATATTGTTGGTGTACCAAATAGCCTTTCATCCAGTTCTGCTCCCCCCCTCTATGTGAGATTTAACATGTGGAGGGACCTGTATGGCTGGATGGTAGTGCTGCTTTTTTTTTTTTTCTTATAAGCACCACTAACACGGTGTTCTTAAGGAGAATGTACAATATTATTTTTACTTGTTTTATAGTTAGTAATGTAAAGTTTCTGTTGAGAAGTTCTGCCTGCCCAAGGCTTCTAGGACACTCCATTTAAGCTTGCCGAGTTGCTGTCGTTCCAGGAGGTAGCATTCAGAAACAGTGTCACTGCCAAGCCTTATCGAGAAATGCTGTTCCTTATGCGTTTTTCTTTTTTTTTTTCTTGCAAGTGCAATTTCTGCCTTTAGCATAGAGTAACTGTGCAGCCTGTTTTGTGTGCGTGCGTAAGGTGCTTGGAGAAGCAACCAGTGTCAAAGATGACGCGAGCATACAGAAAAGAAGTTTAATCATGTTTCTTGATGCCGCATACTTGCCTTTTCTAACTGCAACATATCGACTTTCGCAGCCAGCGCATTTAGTGAGGTGTAGATGCCTGCTGTTATAACGAGGCACGGGTTTCGCACACTAGGGTTAACAGAAAAGGCCCAGTGGCTCAACTTTTCGCAAGCGTTGCTGTGCTCAGTTTGCATGGAAATGCCTGATGGTACACCAACGATATTGCAGGTAAAGCAACACACTCTGCTACTGTTTGTTGCAAAATCAAAACCCTGTGGCAGCTCACAGCATCATACTACTGCATCAATGAAGTGCTGTGTATGCTAGCACAGCAAGAGAGGATATGATGTAGCAGCAGAGCACTTTTACTCAATGCATGTCCTTCGCAAGAGTTTGTTCCTGTAGCTTCAGTAGGTATGCTCACTAACCCTATTGAACATGCACAACAGGCAATAATCTTGTTCCACTGGACCTCTCTCCCATCCTTTGCCAGCTCTTCCTCTCTACGAATGCGCACAGCTCCACATAATGCTAAGTGTTCTTAAATATTGTCCCACTCTGTGCACTTTGAGCATGCAAGTAGTACAGAAATCCTTGCACGAGGTTGGTCGATACAATAACTCTTTTCGGTGATCCCTTGTAAGCAGTTGCATTACTGTGAACATTTGTAATCTATTGAAGCAGCGATGTAACAATTCACGACCTGCTGAGGAATGTGAAACTGCTTCTGTCGGAAGTACATAGCACTGCCTATACTTTTGAGGACTTGGCAAAAAAAAAAGAAAGAATGTTGCACGAGGCGAAATGTTATAAACTAAGGCGTTCTTCCAAATGCAATACTACTGCTGCTGCTTCTTTCCTTACCTTGGCAGAGAAATGTGGCCTTTGCCACAGGCTGGCCCCCTTCGCTTGTTTCAAAATGTGGTTGTGTCTGTGAAGCCCAACATAACCGTGGTTGTTCAATGCACTGTGGGGTGGCTGAGGTGTACTGCAGTGCTGTAGGAAAACCTGCGCGCAAGGAGGGAGTGCTCGCACGCACAGCTTTCTGCACTCGTAACACCGTGATGCACAAATACATGCTGGCTTAAAAAAAAACACTACAGTGGACGGTGTCTAGCATGTTTTATAGCTTCATGATCTGTAAGCGAAATGTCATACTCATCGGTGTTGTGGTAGAACTGAAAAACCAGTTACACTTGGAAACTGCCTGTAATGGCACTGGACGAGAAGATTTAGACTTGCACCTCTTTAGAGACTGAGCGTCCGTTTCTGGATAGATAAGTATCGATCTGGCTCCGATGCGACTGTGTGGACTGTAGTCTCTGAAAACTGAGATTATGGCATGGTGTTTCTGAATCTCAGTGATGCGTTCGAATTGTGTGAATAACTGGGGGTACTAGCGGGCAGCCTTGGTGTTGCGTGTTGCACTGCACTGGAAAGGTGCTTATCTGTACGCTCGTCACGCTGCTTTACGATGAAGCCGTACAAATACCTAAAACAAACAAGACACACACTAAACATTCCTGCTCTTACGCACATTCAACGCACACATACATTCCTCCTTGTAAATGAGTGCGTTCCTATTGGTCGGCGACCTCAACGTTTTATTCCAGTGTGATCAAACTTATGCTCACATGTTTCTGTTATGCATGACGTTTTCTCCTCATTCACTTGTGATTTTGCACTGTCATCTATCGTCCGAGCTTTTCAGCACGAGTTATTGTATTCTTTGTTCATCGGTACCTTAAGCAGAGTGACCATGCCAAAGGTTTTGGTGTTTGGAAGATTGCTGGCTGCCGTGTTGGGGGTTCATGCACCCCATTGTGTGAAGGATAGCAGTTTGCCGTGCCGATAAGGAAGGTGAGGTACAGTGGCCATTCCAGCTAAACTGGCGACTAATATCTGCACCCATTTCATACATAAGCGATGTCTTTTCAGGGAGAGTTCTTTCAATACTAAGCTTGGTCTCTGTGTTTGGCTGTTTAGTCCAGAATTATTCTGGAGTGCGAGATACTTGTCACATTGCCATACTGAAAAGGTGATTTTCGTCAAAAAAAATCAGAGCGCCAGCTGTTATGACAGCACCAGCAGGTCAGCAGTTTAGCAAGAAAGGTCATTGTACCGAACTCCCCCATTGCCACAGCATTCCACATTCAGCTAGGTCATGCAAACCTTGTGACAGGCGGTGGACACTTCAAGGGTTGCGCTGTGTCAACATCTCATAGACTGTTGCGAAGTACTTCAGGTGAGCAACAAGCATGCCGAGAGTTGCTGTTGGTCGAGTGCTTGACCATGTACAGTTTCAGCGTGTACAGGCATAGTGAGAGACCCATTATTTTTGAGCCATGTCGCCTGACATGTATGTATGGCTATTATTAGCATTGTAAAGTCATGTAAAGATACTAAGAGTTGAAATTCCTTGCACTATGTAAGCAATGCTGTTGCCCTGTTTTGGGTGCTTGTTGGTGAAGCATGCCATAGGCATGCAAGAGATGGCATGGGGAAAACAATGTGTAATATATGTAGTAAACATAAACGACCCCGTGTGCTCCTTTAGTTGATGACTGCTGACATGTTCAATGAATGTACGCACATGTTGAAGGGCATTCAAGAATGTAACGTACGAGGGCAAGCATATGAACATTGCATCTTGGAAGGTCATGTGCCTGTGAACACAGTCCACGCTCTTCCAACGGGCCAGCAAGCAAGAGTTACCCTACATTGCTATTTTGTGAAAAGTGCCTTTAGATGTGAAATTCAAAGCAAGATGTAAATATATAAAATGTTCATGAAATCCATGTTCTTGTCTCTTGTGTCTGTATTGAGATAAACAGTGTAAGAGGTTTCTGCAAATGTGACTTGTTCCAGCTCCAGGCCTGGTTCAAGAATGCAATATAATGATTAGTACAGATTTCCCTAAATGCTATCCTGGCTTCCTTTAACACCCTTGTGGTCTTGCAATATGACTACTTCCAACAAAATGCTGTCTTGTACATGGAATCGCTGTGACTTGACCCCTCCCTTTCGTTGTGACTATTCATGCAACACGAAGACCTGCTGTCTTGGCAACTAGAAATATGCATTTGCCTCAGAATGTAGATGAATATGGTAAGTAATAGCACTGCTAATTGGGCTAGTTAGTAGGGATTCATGATTATGAGACGGTGCTGCACATAAAAACAAAAATACAATGAAGCTCAGAAGATGAACAAAGAAACAAGTGCGGTAGAGTGCAAGAGCATAACTGAAAGATTATTCACATTGTACTTGTGCTTTGAATGTAATCATTTAAGTATTATAACAGTCAAATGAAGCCGAATAACACTGAGAGAAGGGCATACATAGGCACAATGAAATCGCCTATGTATTTCTCTGCAAGACAGCTTCAATAATCCCCAACAAAAGCAAAATTGTCATCTTCACGCTACAAATGGAAATGTGACAATTCCTATAAGCTTTTACATATCCTTGACAAATATGCACAAAATGCATCAACTGGTGATACTTGACATATCAGCCTCCTTTGGAACATGCTAAATTTACATTGATCAAATTCCAGTAGTACATGCCAAAACCATGTTGTAACTATGAAGTGGGCAGTTGAACTTTGAACCTGGGTTTCTTTAACGAGCACCTAAATGTAAATAAACCTGCATTCTTGCAATATCCTCGCATCCAGGGATTTACGCACCCCGCCCCCACCAAAGGTTTCCCATCTAAGCAATAACTGTAGATTACACCCCCCTTGCATCTGGTACCACCAGCCCAAAATCAAAATTCTGGATAAACCCCTGCCCACATTAAAATGCGGAAATCGAACGGGCAACCTCTTGCTTATCAGCGCAGCGCCATAGACCATCAGCCACGGCGGGTCATGGTCAAGGAAGAAGCATCTGGGCACGGTTTAGGTTGGTAAAAACACAACAGTTTTTGTCCTGTACGCCGTGTCAACCATGTTATCTTTACTGTACATCGTGCCACACGCGCGCGCCCTAGCACTCAATAGTGGTCACATCTGGAACTTCCTTACAGCCCCAGTCTAGACGGCGACAAGTATTCAACTGATAGTCGAGGAAGACGGGAGACTGACAACCAACAAGCTCTAAAAGCGGAAGCGCAAAAATGCGCGTCAGCAGAGTAGGGATGGTCGATCAAAGTTTTTAATCGATTAATCGTTAATCGTTCATCGATTTAGCCATTCATCGATTAATTGATTTTGGTGTAATGTTTTAATCGATTAATCGAAATTTTTTATAGGTGCTTGAAAAATGATGCCTTGTTTTTGAGAAGCGTTGCTTGTGTTTGATAGCGACACAAGTATTTATCCGACGCGCTAGAGATCACATGTGCGCATTAGCGGCTGCGTGAAAATTCGCACTTTCGCCCACTGAACACAGGGAGCCCGTCGTCTTTTGATGATGTCAAGGATCCAAAATTCCGTGGGTGGTCATGATCCACGGACAATTCGGCAGCAGGTCGTATTTTCTCGAAGTCTGCCTACTAGAGCGAACCGAAATTGGAGGCGCTTTCGGCGACCACACTGGTTGGAAAGTCGCACCGGAAACTTGCGGTGTGGCCGAGGGCGAGGAAATTCCGAGAAAGGTAAAAAAAAAAAGCAGACGAGGACTAAAGGAAAATTAACGACGCTCGCTCTTGTAGGGACGGCAACAATTTTCGGTTTGTCCATTAGATATTGTGGAAGCCCTCGATAATACTATAACCATGAACTGACGTGATCTCTCCCTTGTGGTCCCTTGTGGTCACTCATGCTAGATTGCACAGCAGCATACCGGTCTCAAAGCGGCGATCAGTGCAGGGCATCTGCGGGAAATATAGTGATATGAGTTTTTCCTCCCGGCTAGAATAAACGGCAGCTGTGCCAGTATACTGCAAAGGCTTCACCTGGTCGCCGACTTAGCTCGGCGCTACACGCACCTTTTCAGTCGCGCGTACAGCTCGAACTGTGAACGCTGTCTATTGTATCAGAGATTAGAACACATAGTATTTCGCGACTGTCTTCAGTTCGTGCCACAGCAGTAGACGGCGGCCTCTAGGCTGGCTGACATGGGAGTACAAGCAACGGTTAAAAGCTGTATTTCACTCGAAATGGGCGACCATACAGGATTACCAAATGCTACAAGGTCCTTTTTTTGAATAGAAGTGGATTGGATACGAGACGTTTGGTATACCAACGTGCAAAGTTGCGCATTATGAAGAGCGACTATTAGACTTAAATATAGTGGTTTCTCTCCAATATGCGACTGTTAGACCTTTTTCATAATCCTCGAGCGCGTTTTCCTGCACAGCATATTCGCCCTACTAATGGTGGCCCCTGTCACGTTACAAGGGGAGGCGAGGTCCCAGTTACACGTGCTGGGGTTTGACTACTATGAGTGTTTATGTCAAGAGAGCTGAGCCGACATTTTCCGCGTCATACCACGCTGCTTTGCAGAAATGAATAGCTGCCATAAGTTGGGCTAACCGCATTGCAGGGAAACTAGCATTACAGTTATCAAAGGGTGTATAGGCGTTAAGGCGGACAGATAGGCTAGTTGGTATCAAGCGTAATGAAATATGATTACTAGCGTCCATGTCCCCTTTGCGCAAGCAGTCATGTCTGATTATGTATATACGGATCATTCATTCTTATCCCCATCACCATGCTTCATTGCTATTTTCCCTTGCTGCGTTGTCCCCAGAGTAGAGTAGAAGGCCGGGGCGTACTAGATCAGGCTAGCCTCTCTACCTTCCAATAGATTATCTCTCTTTCTTTCATTGGTGACAAACAATCTTTGTTTCGCTAAGGAGTAAAATACAACGGCAATAAGAACTGAACCGGTCAAGAAATAAGCAGCGCATATTACAATGTGGCACTTACGCAAGAAGCAAGTAAAATCTGGGAGTTAAATAAAACGGCGTAGGCGACGGAGATCGGCAAGAGTTCATTTCTATCTCTATGGGGTATGGCCGCCTGCGGCTCCGGGCTCCCTCTACTTGCGCAGAAATATGCGCTCGACATCTGCGTCTTGGCGTCGCGCGCCTGCGGCAATCATGCGCTCCGGCCAAGGGGCGGTGCTGGGGTTGTGGGGAGGGTGGGGGGCGTAATCGATTAATCGAAGAGCTTTAATCGATTAATTCGATTAATCGAAAGGGCGAAATCGATGACGATTAATCGATTAACCATGTACATTTAATCGATTAATCGATTAATCGTTCATCGATTTTACCATCCCTACAGCAGAGTCAGCGCGGTAGTGTACTGGTTACGGTGCTCGGCTGCCACCGAAAAAGCGCGGGTTCGATCCAGGCCGCCGTGGTCGCGAATTCGATGGAGGCGAAAACGCCAACGGCCCGTGTACTGTGCGACGTCAGTGCACGTTAAAGAACCCCAGGTGGTCAAATTTTCCGGAGCCCTCCACTACGGTTTTTCTCTCCTTTTCATCTCTTTCACTCCCTTTCCCCTACCCCCAGGGACGCTTAGCCGTGCTCCTTTACATGGGCTGCAGAAATTAGCGTCCTTTCCTTAACCGAACCACTATCATCATCAGTAGACGAAGACGTTGAAGCCTCGATTCGCACGCATTCACGCGGGGAACGTGCCTGCTGCCAAGAATCGACGCCAGGCAAACCGCAAGCAGTGAACGCTTTATAACTACAACAGCGGAGGAAACGGTAAGGTTCTCTAGAGTGGCGCGCGCCACCAGCAGGTAGACGCAACAAACAGTTCAGTCGTTCCCAAGCCAAGGGTCGATTCGGTTTTTGCGCAACGTGAACTGGATCCGCCGAGCCATGTCTTCGTCGTAGATTGCCTTGCAGATCTCGTAGTTGATTCGCCGTCGCGTTTTCGTCGGCTTCTCGTAGTATCTCGTGAGTCTGTACCGATCGAAGATGCCCTCCATACCTAAGATGCTGGGTGAGAGTGAGAGAAGGGCATGCGACAAGATGAGTCGAGGCATCACGGCTCGTACTTCTACAATTATGAACGATACGTGTATCTTGTGAAAAATTGAAGTTCTATAATCATACCGAGACATAATGTTTGCCCAAAGCTGGTAGCATGCTCACCGGTTTAGTACCCGCAGTGCCTCTTCGACTTGGTTGTTCTGGACGAGAACAGTGCGAGCGACGAAAAGCTTGTGACGCATGCTTGATGTACGATGGCACCTTACGCGTCTTCTGTTAAACTGCGGCGTAAATTTCGTACGCTGCTTCTGAACTCGCAGTAACTCAAGGACGGTCACTTTCATGCGCAAATTCTGGGCGCCGCCATGACACTTTCTTCCCCCTCTTGCGTGACGCCGATGTTGATTGTGCTGCCGGCGAAAAACGTGTCACTAAACGCCTTGACAAATAATAAATAGTGTCCGATTTAATGTCCTGCGCACGACTTCTTTCGTGATTTTGCGTGCTTTAAAAGGTGAATATAAGTTTGAAAGCTAGAAATACGTCACTGCCGCCATGTTATAGCAGTCACTTGCAGCAGACGACATGCGAGAGCAGTTGACGCGGGATATTCAGTGGAACGCCATTAAAAACCATGGTTTTTCTTTCCTCCATGTTAAAACCTCTCATAAACTACGCACGCAGATGTACTGCGTCGCAGTGTGGTTACATGCGAGCAGTGGACGGCAAGATGTCGTAATAAAGGGCTCGCCCGAGTCCTTTATTAAACCACTTTCATGCCAGGATAGAATGCTTTCGCTCCGCAAGCTGACCTAGTCACGCTTTAAAGCTGACGTCACTGCTTTTAGAACAATAGAAGCACCTTGTCTGCTATGTGGAAAGCTAGCATCCGCCCTTCGTGCCTGTCGTCGCAGCGGATGCGGCTCGGTTAAGTCTCTCGAACGACGACACGTCAATCATCATTGGAGGAGCCCGTACGCGCGCTTACGTAGGAGAACATCCGCGCTTTCGTTGCGCGAATCCCGGGGGCACAACACGAAACAAGTGTAAAAAGTGAGCGGGGTGAAGGCTCGGAGCTTGTCTGTGCTGTTAGTACAGAAACTCGGCCGACGTGGCTGACACAAAAGTGACACGCATACCAACTCGTTATTTAGCACTCACATGTTGTGGCGCCATCTGTTAGGCAAAGAAATACTATAACGTTGACATTTTTGTCGTATGTTTTGTAGAGCTCACCTGTGATGCGCTCGTAGATGACGGCTTTAATGCTTGGTGGAATATAGTTTCTCAGGCAAGGCGATTGCCTTTTGTGGTAGCGGGACTTGCGCAATTAATGAGCTCCGAGCGAAAGAAAGGCCGGAAAGGATGGACGGGCCGTCTAGCCAGCCCGGAACCGTACTATTGATTCTTTCCTCTGACCTGGGACGTGCCGCATGCTGACGTGCGCGCATGCGCGCGCACGGTCGGGAGAGAAAGGAGGCTCGAGTTGGCCTTCACCACTGGGCAAGCTCGTCTCGTGGCGTAGCCGGAGCCGATAGGAGCACTTTGAATGAGGTGGGCGCGTTGACGTGTGTGTAGGGAGACCAGAACACAAAAACTCGCGGAAACCTTTGTACTCTGAACCTTTTCTTTTCTTCTCCCCTGTAGAACAATAGTCAAAATGTCCTCTTCGTAACACTGACCGCAACTCGTCGTCTCTTATTTTGTTCCGTCATGTCTCTCAGCTGGTACTCGCCGATCTTCACAAGGGTCCCAGACAAGGACGCTCCGAAGACATCGCCTCGACACATGTTTCGCGACTACAGCAACCCTCAACGGAGGTCACTGGATAGATCAGGTGCATATTATAATAGATCCGTTTTGCACATATACAATCTTGCTTTTCCAAGCTTGTTGATATCTTCTGGTGCTCTCTCTCTCTCTCTTTTTCCCTCGAAATGTTCTCGGTCCTCGGCGTACAGAACTCTGATCGTGAGCGCCTAATACATGTATTTTCCTACTCATTGGCAAATGCCCTTGTATCAGCATCTTTGGTCCTGTCGAAGACCAGAATATGTGCCAGACCATACGATCTCATTGATCGGCTCTCTTGAAGCGAACGAAAAAAAAAAAAAAACAATGTAGGTCACGAAAGCCGCCAACAGTTGCTCGCGCTAAATCGTCGTATTGTAGTAGCAGGTACCTGCTAGCTATAGGGCATTATAAGCTTGTACTGCTGTTGTAAGCCCGCTGTTGAATTCTGTATCTATAGGCACTCCACATAACTTAGATAACTTAAGGGAGTGGGTTCGCTTCGGTGCTATCATATCAACTCCGATATTATATCGCCGGCATATGATATGTCAAAAGAGAGAAACGCTGAAAATGCTGGTCCAGAAGGGCCGACTAGGCACCAGTGCACCGGATATGCATGACATTCCGTTTCTAACGGAGCCGATATGATCGCTCATTGGTTAATTACGAAAATCGAACGGGTTCAATGAACCGCTGTTGTTGACGCGACGTGCATGGAGGAATTCGGACACGCCCACTGCGTTTAAAAAGGGGAAAAAAAAGTTCGTTGCGGACACTTTTACGGCACTGGTTGCCATAGAGAAAATAATTTTACTTTATGCATATTCACATCTCTGATGTAGTGAATAGTACAATCGAAAAGCAAGACCGTGCGCTCGGTTTCCTAGTAACAGATGAACAAAACGAGGTCACGTGTCTCCTCGTTTGGTTTACCCTTAAGTAACCACTCGCACTTAAGTACTCACACTTAAACTTAAGTACTCACACTTAAGTATACCCTTAGGTGTGAGTGTTGCAGGTGATCGTATGCGTGTTGGAAGGTTAAAGTTGACAACACTGCGACGTCTTGTGTGTTTGCGTTTGCCTCGTTTTTATGAGCGTGTAATCTCTCTCCTCAAGGCAATGAAGAGGCCTGGACCAGGAGCGAGTCCAACGTGGTGTCGGCCCGGCCATTTCCGGGACAGTCGGAGGTACGTTGAGAATCGTACATACTATACGTACGCTAGGCGTGTAACAAGTGCCGTACTGGAATACGATGCAAGAACGCTCTATGCGTTTAGCCTGCAAGGTGCGCGCGTGACGCTACGATATAAGCGGCACGATTGAAACTAGCGTCCCGTGCACGGAAGAGCGCACGCTTTCTTTTTAGTCGGGAACGAGGTTCACGATCCCGGTCACGGTATACATTCGGAATCACGCGCGCGAAAGTTTCGAAAACGTAGCCGGACTTCCCGGTCCTCTCCTATTATTGTGCGTGTACACCATTGCGAGAACTTTTTAATTGTCGTTTAATACGGCTGTACGCATAATGCGAACGCGAGTGTGCGCGCCTTTTGTTACGTCGGGCGCGTTTTCGCTATATCGAAAGTTCGCTACAACGTGGACGCTTCAAATGTGTATGAGGTTTTGGAAAGGGAGCAAGATTTCTCGACCTTCGCAATCATTGTTCGTGTACACACCAACGCGGTAACAATTTTTTTTTCTTAAATCGTTTTAATGCGACCTCTCGCTGTCTGCGACAACAATGCGGGCGCACATGCGTTGGTATACTGTTACATTGGCAGTGTTCTCACGATATCGAAACTTTGCCTCACTGTATAGGTGTCTTGTAGCCATGCGCGCGAAAACATTTTAAAAGCTGTGAAACTTCATCAATAATATTTTATTACACATGTTCTCGGAGTGTGGAAAGACCGTGCGTACGTATTTCACTATGTCGGGCTTGCTTGCACAGCATATAAATTTTGATTCAGTATAAGTGCTCAGAAACTCTGAGGATCGTTTGTTCTCTCCGGTCACACGGTGTGAGCACGGTGTGAGCAACACGTGTGTGCGTACATCTTTCGTTATACCGGGCGTCATTTCGTAATACCGAAACTTAGCTTCAAGATTAAGGCACCTTGTGTATGCCTATGCTCGAATGCTTGTGGAATAAGCACGACACTACCGACAAAAGAGCATCGTGCTGCGCTAGTTATGCTAAATGAAAGCGCTAATATCTTAGAATACGAATTCACATACAGCTCAGGTACGTTTCCACAAAGGTGCACTAAAAGTTGCTTTCTGTAAGCTTAAGTGGGTTGGTTTATTAATGACATTTACTATACGGCATGCAGATAAAGCATTGCACATTTATTATTGGAAAATTGGCGTGGCGTACACTCATTACTCGGTGACGTGGAAGTTCTGATAGATTGAGCGCTGCGATTTCAAGACGACTACATTATACGGTCCCAGAGGACGAACTGTATACCAAAACATGTTACAAGTGAACAGCGTATACGTATAGTACACGTCTAAAAAGTGCAAATGTTGTGAGAAAAGCCTCCGCACTTGTTTACACACGGGCATTTGTTTCATGGTCACTGCCCGAAATTCCGTGACCGGATATCGAACTCATATAGTCGTACTTCCCACCTCATTAGCACAGCCAAAACGCTATCAGGGTGGATGACTTGCTAATTGATTAAAAGACTTCAAGTCAAAGTAATCGTGAGAAAGCGAGCCGGCGTTTCGACACGTGGTCTTGTCTTCAACCGTGTAAAGGTTTGACGAAGTCCCTGAAGATCACTAATACATCGCCCCAGATGCGGTGCGGTCTTTATTAACATACCAGCATATGAGTTGTATACAGTACACGGAAACGCTTTCACATATCCATTTGCCGGCGCTTGCGACGCGTTTATATTACACGCTATGTCGTCCTCGTTATTTTGCGCGCCCACGCTCTTTCTACTTTCGTGTATAGTGTATACGGAGGACAGTTCGCTTTGTGTAACATCACCTGCCGCCTGCCGGTGCGCTCTCTTTCCATACGCGCACCCGTGCTATACCACGTGATGCGGAGAAAGCGTGCGTCACGAATTGGAACCGTGCGTTCATAACAGATTCGCCTCTGTACACGCTCTCTCTCCGTACGCGCGCCACCCCGTACGGATTTCCAAGGCGCGCGGTACGAAATAATGATCCCCGCGTGCATACGGCACACCACTCGCACTAATTACAAATTGTTTCACTTCTTTTTCTGCTTTGCACACTCTTTTTCTTAGTTATTCTTGCCTCTGTAGTTTTGTTTCGACACGTTGTATTACCTGATAATGCTCGGACAGGTGGGGGGAGGGTGCAGATAATAGGCATCTAACGGACCCCACGTTGGAACGCGTCCAAGTCTCTATGTTTGCTCTGCCTGCGGCGTGCGCGAACCACGTGACAAGTGAGGGGCGTAGCCGGAATTTTATTTCGCGGGCGAAGTACGACTCTCATTCATATATGGTCGTGCGTGTGCTTGAACGTGTTCGCTTTCATACGCATACGAAGTGTAAATGTTTCGGAGAGGGACCGAATTTCCTCCCCCCTTGGCTATGCCAAAAGTGACAAGCTTTTCTAAATGGCCATTACATGCTGACGGGAGACTAATGAGATGTAGCTATTAAGCTGTATTAAGGAGAATGTATGGCAAATGAGTACTGCGGAAACCCGCAAGGTGGAGTAACGTTTCCGAAACGGAAAATTAGCATCCACCCGTTTTGTAGAACAAGGCTACAAGGAAATCCATACGGATTTCTCAGAAATGAAAGCTTCCTAGTTGCCGAAAAATTTGTCCTGGTCCGGGGTTCGAACGCGGGACCAACGCCTGTCCGGGGCGCTCGCTCTGCCAATTGAGCTAACCAGGAGGCTAGCGATTGACAGCGCGAGGGCGAATCCATCGACAACTCGAAGCACAAGGACATGAATATGGCAAATGAGTTCTGCGGAAACCCGCAAAGTGGAGTAACTGGAGGATGCTAATTTTCCCTTTCATAAAGAGAACGTATGGTCATTCCACATTGACGAGACACTGAAAGAGACGTATAGCTATTGATTGAGCTGCATTACTAAATTGTTGAACAGAATTTTTGCTTGCTTTCGCTGTGCTGTCATTGTACTGTTATCTTACATTTCATGCATGACCACATCAATCCGAATTACTTAAAATACCGTTTACAACTACATTTATTCGCTCACTAGATGATTTCCGTCATAACCAGATTTTACTACACGTGTGAAATTGTGTAATAGAACAGGTTCTGCTGGCGTCGCGTCACATTTCCTGTGATGATATTTTTTTCTTAAGATGGGAAAAGGGGGAGGGGCGTTTGAGAGCAACTGCATACATTTAAGTGACCCGTTTCACTTGTCGAGAACAGAGTGAGCGATATTGTAAGAGCCAAGTGTACAAACATGTGCTAATCGGTTCTGGTTATAACAATGGAACATTAGATTCACTGCAAGGGGCGTTCTCGGGTATCTGCCTGCTAGCCCGTGTCCTTGTACGCCAGTAGGGACCAAAACGTAGGAACTGCATGAAATCGAGGATGGCAACACGAAACAAGTAACCGTCGCTTGTTTCAGGTCAGCGTCACAAATTGAGCAAACGGCAAACCACCTTTAGGACCTTCAATGTTTCCGGACGAGTAGAACCTGTCCCAGCCAAAGCGGCCCCGAACTGGTTTGGACGAACAAAAGCTTGTCCTACCAGAATAGGTTCTCTTCTTGAGTCTGCGTGGTCTAAATATATTTAGACCCCGTTGTTGAAGCAATATATTGCTTCAACACCAGGGGTCTCAACTACTCAATGTTGCAACCACGTTGCGACTACTCAATGTTGTAACTCCTCAATGTTGCTAAGCAACTACTCAATGTTGAAGCAATATGTTGCTTCAACATTGAGTAGTTGCTTTTAAGTACAATGCTACTTTCAAATCGGGAAATAAAATATGGGTACCTTTAGTTACAATGTTTTTAAAGAAATGAACGCCCATTTGTATAAAACGATGTGTAAAACAAGCTGCTAGGCACTTTATCTCTTTCCCTTTTAATTTCTCTCTCCGCCTGCGCTCGGATTACTAAACAACACCCCCCCCCCCCCTTTTTTATTTCTTTTTTTTTTTCGTCCCACCCCTTGCGCTTTGAGGCCTTACGCACAGAGTCCAACACGAAGTGGGCGCTTCTTTGGCGAAATGTGTCGAGAGGGCGTCTCGATGTAACGTGGGTTCGTGTAAGCTGCATGCCGCCGTTGCCGCACCCGTCATTTTCACGAATTCGCCGCGGCGCTGCAGCATTCCGATCGTGACGGTGTGGGCAGGCAGGTTTAGTCAAACTGCACCCCAAGGACACGTACGCATTGGTGCTAATTGTTTGTGTATAATCTCCGAAGAGGACACAAATGCTTATTATGACGCGCCTAATCATATCGTGGTTATGGGACTTAAAACCTCATCAGTTATTCTTCGATTGACGTTTTCAGGGCCATAAAATGAGGCCAGGTGGTTCACGTTGATATTGAGCGCACGTTCATTCAGACAACACCACATGTGCACACAAGTTGACAGGGCACAAACAACACCGGTGAATAGAACAGATTCTTTTAACGCGTGTTTCTGTTTATGCTCTTCGTCAGACCACTAGCATCTCAACTCAGCTACGCCCAACGCCACCTACGCCAATGCCTCTCGGAGAACGCCTCATGTAAACCATACAAACGTTGTTTGCATGGATGCGACTGGCGCATCGCATCAACAGTTTCCAGCGCGTCGCATCCTTGTGTAAACGGTGCTGGTGCGCTAGGAAAGCGCGTCGCATCAATGCTCCAGACGAGGGTAGCTGAAATTTCCAAGTCGACTCGAGTCGGAGCCTGCTAACAATGGCGCGGAAAGGTTGACAATGGTGCACCTGCACTTTAGGAGGGATGTTATTGCGCTACAAGTAACCGGCGTCGCATCGCTTTTCCTGAATGCGCTTGGGAAATTCGGTGCACTATACTGTCTTATTCATGCAAACGCCGCTATATTGCCAAAGTATCGAGGAGAGGCGTGACATCAAGCTCGTACGCTCGTGCACCTCCTCGTATCGTGTCGGTTCCGCGGTCGACGCGCTTTCGCTTTGAAGGAGGTGTGTATACCACCGAAATAGCGCTACGCGCCGAAAACGCACCGAGGGAAACTCGCACACAGTACAAGGCCGACGATTGAAGAGCGCAGAGAGTGAGAGTGAGAACGAGAACGAGAGAGAGAGGGGACACGAGAGAGCAGGAAGGCCGCTGGAATGAATGGAGAAAGAACCCGAGGCGACGAAACGGGAGACCACGATAGACACGGGAGGCGTTTGCGGAGTGAAGGTAGAAGGGGCTGCTAGGCTGTTGAAGGTGCGAACAAGAGGAGGAGGGCAACGGTAAAATTTAGCGACGCCTCGATTTGGGGACTCGGATTAGCGCGTTGGGGCGGGTCTGGTAATCCCATGCGCACCAGAAAGAGATGTGTGTGGAAAGAAGACTAAAAGAGAAACAGCACCTTATAGCACAGGCAAGAACCGTTCCTCGAGAGAGTTGTTTTGCTTACGCCAACACTCACAAACTTTTGGGGCTGAAACGTGCTTCTAAATATGGTTTGTTTATCCGACTTGAACCATGTATCTTTAGAAGCAGATTTTAGCACCTTTCGGAGCCGATACGTCCCCAGGTTTATCGAATGCCCTAAGGCGAATGTGAAGTTGTGCATGTAATTGTAAAATGGTGTAATACCCTAATTTGTAAATCGACGTTGTTTACCCCACCTCTTAGGTAATGTCCATAGCCGCGTTCATTAAGGAAAATGAACTGAACTCACTACAGGTATATTTCAGCAGCTCAACCGCTGAGCACGTCCCAATTTCATCAATGGGTCTTTATAAACAAGAGAAATCATGACTAGATAAACCAACCAAGCAAACGGGAGGAATGAGCTTAGATCCTACAATGGAGACTATGACAACATTTCATTTTTCAAGTACCCGACGTTTTGAAACCAGGCAGGATCCTTTCTTGGAATGGTGTGGTCGATGGTCAGATAGGTCTAGCATCGAAAGCTTTTGTTCACCTGATATCTTTGCTGTAAAACTCGCACACAATTCAGCTGTCCCAATTCTCTCGAATATTTTATATTTGAAGTTTAAACAACTGCGCACGCCGCGCATGGTATTTGCAATCTAACTTATTATAATAAAAGATATACATTAGGTGTAAATAATCGCAAAATGAAATCAAATTAAGCAAGATCTCATTTTAAAACGCCGGCGATAAACACAGCAAAAACGTAACGGAACCGAACAGCTTTCACTGTCGAAGGAAACTATTCAGCGCAGATAATAAGGACACACATAGGAGAAGCACACCATAGACAGCTAGCCCAGCAACAAGTACTGTTATTTCTTCAATGTTTAATAATAATAATAATAATAATAATAATAATAATAATAATAATCCTACGTTTATTGCAGGACGGAGGCACCCTATCTTGCGCAAACTGATTCCATTTCATGCCTGCGCGTTTCTCAATCTCATCACCTCAGTTCACGTTCTGCCGTCCTCATCTACGTTACCTATTCCGCACATTGGTGGCCTGCCCAAACCAAAGACTTAATACAGCGTGCTCTATAAAGTTTGATTGGCCGAATTTGTTGAGAAAACGAAACAATGAGGTTTGTGACGTCGTAAACCCCAAGTTTCGGCGCGAAAATCAAGAAACAAAACTATGACAAGTATTTTTATCAAGTTTAGTATAGAACACAAAAATGGCGAAATAACGACGTCAGAGTTCTCTAAGCATAATTTATCGGCCTAAACCACTTCAAAAAATATTTCCCTTTTAGTGCCCTCTAAGCTCTCCTAACGTTCGCTAGGACAGCCCCGTCCCCCTTTGAGACCTCGAGTCATGCGGAGAAGCCTCCCCACACGTGAGGAGATCTGCCAGCTGCTGCGGCACTGGGTCAGCCGCGTAGTGGGGGGAGCTGCTGCTCTCTTTTGGGCGAGAGTCGACGACGGAAGGCGAACGCCGACGGTAGGGCAGTAGCGGAGGACGGCGCGTGATGCTGCCGGCAGCGCAAACCCACGGCGACCTAGGAAAGGGGGGAGGTAAGGGGGGAGAGAATAGCGGTGAGCTGCAGGACGGTGGCGGGGAGAGACCGCAAGGAAACCACCCACGGGAGAGGGAGAGAGAGAGAGTCGGCAGCGATCCAACATCTTCAGCTTCGGGTGTTCTCTCGTAATAGACGCCGGCCAGCGGACCGCGCAGCAGAGTTTAGCACCCGACGTCAACAAGTCGCGATTTTCTGCCTGCACGCTCCTCCCCACGATTGAGATCGCATCCGAGAAGCGTGCGAGCTCGGGCGAAAGTGAATCGACACCTCAGTCGTGCCTTCTTCATTTTTTTTTTTTAATTCATAAGTGTGTTGTGTACGTGTGGTGTTCCGGAGGTGAGCGCACATGGTTGACTCGTGAGAAGACGTGTGAGTTTCGAAAGGGAGAGATTGTGCGCGAAGTGATACGGAGACGAGTCTTGAAAGACGAACTGCGATTTGCGGCGGTGCGCAGCCAGGTTGTGGGAGGAAATTGTCTCGGAGGTGCGCCGCTTGTTGATCGACATCTACGGCAATGTCGTTCAGTGGCATCAAGGTGAGCAAAAGGGTCAGGGTGTATAGAAACGTCGGCTGGCGTTCGCAGCGTCACGTCGGGTGTGTACGACTGCGTCGTTCACGTTGGGCCAAGGGGGTGATTTTGCTGATGCGGGATTTATTTGTTGTGGATGTCTTTAGAGACAGTGAGCCTCGGCTTCAGGCCCTGTTTTGCCATTCTTCTTCATCGTCAGATAAGGCAGTTGGAGTTGCGAAACCTGACTGACCGAAACCTGACCGTATTCATGACTTGCGCAAATGAAGAGATGACGCAACAATGTCCCGGTATGCCCTGTATGCACAGTCAATGCAGTCAGCTTAGTCCTGGTGCTCCAGATGGGCGCATCCTGGAGAATATTCGTCTTCTTTTATTTTTTCTCTTTTGTTCCATAGCCAGGAATTTACTTCAAGGAAATGAGAGGGAGGGGGAGAGGTCCGACTACTACTTGGGTGTGTTCGTGCGTCTGTACATTTACATAAAAGCGGCAAAAATTTCAGCGGAGTGGTGTAACTCCCACATCTCCTCTTTGGGCTATGGAAACGCTGGTGTCGCAGCACACAGATGTTGGGCTGAGGTCGTGATGCCGCTGATGGACAGCGCAGTCTCGTGCGCGCGTTGTGACACTTTTGTTTTGCCATCGTAGTCTTATTCAAAACGGCTTCAAACAGTGCTAATTACTGCTGATCGTGATGCATACTTGGCTTTTGTGCTGGAGCGCTTGTGTACCGCTCGTGCTGTACGTTGTTTTAGATCATCGCAAATGTAAAGATGGTGCTCCCGAACGTTATTTATATTTCATTTTTGTTTGGATAGTTGCACTTCGTTGCTATGGTGGCTGTTGCTCCTTTGCACTTTCCGGATTTGCGCTTAGTAGACTGTCAGTTGTGATTTGTAGGACGTGACGTTGCCGGGGTGCAAGAAGCTTACGTATTACATTCACCGGTACGTACCCATTTCTGTGACGAACTTTCCTTGAAACGGCGGTTATGCTGTGTAGACGTGTGCCAACGGTGGTTTTTGAGACTGAATGATAATGGTATGTAGTGTTATAAGCGAATCGAGTGGAATTTTGGGGAATATTGAATAGCCGTTTTTACGATTACCGTGAAATGAGCATTCCCGTCCTACAGTATTCATAACCTCAAAAATAAAGGCATGAACGGAACATCTGTGGCGGACGAAGCAGAGTATTCGTATGAACGGAATTCTTCAAAGAATGCGACCGAGCGTTGCATAGAGCAGGTTAAAGCCCGCGCAGTTTCTCAAGCGACTTAGCTGGCGGAACGATGTACGCTATGCATTAATTTTGTGTTGATTTTGGTTGTAGATGACATTTCCAAATATCCGCGAGATGTTCACATAAAAAAAAAGTATATTGCGAAGAGCGAATGCATAGCTTCAAGGCAGTAATTCCATTAAACAATTTCGAGCGTTCCTAAATACCCTTGTTGTACACAGGGCAATTCGCTTGTAAATCGACCTCACAGGCTTATAGATATATGCACTTTTCCATATGTGGATCGGCCATCCTCCTTAGTGAACTGCTGAAGGCCTGCAGTTGGCCTTACACGGAGAGGTTGTGTGCTTATGTATTCTCAAAGTATGAAATCAATAAATTAAATAAGACACTAAATTAAACACCGCCATATAAATCACTAATCACTTTATAAATCATGTCTATATAAATCAACACTAAAAAAAATACAATACTACAAATAAGAAAGGAGAGCAATTAAAACGTTACGCTATTTAAAAAAAATAATAAAATACGATACAATATGTGCCAAATTTGATTACATGAACATACGCAGTATCATGGTTAATGGGTGTCAGTATCGCAAAAACTGCCAATAATTCAGTCCTACATGAAGCCAGTTGTTTCGTCAAACGTGATTTTCTTTAAAAATTTCAGAGTTCTAAAGAAAAAAAAAAAAGGGGGGGGGGGGGGGGGGCTCGACGTCGAGACGATCAATACGTCAAGATTATCGACGAAGACAGAGCACATTCGGTCCCTGCGACACTTATGGTCGGAGGATAGAGGCAAGTAGGTCATTTTGCTAGTGAGAGAGAAAGTCTTCGATCTCTGTGACACTGATGGTCAGAGGCTATAGACAAGTAGGTAATTTTGTTAATGAGAGAAAAGGCGTACATTGAAGGGTGCGCGACTGCGTTGGAGTTGATGAGCGGCGTGGGTGGAGGCGATTGTAAGCACTCAGTCGACCGTTCTTTTGCACTATGAGATATGCATATTCCGCGGCAGCGGCATGCATGTATTGCGCTATATTAAGCACACATATGGTGAGCGTATTCGATGCTGTTCCCATTTCCACGGCCCCGCCGCGGTGGTCTAGTGGTTATGGCACTCGGCTGCTGATCCGAAGGTCGCGGGATTGAATCCCGGCTGCGGCGGCTGCATTTCGATGGTGGCGAAATGTTGGGGCCCGTGTGCGGTGCGATGTCAATGCACGTCAAAGAACCCCATGTGGTCGAAATTTCCGGAGACTCCCACTACGGCGTCTCTCATAATCACAGCATGGTTTTTGGGACGTTCGATCCCACAAACCAATCAATTCCCACGATTGTGGTGCCTCCACATGAGTAACCGGAGTTCACTCACAGCGTGTTCAAGGGCACGAAATTTGGTTCGTACTCGTTCAAAATGTTGTAGCGCGAAGTTAAAATAACGCTAGAGGAACAGAGAAGTGGACATGACGGACAGCACATTCAGACAGTGCTTTATCTGATCGATAAAAAAGACCAATGGAAACACTCGCCGGCCAACGTGCAGGCATGGTGTTAGGATTCTGGGCAGAAGCAAAGGCACTATAATATTGCGCGAGGTCGTTTAGGAGCTTTTCAAACGGAGAAGCGAGGCACGCATTGCGTGAATGATGCAGTTATACGCAGGGTTGTCCCCCAAAAATTGAAATTAGGGTTATGCCTAAATGTCAAAGGGTGGGTGTCTGCAACAGTCGATATTTTGAATTTGTTACAATTTTTTTTACAAATTAAGCGGGTGCCTTAAGAAGCAGTTATTTGAATATCTCGTTGCACTGATGGACCGTGAGCTCGTGCGCGTTGACGAACTAGAGAGTCTTCTATAGCGTGTTGTGAATCAAACCAGATGTAAGGAGCCTGCACGGTTGCCCTCTGTTCTTTATGTGTTTTATTGCGGGCTAGTGTATTTTAACGAATGTTAGGGGGTTGGCTTTTTTCTCGGTAATACCTATGTAGCTTCGCTTGGATCTGTCTCGCTTATCGCTTGCTAATAAAGCTCGTAATGGGATTGTTGGCACGGGCATGCTCTACATCTTATTTAAGGAATTCACATCTTAATTATTATTTTTGCATCCTGATAATAGTAGTAAAATAGCCTATGTATACATCAAAGTTTACGATGTTAGACGTTTATGAAGTAAAGTCTCTCCCCCCTCTTCACGCTCTTTCATTTCCCATTTCCGGCCACTGAGCCTCAACGAAGTGCAATGTAAAGTTACGAGGCATACTTGGCGTGGGGACTTCCTAATGAAAGGGGCAGACTTCCTAATCGCGCATTCGCGCTTTTGATGCTGAAATCGTGAATTCGAGGAGTCGAACAACGTATACAATCGTAAGAATCACCGTTCAGCATTCGAAAACTATTCGAAACGTATTCGGTACTCGATTCGCTTCTGGGCTGTTAGGTTACTATTCGACATGGTCTGGAAAAGAAAGAACAAGGTCACTATTAGCACCATACCCTAATATGGACCTGGGGAGCCGTGTACCAGCACACCTGCCAACCGCACAGTGATGCGCCTGTCAACCTCGCTCCTAACTGTCGGAGCGTACGTGCTGTCTGCGCATCGGGGAGTCAACCTCGTTGACGCGTCCCTGACGCCTCTCCTGCGACGGCAGCAGGGATGTCAGTGTGTCAAGAGCTCCTCGCGCCGCGAACTCTTGTCCTCACCGTCAGCCGCACACTTATAGAACGCGGGAACGCGCGCACGCTCCATTTGCTCAACTACGTGCGCGCCTGTTCCGACAGCTAGCACATCTGCAGCGGTGTACATATGTACTCGGTTGTATAGTTTGTGTGGTGCCGAGCGATGTGTGCATGTACACTTAACACACGCACACACCACATTCGGTGGCCAGGCGTCTTATCTGGACGAGGATCCCCGAGGCTTCAACTCTCGCGTTGCGTGTGTGCTGCTAGTTCCGTGCAGCGAAGCTAAGGCTGGGCGACCTTCGAGCGCAGGTTCTTGCGAAGAGAGATGTAGTGCGGGAGTTCGAACAATGCCCTCGCTGCTAGCAAACGACAGGTTGCGGAAGGACACATTTAAAGGGGTCCTGCAACCATTTTTTTTTAATAGACCACGGTGCTGACCAGACGTGAGGGCGTCTGTGAACGTGGCGATACATTACTGCACTGCAAGCACCAGGGAATTTGCAACTTGATTTCAAATGCATCTGGAAATTTCCAGCTCTTCTGACAAAAATGACGTCACAGGGGGCACCGCCTACTTCTTTTGAGGCAGAACTTGCATAGGTGGCCTTCGTGATCCTCAGTAATGACTTAATTACTCGTTTTGAGTCCAACAAATACAAAAAAAAATGTGTGTATATTTGGTTAGGAAACACGCACACACACAGGCACACACAAAGTTAAGCGCCATCGCCGGTGCTCCGTGTGATGTCATCTGTCGAAAGAAAAGCAGGTGATTCCGATATGTAGGCTACGTGATTGATTTGATTTCTGGGGCTTTTCGTCCCAAAAACCAGCTGCGATTACGAGAGACGCCGTAGTGGAGAGGCTCCGGAAATTTCGGCCACCTGGGGTTCTTTAACGTGCACCGACATCGCGCAGTACACGGGCCTCTCAACATTTCGCCTCCATCGAAATGCAGCCGCCGCTGCCGGGATTCGACCCCGCGACCCTCGGATCAGCAGCCGAGTGCCATAGCCACCAGACCACAGGCCATGTGAAACCAAAGAAAAACAAAATTACCTGGGTCGTGCAGTACAATAATATAATTGGCTCGAGTATTCGTAAAAGACTTCCACGACTGACCGGCACCGTCTTGCATGTATTCAAAAAGTGTCGCTTTAAAGGCGTGTCTCCCTCCCCCACCCGACCCCTCCCGATTGGTACGGCACACTATGTACTGCACGGAACTATTTAACCGAGTTATACCATCGTACGGCCACGCGGCTCTCGCTAAGAATAAACGACCCACTCTTCGCCTTACCCTCGTCCGTCCCCTCCCACTCTTCTTTCGCTAAACCCCGCCACAAATGCCGTGCCTCTTCCCACTACCTTCATTCTGGCACCGAAAAACACCGTGGGAATGAGGAGGAGGGCGAGGGGGGAGTGGACCGTCTGCTTGGCCGACCCCGAAAAGCGCCAGTCCAGCCACCGGAAGAGACTGAACAAAACAGTCCCAGCGTATTTATTTATTTTATTTTTTCGGGGTATGCCCGCATCTTTCACTTTACTCGGAAGGGATTGCGGAAGCTGCTCAATATAACGGACCGCGCGAACAGGGGGGCCCTTGAAGCATATTTTTGTCCGCACTATTGGAATACGGAATGCGTTGCCCGGCCGTGTCAAATCCTTATCACGTGATGGATTCATTTGGTACATTAATAACCACTGATCTTCATGATCTGTACATTTCGCGTTGAATTGTTGTATTGCAATTTTTCTTGTATTCTGTACCCACTCCTGCGATAGCCTATCAAGGCTGCAGTATGTTAAAATAAATAAATAAATAAATAAATAAATAAATAAATAAATAAATAAATAAATAAATAAATAAATATGTGGTGGGTGCGCGCAATACTTTACCCTGTTTACACAAGTAATAGCCGACCCCGTTTTACTTGGATGTGTATGGCTGTTTCTCTGAATCTCTGTATGGTCACGACCTTAACCACGCGCGTACCTGTTCCGTTTCGTTCCTTTTCTCGCTTCGAAGGTCGCGCGCGTGCAGCTAGTGTACGCCGCGAAGTGACTTTAAAGGTGATTATAACTGCGATGGGGCACACCGTTCAGGGTCATGTTTATTTTTTATTTTATTTCGTACAATACTGCAGGCAGCTGCCCATGCAGGAGATTGATTGATTGATTTGTGGGGTTTAACGTCCCAAAGCCAGCTCTGATTATGAGAGACGCCGTAGTGTAGGGCTCCGGAAATTTCGACCACCTGGGGTTCTTTAACGTGCACTGACATCGCACAGCACACGGGCCTCAACATTTCGCCTCCATCGAAATGCAGCCGCCGCGGCCGGGATTCGATCCCGCGACTTTCGGATCAGCAGCCGAGTACCATAGCCACTAGACCACCGTGGCGGGGCCCATGCAGGAGAGGGTGAAAAAAAGAAGGAAAAGAACAAAAGGAAACATACATGTTATCAAAATTTTTCAACTATTACTGAGGCGAAGTACACGGTAACGAATTCCACTCTGTAATATTGTGCACGCAAAGAATGAATTTTTTGTAGAGTTTGGTTCTTGCGAATACAGGCTTAGTGTGATGAGTGTGTTTGTGACGCGAGGCCCGACCGGTATCTTTTTCTAAGTAGTCTTCAGGTTCGATTACTAGTTCACCAAAATAAACAGAGGCTAGGAACATTAACTTGAAGCCTGCAGTTGGCGCAGACAGGATGATAATGATGATGACTTAACTCGAAGAAAAAAAGCAAGGCAGCGCTTTCACGAATGTGCGGGAGGAAGCAAACACGGCGCCGACTAAATTTCATTTTTTCAGGTTTATTGCGTTTTCACGCAGGATATGCGCTTGAGATTTCACTTTAAGCATATAAGTATCAGTGTGTCGCATGTTGGATACATGCGTGGTTTCATTTAGGGGCGGGGCAACTCTGAAAGGACGCTGACGCAGTTGTCTCCATGCCAGCGGCCGCCTCCGCAAAAAGCTGCCCTTGCGCGCACTATATACGGCGAGAGGGCGGCACTCTTCGATGATTTCCGATTCGAACGTGTCGGGTTGCTACCCTAACAAAATGGCTCTAACCAAAAGGCATGACGTCACGAAGAGATTGTTAGGGAGCCACACGATATAGCGTCGCCAGCCATGTTTGTTTTTTCGAGCGTTTTTTTTTCTTTCTTTCTTTCATTCACACGAGTGCCTTCTCGCTGCAGCATAGTGGGTGTCATGAAGGACTACGAGAGCTATGACGCCAAAAGCTCTTTCACGTAAACATGTGTGCGGCTAGGGTTTCGTGCATTTTTGCCGCCCTTGAGCAAAAACTGTGGGTGGATCCTACAGCTACAGTGATAGCCTTCAAGCAATCCGCTCCTTGGAATAATAATAATAATAATAATAATAATAATAATAATAATAATAATATAATAATAATAATAATAATAATAAATTTACTTTAACGTGCCCAGGAACAACCGAGAAGTCTTGGTGCTGGCGCATGCAAAGGAGTGGCGATACTATAATTGAAATCGAGAAAATACGCACAAGTACAAGTAAATGTAAAAAAACAAACTTAAAATATCTTCACGACAGGGCAGAACACAATATTATACCCACAGAGGGACAAGAAACAGATTCAGAACAACATACAGGAAATATCTTAATGAGCAAACGGACAATGAAGCCTAGGAAAGCATAGGGGAAGTTACTTGTGGTATTGTAATTGTGGAGAAAGTAGAAAGGAATTAAAGTGGACGAAAAGACAAACCTTGCCTTAGGTGGGAACCGAACCGTGGGTTCGGTTCCCGCCGTGGGTTCGGTTCCCACCGAAGGCAAGGTTTGTCTTTTCGTCCACTTTAATTCCTTTCTACTTTCTCCACAATTACAATACCACAAATAACTTCCCCTATGCTTTCCTAGGCTTCATTGTCTGTTTGCTCATTAAGTTGTTTCTAACAAATAAAGAACGAGCCCCTGACCCCTTCCCTTTCGTTATACAGGAAAAATAGAGGGAAAGAAATGCAAGAGAACAACAAGGAAAGGTCGGGACCACAAGAAAAGCTACAACAAGAAAAATGGAGATTGATAAAAGCAAAACGTACAGTGGGCAATATTATTTTATAAGAGCGCAAATCTCAGATGACAACAATGGTGGGGAGTCTTGAAAAATATCAACGTTTAGAAAATAGGTATTATAAATAACAATAATAACGTTTGAAACCACAAACAAATTCAAGCGACTCAACCGGTCAACAACGGTCGTCTACGATATGAATGCGGCCAATTAGTCTACATGTATATACGGTTGTAGCCTAACTAATTAGTAACGAAAGCCCCGCCACGATGATCCGAAGGCCGCGGGATCGAATCCCGGCCGCGGCGGCTGCATTTCGACGGAGGCAAAGTGTTGAGCCTACTGTGCGATGTCACTGCACCTTAAAGGAGTACTGACACGATTTTGCGGCGGCGCAACAGGGACATTTTTCGTTTTCTTGCCATGCATTCTTAACGCTCTCCACACACCGGAGCCAGGAAACATGTACACCGTATTTTAGTTTGATTTTAAAGTTTTCGTTGCCCAGCATCTGCAAGCCAGCCCCAGCGCAATGGACAATGTGATGACATATGAACACAGTCACCTAAATCTCGCCGAAATCGCCGTCAGAGTCGCTGGACGACCATGAAATCATCGTTGTTTGCGTGCCCCATGTGCAGTTGACCAAATCCGACAGAGTTGCATCGATGCCTTCACGAATTGCGGCCCCTAAGCGACTTAGACGTACGTCAGACTGTGCTGACACGTCACCAGGAAACCGCCCCCTCGAAATCGAAACCGAAAGTGGGCTTTCAATGGAGCCGAATTAAAGATATATTCATTGCTTTGCGAAGCACCACGATACTTTCTTTAGGGTTCTCAACGCCAGTCCTTTCATTTAAATGGACAATACGACAATGTCGAAAACTCGTGTCAGTACTCCTTTAAAGAAACTCCAGGTGGTCGAAATTTGCCGGAGACCTCCACTACGGCGTCTCTCATAATCAGAGCTGGTTTTGGGACGTTATAAGCCCCACAAATCAATCAATTAGTAACAAAAGTTAATCGTCACTATACCATTACCAGACAATTAAAATAAACACGCGTACCTATGCCTAACAATGTGTGATGCGTTACAGCCTCGCTGGCCACCCAACTTCACAGAGCGGCGCTTAAATTTCTTTTTTAAAAGATTAGCTCATTCTATCCCGTTTTCCATCAAAGCGAGTCCGCGGCCGTCCGCCGCAAATATTTATCACATCCCTTGGCGGTGCATACTGCAGCTTTGGCCGGAAACCAAAGTAGGCTAAAATACGGGACTGTTCTTGCGTTTACTTTGCTGTATATATATATAGCGTACGTCTCGTTCAGTTCGCCCTGTTTGCGCAGCCGGAATTCCAAAGCGACGGGCTTGTCGCATGCCCATTCCGGGCATGCGACAAGCATGCGACTCGACCGACGCTATAAGGCCAGGCGCGGTCTGTGTTTGCACACGTGTTCAATGTGTGCGCACGGTACCGCAAATACGGATCGCCGCCTCGCACGAAAGAAGAACGGCGAAAAAGAGAGAGAGAAAAAAAAAGACCTCTTACAGTGATTCCTCCCTACACCTCCCACTCGCACCCCCAGAGCTCTCAGACGTCGCCTGCCCGTACACAAGCCGTGCGGACTTCCACATTTGGCGCATTTTTTTTTTTCATCCTGCCGCCCATGTGCTTCTATAAGAATGGACTAACACACTAAGAGGACGTGTTAAGGGCGTGGTTAACACGTACAGTAATAGCGAGAGGAAGGGACGGGACACACAAGGTGAGGATAGGCAGAACAGGCCAAAGGCGTCGTATGAGTGGCGCTTGTCCTGCAGTTTATCCGTCATTTCGTGTGTCCCGTATATTATTTACGCTCTAAATGTATTTGTTTGTCTAGTTCTTGACATTAGGCTCGTACGCCTCCAAGCCTATGCTTAAATATCGATTACAAGTGTGCACTACCTATAACCACCCTGCGACTTTTGTATAATTACAAAATTCAACGCAGAATCGTGTGAAAAAAAAAAAAAAAAGAGTCGGCAGCGACTCTGAAATGCAGCACTGGCCACCGTCCTTTTTATTATCTTTTTCGCGTCTTTTCTGTCTCGCTAGTTTTCTCCTTAAAGATAAGGTTTTGCATATGCATACGGGGGAGTGATCAGGTACAACACAAACAATTGTCCGTTATTATTAGCACATTATTCGTCTTCGGCGCCTACATATAGTCGTAACATAACAGAAAAATGTCCAGCCATTTTAAAAGTGTGTACCAATGTAAAATAAGCGAGGATGCAAATATGTAAAATTTAATGCGGCTAAAATGAATTAAAACATTGTTAATTGATGTAATTAAAGCTGCTAATTAATAATATATAATATGTAACGTAAATAAATAATAATCGACATATATTGAGAACAAATAAATAAAAACACAACATACAAAGACAACAATACTTACCCCCCCCCCCCCCTCTCCCAAAACGTTCTGGAGTCCCCTGAGCGTACGTACACCGCGCGAATGCTAATCGAATCCTCGCTGAACATGTACGATATACCGTTCTTTCTGGACACAACGCATTGATCGACTGTTCGCGTACCATAATGGCGAAACGGGCCGCACAAATTGGGAATGGGCTATTTTGGGACGACAATACTATTACCTTCTCGTTGCGGGTGAAAGAAAAGTGCCGCAGAAAGCGGCGTTCATTATGCAGCGAATCTCTCGACGTCGCTTCCGACAGAGACACGCATGGAGAAAAGAAAAGCAGTTACTAAATTACTGGAGTGACTAAAAGCACTTACTAAGTTAGCTTTGCGAACACCCAAATAGTCGCTATTCTGTAGTAGGCGGAGGCTTGATATGGCAGGAAAAAAAAAAGAAAATAAAAAAGAAAGACCTGACGTAGGGGCGCCGACGCCGCACGAAGTTCTCGCTCCAGTTTTTCGCGAGGTCACTGACTTCGACGGCGCCTTTATGTTGTGTTAGAAAGCTTACGAACCAGCGGGCTAGTTTATGGAAACCGATTGCTTTATCAGGACGTCGGGGTTCAACGCGTTCCAGTTTCATTTAACTATACTGAACATTACTTAACATGCGGTGTTGTAATAACAAAGAAAAAAAAAACCGTAAGTCCCAAATCTTATACATTTGATACACTAAGAACATTATACAGGAAATCAGGGCAGTACCAGCACGAACAGCTCGCGAAATCGAAAATATAGCCTTCGATGGGATGCACTATACACGGCTCTTGTGCGAACTCTTTGGATGGAACGTGTCTTTTTTTTTTTTTTCTTACCTTCTATCACTGTTAAGTTGCGTATACCAACTGCAAACTTGAGCTTTCAATGAACGTGAGAGCCAAGGTGGTCTTATCTGCAGGCATGTTACTGTATCGTCATACTTAAACACGTTTCCAACATTATATCTTGAGGTGCGATACTGTGTAAATTATTTACGTGGCATTTCAACATTCGGTATGAAAATGTCACGAGAACGAAAATGTCATGATGGAACGTGCTGAAACGGCGGACATAGACTAGTACACAGACGCGTTCACGCAATGTTGCAATGCCCGAAAACAAAGATTGGGATAAACAAGTGAAATTAAAAAAAAAAAGAGCTCTACGCTGTTATATTAGCTCATGTCTCACATTAAAAAGAGAGAAAGAGACTCAACACGTTTCTGGCAGCCAACAACGGTGGCTGACTGTGAAACGTGTCACTTTATATATGAAACTTTATACCTTTAGTACAACGGAAGGCCTTGTGTGCAGTATGCGTATAAACCACTTGAACATTACCTTTATTTTTATTACAAACAGACAAGCGGCAGCGATGTCTTTTTGAATCAGACAATGGAGCGTGTTCACAAAGCATTCAGCGATACATCAGCCGGGCTACAGCACAGCTGTCATTTCGTTTTGATATATTGTGCGACGTGCCTCATATGTGGTGCGGCGCAGAATATGCTGCTTTATAAAGCAGTTCCGCACGTTTGCTCGTCCTCGAGATGAATGGATAAGCACGACACGTGTGCAGAATTCATGCTTATTGTATTTAATTAAGGAAAAGCTGACAAGAGCGAGACGCTAAATATTTATTGCACAGGAGACGATGTGAGATTATCCAGCTGCTTGGTTTTGTAGTAAACAAACGCCTTTGCGCCGCGATTAGCTTGGCGGTTTTTGTGGTATAACAGAGATCACATTTGCGAACAGCTCGTTCGGTGGTATAGAAGTAAACACGGATCTGGGCCATAGACTTGGCTGTAGGCTGATCGGACGACCTGAACAGTCACATGATTACACTGAATGTGCGTTCTCCCACATAATTACGTGGAACTTCTGTATGCATTACTTTCCAATATCATGTACAGATACATTGTCGGCGTATTAGCGCGCGATTGTTGATTTAGACATTTGAGGTCTCAGTTTCGGTTACAGGTTTTTTTTTGTGCGGATGCAGAGAAAAGTCACAGAACTCTTATTGCCCTTATGGTTACTCTAATATATTTATGAATATTTGTGGAGCTGTACACATGCCAACACCACGACATGAGCATGAGGTATGTCGTAGTGTGGCGTTCCATAATAATTGCCTACCCGGTGCTCTTTAACGTGAGCCTAAACTTGCGTACACGGGTGTCTAAGGCACGCGTAAGCTACTCTAAAGGGCGTATTTTGAAAATTTATATGTAATCGGTGCTATTTGCCTTAATGAGACCCGGCCGTGTTTAACAAAATACGGAAGAAAGACACAGGAAGGCATCACGGGTGCCAGTTTCCACGTTGTGTCTAAAGCATAACACCCTGCTCCAAAGTTTAATTGATGATAACTGATTTGATGTGTAGGGTTTTACGTCCCAAAACTATACGATATTATTATGGAAGACGCCGTAGTGGAAGCTTCGGTAATTTCGACCACCTGGGGTTCTTTAAAGTGCACTGAAAACTCACAGAACACGTTCCTCAACATTTCGCCTCCATCGAAACGCAGCCGCCGCGGTCGGGATTCGAACTCGCGACCTTCGGATCAGTAGTAGCCGAACGCCATAGCCACTAGACCACCGTGGCGGGGCCCAAAGTTTCTAATCTATTGCCTTTGTAAAGCATAGTAGCGTCAACGGTACGTTCATGCTTAAACGAAATACTACCGAAACCTTAGAGTTCGTGACATTGTTAACGTTAATCAAATTCAAGAGCGCCGCTTGTCCATTAAATGAGCGATTGTGATTTTCCCGTATGTATACAGATGTTACCGCGTGTAGCGTGTACGATGATATTCAAGGTAAAGTTGATAAATCGTGTTTTGGGCCGTACGGGGTGCGACCCCCCTCCACAGCTGTCTGTCGAAAGATATTGGCAAGCTTCCACAAGCGTGGTCACAAGACAGAATTAGACACGCTTGCCAAATGATGTAATCTTCTCGCTGCCGAAGCAGCTGCCGACATTGGCTCTTCTTTGTCAAGTTAGAGGAAGCGTGTAAGAAAAGAAAACGAGGAAATAAAGAATTACACGCAAGTAATTACTGAGACGCTCGCTGGGGGAAGCCTTCAGAAAGCGCCGGTTCGTTATTTCTCGATGAGATTGGAAGGTGCTCAGCGGGAAGTGTCTGCAATCGCTGGATCACTATATAGCTTCGTAACGAAACAACACCAGAAAGCTTTAACGAGAGTGCCGTATTAAACGAATGTGCTGTAACGTAAGCCAGCAATTATTTCCCATCGCGGGGAGCAGACGACGAACACCGCGCTAGTTAGCCTCCACGCCAGACGCTTAGAGGAGTCCTGGTGGCTCGTTCCGCAATTTGCCGCGACGCGCCGCCACCGCTGCGAGTCGTGCTTCGCGGGGAAGCAGCCTTTCTCTCCGCTGCAGGATGGAGCCGTCGCGCAATAGAATGGATGTCAAGGAAACGCGTTGCTGACTGACCCTAAGCTGTTGAAAATTCATGACCCACCTCAGAAACGAGACCTGACAGCTCTGGCTGATATTTGGAACGTTTACAAGATAAATGTAGAGAAGGCTTTGTGGGTGTGGCGTCACCATATGGCGGCGTTTTCCTGCCAAAAACATAGCGAGTGAAACAGCCTGCAAACGTTCATATTTTGCACCAAACAGCGTGCAACCTGAAACTCCAGTCCCATAAGGTGTATACTGCAGTCGACTATGCTTGAAGCCTCTCTGGATTGCCTTGGTTTGGTGCTCGTGGAAGCAAGAGGAAAGGGTGCTTTGCTTTTATTTTGCGGCCAGTTTGAAATGTACAGTCACTGTGAACAAGATGTAGAGGCTCGATTTGTTGTTAGACGCAGTCACAAGGGACGACAGAGAAGACCTGCTGTCGGGCGATAAACATTATCTCGGCTCAAAAGGATATGTTGTTGAGCTAGTTGGTTCATTGCTTGAAGTAATAGTTATGGCGCTAAAACAACGGGACACACAGAAGACAAAACGGCGCCAGTGTGTGTTTTGTCTTCTCTGTGTCCCGTTGTTTTAGCGCCATAACTATTACTTCAATTATCTCGGCGATAAACGGAAGACGGGTTCCCTTAATCCTACGAAATGACCCCCCACGAAATGAACAAGCAGCGTACCGCGCAATCGAACGCTGACGCCGCGAGCAGACGACGGAGGAAGAGAAAAATAGGAGGAGCGTTAACCTCAAAACCAGGTCACAAAGATGGCGCGTTCCTAGTTCCCGGCTTCGCCGCGACGCGGCGCCAGCGTGACCGGCGGGCCTCTCGTGCTTCGCGGAGAAGCTTGACGACAGGAGCCCACGGCGGCGGTCGCAAATAACGAAAAAAATATCGCGCACATCCACATCGACGCAAGAGCGCGCGCGCGGTGGTCCGTCGACGTCGCCGGTGCGCAGAGTGAGGAAGATTTTGCGGCGGTTTTTCCAAGCGGAGCCTAGCAAGCTAGCTCTTCGATTTCACTCAAGTTGAAGAAGCATCCCTGGAACTCTTTATCATCAAGCAGCGTTTGGTGATCCTGTGTCGTGTGCGCGCCTGCGAAAAAAAAAAAAAAAGCTAAAGGAACGAAAACAAACTCATTTCCCACCGAAGCCCGTTGCGCCGGCAGTGTGCGATCTCACGCCTCCGACCCTGAGGGAAGAAATTGATCACCGAGCTTAGAGGCGTCGTGGCTTGGTGAGAAAATAAGGTGCCGGGTTTGCGCGCGTTCTCCAGACTCAACGCTGTAATCCCGAACAGAGCGTACGAAAACGCTAGGAGCCAGCGAAGCTCAGGACGGACGGAGACACCTGCTGCTGCTGCCATTGCTGCTGTGAAAGCAGCTGAAGCGGAGCTTCGTGCAATCATTGTTCGTCGTGTGTTTCGCAGTTGCGCGTGACCTTCCTTCCTACGGCGGTTGCATCCGTGTGTTTGCTGAGTGTATTGCGACGCTACGTTGTCCGTGAAGGAGGCGAAGCAGCGGGAATTTGACAGACTGCGCGTGCTGTGTGCGCAAAAACAACATATTCAACTCGAAGGAAAAGGGAATCGGGGAGCGAAGGAGGTGATTCCGAACTATGGATTCGGTCAGGACTCCCGGAAAGAAGATTCCGATACACCTGAAGGTACGTTATTATATACGCTACTATTTTGCCGTGCGCTTGCTCTCTCTCTCTCGCGCGACGTTTCGGATCAATAACGGAACCGCGCGGTGTACCCTCCTCCGCTCATTCTACCGGGCGTCTGAACGGACGCGTAGTGTACGTAAAGGGGGGCGTGCGTGGGTTGGAATCGTTTCTCTTTAGCGTGATGTGCGTCTTTTTTACGGTGGCGCGGCCTGTTTGTATACCACGCATTTTGACCCCGTCGTTTCTGGACACCCTTATCGATAAAGGCCCACGCGTCTCTGTGACCCCATATATATAAGGTGGGCGCGGCTTGCAACACGAAACCACATATTGAACTGCCTCTTTGCGTGCGGCGTACGAAATTGGGCGCACAGCTGACCTCTCGGTCACGCCATCGCATACGCGTGTACGCTCGATAACGAAGTATGTTGCCTATATGATGCCTATATGATACCTATATGTTGCCTATATATGAACTAGATGTTGCTAGAGGGCCGGGTAGTTTCAAGTTTTGAAGTACGAGTTGGCCCATATGCAAATTGCGTCTCTGTGAGTCGTTATACAACGCCCTGAAGCGCGTACGTAGTCATGTGTTCTAGATAACTTCGGGCGCCGTGCGATTAACCATGTCTGCAATGGGCAACGCGGGCTGAAGAGTGATTGCGGTTGTTTGTTGCGAATGAGGGCCATTCGCCCGTAGAGGAGCTTCTCTTTTAAATATGCAAGATATTCATCTGGATTAGCCACTCTGACGAGTGTGGAATAATGTTGTTGGTTGCAGTGTAAGAGTTGGGGCGAATATGTAGGTCATCCGGCTCTATACGGCCATCACATAATATGCTCCCCCGTACATATTGTCATATAGCGAACAAAATCAATACAACGAGTTGTCTGTACTATACATAATGCTGGGGGGAAGGGTGAGTAGGGGTCATACGTGGTCGAGAGAAACGTAAGAAAGAGCACGTGCTCCAAATTTGTGAGCGTATGTGTATTCGTGGCGGATGGCGAGAATACTTCTTACGTCTTCCGAGACTAGCACCCCTCGAAAACTGTACTTACTAAACTTCACAATCTTACATGTGTAGACGTTTTATTGCTATAATAATAATAATAATAATAATAATAATAATAATAATAATAATAATAATAATAATAATAATAATCTTATACCAACACGTCAGAAAGTTAATTTCACGCGCGCAACAGGATGTCGTCGCTGAAGCCGACAAGAAGAGGTCAGTTTCTAAGGGAACTGGAGCTTCTCTGTTAAAGGTAGAGAACACCTCCTCCCTCAAAAACAGACAAGCAAACGAACAAACAAAAGCAAGTGAATTCCCCAGCTTAATGCCTGTTGATTGCCATATAAGCTTAATTCTGTGTCGTCTGGATACACGTATGTGTACCTAGACAGCGTAGGAGCAGAAATACACGTGTACATCTAGATCGCGTGTACATACACGTACATATAAATGCACGTACGTTTTAAACGAGATATGCCAGATTAGATTCACTTGAGCATCTGGAGCCGCGCGAACATCTGTATACACTCTCTGTTTCCAGTGGTAGAGTGGTCGGCAGTGCCGGTAACCAAACCCGCGAACTCTAGGCTAGGATAAAAGAAAACGCGCAGTTGTACTCGAAAAACAGCTACACCGAATACAGACTTTACGTACTTGTGGGAGTGGTATATAGTACGGCGCAGCAGGAAACAGATGCCTTTGTTTCCAGTGACGGGGCATTTGGGCCCACGGGCCTTGCTGCTCACAATTTACGATCAATTTAAATTGAACGCGTTTTCAATTGACCTCGCTTTTCTCTATTATTCGGCCTTGTGCGTACGTTTCATCCGTGGTTTTATTTGCGCTACACACTTGAAAGCGTGGCGCTTTCTTTCTCATATATCTCTGTATCCCAGTATTCGCGTTTTGTTTATAACTTCGAATTGGTTGTTTCCTCCATATATATCCGTTGATTCTTGTACTAACAGGCAAGACCTCTTCATTGGTGTTCGCCAGGGCTGTAAATAAATAAATAAATAAATAAAGGGGGAGAGGCTGCGCCAGTATACCTCGGGAGGTGGGGGGGGGGGGGGACTGCCTCTATCCTCAGCCCCCCCTTTCTAATCTCTCTCTCTCTCTCACACACACGCACACATACGCATACATGCCTGAAAAGCTGCTATACAGTTGCTAGTTGGTGTGAATACATTGCTTATGCATGCACAAACTTAAGTAACCACCCATACTCGCCTAATTAATGTTGGTTCCACACCCTCCCCCCGCACTTTCCAACCTAATTTACAAATTGAAGCTTTCGCTGTTATACTGTATGTGCTCACTCTTATAGCTGTAAATTCCCATGTCTGTCCAGTCGGTAATTATAAAAATTGTATCACGTAATCATTCCTTATATTCCGGATGCCACCACTATATTCTTACGTAAACGACGTGGTATTTCTTATAAATTCCCCGCGAAGTCCGCAACAATTTCACTAAAGCTATATTGATGAACAGATCGCTAAAAACGATGGAGAACAGGGAATGTCGCTCGAGCCATCGTTTCGACCTAGTGGACTTGTCTTCGTCAGGACGGTAACTGACAAAGACAAGTCCACTTGTCAAAAAGTTGGCTCCATCGACATTCCCTGTTCTCCATCGTTTTTAGCGGTCTGTTCATCAATTCAAGCCTCCACATTCCCCTGAGCTTCTGTACTAAAGCCATATAGAATTCTTACGGAGCGTTTCTATTTTTTCTCGCGAATGCGCGCAAGTTTGTACATTATTGGCGTGCCAAACTTTCATTCCAAGAGCGGTCAGTGTCGCAAATACACGTAAAGAAAACGGACATTCTGTGCGTACGTGCTTAGAGTTAATGAAGAGCGAAGAAGTCCGGGTCTCATGCGTGCCATTATCATGGCGCGCGTGCTCGGAATAATTAATGGTGCGCAGAGGACATCTGTCCCACATAAGGAATTCAGCTTTTGGTACGTGTTTCATTAAAGTCTCGGCCGCCGCTGCGGTTCAGTGGCATATATAGAGTCCCACTGCTAAGTGCGATGGCGTGGGTTCGACTCCCACATCCGGGCATTCCAGCCGGGGCGGAACGCAGAGACGTTGGGGCACCGTATACTCAGAGTGGACGTCAGCGGGACAGGTGGTCAAAACTTGTCCGGAGTCCTCCACCATACCGCGTTCCTCACAATCAACTGCGCACTTTGAAGGCGCTGCACCCAATAATTTAACGTTATAGATTGGAACATCTGTCATCACTGTTTGTTAACGTTTTAAGGATTCTTTAAGGCTCTATAGATAAAAGGTGACAGGCGGGGAAGCATGGGAGCTAGGGCAGCAAAGATGTCGTTGCAGCAGAATGGTCGCCATTATAGGAAAAAAAAAAGAAAAAAAAACCTTTTCGGGGGTGAACGTAGAGAGAGAAGCTATGACACAGAATGCGTGGAAATAGGTGCAGTCTAACGCTTCTACAATGAACTGACGGCAAAATTACCTTTATAACGAACGGTTCCTTACGTCCAGTCTTATGCCCTGAGCGTTACAATAGGTGACCTTTGAAACGAAGTCACCTGTACATCGAACAGTTCTTCAGGCCCCCGAGTACTTCGTTGTGGGGGACTTATATATATGTTTCAAAATATGCAACCTAAAGCAAATCTTTTAATACTGAAATTACGTGACAGGCGTGCCACTTAGACAGGTTCATTTTCATTCTAATCACACCTAGGTATCTCTCCTATATGATTATGAGCCACCCAACCTCCCCCGTGGTGGCTCACAGATAGAGCATGCATGCATCGAGCCATTCGTTTTCTTAGTGTTACCTTCATACACGAAACCTATTCACCCGCCGCGGCACCTGAGAGTGTGTTGGCTCGCTAAAACTGAGGTCTCGTGATCGAATCCCAGCCACGGCGGCCGCACTCTGAAGGAGCCGAAATTCCTTAAATACCAAAAAATAAAAGTAAAAAATAACAAAAAAGTGTACTTATATTTAGTTGCACGTTAAAGAAACCCGGATGGTCAAAACTAATCCGGAATCTCCCACTATACGACACACCCCATAATCACATCGTTGTTCTTACGCGTAAGGACCAGTCTATTATTATTATTATTATTATTATTATTATTATTATTATTATTATTATTATTATTATTATTATTCCCGTTCGTCTCGCGGAGCGATAATTCACACAGAAACGTCGCGAGATCACTCGAACCGTTGCAACGGTGGCGCTCGCATAGTCTCTTACATGCCGTCGATAATATCAACGGGCCTGCATTATCACTATCATTTTCTCCCAACGGACAGCCGTGACCGTCAAACGGTTGTGTTCTCTCCTTCGTGCGTGTTGAAAGGACGCCGCATGGCTTCGCGGAATAAACCGCGTAACGCTTCGGGGGGAACACCGTAGTCCCTCCTTATCGAATGCGGCACCGAGGAAGGAAGGCACTTTCTTTCACCTGACCTCGAGACGGACGTGTTTATCAGAGCTCTCTTAAATGCGCCACGCTTTTGTGTGGACGCAGGTCTGTCGGCCAGCGTTATCTCTCGGCGCGAGCAAAGAATCCGATATAGAAAGACGGCTGCCTCTTCTAGAAGTTGTACGAGTAGCGACGCGCCGCCAATGCGAAAGATGTCGTTCTGCGAGCAGTTTACGCAGGTAAATAATGATTGACGGTGTTCTACGTGCCAATACAACGATATGCCCCGCCACGGTGCTCTAGTGGCTATGGAAGCCGGCCACTGATCCGAAGATCACGGGTTCGAATCCAGGTCGTGGCGGCTGCATTTAGACGGAGGCGAAATTTTCGGGCTCGTGTACTATGCGATGTCAGCGCACGTTAAAGAACCCCAGGTGGTCGCAATATCAGGAGCCCTCCACTACGGCGTCTCTCGTAATAATATGTAGTGGTTTCGGGATGTAAAACACCATAAATCAAATCGAAAACATACGCTTATGACGCATAACTCGTAGTGGAGAGCTCCGGAGTAATTTTGAATACCTGAATTTATTTAACGGGCACCTAAATATATATTACACGGGCGTTTTCTGTATTTAGCTTCCATCGAAATGCGGCCGCCGTGGCCGGGATTCAATCCCGCGACCTTGGATTATTGCAAACCAACACATCGCCACAAGCTACCACAGTGAGCAGTTTGCGCAGTAGTTAGCGCAACCTAACCTAAGCGAACCAAAAGTGCAGTATAAGGAGAGACGATGTTAACTGAAGAGTAATTTTGCTTGCTAAACACTATAGTTAACGGTAATGAACACCTTTACTTTAACCGGACGACAATTAAATGCAACTTTTAAAGTGCTGTGGTGAACATATAAGGCCCCTGATGACAGTTACATACAACTTTTAATGTGCTGTAGTGAACATATAAGGCCCCTGTGTTCCCTGTGTGAGCAATGTTGCGGTGGTCTATCGGTAGAGCTTCCAGCTCCTCTCGTCAAATCCCGGGTGAACGTAGGTACGAGTCCGAGCGGGTGGAAGTTTTTCATTGTGAATATATGTTGATTTTTTTTTGCAGATCCACTTCCGTTACTGAAGTACGTCACTGATTTCTTGGTTGACACCGGCATAAAACACTTTCGTGTTAAAATGACTTCTACCTTTCTACACACGCACCTTTTACGCGCTACCTTTTGACGCCTGTCCCCTTTCTGCGTAGTCGACTTTCACGTGTACTGAGTTCAAGCTTTCTGCACACAATCTGAGGCTGTCCTGCATCACTGATGATTCAGCAGGCATTCTGGGGAGTAAGCATAGAGACATTCTGTTCACTTAATGCGGTTGCCTAATGCGGACTTCGCGTTTTCTGTGGTCTGGGTAACACAGAAGTTTCGCAAGCTATGCGCGTTTAGCAGACGCTAATTTAGATAAAAACTGGAGGGCGCTTACGAGCTCGTGTGTACGCATTTGCGAGATACACAGATACACCAGGTGCAAAAAATGTACTAGAAGCTCTCCGCTGGTGAATTGCCCGATAGTACGGAAGCGTAACATGACGTGATTGTATTACTTGATTGGTTTGATTGGTTTCGATTTCATTTACTGTTTTACCACCACACATGATGGGAAGCGAAGGGGAAATTCATCCAGGGATGCTTGAGGGATCCCTTCGCACCCCGTACAAACAAAGACAGCAGCTGACGTACAGGCATTTGTTTACATTGTCGTGAACTCTGGCAAACATTCTTAAGCTTAACGTTGGCGTACACTTTCAAGAAACCACCGAATCAAACATATCATTAGTTGTTACTCTACACAGAGCGTCGCGCAGTAACATAGGTCGCACCCCCATCAGCGTGATGCACCAGCAAAACACTTCATTACAGCTTTCGAAGTATATTATTAAATACCAATCCCAGGCATTCTTTGGAAGTAAATTGTAGGCAAAGAATAAATCAATGTGTGGAATCATTAATCAAGTTTTAGTCAACATTAGCCAACACGAGCCGGTATTAGCCATAATTTGGTTAGCACTAGCGGACATTGTTCATCGTGTAGGCAACGCTAGGCGACATCAGCCATAATTCGCCAGTATTTATCCAACACTAGTCCGTGTATTCGTATATGAAGTGGCTCAATTCTTTCCCTCGCCCGAGGTATCCTTAAAATTTCGGCGCCCGTACGGCAAATGAGTTCTGCGGAAACCGGCAAGGTGGCGAAACGTCCATGAAAGGGAAAATTAGCATCCACCCGTTTTGTAGCACAAGGCTACAAGGAAATCCATACGGATTTCTAAAAAATTAAAGCTTCATATTTGCCGAAAAATTCGGCCTGGTCCGGGGCTCGAACCCGGGACCAACGCCTGACCGGCGCCAGTACAGATGATTTCTGCTGCGGTGCTCCTTCTGCAAAGCTCGCCCTCTGCGTTATTACACTACTGCAGCCCTTCGCACATAGCTGCCAACTCGAGTAGAGCATTCATGCTGTCATATTCTTTGGCCATGAAACGACCTTGTTAAAGAACGCTCCAGATGTTTGCGCAGCCCGTGCGAGATTAGACCCATGGTACAATGAATCAGCACGCGTTTTCTTTATTTTGCCAGTTTATTTCGCGAACTATATATGAATGGCAAGATCAGTTATGCTGCTCATAGCCTTTTTCATATATTGAACCGCAGCCGCAGGCAACGGCATGATGAAGCCTTCAAGGCGAGAGATGCCTCCACAGTTCGTGCCTTCGAAAGGAACACAACCGGCAAAATCCAGGCCTAACATTCCTTCTACGTTAGGGATCCAGTGGAAGCCTTGACTAGTTTGATCCGTATCTATCTATCTATCTATCTATCTATCTATCTATCTATCTATCTATCTATCTATCTATCTATCTATCTATCTATCTATCTATCTATCTATCTATCTATCTATCTATCTATCTAAATTTATGTTATTTATAACTATACCTACAGCGCCTTTGAGGGTCCTCGTCGTAGGAGCGTTAAACATTAAAACAAAAATTACAGCATATCCACGGAGTGAATGATGATGAGTGGGCGAAGCTCGGGAGGTCCTTCGTAGATCGTGCCGAGTTCCGGATTAATTTAGTTAACGCGCACGCTACGAATCCTCATGGTTCAACTATGCACAAGTGAAATCTCCCACCGGCACTTCATTGCAAGTCAAGATCCAGTGCCTATATATATATATATATATATATATATATATATATATATATATATATATATATATATATATATATATATATATATATATATATATATATGGGTTGCCGGTGAACGCTTCTCCAACGCGAGCAGTCGGTATTTCTCAATCAAGAAACTCGCTAGGAGACGCTGCCTGCGCCAACATTGTCTCTCGCGGGTGAGGGCGCGTTCTCCTTTGCGAGCTGGTAGAGCGTTTCTCTAAGAAAGAGCGTTTCCATAGCCAACGCGCGCCTTTCGCTCTCTCTCTGTCTCTCTCTCACAAGACAGCAGAGGCACGCGCCGAGGGCGAGCGCGTGCCTCCCGGCACGCGGGTTACGCCTGACGCCTGACGCGGGACAAGGTTAGACTAAGAGGAGCTTCGCCCCTAAAAAAGAATAGTGGTAGTTATCGGCCAGAATATTACACTAGCTGTTAACGCTCAGGGATGCAGGCTTGAGTTCCCGTCTTCCGCACGCGTCCGTATTTCGATGGAGGCCGCAGTAAAGAAAGTAAACGTGCGTGTATGTGTGTTTGTGTTTTGAAAAAACAACCAACAGGTCTACTTGACGCTTACGTGTACATTAATTAAGGAGTCGCAGGCGATCGAAATTATTTCAGAATGGACTCACGAAGCACCGTTGAAATGTCTCGGCTTTTTTTTTTTTGTTAATTCATTTTATAAGCTACAATTCAACTAACCACCCTTTTCATGCTGTTTGGCGCCCGCTTTGTATATGTAAAGAGATAGGTGTCCTTCTCAAGACAAAGCGCTTAAATCTGCTCACGTTTCCCTTAGGGCGTTCACCCCCGTTAAGTGCCGAATGAACCTGTACGCACACTGTATGCGCACCCTCGCTATCCGGCGCGGTAATCGCGCGGGGCCAATTAAGTCACCACGCGACGCGTATGGGACATTGTACATCGGGGGCTTTTAACCATAGTCTGTTTCAGTGGTTCCGTGCAGCACTGTGGAAGCTACAGGTGTCTTCGGCGAATCCGGAGGGACATGTTAAACGTGTCCTTCCGCGGTTTGTCAGCTGCCAATGGCGGACACTGAAGTGGCAGTTACTTGGCCGGAGGAGGAGGGTGATGATGATGATGAAGCGGGGCCCCTATTGGGAGCAGCGATGGTAGCGGCTCGCAAGTCCATGTCCGAACAACGGCATCTCGTCTCGCCTCGGAAGAATTCTGCGCTCGATGTAGCCTTGGCTCTGCTGCACGGAACTAGTAACACAGAGTGTACGTCCCATGCGAAGAGGCGACGCTGGCGCCCTCTCCCGCTGACCGTCCGAACAAGTGGTAGGCTCAGAAAACAAAAAGAGGGTGCTAATCACTTCGTGCCGCTTTGATGCTTATGTTTGGCTTTTATCTGACGTTCGCAAAGCGTTTAAGCAAGGATGTGCGATGTCCTGGGAATCGCGCCGTCTCCGCCCCTTTACGACGCGAGCAAGGGTTCAATCACCCCCGACTCTATCTGCTCATGTATATATACTGTCCGGCAGTTTATTGCAGCCTCTTCGGCGTCTCTCCTTTATCATTGGTAGTTTCTCGAGACGCCACAAACGATGTACGCGAGACACGGTTCAGTGCGTCGCTAACAGTTTGCTAGATTAGATGCAGATCAGACCTGCCAGGATTTCTCGTTTAGGCGTAATATATATACACCATCAATGCCTCTGTCCATGAGTTGTTCGCAATGCTTGACCGCGTGTCTCACAAGTGTGTGTGTGTGTGTGTGTGTGTGTGTGTGTGTGTGTGTGTGTGTGTGTGTGTGTGTGTGTGTGTGTGTGTGTGTGTGTGTAACCGAAGCCACGTGGCTACAAACACAAGCGGGACCTCAGTTCAGGGAAGGCGTCATCTTGCCTTTTAACAAGTGTGTGGAATATCTTTCACACCCGTGGCACACGCACCAGCGCATACATAATGGTGCTGTATTGCATCTGTGAATAAATGTTCTACTGAAAGCGAGATAAAATTAATAGAAGTCCAGAATAATTATATCTATACATCACCGTCTTCCCATACCGCTAGAATCAAATGCACTATTTTCGTTCGAAACGAACGCTCACCTTACTGCACGTCTCTTGAGCCAATGTGTACTTGTCCCTGCATTCAGAAAATGAAGGCATATAAATGGCTAGAAAACTGTGCACACACAAAACATTCAACGTATAAAAAGGCGAGAGCTGAGGCATGGGTAAAGGCAGGAAGTTTTCCGTTAACCTTGCGACGTCCCGCCTTGTGTCAGTGCGTTATGCTAGGTTATGTAAGGTTATATGCCGAATGTTTAACTATATATAGTAACTGAGGGATACAGCATTTACACGTCAGGTGCAAATCAAACCACAACAAGTTTTGGATGACTTCGTCACACGCGGCATTTACATTAAAACGCTCTCACTCGCATGTCAATTAAGAGATCCTAAGAATCTCTGAAAAATAAGCCAAGGACGCACGTCGAGTATACCGAAAGAAACTTTAGGCTTATTTCGCTTTTCGTGTGCTGCAAAGTTCGTGGGAACGTGAGATTACGCGAAGCGGAAGCTTTGTGCTTGCATAATACGCGTAGTGAACACTAATGGGAATTTCATCGCCGGAAATAAGCCTATTTAGTGCCATTCACGTGACATTACGAACTTTTTTTTTCCCATTTCGCACATGAGACCATCGCAAAGTACCAGATCGTTCTGAACACGCACGCGCGCGCGCACGCTCTTGGGAATATAGCGTATTACTCGTGCGCAACTACTCCATTGCCGAATGTTTTCTTAGGCCAGGAGTGCTATAGCGGTATTTAATTTCATTCCGTCAATACACGCTGTCAACAGTGCATCGATTAGAGGAATTGGAAAATGAGCAACCGACGTGCAGTGAAAAAGACAGAATGGGTATACCAAGAGATGGAAAAAGCAGCATTCCAGGCAGGAAATGAGGTGGGCTGATGCGAAACGTAAGAACTCCACAAGTATAAAAGGTATTAAAGGAAGTCAACTCGCTAAAGACGGGGCATATTAGAGGTCATTGGCAGAGGCCTTCGTCTGTAGTGGACACACAGAATAGGCTGCCTATGCTGCTGCTGCTGCTGCTGCTGCTGCTGCTGCTGATGATGATGATGATGATAACACATGAAACTTCTCAAACGTATACTGGATATACGTCGGTGTGCGATAAATGGGGTAAATCGCGATGGAACTTTGACGCGTCGACATGTGCGGAGATGTGGGGCACTGTGCGAGCGTTATTTAGTCCTACTTATTAGGCACTCGTAATATGAACATTTCTCGAATTTATTCTCGAACATATTGTCGACTCCTGTCGTATAAATGGCGCTCGTGCGCGATTGCTGAGAAGGAAAGTCAATCTATACGGGTCGCGAGAACATCACACGATCTCTCTCTCTTTCTCTCTCGTCAAAAGGACAGGCTCCCACGATTGAGTTAATTGTTTACAGTAGGCAAGCAAGGAAGGGTCGCGGCACTAAATGAATCGTCCTGATGTCGAGGACCCCCCGATGTCTTATTTCAGATCTTGGTCTTCCCGTCTGATTCGCTCGTTGACCTCCTTATAAGGCTGGCGCGCAATTGGACGACCGTGCGATCGAGTGTTTACACCTCGCTCATACCCTGCAGCTGCAGCCTCCAAGATGCTGCGACACACGCAATCGTCCTCCGTGACACACGCGTGCGACTGTCGCACGTTCGACGGTAAGGAAATGGAAGTTGGCGAAAAAAAAAACGACAAAAATAATAGAAAGAAAGAAAGAAAGAAAGAAAGAAAGAAAGAAAGAAAGAAAGAAAGAAAGTCCACAGTTGCACGAGCTTACGTCTCCGCATTTATTCCCATCTGATGCTCTTGAACACCATTAAGCTACCAAGGCGCTGTGTATTTACGTGTGCTATATAAGTAACCCCAGGGGGTGATAACGCCATCGGTGGGCATGGCCATGGTGGATGGCATGGAACGCAAATACGTGTTCCGCTGGACAGCACGAGGAAGATGAAAAAAGGCAGAACGAAACAGCTTGCCCAACTATATATATATATATATATATATATATATATATATATATATATATAATATATTATATATATATATATATATATATATATATATAATGGAGTTATGATCTCATAACCTCTGGGCGTCACGTCCGCAAGACGTATATAGGCGGCAGCTGCATGGTGGTATCGAGGACACCAGCACCGGGTGTATGATGCGGCCGTGCGGCCGATGTCACGGGGCCCTAATAAGTATACCATACGCGCGGCGAGGGGCCTCGGGGACTTGTGGCCTTCCAAGCGGAGACCGCGACGCCTCCTGAATGTCGAGTTGTTTGTGCGTATCGACTCTCGTGGGATGCCATGTTTATAACACGTATAGGCAAGTGACCCGAGTGCCATGCTCCGCTTCGAGATGGACGCGATATTTGGTTTTGTTTAGCTTTTTGCGTTCGATTTCTCAATCTTGCATTTCACTGTGGAATGGATTCACCGGTCCAGAGGAGCCCATGGTTTTTTCGTTTTCTTATCTCGGGCAGATAACGAAGTGCAGTATTATTAACGTGATGATAGATGCTTAGTGGGTGCGAATTGCCCGGCTTAAAGACGCCAGGCAGATTTCTTTCCTTTTTTTTCTTTTTTCAAGAAATTTCTAAGCTATTGGTGTTGCAGCCGTGAGGAAGAAGCGCAACGTAAATTTTTTTTAAAACTTTTTTTTAGTCGCTAGCGGTCTCTGCGCGGAGAATAAGCTCCCATCAGTACCGAGTGCGTTTTTCTTTTCTATAACGGCCTGTTTAATACCCTACCACTCTGCATACTTCATAACTTTTCCAGCCACACACACTCCACCGGCGCGTCACGCCAGAAAGGAAACAGAAATTTCTGTGAAGTCATTAGCGAGATTTAGTGCAATGTATAGAGTGTTTACTGCCTCTGAATTTGTGGCCTCTGTTTTTCCCGAACAAGTCGGTTGTGGTAAAGCGCATTATTATCCCCCACCCCCTGTAGTAGGCCACTATGCGTCTCACAGTTTTCTTAAGGAATTGTTTAAAGCGTATGACTTCATGATAATTACTCATGTCTGTCTATCCGATGTACGACTGACAGATTCAGTCACGCATTGAAACAGGTCTAAATCATGCTCTGTATAACATCCGTGCGCTAATTGCCGACTGAATAGTACCCGGCTCTTGCCGCTCTCTTAGCGACATTCACTACTAGGTTAATCGATCGATGTGGGCGTAAACCTTCCGCACTGCGACTCGGCGTTCGTGTTTATGCTTTCGAAGCGTCGATGTTTCGACACGTCTCTGCGCCAAGATGTCTGGAAGATATGTCGTACCGCACAGACCACTGAACATTTCGGAGAGCATGGTGAAGCGGAGTGTTACAATCCTCATACAGTCGAACGCCTCTTTACAACGAAATGACCTGTATAACGAAGACTTTATTACGTACCCCGTGCTATAATGCGAACGTTACGGTGAACGACCATATAAAAGGGGCTTAGCCAGGACTTTATCTTTGGATGTACAAGGGTGCAAAAGACGGAGATGAGGTTTTCTTATTTTACATCTGTGTGTGCGTGTGTGTCTGCATGTTTGCGCATGTAACATATATTCAGTCACAAACCCCTCGGCTTTATCACATTTACGACGAAGTTACCTGTATAACATCCTGAAGGTTCTGAACACTTCTACATGAAAGCGTTTGACAATACGCGAGTTCTTTGACGAAAGGTACACATGGACGAAGGCACAATGACGCGGCATTGGTTAGATGCACGCCTTTAACCTTTCGATTTGTTTCCAATAGTGAGCTAGCAAGGCACACGCATGCAATGCAGTCTTTTCACCGCTAGTTGACTCTCTCTTTCGAGCATAGCCATAGTTGCGTTAAAATTTCGCTTACGAGCACAATCGTATTGATTCGCAGCACTCTGAAAGGGCATAGTTGACGGTAGAAAGATGGTCACGAGCACACGTTTCAGAAAAAAAATACCAAAGGGCTTGTAAGACGATAAGTTGAGTACAACTAACACAACCGACCCGCTAATTAAGTCGAACGTGTCAGGCGACGTGCCGTACAAATTAATGACAGCCGAATCGAATGCATATTGGGGACAAAATGCATGTGCAAAGTTAAGACTCCCCGCTTTCCTCCTTGTTCCAGACCTCGCTTATTACGGCGTACTTACGGCAGTTCTTTAATGTAGCGCGTCTAGAGAAAGAAGAACGAGGGGGTTCTCTTATTACAGCGTACTTACAGCAGTTCGTTAATGTAGCACGTCCAGAGAAACGTCTAGAGAAAAAGAGGAACGAAGGGGCGATCGTCTAATTATCGACAACACGTCACCACCGTCATTAAGCTTACAGCTGTGTCCAGACACACCGAGGAGCTCGATTTACACATTGACCTACTGCGTACGGGGGTCGCCCATGGCAACGTCCTTGAGGGAGTGTTGTGTAATGGGTGCGTAGCGAAGAGATCACCCGTCGCTCAAAGGCAAGAGCCCGTTATATAGCAGCAGAAGCAACGGCGCCATCAGCAACGTAGTACAAACGCCTCCATCGAACACCAAACGAGGAGGGCCTACGCCGTGACCCGCCGTCTTTTCCGGGGTCAGACCGGTTGGCAGGTTTCTCGATCTCTGCCCGTGCACCGTCGTCTCGGATCGTCTAGGAAAGCGTGTGGAAGCTGAAGACGTACAGTCCCCTCTCAGCTCCCCCCACCCTTCTCTCTACCCCAAAGCTCGGCTCGGGGCAGGGTGTGTGGGGAGGTCTTGTTTCGAATGAGGGGCACCCTTAAATAAGCATGTTGGACGCTACCCCCCCCCCCCCCCTCGTTACCTCCTCCTGCCCCCGCCCACCCCACCGTTCTCGTTCGGTTGCGATCATTACGAACGGCGCATCGTGTTCGTGCGTGCAAAAAAAAAAAAGAAAAAAAAAGAACCTGCTGACTCGCTGCACGGTCCCGAACGAGAGACGATCAGATTTTCCTTTTACTTCTCTCTCTCTCTTGCTATGCGGCGCCATAGGCTGTTTGTAGCGGGCGCGCTCGATACGGCGCGCATATGCATTAATTGCTTATATACAGGGACGACGACGATTCGAGAAACGAGGTTGCGATGCGTGATTACCACCGCGGGACGCTGGTTAGCTGACACGGCTGACCAGGTGGTCCCCACGGGTATGGTACAGTTACCTGCTTGCTGATATACGTGGCGTCCGTGCTTTCACGCTGCGCTAACGTGCGCGTGAGCTCTTAATGTGATGCGTACATCTCTGTTTTTGTGCGTGAGCGCATGCACCATAGTACTACAGGGCATGTCTGGTCGTGTGTACGTGTGTGTTGACGTATGTACCTCGGGTATTACAGTCCAGGACTGTGCAGGTGCGCCCTGTTTATTGCGAACCTCGGATCCGCTCCGATTACATAACCTGAGTCTAAGAGTGAACCGTACAAAGGCTTATCACATTCAGCAGACGAGGTCCTGAGAAGACGTAGCTGTGTAATTAAGAATGTAAAGCGGACAAGAGACTAGACATCGCTCGTTAAGGGTGCTGTACTAGGTTGAGAGCGCCGGCCAGCATGTTCGCGCCAGCGGCCCGGTCATGCGATGACTCGTTCCCGTTAACTTCCGCCCAATTAGAGCCGTTCCTGCGCTGCGCGAAATATTCGCCTGGCCCCGACCCTATTAAAGAATAGATAAATCTACAGTGAGGTACGTGTCTGGGGCTGGTTTGGCTCACGATAATTAGCCGTAAGCAGCGATAAACGACAGGGCGAAGATGGGACGCGGGCCAATAAAGGACAGCTTAATCTATAAGCTAGCGGCGTTGAAAACTGCACGGCTTTGTATGGGATTCATCTAGGGAACGGATTCAAACGTGACTTCAGACAGGATGAAGTCAGAACGAAGAACACGGTGCCGTTGATTGAAGCGCCGTTTATTACGTTCCCACAATGCGCCAACATGCCCACTACAGCACGTCACGGATCTGGCTGTTTTAAAAAATTACACCATCTCCCGCTAAAGGGGACCATGAGCGATGCGAAGCAGCACTGGGGGTGCACACCGCGTTTGCATCGGTTGACCTAGGTGTCGCGTTTGCATCGATTTCACGCTAGCGGACGCTACCTGCGTCAGCGTTGTCTCTCGCGGGCGAGGGCGCGTTCTCGTTCCTTGCGAGCTGGTAAGCGGTCATCGAAGAAAGAGCGTTCCATAGTCCACGCGGAGAGGAAATGAGACAAGGAGAGGAATGGGAGGAGGATGCGCATGCGCAGTGCGGGTGTGGACGCCGAGGCCGTGGGACAGAAGCGAGAACGCAGGAGAAGCGCAAGCAGGTGGTAGGAGGGAAGTGGAAAGAGTAACGCGCAGCTGTTGGAGAGAGGGAAGGAGGAGAGGTGCGCATGCGCAGGGTGAGTGCGGACGCCGACGCCGCGGGACATTCCCCCGCTAACAAATGCTTCGCATTTAAGAAACTGTGTCCTCTTCTTGTCTCCTGCGCTGCCGCGCAGTTTGAAAAGACGTGCGTAAAAATTTGCTGGGGCCTTACGTGCAAGAAACACGATATGATGATAGAGGAACGCTGCAGGTTGCAGGCCTCCGAAAATTTTGACCCCCCAGAATTCTTTAAAGAGTGGCCCGCGACTCGTTTTTGGACAAGGTCAGAAAACGGTGCCAATACATTCGTTAGAGCCCGCCTGGGAAAAACGTGAGCCAAATATTATTGCCCTGCAGAACGCATCGGGAAATTCGCAAATTGGGTTTCAAACGCAGCTTCAATCAACGGCACCGTGTTCTTCGTTCTGACTTCATCCTGTCTGAAGTCACGTTTGAATCCGTTCCCTAGATGAATCCCATACAAAGCCGTACAGTTTTCAACGCCGCTAGCTTATAGATTAAGCTGTCCTTTATTGGCCCGCGTCCCATCTTCGCCCTGTCGTTTATCGCTGCTTACGGCTAATTATCATGAGCCAAACCAGCCCCAGACGCGTACCTCACTGCAGATTTATCTATTCTTTAATAGGGTCGGGGCCAGGCGAATATTTCGCGCAGCGCAGGAACGGCTCTAATTGGGCGGAACTTAATGGAACGAGTCATCGCATGACCGGGCCGCTGGCGCGAACATGCTGGCCGGCGCTCTCAACCTAGTACAGCACCCTTAACGAGCGATGTCTAGTCTCTTGTCCGCTTTACATTCTTAATTACACAGCTATACGTCTTCTAAGGACCTCGTCTGCTGAATGTGATGAGCCTTTGTACGGTTCACTCTTAGCCTCAGGTTATGTAATCGGAGCGGATCCGAGGTTCGCCATAAACAGGGCGCACCTGCACAGTCCTGGACTGTAATACCCGAGGTACATACGTCGACACACACGTACACACGACCAGACATGCCCTGTAGTACTATGGTGCATGCGCTCACGCACAAAAACAGAGATGTACGCATACATTAAGAGCTCACGCGCACGTTAGCGCAGCGTGAAAGCACGGACGCCACGTATATCAGCAAGCAGGTAACTGTACCATACCCGTGGGGACCACCTGGTCAGCCGTGTCAGCTAACCAGCGTCCCGCGGTGGTAATCACGCATCGCAACCTCGTTTCTCGAATCGTCGTCGTCCCTGTATATAAGCAATTAATGCATATGCGCGCCGTATCGAGCGCGCCCGCTACAAACAGCCTATGGCGCCGCATAGCAAGAGAGAGAGAGAAGTAAAAGGAAAATCTGATCGTCTCTCGTTCGGGACCGTGCAGCGAGTCAGCAGGGTTTTTTTTTTTTTTCAAAAAAAAAAAAAAAACCCTGCTGACTCGCTGCACGGTCCCGAACGAGAGACGATCAGATTTTCCTTTACTTCTCTCTCTCTCTTGCTATGCGGCGCCATAGGCTGTTTGTAGCGGGCGCGCTCGATACGGCGCGCATATGCATTAATTGCTTATATACAGGGACGACGACGATTCGAGAAACGAGGTTGCGATGCGTGATTACCACCGCGGGACGCTGGTTAGCTGACACGGCTGACCAGGTGGTCCCCACGGGTATGGTACAGTTACCTGCTTGCTGATATACGTGGCGTCCGTGCTTTCACGCTGCGCTAACGTGCGCGTGAGCTCTTAATGTATGCGTACATCTCTGTTTTTGTGCGTGAGCGCATGCACCATAGTACTACAGGGCATGTCTGGTCGTGTGTACGTGTGTGTCGACGTATGTACCTCGGGTATTACAGTCCAGGACTGTGCAGGTGCGCCCTGTTTATGGCGAACCTCGGATCCGCTCCGATTACATAACCTGAGGCTAAGAGTGAACCGTACAAAGGCTCATCACATTCAGCAGACGAGGTCCTTAGAAGACGTATAGCTGTGTAATTAAGAATGTAAAGCGGACAAGAGACTAGACATCGCTCGTTAAGGGTGCTGTACTAGGTTGAGAGCGCCGGCCAGCATGTTCGCGCCAGCGGCCCGGTCATGCGATGACTCGTTCCCATTAAGTTCCGCCCAATTAGAGCCGTTCCTGCGCTGCGCGAAATATTCGCCTGGCCCCGACCCTATTAAAGAATAGATAAATCTGCAGTGAGGTACGCGTCTGGGGCTGGTTTGGCTCATGATAATTAGCCGTAAGCAGCGATAAACGACAGGGCGAAGATGGGACGCGGGCCAATAAAGGACAGCTTAATCTATAAGCTAGCGGCGTTGAAAACTGTACGGCTTTGTATGGGATTCATCTAGGGAACGGATTCAAACGTGACTTCAGACAGGATGAAGTCAGAACGAAGAACACGGTGCCGTTGATTGAAGCGCCGTTTATTACGTTCCCACAATGCGCCAACATGCCCACTACAGCACGTCACGGATCTGGCTGTTTTAAAAAATTACACCATCTCCCGCTAAAGGGGACCATGAGGCGATGCGAAGCAGCACTGGGGGTGCACACCGCGTTTGCATCGGTTTGACTAGGTGTCGCGTTTGCATCGATTTCACGCTAGCGGACGCTACCTGCGTCAGCGTTGTCTCTCGCGGGCGAGGGCGCGTTCTCGTTCCTTGCGAGCTGGTAAAGCGTTCATCGAAGAAAGAGCGTTTCCATAGTCAACGCGGAGAGGAAATGAGACAAGGAGAGGAATGGAAGGAGGATGCGCATGCGCAGTGCGGGTGTGGACGCCGACGCCGCGGGACAGAACCGAGAACGCAGGAGAAGCGCAAGCAGGTGGTAGGAGAGAAGCGGAGAGAGTAACGCGCAGCTGTTGGAGAGAGGGAATGAGGAGAGTTGCGCATGCGCAGTGTGAGTGCGGACGCCGACGCCGCGGGACATTCCCCCGCTAACAAATGCTTCGCATTTAAGAAACTGCGCGCCGGGACATGGACACAAGTACAGAAGGACTAACGGACGCTGACTTTCGCTGTAGCCGTGTCCTCTTCTTGTCTCCTGCGCTGCCGCGCAATTGGAAAAGACGTGCGTAAATATTTGCTGGGGCCTTACTTGCAAGAAACACGATATGATGATGAAGAACGCTGCAGTGCAGGCCTCCGAAAATTTTGACCACCCAGAATTCTTTAAAGAGGGCCCGCTACTCTTTTTTGGACAATGTCAGAAAACTGTGCCAATCAGTCGTAGAGCCGCCTGGGAAAACGTGAGCCAAATATTATTGCCCTGCACGCATCGGGGAAATTCGCAATTTGGTTTCAAACGCAGCTGGAAAGCACTCGCTCTTCTTTCAACGTGTGACGTCACTGGGGCAACCGACTACTTCGCTTGAGGCAGAAAAATAGCTCTGAATTATTTCATGATTTAGGAAAGTTAATCCGCTACGCTTTATTTGTTCGTTTTTGAATTCAGCTAATGTACAGAAAATGTGCGTTATCTCTCTTGAAGAGCAACGGAAAAAGCCGAGCGAGACTTAGCCGGCGTCACATGTGACGTCATATGTTGAAAGAAGAGAGGGCGCTTTCCAGCTGCGTTTGAAACTGAATTGCTAATTCCCCTGATGCTTGCAGTGCAACAATATTTGACTCAGTGTCCACAGGAGCCTGATTGGCAGCGTTTACTGGCCATGTTGAAATAGTGTTGGAGGGCCCCTTTTAAGGGCACCGGTAACTAACAGCGATGGCTGTACGCTGAGTATGTATGTATGTATGTATGTATGTATGTATGTATGTATGTATGTAAGTATGTATGTATGTAATCTGAGTTCCGGTAACGGCCTTATTATTAATAAGCGATATCGTGTGGCAAGAGCTGGTCATTAAAAAAAGGTAGTTGAAGACGACGGAAAACTGGAAATATCGCTGGAGCCTGCGTTTCGGCAAGTGTACTCGTCATCGTCGGGGGTAGCCTTGATAAAAACAAGTTCGCCGATAACCTGAGCCCCTAAAGTGCAAATCCATTTAGGGGCTCAGGCTCTAAAGTCTCGGGCCCAATGGAGCCCGAACCTGAGGGCCTGAGCCTGGGGCTTAAGACTTAGGCTATTGGACCTGAACCTGAAGGCCTAAGACTTCAGCCAGAGCACTTCAGGGGCCCAGGCTATTGGCGTGTGCTCATGACGTTGTCACGCTCAGAAAACAGCAGTTGAAAACAGGATCAAAATATGCTAATCACTGGCTAAAAGCGATTAACATGGATCCAGATTAGGAATGGTTAACATATACCAAATTATTATTATAAAATAAAAGATACACATTAGGGGATTAATTGCACAGTGAATTTCGAAAGCGCCGACGATAGACACTACAGAAACACTAGGGAAACACAAACGAATCGCTGCTTCGCATTTCGTACAGCTTTCACTGCAGTGGAGCTGGCTTAGGCATTTTTCACCACTTCGAGCCTCCTTACTCTCTTGAAAGTAAACGTTCTTGTTGGGCACTGTGAATTAGCCAAGAGCAGTGTTGTACGGAACGCCGTTCCAAGGAACGACGTTCCTGGAACGAGTTCCTTTTGGGAGGAACGTTATCGTTCCTTTTAGGGTTGGTGGAACTGTAACGGTAACGCGTTACATTTACGAAGGAACGGCAAGAGGGAACGGCGTTCCTTCTATACACGTTCCACTCCACGACGATCGCACGTACGCAGCACGTATGCAGTGCGGATAGGCAGGGCTGCAACAAGCCGTCCCTGGAGTCCCCGTTTTCCTGCCGCCAGTATCGCTCTCTCATAGGAAATCATGCGCGAAAACGCCATTCCATTGTGGTTTCGATGATGCGACGACGGTGACGCTTCCCCTTCTTCAATGCGGCTGCACGACGTCTGGGTATCCCGCTACTCCTTGACGGTGGCCGCTTACTATGGCCGCCTGACAGCCAGCCCTGTATGAGTGTACGGCAACGCAGGAGGAACTGCATGCGACAGCGAAATTCCTTTCGTCCCTTATGATCCCGCCACCAGGGCTCCCTCCGAACTAAAACACTCTCAACGCGTGCTTTACCATCGCCTCTCTCCGCATTGGTTCTGAGAGCGCGGTTGTGGCCATGGTTGTCCATACTTGTAAAGCACTCTGTGTCAATCTCTTCTAAGTATTTTAGTTGAACTGAACGGGCCGCGCCTTAATTTAACGTCAACAGCCCTATGCCCTCGGCAAAAAGCAGTAACGAACCGTGCTCACAGGAACGTGGGCTGAACATGCTTACGGGCGTGCGTGCGTGTTTGTAATGCTGAGCGAAGCTAACATCGTTCTAACCGGGATCTGGTTAATTATGTTCCTTGATGCCCAGTTTCTTTCCAATAAGAGCTATAGTTTCATTACCACGCGACCAAAGGGCTGGCTACACAGGAATAACCAAACATTTTAACGCACCGCACACCGTCCGCTTTACTGGACCGCCCGATTTGCTGCATAACAATGCCCTGTCAACCATCCTTGTGTGGTGTGGGTCATATCTTTTTTTTTTTTTTTGGCGCCCCGTTAAATTATGTATGAGAGGCCATATATATTCTTGTTTATTTGCTGCACTACAATAGCATTTTGCCCTTGCATGAATGTCAGTGTGCCTACGAATTGAATAGGCAATTAATGCTTATTCCTAATGCCACGAAGAAAAGAAGAAAACAGGCCGGCGTTACTTAATTCGGCGGTAAACGCAAAAAATAGCAATATTAGAATTCTTCACACCGACATACGTTCAGAGCAGCCATAATTAACGTGAAAAGTACAGTACATCACAAGTACTTCAAAGTGATGACAACTAAGTAAAAACAATACATCCGGAACTGCCAATTAGTTTATTAAAGTGCTAGAAATGCTACCAATTTTGAGCAAAATCGTTTAGGATCGGGAATGCTGGCGACATCGGGGAATCTTGTTCTAGTATTCGCGCGCAATGACATGGGTCAGGCACAAACCTTTATATACTATATCATAAATCAAAAGGTCTATTACTAGCTTTTAGTGTCAGATGCACCGCTGTTACATGCATTGGTGCATGTGAGTAACTACCTATTTCCCCATTAGAGGCGCAGTATCCTGGCTATGCATCTGAGGACTGAATTGGAAAGTGCTATATGTGTCGCACTTGTAACAGACTAGCGACAAAGTTGCAGTGGAGTTGTCCGTAATATGTTCGGTGCTCCTTGAAAATATTTGACTAGGAGCGTTTCTTTAAATATTTATTTATGTACAGCTCTTATTCTGCCGGTGACGTTCAAATTTGTGAAATATGTGAAATAGGTCGATGTGACATTTAAAATGTTCACTTTATTTTGCCTCAGGATTAATTTTCAGTTTTAGAAATCAAATGTAACGTTAATGTAACGACACTTTCCAATTTACGAAATGTAACTGGAACGCGTTCCTTCGTTGTTAAAGGAACTTGTAACGGGAACTCGTTACAAAATTGTGAAGGAACGAGGAACGAGTTTCCGTTCCTGTTTTGGAGGAACGTGTACAACACTGGCCAAGCGCTGTATCGCTGTCAGGAGAGACGGAAAGCGAGTGAGAGAGGAAGGCAGAAAGAGAGAATTCGTTGACAGGCGGTGGCAGTTATGCATATGCAGACTATACATAGAGCGAAGAAAAAAAAATGGTGCAGCAACATAGCATGGGGTTCAGGACAACGGCCGGAACAGCATTACCGACGCATGCCCGCGAGCGTTGCACGGATGTTAGGCGGCGCGGTATGCGTTGTGGGCGACGCACGGTATACCCGCAGTGCCAAGCACACCGCCGTTGAGAGACTGCATAGAGAACAATAGGTCGCCACTAAACAATGACAGGTGCTTTAAGAGAACCGCTAATCGCCACTGAAAGCCGCGTGTGTATGTGTGACGTCAGGAGTGACGCGCCACCCGCTCAGTCCACACCTTTAATGCGCATCACTGCATTAAGAAAGAAAGAAAGAAGAAAGAAAGAAGAAAGAAAGAAAGAAAGAAAGAAAGAAAGAAAGAAAGAAAGAAAGAAAGAAAGAAAGAAAGAAAGAACCAGTGCACACACTTGCTGGGAACACATAGGATGACCAGTAAAAAAAAAAAAGAAGAACGAAGAAACAGTGCACGTAAGAACGTGCACAAACAAAATCGGTGTTTTTCAGAGCGAGATGGACCGATCTACGCTCGGAGTTTCTCAGATCTATTAAATTCCGAGCTCCGTTGGCGTCGAGTTGTCGAATCAACAGTGCGGCAAATGTCGTCACCATCTGCTGGTCGCCCGGTTTGTGCAGATGGTCAAGAGAGACCGCCCTGTGAAATGTGTCGGTACCAGGTTTCCATCACCGTATAGAGACAAACTCTTCATATACAATGCGAAGATGGTCTTTGTTTGTTTGTTTGTTTGTTTGTTTGTTTGTTTGTTTGTGTGGTTGGGAAACGCTGAGGCACTCCGCAGGACCGACATGGTCAACATAATGGAACCTGTCAGAAACTTGCTTGAGGCCGCTGTTGGTTAGAACTGGTCAGATCTCCCGCGAAATCGTACCGTACTTCAGTATTTCCATATGTAAAGTGAAGCAAAGGGCTCTAGGCTTAACAATAATGTATAAAGGCCTATATATGGACACGAAAAAAAAAAATGCTGTGCGGATCGAAACATATTACGTAGAGGAAATATATGCATAGATGTAAAACGCTGATCTCCAACCTCTGTTAGACCTGCGGTTGTGAGATCCACCGGTGTACGACAACAGCACACAGGACCTGTGCGACACGGCTTGTGCACGGCAGAGTGAATCATTATGAGCTCCTGTCGTCAACGATTTCATGCACGTGTATCTCTTACACGAAATTACTACCATCAAATCATAGAGGAATGTAGGTAGCCTAGAGATTGGCCGCGTTTGTAAATTTGGGCTTTGATCTAGAGAAGGCAATTGTACACCCAACGCCTCTGATTTCTTTAAAAAAAATGCCATATATGGCGATATCAGGAATTGGGCACATCTGGCTATATATGGCTCGTGTCCGTGTGTGGCTGTATTTGCCCAAATCGTGATGGAGGCATATGTGACATTAAAACACCTGCACGAAGAATGCCATGAATGACCGTGAAATATCGGGCAAAAAATGCAACGTATGGACACGTGCCACATATAGCCAGATATGCATATCTTGCCATATAAGCATATCTGGCCATACCCGCATATCTCGCTATGTATGAAACGTGTCCATATGTGCCCGTATTTGCCCGATACATGTCACGGTCATTCATGACATTCTTCATGTAGGTCTTTTATTGCCACATATGCCTCTATCACGATTTGGGCAAATACAGCCACACACGGACATGAGCCATGTATAGCCAGATATGCCCAATTCCTGATATCGCCACATGTGGTATTTTCGTAAGGGATGGGCTTCGTTATTTTTAAGTAAAGCTCCACAGCGCAGTAACAACTGTCGACAAATGTGGCGCCTCTACATTGTCATGATGGCAAAAACAGCTGCGGTACTTTTTGAGCTTTGACCTTAGGACGGTAACTGTTGCCACAGCTTGGCTGCGTAGTTTTAAACGGAGCTTGTCAGGGCAGTGACACCTGTGGATAGCCATGTGATGGTTCAGTGGTATGACCGCGTCTGTGAACTCGTGTTTTACAGTGTGTGGCGCCGTCTGTGAACTCAAGACGTTTGCAGTGGTACGACCACGTCTGTGAACGCAAGGCAGTTGGTATGACGAACTGTCTTGATACAGTTGGTATGAGGAACTCAAGACGTTTCACAGTACCAGAAACACCTCTGTTGCGCCGACCGAATTGGTAATTCAGAAAATACGCAGAAAGGTAATACAGGCGGTGACTCTCACTGTTACACGCACGAAGTCAGATTTTGGAGGGCGTCTGCTAACCCCTAGATACTTTAACGGTAAAAATGATATGCACTGTGTTCTAAGGGAATTTTAGATGGGGTGCCTCAGGAAATGTGATTGAGCTACAATGTAGCGTGATTGTGAAAGAAAAAAAAGAAAAGTGGACGGGAATGGGTTTGTGACGTCACGTCCCCAAGCTTCGGCGCGAAATTCAAGAAATTGAACTCTGACCTTCATTTTCTTTTCTGGAATTGAACGACGGCTGGAACTAACGAAATACAATTTACCTATTTAAATCACATCATAGTTTCACTTCACTGCTCATGCTACATCAACTGGTGCCACTGCTGAGCTGTGCTATTTCTATACAAAACCTGTCGGTACCGCGACAACTGACTACCCGTATACATTGACAATACCCGCAAAGCCAACGAGCGCCAGTTCGAGCATTGATTCTCACCAGGCTTCACTATACCTCAGGTATAGTGAAGGGTGTCAGGCTCGTGACACCCGTTTAGCCAAGTGACGTTCTACACTCCCACTCTGGCAGAAAAACAGGTGCCCCGTCAGCGTTCCAACAAACCACCGCCACCACCGTCACAACAGCGACGGCAGTGGCCCCCATCAGCGGCGCGGTGGGACCGGAAGAACTTGGGCGAACGCCGGGCTGTGTACGCGTTCTTTTTTTCACACGGCGACCAACTGGCGTGAAATTGCCCCAAGGCCAAACATGGCAGCCTGTTACGCGAGCGCCGTGGCGGTGGCTGCCGCTGCCGACGTGTACGCGCCACTCGCCCGCTGTGTCGATGGATGTGCGCCCTGTACGTGAATGCTTTTGTACGGGCGTTGTCTGTACGCTGCGCAGGCGCAGCTGTCATCGTTTCATCTGTTGCACCCTAGACAATCCGCACATTCATCTCTTCCCTTATTTTCGGTTTGGGCGAACGATGCTGCACTCCTATTTGGACGGGAGCCGCATGCGACTGTTACTCCATCGTAGTTCTTGCGTGTGGCCTTGTGTATATATACACACGCAAGTCCGCTGCAGATCATCTTGAAACAGTTGACGTGCGTTGAGTACTAAGGAAGAGCGTCTTTTATTTTCCCGGCACTAGGCAGTGCGTAATGATGATGACATGCTTTTGAGTGCTCAGTTGTGCCTAAAATAGAGGTGTCTATTACATGCGATGGCGTGGGAATGGAAGCGGATGAAGTGCACGCGCCCCACTCTGGACAATTCAGTGCGCGTTGCTTTGTTTCGGCAGGACGTGAAGCAAGAGAGGTCAGGTTGAAGAAGGCACTAGGCCACAATTTGATGACAGGCGCTTGACAGCGCCGTTGATTAGTTGGATACTAAAGAGCAAAGTGGTTTCGCTCATGCTAATGACAGATCCAGAGGTGCGTGTATGTGCGTGTGGTGGTGGTGGAGGGGGGGCATGGGAGGGGTTGGATGTCCTCCCCTACACCTCCCCTACTGAATATTCAAGTAAGGCTATACCTACAAGCAGTAGCGCACCCAGAATCTCTGCCAGGGGGGGGGGGGGGGGGGTTCAATTTTTCACGAAGGGCCGGGCATGCGATTACACAGTTGTTGCGTGTGTAAAAAAAAAAATAAATAAAATGCCAAATATTAGTAACATCAATGATGATGATTATTTTTATTGTTTTTCGGCGTTTTGGAGAGACATTCGCTCCACATTCTTCTAGGACATAGGAGCAGTTACGGAGTGGGAGGGGGGATTAGGTCGGCTTCAGGGGGGGAGGGGGTTACAACCCCCGAACCCCCCCCCCCCCCCCACGCCGTCGGTGCGCCACTGCCTAGAAGAATACCATGAGGCCGCAGACAACGTTTAGATCATCAGATACTTGGGCATTGTCAGACAGAAATTCTGATAATGCCCAGGTGACCTTGGGTGTTGATGCCCCACGCATAGCATTATACTATATGTATCAGGCTTTCCATAAGCTGACATACCCCTTAGCAGAAGGCTCCGGGAATTTCGCGACCTCCTGGGGTTCTTTAACGTTCACAGACATCGCGCAGTACACTGGCCTCAACATTTAACCTCCTTCTAATGCAGCCGCCGTTGCCGGGATTCGAACCCCCCACCTTCGGATCATGCGCCGTAGTCACTAGACCACAGTGGCGGGGCTTGTGAAGACGAGAAGAATAAATCATAACATAAACGCGTTCACTGCAATAATAATAATAATAATAATAATAATAATAATAATAATAATAATAATAATAATAATAATAATAATCTCATAGAACTCAACAGGTGATCGCACATTTTGTTGTCCCCTAATGCAGATTGGTAGCAGAGCAGCGTGTTGCCTCCGAACGTGCTGTTTTGCCCCAAGCGTGCACGCCATATAGGGCGTGGCATCCGAGCGCGATGGGCGGGCTGTGCGCGTGCGCTGCCATGGTCGACGCGTCAGGCTGCGCATAAAACGCGTGCGCTGCCAACCGTGTAAAAGGCGCGAAAAGGCAATTTACTGGAGGTCAGGAAATCGCATGCGCCTCTATTCAGGTGCAAGTACGGGAGGCAATAGTTTGGAGGACGGACGGACGGACGGACAGACAGACAGACAGACAGATAGATAGATAGATAGATAGATAGATAGATAGATAGATAGATAGATAGATAGATAGATAGATAGATAGATAGATAGATAGATAGATAGGATTTTGTTTTGCAGATGTCGGTGGTATCGCTAAAGAACTGCCTTTGCCATTGAAGTTGGGTGCACGTGGTAGACAGGGCTTCTCTTTAAAAGCATCAGCAAAGGATATCAAAGGTGTTTATTAACGATTAGTGTTGCTGCTGAAGTGTCGTCTGTGGATGTGTATGCACCTGTGACAATGAAATCTAGATAAATACTTACGTATATGCAGATACTTGATCGAACATAATTTAACTGTCAACGTGGAACGCTCAACCGCTCTCAGTAAAAAAAAAAAAAAAAAAAAAAGTGACGCTGGCACAAAACGAATCTGCACCACAGGGAAGAGTTAAGAGAAGCTGCAGTGTTTTTTTTCCTCCTCAGCGAATCGGCAGGAGACCGTAGAGAAGACCACGTAGTATTACCCTTACTTTTACCCTCGCCTTCTCTCTGTCCAACGTAATAGGGTCCTCCTTCCCATATATTTCTTAATTGTGTAATCTCAATCAGACCTCATTTCTATCTGGACAACGTAATAGCGACCTCAATCAGACCTCATTTCTATGTCGCCGATACGACCGGACTTTACAGCGACGCGTTTGTTACTCTGCATGATCACCGATAACATACTATGTGTCATTATGTCGCTTTCCGAACTCCCCCTGTTCGTCTGCATGTAGAATATGCCAGCCGGCATATATATGTTATGTTTGCACTCCGTACGGAGATAACGAGTTTATCTCGAATACACACAGTCATTTACGTGCTTCTCAGCATCACATGGCTACCATTTTACTGTCTACACTACTCGTCGCACGATTCGTAAGCTCTTTCCCTATCGTGTAATGTCCCGGCCCATTAGGCAGAGTGCACTGAATACGGCGGCTACCTTTCTCATGAATATTGGTGAGACGCCATTCACAGATCGAGACTGCGTCTCCCTAATGTGTTCCATTCAAACGCGATGCTATACGCCTGCACGTTTTTCGGCCCAGCACGAGACTACTGGGGCAAGGCGCTCGACACCGACATCTTTCTCTGGGCATTTTTATTCATCGACCGCACTGTGGGCAGTGTTGCGATAAGGCGCCATGTTTGCTGCGTATACTTGCGCACACCGGGTGGGCCAGGCTCTTAGGTGTACGCGTGCCTTTGTTGGCGGATGCACCCGGGGCGGAATCAATGCGCGGCACGCCTCTCCTCTCCCCTTCGTTGGCCCACCATTGGTCGTCCATATACCGTATCATGCAGCCCCGGGGCATCGCTGGACAAGAAACCATCGGAGCGGGAGAAATACGTCGAGCGAGACCGGTGCACGAGCTCTCCGTTTTTGTATGTGTACAGCTTCGTCTCGCCATTTGAAGGAGTGGTCACGAATACATGAAAGAGAACAGTAGCACGGAGCTACGAAGGATATCCGTACTCAGTAGCCTTGTGCTTCGAGTTGTTGGTTAATTATCCGTCCACACAATGGGATCTGCTCGACTGCTATGGCCAGCTCCATTGTAGGTGAACGCCCTGCCGCTACAGCTGCGTCTAGTGGCTATGACCATAGCCACTAGAGCCCTGCCTTTAGTGGCTATGGCACTAGAGTACGCTGGTACTTTCTCTAGTGGCTGGTGCTCTAGTGGCTGTGGCCCCTCCACGGTGGTCTGTAGTGGCTGCGGTACTCAGCTGCTGATCCGAGGGTCGCGCGGTCGAATCCCGGCCGCGGCGGCTGCATTTCGATGGAGACGAAATGTTGAGGCCCGTGTACTGTGCGATGTCAGTGCACGTTAAGGAACTCCAGGTGGTGAAAAATTTTCGAGTCATCCGCTACGGTGTGTCTCGTAATCATAGCAGTGGTTTTGGGACGTGAAACCCTAGAAATCAATCAATCTAGTGGCTATGACACCTGACTGATGGCCCAGCGAGAAGGCTGCGGCGGTGCTCAGGTCGTCTAGTTGTTGAATGTGTAAAACGATCTCGAATACGCTGCAGAAGAGTGCTTCATGGTCGAATTTTTCTTTTGTTCGTGCGCAAGCTGCTCGAGGATCAAAATAAACAACTTGGAGGATAGCAACATGACCTAGATGTGCCGGTCATTCTGTTCCTCGCATATATTTGTCTCTATATTTATACGCCGGTTGGCGTGCACCGATCAATCTCCGTTACTGGGCAAAGACAACTGAATACACAATTCTTACCGCCTACTGCTCCATGTATCTTTCTTACTTTCCCTTTTTTTTTTTTTTCCTAAAGAAGCCCCCTGGATCATCGGAAAGGCAGAAAGGTTGCGTGTTCGTATGCGGGAAATGGACGTAGAATATGGGACCGAATGCAGAAACAAGCGTGTGCCTTGTGTTTATTCCATACGAAACGGCACCACGGAAAAGGTCACGAGACCACTGAATAAAGCATGAGTACAAGCGGCCGGACGCTCCGGAATGAATGCGTACCAACTCGCCTTATTGTCAGTCCTGTATTATATAAGGTATCATATACGCTTTACATAAGGTATATCTAGTGCGCTGCCGTAGCCAGCAATGTCATTCGGAGGTTGTTTTATAGTGTGCTTCGGGGTGTCTTGCACGAAGCGGTGTGCAAATATTATGGACGGGAAAGAGGTCGAAAGTGGGAGGAGAGTGCAGTTATACAGCGCTCATAAAATTTCGGGGAGTGTTTTGACACGGAACCTCTTCTAATGCATCGCAGCGGTCTGACCATGCGGAGCATCTGGCCCTTCATGATAACCTTCAGTATTTGTTATCGCTTGCCCTATGACGTTATATTTTATCGAAACAGCTACATGATAAGCTAATCTTGACAGTGCATTTTGATAGAAATACATTTGCCGCAGATAGTTCGTTAGTGTACTTTCTTTTACGCAATTACGTGTTATGTAAAACGTTACTCAAGGCGCATTTGTGTCTCGATATTCGGTACTCTATTCGTACTCGAGAAATTTGATATTTGCACACCCCTACTGAGCATGTCTCCGCCGTCACGAAATCGGCCAATGATAATTCTGCCTTCAAGTGACGTAACCGGTGCTCCTTAATTCTGACGTAATCTGTTGAAACTGAAAGAAGAGCAGGTGGAAGTTTCCCGCTGTATTTGAAACCAGGCTGCAAATGCCCTGTTCCGCGAAGTGCAAGCGCTCGCGTGTTAACAGGATGACCCAGGACTGAATGGTCCCCTTATGTCACTACGTTCAAAAGGTGTCAGGGCCCCTTTTTATCAGGGGCATGTCGGTGTTTCAGTCTGACATGCTTGTTCGATCGACTAGAAAGCTAAGTTCGGTACAGTGCTACAAGAACGCGAACTTTTTCGAGTTAGCAAGTCCGCCCCGCCACGGTGGTATAGTTGCTATGGTGCTCGGCTGCTGATCCGAGGGTCGCGGGGGGATCGAATCCCGGCCGCGGTGGCTGCATTTCGAAGGGGGCGAAATGCTGAGGCCCGTTTACTGTGCCATGCCAGTGCACGTTCAAGAACCCCGGGTGGTCGAAATTTCCGGAGCCCTTCACTACGACGACACTCTCATAATCACAGCTGGTTTTGGGACGTGAAACCCAAGAAATCATCATCAGTTAGCCCTTGCGACGTCCCTGCGACAGCAGGGACGTCGCAAAGGCTATCTGATGCTAACTGATGATGAGCTAACTGACGCTAAATGATGATGAGCAGGGACGTCGCAAGCCCGCATATCGTACGTCCTGTCGTCACCGTATTAAACCGGACAGGACGCGCCCGTCCCAGCACTCTACCGACGCTTCGACTTCTTTCTGCACGTAACAACGCGCGTCCGCTCCTGCACCCACTCGCTGTCGCCGTTCGCAACAATCGCGTCCTCGCGGCACGACTACAAAGTAAAAAAATAGAGAGAGAGAGAGAGAGAACGCAACTATAAAGACACGCAGGACACAATTCATTGTTCTCGTGATGTATACAGCAGCGTAGTGCGGCCTCTGACGAACGTCCATGGTCTCGCTTGGCCTGCCTCGCTCGCGAGCAGCTCGTGTACCGGCGGCCAACGTTCCGGGAGACGGTCGCAGGGAACAACAACGCGCATGCAGCGTTGTTCCGGGCGCTGCTTAAGCCTAGCCCGGCTAGGTTGGCCTGCAGGCCAGCATTCGCGTTGATTGTTAATAATGGAGACAAATGTTGGTGGCTGCATGGACGGCTGTGGCACTCCTAACAGTCCTGTAGCCGCAGCGCAACTGTATATAGCGCCGCGTTTCGTCTAGCGAGATGCAGGTCTATCCTGTCTTCTTTTGTGCCTCTTATATCTACGAAACAACGAGCGCGACGTTGCTGTATGAGTACGCAGTATATGTCGCGCCGAGTGCTTTAGAGACGCCGCCTTGTCGTGTGGTTCACTCGTACGTGCAAGTGTGTACATGGAGCCGGTTCAACGCGCTGTCCCACGGTTGCGACGAGGCGACTGCAGTGACCCACCTCGTAAAGAGGCGGAAGGAATAAAGGCGTCGCGCCGTCGAAGGATAAGCTTTTACGAACGACATGTCGAGCGAGACGAGCGTCATGTATGGGTGTTATACGACTATAGCCGCATCAGGTCAGCGAAACTGGCATACTATATGTGAGTTTGATGCATATGAGCGGCTGACCTATACACTGTGTGGGCCAGTAAAAGCTAACAGGAACGTACCTCACGCATACTGTGCAGTCAGGACAAAACTGCGAAGCAACTCGTTTTACTGCCTGCAACTTCGCGCGTTTCCCGAGCGTGTCGTTATAATGAAACAAACCCTCGATTTAGCCCGACTTAGCCCTGTTGCCGCGCAGCGTTTGTTGCCTCTGTCCCATCACCGCAAAGCCTATCGCTTGAACCTCCCTTCTCAGATGCTGTGACAGCACCGACGTTACACTTGTTACATGGTACAGTCATTCATAAAGGTTTGCGTTCCACCGTGTTGGACCAGTTCTTGCTCCTGCTTCTTCATGCCAAGGACAGATAACAAGTTGCACAATTTTATTGCCGCCATTGTTGCCGTCATTACGCGCGACGCGGTTGTCTCGATCAAGTTAATGCCAGTTTTCTCGAAGCTGACAAGAACATAAACAATTTTCGTGCTGTTTAGCATGCGCCTGACTTACCTGCAGTTATTCCTCTATGTAACCGCTTTGGAGTTACATAAGAAGTTACATGAGAATCGCTGAAGGCAAATATCAAAAGAAAAAAAACGAAAAAAGAACCGGAGAAAGCGGATCTCAAGCGAGTGCAAATTAATACAGGTTGGGTCTTACTCGCAGTCGATAAAGTGGCAATGGCGCCAAATCATTTGGTTTGATATAAGTTCGTGACGTGACGTGCCACTCTTTATCTTTCTCGCAGAGTGCCCAGACCAGGGTCGCGATAAAAGGCGGCAAAGTGGTCAACGATGACACGATCGTCGATGCAGACGTCTACATCGAAGACGGTATCATCAAGTGAGTGGCAATTCACTGCCCGACGTAGCTATCTGCGGGTCATCTAGGATTCCCGTGTACTATATACAATGGGCTCGAACGTTTAAAGACGCCAGCAGAATACCTATGATGATGCAGTGAACTCCGCGTGGAAGAACGCTGCATGCGTAGTCCCGGGTTCGATTTCGATTCGCCCATAATGTTAGAGTAATGCGGAAATGCTTCTTGTTAAAGTCAGTGGTCGGACTCATTTCGGAGCCTCTAATATGGCGTCTCTCATAAACTGAATGAATGAATGAATGAATGAATGAATGAATGAATGAATGAATGAATGAATCTCGGCTTCCGTCTGCACTACAGCCGGTTTTAAGGACGACTGCAACCGGACTACAAAGTTACCATGTATTTTGCTGTCTTTGTTGGCTAGCTTATGCACACTTGCGAACATGACCAACGACACTGACCAATCGATGGTGTAGAGGAGTCACAGTTTGCACTCACCTAACAATTATCATAAACAGACTAGATCCAAGATCAACGGTCGGGTAATCCACGTATCTGTTCGCAGAGGGCGCCTCGGAGCACACATTTAGGTTCGAGAAAGTATAGTAAAATCTGATTCCGGATTCTTTAATTAAGAAGATACATGCATCTGTGCGTTCGGAACATGGTGCTGCGCATGCTTTTTAATCTTACTACCTAGTCATGCAATACAAAACTAACTATACTTATTGCCCCTAGTGCTCAATTGACTACCACCACATGGTTATGGAAGCTTAAGATGGCAAAGAGGCAACCGTGTGGAACCTAGACATATCGCCTGTATATTTCTCTAACAGTAACGTGCATTGCAGTAACAGTAACAGTAACGTGCATTGCAGGGAATCTTCGCTAATCGGTAGCTGCGTAAAGGGTATCCCTGCTGGAATTACATTACGCGGACATCGCGAAACACGGATTGGTCGGAAACACTTACAGTCTGGTTTGTAACGCTCTGCCTAAAGTTCACGGAAGTCTGTATGACGAGGGGGCGCGGGGCTGTCCGTTATTTTTCTCGCAGGCAAGTTGGCAAGGACCTCACCATACCGGGAGGCACCAGGACAATCGATGCCAGAGGACAGCTGGTCATACCAGGTAATGAAATCAATAATCGAGATGCTACGCGTCTCATTTAAGACGTATCAATGTAAAACTATAAGGAGATAGAAATGGCATGCCAGGTTAGACGGGTAGAATACACATTTAAAAATATATTGCATCGAATCTGTTGTAGCGACTGCAGTTTCTTCTGTAAGTTTGACCACTGTCCTCTCGTTAAGACCAGCCATGCAGTGACAACAGAGATTTGACACTACGGGATATTACAGGATAGCAAAAGAAGTTCATGCCGTTCTTGCCGTATAGCGCGACATACTATGGCATCGTTCGTCAGCTGACGTTCAATTTACGGGGACAAGTTTAGACTGCGCATGTGCGAATACACTTTATGGTCGGAATCAATACATAAGTATTACGGGTTTACGAAGACATCGCGATCGTTAAGAAACATAATGTCTCACGGAAATTTGCTGCAGGCCTCGCTATACTATAGCTCCTTCATACAAGAGGGCAGCGAGGCCGCAAAGTCCACTGCATTAAAGAAATTACACCATCTCCCGCTAAAGGGGACCATGAGGCGATGCGAAGCAGCACCGGTGGTGCACACCGCGTTTGCATCGGTTTGACGCTAGCAGACGCTGCCTGCGTCAGCGTTGTCTCTCGCGGGCGCGTTCTCGTTCCTTGCGAGCTGGTAAAACGTTCATCGAAGAAAGAGCGTTTCCAAAGTGAACGCGCGCCGTTCGGAGAGGAGAGGAGGAATGCCGAGAGGAGAGGAGACAAGGAGAGGAGGGGGAGGAGGATGTGCATGCGCAGTGCGGGTGTGGACACCACACGGCGGATGGATGGAGGGAGGGAGTGACGTAGCCCCTACCATAAGCTGCTTCGCATCTAAAAAACGTTTCAACCACGGATGCAGGCGGAATCGACACTGCCACCCACTTCCAGCTCCCCCTGCCCAGCGGCATCAAGTCGGCCGACGACTTCTACTCTGGCACTCGAGCTGCTGTAGCCGGAGGAACCACCATGATCAGTGAGTTTACTGGACTCTCCCATATGATGCAGCGCTCCGTCCTGGCGTGGCGCAAGAAAGGGGGACACTATAGCGACTCACTTATTGTCGTCTACGAAATCAATCAATCGCTCAGGCAATCAATAAACTGTTTAGGCACTAAGATATTTTTCACTCGTCTCCTCCAGTTGACTGCGTTCTGGACAGCTCTTGCTCCCCGCTCGAGGCCTTCGAGAAATGGAAGAGCTGGGCCGACGAGAAAGTGTGCTGCGACTACGGCCTCCAGCTGGCCGTCACCTCATTCGACCCGAGGACGAAGGAAGAGCTCGAGACACTCGTCAAGGAGAAAGGTGAGGCCTCCGAGATTCCCGACCGCATGTTCCCCCTTTCTTTCTCTGAGTGACGCCTCTGATTGCCAGCGCCTTTTGAGTGGCACATGTGACGCAGCGGGCACGGCTTCCAATAAGAATAGCCACTAGTCCCCCTTCTTGTCTACAGCATTTTAGTGCGAATAACTATTTCGTAAAATCGTTTGCTTATCAAACTACTCGACCGATCTAAACTTTTATATGCGTCCTGTATGATAGATCACTCGATGATTTTTACTAACACTGTATTTTTTTTGCATAGCTTCGTTTATCAACCAAGAAAGTCTTGATGATTATTTCATAGTAACTCGTCTTGTGGGTCAGTAAAAAGAAAATACAACCATGCAGAGATGAGTGTTAATACTGCAATCAAGTTCGTTTGCGCGGCATACTCATGTGCGGCGCTTGATGTTAATCGAACGACCGCAATTTCTAACTCTACGATCCAATAAACACGTGCAGAAACTCGCTAAAAGACCAGGTATAACTTTACTAACTTCACTTGACCAAGCACCGCATTTGGTCTATTAGTTAACGTATTAAAATTTAACGAAGTTGACAGTTTATTCCATTCCCCAATAGTGACGTGTGCATTTGTGCAAAGAACAATTGGGCGGTTGTGGCACAGACGTCGAACGCTTCCACGCCCACTCCATATCGATGGTGTGTGCAAGTCGCACGTACATGTGTAACTCTCGTATACCGCAACCAAAATACGCGGGTTCGATCCCGGCCGCGGCGGTCGCATTTTCGATGGAGGCGAAAATGCCAGATGCCCGTGTACTGTGCGTTGTCAGTGCACGTTAAAGAACCCCAGGTGGCCTAAATTTCCGGAGCCCTCCACTACGGCCTTTCTCTCCTCTCTATCTCTTTCACTCCCTTCCCCCCACCCCCACGGACGCTTAGCCGTGCTCCCTCCATGGGCTGCAGAAATTAGCGTACTTTCCTAACCGAACCACAATCATCATCAATCAGCATCATCGTATACCGCCGTATGTATTCTTTGTACCTGTGTATGTTCATTATTAGGTGCGAAGCACCTTATGAGCCGGGGCTGTCGGCGTCTAATGTCGTCATGGTCACGCTTACAAAAAGTGCTCAAGACAGGGCCAAAGCATGTGCATAATTGATCAAAACCGCAAATTAAACATGATTCAGAACCATTTAAAGGGCCCATGACAGCTATTTTTTTGTTGGATACTTTATGTTCTAATGAGTAGAGCAGTGTCTTGTAATCACGGCATGGAGTGGCAAATTCTCCAGCGTGAAGTCTAATTAGTCACAGCATCGTTAATTTTGTTCAGTTTTAATGAAGCTTCGAAACGCGCGCCAAAAACTGCAAGAAACTAGCGCCGCGGGGCTAGCGCGGCGGCTGTCGGAAGTGAGCGCATGCACTGATCACTTGAGCTCAAGATTCGGTGACGTTGCGGAGAGCGCGAAGCGCCAGACCAGCTCGCCACACTCGCTTTGCATCATAGCGTGTGTACAATGTACGCTTGAGGGACCAACACGGAGAGGAAGCAGAAAAATACGGCTTTTGGCGTGGCCTCCGCGATCGGCTGCGAGAGCCGATCTTGGAGGCCACGCTCGGAGGCCATAGCGCGGCGCGCCCGTGTCTCTCTGTGACGTCACGATATCAACTTACAAAAGTGAAACGTCACAGATGGCCCACAAACTACGTCATACTAGTGACGATGTCGCGAGGTGCCGCAAACCCAGATGAGCATTTCTGGTCACTTTAAATACATATTAAAATATCTTAACGACAACGTGCGCCGTTAATACTTGGCCACAAGTGCCTTCAGATGTTCGACAACCAAACAACACAAACATATCGGGTTTGAAATTTTGGTGTCATGGGCCCTTTAAGAGACAGGAATAATGATGAGCTAATTGCATTAATTAACAGAAATTCGTTAAAACTTGATTTGCCCTGTTTGGGCCGATCCTGGAGGCGGTGCATTCAGTGCATGTGTAGGGTCGTCGTGTCAGAAGTGATGTTAACGAACTTCTGTTCATGAGCCCGGGCTGTCGGTGTCCAGCGTCTTCATGGTCACGCTTACAAAAAGTGCTCAAGACAGGGCCAAAACATGTGTATAATTGATCAAAACAACAAATTAAACGTGATTCAGAATCATTTAAGAGACAGGAATAATGATGAGTTAATTGCATTAATTCACAGAAATTCGTTAAAGCCTGTTTTGCCCTGTGTGGGCCGATCCTGGAGGCAGTGAAGTCAGTGCATGTGTAGTGTTTTGTCAGAAGCGATGTTAACGAATTTCTGTTCATGAGCCCTGGCTGTCGGCATCTAACGTCGTGGACGTCGTGGCCACGGTAAAGCAAGCCCGTTAAGAGCGATTGATGTGTTACTGTGGGAAACGTCGGCGCATCACCGCATGCCTCGAACCTGCCCAGGTTTCATGTTAGTGGAGCTGTCGTGATTTTTGATTACTTGTATGTTACGATGTTCTTGTCTTGCTGTATCAATTAACTATATTATACCAACGCTCTCGTTAACCGAGGTTCCTGCAGCAGTCGTGAGCCTTTGGGACCGTCGCTTGCATTGTACTACACTAAAAATCAATTCCCGCATGATGAATTAATAATGAACAAACTGAAACTGACGACGTTTTTACGTACAACAGAAACAATCCCCGAATTATGCGAATAATGAACAATATTGTCAATTTTCATGTTTATACCTAAACCAGGTGTCAACGCCTTCAGGGCCTACCTCGGCATGGACTCACTGATGCTGAGCGATCTCCAGCTGATGCACCTGCTCGAAGTTTCTAAGCATCTGGGGGCTCTGACTACAGTACACGCTGAACATGGTGGCATCATTGCAGAGGTGAGGGAGCGCGCAACAATATCGGGACACATACGGAGCACGAACATTAGTTGCTTGCCTGAAAACACCCCGACTATATTCACACGCTAACAACTGCACTCTAGAAATGAAACTCTTCGAGCGTATCCCATTGTCAGTGTCACGCACGCACACACACACACACACACACACACACACACACACACACACACACACACACTATCAGTGGGAACACTCACATGGAGCTTCTTCCACCTTTTCCATAATTGCAGAACCAGAAAAAGATCCTTCGTCTCGGAATAACAGGACCCGAAGGCGTAGTCTACAGCCAACCCGAGGAGGTGAGTCGCTGGTATCACGGTAAACTCTTTTATCTTTGTTTCTTTATCTCTCAGTCAGTATCTGTTACCTCACGGGTGGCCGAATATAATCGAAAGCGATAGCCGGAGCAGGGCGCACGTGTTTTGTGAGCCACACGCGCGTGTCTAGGGGCACCACTATAGAAGAGTGTGCCCCACAGTTTCTATTCGGAGCTACGTTATTCCCAAACGAACGTACCTATTTCTCATCTCACATAACCATTTCAAACTAGAAGAGAAGCTCAGGGGAAGATGGATGCTTGAATCGATGAAATGATCGCAAAATACAATTTAGAACAGGGAATGTCGCAGGAGCCAACGTTTCGACAGGTGGACTTGTTCGCAAAAGGTGGCATAAACAATACATCGCCGAATGGCATTGTCACTTTCATTTTTGTGGCAGTAGCTCCATATTCCTAATGGCGGGAAGGCTGTGACGTCATCGCATACGCTGAATGGAGCGTCTCCCCATTTCGACTTTAGCACATCGTTCATTCGGGTATTTTATTGCTGAGTTTCTGAGCAAACTGAACCATCCCGCCTTCTGCAGCACTATCAGTACCATGGGAAAACAACGATCTCCGAATATGCTGAGAAGACCACCGGAGTTCCATTTTAATGTTCTCAAACGCCAAGTTCTGTCGTAACATTCCTATTTCGAGTATACATCTTTCTCGTATATAAGAAAGAAAGAAAGGTAGGTTGTATTCGCAACAAGGAACTTGTATTGAAAACAGATTATCAGATTATACCACGCCTATGTCGTCACATGATTCCATCTGCTACTCTGAGATTACGAAGTTGAGAAAATTGCTGCGCGTTTACTGCAGTGTCAATGGTGCGCATAAAATGAACAGCTTTTTTTTTCTCTCCCTCTCTTTGTAACCATCGTCATATAACTAGGTGGAAGCGGAGTCCACCCTCCGAGCAATCGTCATGGCCAATCAGGTGGCAACGCCGTTGCTTATCTCGCCTGTGATGAGCAAGTCTGCTGCTGAAATGATTGTACACAAGCGCAACGATGGTGAGTACAACTATATTGAACTTTGCTTGTTGCAAACAACAACGACAAAAACGCCGACGACGCCATCGCCTCATGGCCATGCCTTAAAGCGGCTTCGCCGCAGTGCGAAGATCTAATGCGACGAAGCACACAGGGGGGCGTATTGAGGTGAAGTGAAGCGAAGCGTTAAGTAATAGCGAAACACATACATATAGGCGGGATTAGTCACAGCATGATTGCTTCGATCGCTCGAAAAATCGTCCACATTAAGGAAGATTCCGTTTAAAGGAAGCTAAATACCAGTATTCCCATTATGGCTCAGCGATCTGTAAATTTCAGTAAACGTAGTACATTAAACTTTGGCAATTTCCGTAGCCTATACCAGCATTCCAGCGTTTGAATATGGATTACACCAAATGAAATATTTTGCCGCTACATGCTCTTGAAAAAAAAAGAAACTGATCTGATTTATTTCTCCAATTTTTGTCCACTCCCACAGTTACACTCCAAACGTTACACATACAGAAATAACCAAGAAAGCCCATTCCCTGGGTTACGCTCCCAAGGATACACATGCAGAAACAACTAGCATAGCTCATTCCCAAGGTTACGCTCCCGAGTTTGCATACAAAAGTAACCAAGAAAGTTCATTCCCTGAGTTATAGGTTACGTATATTGAAATAACCAAGGAAGCCAATTCCTAGGGTTGCAAACCCAAGATTACACATACAAAAAGTAACCAAGAAAGCCCATTCCCATGGTTACACTCCCACGGTAGTGCATACAGAAATAACGAAGAGAGCCCATTCCCAGGGTTACACTCCCCAAAGTTATACATACAGAAATAACCAAGAAAGCCCATTTTCATTGTTAAACTCCCTTGGGTACAACACTCAAATAACCAAGAAAGCCAAGAAAGCCCTGGGTGACACTCCCAGGATTACACATTCAGAAATAAAGCCCGTTCCCAGGGTTACACTTCCATGTTTACACACACACAATAACCAAGAAAGTTCTTTACCTGTGTTATAGGTTACACATACTGAAATAGCCAAGAAAGCCCATTCCCAGGGTTGCATTGTCCAGGGAATGCCTGCCGCCATTGAATCTCAGTAATTTTGTATGTGTAAGACACGCAATGACAAGGTCGTGGTTCGGTTCCCACAGGCAGCTAGTTGCTTTTTTGCCTACTTCAATCGTTTTCCCACCGCTCTTCAATTGAAACTTACGGATAACACTCCCATGTTTTCCTTAGCTTCATTATTTGTTGGCACCGCATGGCTGTATCCAACAAAAAACACCCAGGCCTGCGTGGAATCGCAGGACAGTGACAGCGTAAGCTGGAGGAGCGACCTTCTTAGAGGCCATTGTAAACGCTTAGGGATCTGGCCAAATGATTGGGCCATCAGGTATATCAAAGAGCCAAGTCAGGTTGCTGTCGGGGCTGTGCACGTCGCCTGTCGCGTGACTCATGGCACGATACGACAAAACTGCTTCACGAGGCAGCGCTTCGTAATAATGATGACAAAAAAGTTGAAGAAGGTCGTTTCATAATGATGATGTTGATGACGCCTCTATAATGGGTGCAGAGCTACAAAGCATGCACCCCTGTGTTCCTTCAAATGATTCCTCGCACTCGTTATGCAATTCAATTTCCGCGACGCGTAGTGGCATATTACTATTCTGCAACATAACATTACATCTGTTAATGCGATTCCTCGACAGGCTTTATACCTGTGTAGGTCTTTTTGCCATTATTTTTCAACCACAGGCATAGCTCAGTGGTACAACGCTCGACTGCCACGCAGAGGGATGTGGGTTCGGATCCTCCTCGGTCCTGGTTATTTTTTTCCTAAAATGTGCGCGAAAGTGGTTACGGACACCGGCAGCAGCGGCGGCGGCAGACAACTACGGCTCCAAAAACGGCCATTGTTGTGATCTCATAATAGCTTACACTATAAAAAAATAATAAATCAAAAAAGAAAGGACAGGCCCCTCGATTCACTGTTGTTGTCGTTCGTTCACATTGTTAACAACTATTCGCGTGAAACTGACGGTTGTGTGCGTGTTTCGCCCTTGAGCCACTAGAGACGCTGATATGTTCGTCCACATAAATCCCGCCCATCTAAGCGCTCGACGCTTGTTTCGACGTCCGCCGTCACTAGGCGCAGTAAGTCCCACTGCAGTCGCTTGTTTCGACATCCGCTCCAGGTTGCGTGGTGTTTGGCGAGCCCACAGTGGCCAGCCTCGGAACCGACGGGAGCCACTACTTCAACAAGTGCTGGAACCACGCGGCCGGTCACGTGACTTCACCGCCGCTGAACCCCGACCCTACCACGCCCGGCCGTCTCATGGACTTACTCGGATGGTAAGCTCAACGAAGCTCGTACTTAAAGCATTAATGCACGACCATTAAAGAACAAAGAGATGAGCATAACATAGCTAAATGTGGCTCACAGACTGGACAGATGTTTATTGGGAGAGAGGGCACTTGCAAAAAGCTCAACATGGGGCACTGAAACGGAGTCACGGGACGAAGCGCTACATTTCAGAAGTCTGCTGGCACCCTGAACATGCATTTCAATCTTTTATTTTAAATGCGAAGCATTTCTTAGCGAACTTCGGCGAGTTTGAGCGTATCTATCTATCTATCTATCTATCTATCTATCTATCTATCTATCTATCTATCTATCTATCTATCTATCTTATCTATCTATCTATCTATCTATCGAGCCACCTCTCCTGGCCGTTTCGCTAATGGGATGTTTACGAAAATTGGTATGCCATAACACGACTACATGACGAACATAAATGACAGGTCATAACATGAAAATCATGATATGCATGTCATGAGCGGCATGATTTACATGCCACGGTCTTGGTGCTCTCCTGGCCGTTTCGCTAATGGGATGTATGCGAAAATTGGTATGGCACAACATGACTGCCTGACAAACATAAATGGCAGGTCATAACATGAAAATCATGATATGCATGTCATGAGTGGCATGATTTACATGCCACGGTCTTAGTGCTCTCCTGGCCGTTCCGCTAATAGGATGTATGCGAAAATTGGCAGGTCATAACATGAAAAGCATGACATGCATGTCATGAGCGGCATGATTTACATGTCACGGTCTCGGTGCTCTCCTGGTCGTTTCGTTAATGGGATGTATAAAAAATTGGTATGCCACAATATGACTGCATGGTGAACACAAATGGCAGGTCATAACATGAAAATCGTGACATGCATGTCATGAGCGACATGATTTACATGCCACGCATTTCGTTAATGGGACATATACGGAAATTGGCATGCCACATGACTGCATGACAATCATGAATGACAGGTCATAACACGAAAATCATAACATGCATGCCATGAGTGACATGATTTACATGCGACGGTCTTCGTGCTCTCGTGGCCGTTTCGTTAATGGGATGTATACGAAAATTTGTATGCCACTACATGACTGCACGACAAACATGACTGACAAGTAACAACATGAAAATCATGATATGCTTGTCATGAGCGACATGATTTACATGCCACACGTTTCGTTAACGGGATGTATACGAAAATTGGCATGCCACAACATGACTGCATCACGAACGTAAATGACAGGTCATAACATGAAAATCATGACATGCATGTCATGAGCAACATGATTTACATGCTACAGTCTTGGTGCTCTCTTGGCCGTTTCGTAAGTGGGATGGATGTATACGAAAATTGGTATGCAACAACATGACAGCATGACGAACATAAATGACAGGTCATAACATGAAAAGCATGACACGCATGTCATGGGCGGCATGATTTACATGCCACGCGTTTCGTTAATGGGATGTATACCAAAATTGCTATGGCACAACACGACAGCATTACGAACATAAATGACAGGTCATAACATTAGAATCATGACACGCATGTCATGAGCAGCATGGTTTACATGCCACAGTCTTGGTGCTCTTGCGGCTGTTTCGTTAATGGAATATATACGAAAATTGCTATGGCACAACACGACTGCATGAGTATCATAAATGACAGGTCATAACATGAAAATCATGACATGCATGCCATGATTTTCATGTTATGTCATGACCGGCATGATTTACATGCCATGGTCCTGGTGCTATACTGCCGTTTCGCTAATGGGATGTATACGAAAATTGGTTTGGCACAACATGACTGCATGACGATCATATATGACAGGTCATAACATGAAAATCGTGACATGCATGTCATGAGCGGCATGATCTGCATGCCACTCGTTTCGTTAATGGGATGTATACCAAAATTGCTGTGGCACAACACAACTGCATGACGAACGTAAATGACGGGTCATAACGTTAGAATCACGACATGCGTGTATGAGCGGCATGGTTTACGTGCCACAGTCATGGTACTCTTGCGGCTGTTTCGTTAACTTCATATGTACCAAACTCGGTATAGCGAGACAACAATGCAAATCCATTTTACGTTCCTGATGCGTGCTTCGCATTTCCTTGATTCCCACTGCACGGGGGATCTGCCACTTTTTTTCACTCTATGTGGCGTTACGTTATGCCGATGACACACGCACTCTATGAATAACGAGGACTGTGCTACCAACTTGCCTGCGCAAATGGTCGTGACCAGTTAGACTAGGCGATTGCACAAGATAGCGTTGCAGCCATGTTGTAAATTCGATACTGCACTTCGCATTATGCTGTGTACAGTACTCTATAGTTCACCGCGCATTCTTGAAGTATATTGTGCTTCTTGTAAGTAAATGTTCCAATGTAAAGCGGTAATCCACGCGTATAAATCACCAACCTGATACTAGTTTGACACGTACATTTCGAAAGAACAATGAATGTACAGAAACTAGTGCGACTAGCGAGTGCCCCTTCTCTCTCTCGTTCCTTCCTGCTGGTGCTTGAAACGTCACTGTCTTCCTCCCTCATGCTTCGCCCCTGCCAGATTAAAACTTTAATCAACGTGTTTGTACTGACCATTTTCTCCGTTAGCATGAAACGCTCGACACCTTCAATGCATTTCACTATACAGGTCAATTCGTTGTAAAGGTCGCGCCCAGTGGCACTCTTGATGTAGAAGCGGTGTAAAGTATATCCTTCGTTACGCTTGATGCTTATATGGTATGTATATATTAGATAGCTTGCAGCTTACCAAATTATGCGGACAAATACACAGGAGGAACGACGCCGTAAGCGACAGCTGATAGCATAGAGTCAAACAAGAAACACGTAAAGCAAATGCTGCAGCGGCTTACATTTTCTCAGTAATGTGAATGGCCTGCTGTGCTGTCACGTGTGCTCCATTGTGTCCATGTGGGCGCGTTTTCTTGGAAAATAAGTCGGTTCAGTGTTATGTCTCCTATGTCTATTTTGTACCTCGTTTTTTTCCTGCTTTCTTTTGCTACTGGCTTATTGTACCAAATTCTCAGTAACGACTGCTGTAATAGAGCTTTAGTACTGAGATAATTGTCAACTCGCAGTTCTTTTACGGTTTTCCATCGAGAAGAAGTAATGCGAAGAAAAAAAAATGTTTTTAGGAACACTTTGTATTTAGATAAAATGCCAGATGGCGACGATGTCACTTTTGCTGATGTAAAGTCGCAGCAGAGCACTGCTCAAGTCTGTAGTGGAAACCATCCCGTGCTTTCATAACCGCCAGCCACTGTTCCTCTGCGAGGCTGCGAACAGTTCATCATCTAAAGCTTTAGATATAACCAAAACAAAGCGATAACTGCAAACACATGAATAAATTTGTTTTCACTCGTGTGTTACATCGAACATCGAAAGAACAATCCCTTAGTGACTGGAACGAAACACTAGCAGCCCACAAACTGATAATTTCTCGGTTTCCACGTCCCGAAAGCACGATATGATTATGAGATATGCCGTAGGGAAAGGCTTCGGAAATTTAGACCACGTGGGGTTTCTTTACCGTTCACTGACATCGCACTGCACACAGGCTTCTAGCATTTCACCGTTATCGAAATGCGGGATTCGATCTCGCGACCTTTGGGTCAGCACTCGAGTGTCATACCGTGGCCGGTCTAGTGCACGACTCTCAACCCATTTGGCAGCAACGTTCTCCTTGTCCGTCGTGGTGGTGCAGTGGTTAAAATGCTCACACCTTGGTTTTGGCAAGTAAAACCCTGGTAATTACTATTGTTATTAGCGAAGTTTGCAAGGTAAACAAATATGGCCGCATATCTGCCTGCTTCGCTGCAAATGACGTCGAAAAACGATAGTATTCTGCCGCCCTTGATGCGTAACACACTCTCCCCCCTCCTACCCCTCGCACTCTTCCCCTCCGCTCTTATTAATCCCATGCGTGATGGGTGCAATGGAGGTTTTGCTGAATGCAATTCAAGTTTGCCGCGTTTGCCCTGCTCTTGCGCCATCTGTCGGGTCCTTTTGTTATACTGTTGGCTTAAAGCCGGCTATAGAGCCGCGGCTCCTGTCGGCTTGTTTTAACGCGTAGCGTCTCATCGACACCATTTCAAAGGCGTTGATTTTTCATTTACTACCAACAAAACCGGTCCAATGTGCATTCTTAATGAAATTAACATTGCGGATTGCGGTTGTGTACCTACACATATTTTGCCTCAAATAGGCTTTATGTTTCCTTTGCGCTGTATGATGTTTGACCTGTGTGACCCCGTGTCACAGCTCGCTTGGTTTTGGCCGGACGGTTGAATCGAATGACAGACAGACAGACAGACAGACAGACACTACCGCGTCCTCTTGGAAGAGGAATTGCTCGAATCGATATATTTTTATCAACGTAGGTTGCACACATCATCGGTCCTACAACTGAAAAAAAAAAAGATGCGGCTGATCCTTTTGCCATGAGAATCGGCATAACTTGAAAGTGATATGTGCCTTCACGGAAGCTGCTGAATGCATAAGCGGTACTCTGGAGAATCGAGGGGCGGGAGACGAGTTGTGTACTCTGGAAATGTGAACGCGTTGCAAGCCATCAGCGGCACCTCGGCCCTGCACAGAAATCCTCGAAAATTGCACAGAAGCGAAAGTTGTCGAACGACTCACATTTCCCCGGAGCAACGCATCGGAAGTGCTGGAGCCCTCCGCAGGTGCGCGTTCACATACGGTAAAAGCTTTGCAAACGCAACCAAACGGGTTGTCAGCGAATCCTTTTGTGAACATACAGTCCGCTGCAGCGAGAGGCGCATGATCTGCTTGTAGGCGGCCGTCTCTTCGGTGCGCTTGGCTAGCGGCGTCCTGCCGGCGCATTGCTTAGACAGTGTACAGTGGCGGTCACACGGGCGCGTGGCCGCGTTCTGGCGCGGCCGCGCATCGAAGCATATACCTGCGCAAGCATGGCAGCATGTACGTGTGGCTTCGTGTCGTCTTCTGCATCGCTCGCACGTTTGGCAATGCAAGCTCCCCGCACCCAAGAGCGCGAGAGCCATAGCAGACGACACTAAGCCGCGCCTGCAGGCATTGCCGCGTGCTCGCGTCTTCACCCCAACAGCGCACAACACTGTACAACCATTTGTCTTTTTGTGTGGCTTATACGGCAGCCAATTGTTTCGCTATGCACTCTGCTCCTGGAACACGTGATTCAGTGTTCGCAGTTTGAACCATGAGCGCACCAATGCGTTCTGCTTCCCACTGAGGTGTCTCCTGCTACACCAAAGAATTTGTGTGTGCGACATTCGGCTGAAGACGTCGCTGCCCTTTCGCGGCGCTTAGTGCAGCTGTTTCTTATTCAATGCCATCGTACACGAAGCAAAAGGTGGTGTAGAAACACAGTGAATGCATGTCGAAACCCCAATACGCAGGCGAAGACGCGTAACAAAATAATCCAACGCGGAAGTCGAAACACGTAACAAAGCCCATAAAGCTCTGTGAACGGCAGCACAGTATATTCTAACCTCCGCTGTGCTGAGGCTACCGAAGCGCTCACTGTCGGTGCGCATTAGCACGACAATGCGCTGCTTCGCTTCATAGTTCCTAGATGGTGGTGAACCGCTGCGAACAAAATGCGGTTGTATGATATTCAATGACAGCAACAAACAGACAAAATCAATACAGGGCGAGGAGGTACCCAGAGTATGAGCGTACAAATACCTCGGGATATGAATAAATGATGGGAATAGATACATAGAAGTACAGGAAAAAGCTATGACAGCTAAAGGAAAGAGGAATTCTGCAATAATTAGGCATAGAGCGCAGTGGGTCTACAACAGGCACGAGGTAATTCGCGGTTTGTGGACAGGTGTGATCGTGCCAGGACTTACATGTGGAAACTCAGTGGTGTACATGAGGTCAGAGGTACAATCAAGACTGGATGTCAATCAGACGGTCGGACGTCTCGCATTGGGGACCCATGGGAAGACCACAAATGAGGCTGTTAAGGGGGATATGGGATGGTCTGACTTTGAGGGAAGGGAAGCTCAGAGTAAAATTAGGTACAAACAGAGATTAAGGAATATGAAAGAAAGCAGATGGGCAGCGAAAGTATTCAGATATTTGTATAGGAAGAACGTTGACTCGCAATGGAGAAAGAGAACTAGGAGGCTTACCAGTAAGTATACAGCCAGATAATGAAACGGATGGGACGAAAAAGAGCGTTAAGAGCATGGTCAGAGCGGGGGAGAAGTCGGATTGGATAGCAGCAATGGAGAAGAAACCGGCATTGAGCAACTACAGAAAAGAGAAAGACGAAATCAAGAGAGAAAATGTTTTATGATAATTCAAAGGGACGTGCTTAAATTTACTGTTTGAAGCAAGGTCAGGTTGCCTGAAAACACGAAGTTACGGAGCAAGATTCAATAAAGAAGGGAATACATGTACGCGCTGTGGAAAAGCTAGGAAAACGACAGGTCATGTTTTGATTGAATGTTGATATCCACCCAGGTGTAGCTGTGGACACTGCCATGGGTTTCAGGGATAGCGCGGGAAAGCTGAACATGTCGGCGATAGAGATAGAGAGAGAGAGAGACAAAAGTAAGGAAAGGCAGGGAGGACCTGCTGATTTGAAATATGAAAAAATCTTTTTTGTAGGTCAATTAGTTCAGAAGATACACGAAGCTGCCACTCTATTGTTTTCGGAGACAATAGGAAAAACACTGTTCAGCGAAAAGTGAATATTATTGCATAGCTAGATAATGCAATAAGTAAGAAATGCAACGCTGCAAGCAGTTTTCAAATTAAATCATAATTAGTGGTTCCACAGATGATAAAACTTCAGTGTCCATGGCATGGCTATCACGCACAAAGAAATTTGATAACTTTGAAATTTATATGTGCAGGAAACGGAAATTCTGCTCTCAGCATTTTGTGATACACAAATTGGGCTTTAAGTTAAAAAAGGTTAATGCATGGTTAACGCACTCCTCTTTTTCCACTGGGATATAGCCATACACTTTATCCTCTTGCCGTGTGAGGTCATTTCAGCGTCGATTTCGGCTCAATTTTAGCTGGTACACGCTTGTATAAGGAGTCATTGCAGCTAGAATACTAATATTCAAACGCGTGTTCGGTTGCGATAGAGATAAGTAGATAGAGAAAGGTATGGAGCAAACAGAAATGCAAGGTAGTTCGAATAAGATTGTTACTTGGCAACGGTAATAGCTAACATAGGTAGGTGCAGAGAAAAATTTGTTGGGGAAATATGTGTGCTCCGGGAAAACAAGCGTTTGTAGAGGATAAAAATAAAGGTAGAGTTTGGTGGCCCGCGCACCGCCCTGTTAAAAGGGGGACGCTCATAACATCCATCCATCCACCCAACCACGAGTGCAGTGAAAGGGAGGAGATGTTAATTTAATAATAATTTGCTCGTAAATACCATTGCTTTAACCGGACATCAGTTAGATGCATGCTGTAAAGCCGTGTAGTGAAGATATAATACCCGTTTGTTCCGTATCTTTCACATGTGTCGTTTGGGTGGTGGGTAAAGCGCCCAGCTTTTATCATCGCACCCCGGGTGGTTGTGGGTTGGAATCCCAGGGTGTGGCATACGAACCCAAAACGTGGGCACACAGCGAAACCACAAGCGGGGCCGAGCAGTCGTGGCGGCTTCAGCGAACTCGTGAGTCAAATATTATTGCGCTGCGTACACCAAGGAATTCTCAGCTCGGTTTCAAACACAGCTAGGAAGCACCGGGTCTTCTTTCAACGAATTACGTCACTGGGGGCACCGACTAAGTCGCTTGAGGCAGAAATATCATTGGCTGGTTTCACGATCGCGACAGATAATCTACGCTTTATTTGCTCGTTTTGAATTCAACAAAGAAAGCGTGCGCGTATCTCTTAAAGATCTAGTAAAAATGTAGCAGTGGCTTAGCTCGGCTATGCGAGGATATACGTAGCATGAGCAAGCCTTGACGTCATCGACGGCGTCTTGTTGTTGCTGCTGCTGAAATATTCGGGCACGTTGCTCAGCTTCCTGGCGACGCCGCTTTGCTAGACGTTCCTCCCTTTGTTCCGATGTCTCTGCAGCACGTTTAGCCTTCTTCCGTTCGTTCTTCCTATGCTCAACCGCTAATTGCCAGGCGACTACTTCGGGATCCGACAAGTTATAAAGGGGCTCCAGCGCAGCGTCAGACTTGGCGACAGTGCTATGGTGACAGTGCGTCTGCCGCGGCTATGACGTCACTCCTGTGGAATACGCAGACCGGCGAGGCGCGCGCGGTGGCGGTGGCTCCGACGCGCCAGCTGTGCGCCGAGTGACGTCACTGCTCCTCGCGCCTGCGCAGCACGGCCCTCCAACAGCCGCCCATAACTGCTCAACCTCGGCCAGTGTAGCTCACGCTACAAACAAAACAAAAAAATTACACTATCTCCTGCTAAAAGGAACCATGTGTGGATGCGAAGCAGCAGGGAGATGGTTAGCTTGAGCGGGAGATGATGTAATTTTATTGAGAGGACAAATGAGAATGTATAAGAGAAGAGAGAGAACGCGGTGGTTGTGTGATGGCCTGAGCGCTCATCGCGGCGCTGCACAGGAGAGAGAATGAGGCGCGCGCGCGCTCCGTCATATTCATATCGCGGAACTACCGTGGCACCCCCAGCGGAGTATGCAGCTGTCGCACCACCTGTCGTGCGCGCCGCTCCGTAGACTAGGAGGACTCCTAGATGAGAGAAAGGGGGGAGCGTAGAAGAGGAGAGAGAGAGAGGGTGAGGGGACGCGCATGCGCTGTGGGACGCGGGTGCCGCTCCGTAGTCGCTGCCTCCAGTGACATCATTTGTTGAAAGAGGCGTGGGGTTTTCCAGCTGTGTTTGAAACAAAACTGCAAATTCTCTGGTACGTACGCAGTAATAATGTTTCGCTCACATGTTCGCAGGAGCCTTTATGACTGATTGGCACCGTTTTATGACTGTTCAAAATGTGTTGCAGGAACCCCTTAATACCCTTTGCAACTCCTGTAAGCTGACAATCCGCAAACAGTAAGAAAGTTTGCGGACAAACTGAAACACAACGCCTTCCCACACGGTGTGGTTGACAGCCATCTGTATCTGAAAGCTTTCCACTATATTGTGACCGCACCTCCACCAAAAATGCCACGGGGATAAGAATAACTAGAGCAGTGTAGAAATTATATTTACACAATATATACAAGGAAAGACAGCAGCAGACAAGATGGCACAGCATCAGCACGAGCGCTGCTGTGATCGTCGTCTTCACCATCTTCTTGGTGCATTCCTCCAGGCTCGGCAGGATGCATCGCTAACTGTGCGGAATAGCGCGTAACAATATTTTGATGAAAAACCGGATGTTTGCCGTGTCCACTGGGACAGTACAATGGCGAAGTACAATGTGCAACCACGCATCTTTTTCAGTGGTGACCTCCACCTCACCAGTTCACACCACTGCACCTATACAACAGCGCAGAGGGCCGTTGGGGCAAATGACTTCACCAAGATCCCGCACGGAGTCAATGGCGTAGAGGAAAGGATGCTGGTGATCTGGGAGAAAGGAGTGGTAAGCACCATACCCATCCCCGCATTTTAGAGCATTCTATATGATATGATGGCACGCACTGGACGATGCCAAATTCTGACGAAAAGGTTTAGGTGTCGCAGCAAAGAAAGAGAGAAACAGTGTGTGTGTCTCTTAAAGATCAACCAAAAATAAAGCGACGTAGTCACTGCCCCCAATGACGTAATTTGTTGAAAGAGACGTGCTGTTTTCCAGTTGTGTTTGAAAGAAAAGTCACAGTTTCGCCGCAAGGGAAAAGCAATGGATGCGATAGCAAAAAACTGTAATGCTATACGAAGTGAGGCTCGCAGCTTCAGGAGCAATATTAATTAAAATACCGCAACGCGAAGAGCATGGAGGCAGCTTGAAATTTCCAGCGCGTCCCTCGAGCTCAAAGGAGGCCGCTAAATGAACAAACAGAAGATGAGCGCGAACTATCAAGTGAAGCACGCACGAAACGAACGTACAGACATACACCGAACGAGCGCGAATAAGCAGTCACAATGGATACTGTCAGTTTGAACAGCGCTCCTGTTGCAAAGGTGGCCGAAGCAGTGAAGGAAACTAGCGTGCTTCAAGTGTCGAGCTGTGACATTTTATAGTTCGCGCTCATCTTCTGTTTGTTCGTTTAGCAGCGTCCCTTGAGCTCGAGTGACTTTCGTACGCTCCCGTAACATCAGCGCGGACATCACGGTGAAAGCTCGAAACATCCCTCTTCCTCTCACCACGAGACAACCGCGCGAGCGGACAGTGGAAGGGCATCTCCCTGCGCAAATATTAGAAGAAGCGAGCGAGCTGGCCGACGACTTTTAAATGCGCCCGTTGCACTCCTCGCACCATCTCGCTGGTAATGAAGAAACGCTTATAAGCGCCTGCCGTCTCTGAGTCCTGCCAGCGGTAAAGGGTGTGTATATAAGGCTCGCCGTTAGCTCCCTGAAGGATCTGCTCTTTGTGGCGTAGTGGTTAGCACCACGCGCTGCGGAGTGAGAGGTTGCTGGTTCAATTCCGCACTTCGGAAGCATTTATCTGAATTATTTTTCTTTGGGACTTTTATATATATACGTACACACAACACACACACACACACACACACACACACACACACACACATATATATATATATATATATATACACAGTGCCGTGGTGGACCCCGGCATAAAACACTTTCGTGTTAAAAAAAAACTGCAAATTCCCGGGTGCGTATGGCGCAATAATGTTTCGCTCACTGTACGCAGGAAAATATGGACAAGAAAAAAAGACGAGACAGGGACAAGCACTTGTCCTTGCCCTGCCCCTTCCTCTTGCCCATGTTTTGCTGCGCTACCAAAACCCTTTTCGTCATGAAACACCAACAAGCCCACTTGGCCACTCTCGTCAAATTCTGATCGCAACAAAAAAGCAGCTTCCAAGAACAGTAAAGATTACGGGACGCTTAAGCTTGGCCTTTAAGAGTGGAACGCGGTGGCCCAAGCTCCATCTGACAGTGTTTACGCAAGTAATATACTCAGGCCAACGCCTCCTCCATATAGGTGGCGCTGCCCGGGCGCGCCGTTGTTGGTACGATGGAAATGCTGGCAAAAGGGGTTCGTATTTAAGTTTTCTCGTAACGGAATTATGTTTTCTCGTACATTCAAATTACATTCCGAGCTATCGTATGTGCCGGTTGTAGCTAAGTCGTAGTTTGCAATTTTTCTGACCGATTTTACTATGAGAAATAAATTTTGTTCACTAACGTATCTGCGCCATGGCGGAGGGACTGCGTTGTCGGCGTGGTTCGGGATGATTTTTACCGCCACTGACGCCGGCGTCGAATTTTCTGCGACACCAGCTCCTTAAAGGCCAACTAACTTTTCGAGGCGAACTAAAAAAAAATTCGCTGTGCATATACGTTCCTTGGCACACTTACATCATTTGGGCAAGATTACAGGCTCGAGAGAAGCGCAGATTGCTTGCAATTCAATTTTTACCGGTTACCTCAAACCGCCCACCTGGCTTCATATTATTGGCCGCACTGTGTGTTGACAGTCATTTTAGGCAGAGCGACAGAAGCGCACCGGTGCCATACCATGGCCTTCGAGATCTGCGCAAGCCGCCAACCTTCGCGACGTTACCGCCGGGGGAAGGGCGCATGCGCTGTCGCACTGTACAAAAGGCGGGTTGACTGATATAGTGTCACTGCTGGGTTGGATTTCGGTTTCGGTTTTGCGCTTTCTTGCGATTAAAAAGATATTTTCGTATTTGCTGAGCATTTCTGCTATCGGGAACGTGAGAGGAGCGCCTCGGGAACATAGAATCGCTATTACCTTGACATGCTCGAAAAATCGCCGGAGTTGGCCTTTAACATTATATCGTTAATATGTTTACTTTAGAAGCCATTTGCTCTAGCCGGCGCACGACGCTGCTAGATCTTCGGCATCTAGTGCCCCGCCGCTGTGAACTTACTCAGTAGGTGAACGTGTGCCTAGCAAAGCAAATAACACTCGCAGTAGAACGACAGCTGTGGGAACAGTCGTCGTTCTATAGATGACCTGATCATCTGACGAGTCAGCTGTTAATGCGGGAGTTACGATACACTGCAGCGTATAATCGCTGGTGATTCTAGTTCAGCATTCGCATCGTGCTAGCAACCTCATTAGAGCATTCTCTAGAGAAAGGTTCGCACAAGACATAACCAGGGCTCGACTTAATTGTTCCGAGTGACAACACGTGATATAGTTAGCTGCACCAACCCGATCGTGGCGAAAAATACACTTAAGCGTAAATATGTACCCGTGACGTTGGGCATGCCGTCTGATGGCGTATGGAATGTTGATGGCGAGGTCCCCCATACAGCTGCGCATAAAACACCCTCTTGCATATTCCAATAAGGATGTACCGCGAAATCAATACTGCTTCGATTGGGGCTGGTTTGTTAGATATCTTTGGCTTTTCCACGCGGCAATTATTACACAAAAGATTACATAGTTCAGTTACTTGAGAAAAGAATGTGCGAAAGCTTTCGCCTGTTAACACGCATGGTCGTGTTGTTCTCATCATGGTTCTCTACGCGAAAAAGGAAAAGAAAGAAAAGAAAGGAACTACAGCGCAGCTAACAGAAAATGACTGTGCGACGCGAATGATCTTAGCAAAAAGAAACTGAATGCTCAGATGTGTCGTTTGAACGACGTGTAACGCCCGACGGGCGTTTACATGCTGAGAAGATCGAATCCAACGAGTGGTCTCTGACGACATCGATTATGTTTCAGATGACTGGAAAGATGGATGCCTGCCGTTTCGTTGCTGTCACAAGTACGAACGCTGCTAAGTTGTTCAACATTTACCCCAAGAAGGTGAGTTCACACAGAAAATGCTTTTTCGGGGACATGCAAGAACAGCGCGAAGTGATTCCACATCGATATTTTATGCGAAGATACCATAAGCGTTCTGTTCCTTGAATTTGTTTCTTTTTTGTTTTCTTTAGCGTTTTTTGCATGGTGTTCCGGTGGTGTATTGCTATCGCTTGCACAGGGTGTTTCTTCGTATGTTGGCATTGATTACGCCTACTTTAATTTCCTGATCTGTTTGAGTTCATCGCAGCGAAGTCTGATGCAAGTGCTTTTGATGTCGCATTTTGTGGGAAATGCCACAATGTGTTGCATTATTGTGGCCAACAAGCAAGGCATTCTCCAACAGTGTCCACCACAGCACGTGAGAAGCTCAGGGGGAGATGGGAGATGGAGGCTTGTAGTGATGAAAAAAAAAAGGAACGCTCACCATATGCCTGCGATACCTTTCATCATCCACCAAAGAAAGCTGACGCGACGGCAGCGTAAAAAGCTCCACTTCTGTGGAACATGAGTGTTCGGTTATGTATTATGCAAATTATGTGCTAATGTATTCCCACAACTTACGTAATACCCTTATCAAGGGGTCTTTAAAGTAATAAAGTGAAGCGAAAGTGCGCAGCACGCGCAACCCAGCAATTCTTGTCGTGCGCCGGAGTGCCATGGGAGGAGAAAGCACGCGCTCGACGAGGCGGTGGCGCCCTCTCCGGCGCGTCGCGGCTATCGGCCGGAAGCAGGAGCACGCGACAGGAGGAGACGGTCGTGTACAAGGCGAGACTCTAAAGCGTAATGCACTTAAAAGTAGTTTAAACAGGTAATGTTGCTAGAGTTAACGTCTCCACAAGCTTTGTCCGGGCACCCAAGGCCCTGAAGAAGACAAGAGAACTTGCGCCGAAACATTCGCAATAGGAACATTTTCTGTTCTACACCATGTGCGCTTCTGAAACAAAGCTCCTTGCACTTTTTTTTGCAGCGTAAGGTGTTATGGGCGGATTACAATAGTTGATACTATTTTGTGGCGATGGTGTCTGTCGACTCCTCTGCGACTGGTGTCCGCAACCGCTATCGCTCACAAAGAGGAAAAAAAAAATGTGGCTGATCCCTCTGTCAACGGAATCGGTATAACACGGAACTGAAATGTGGCTTCGCATAAGCAGTGGAATGTTTATTGGTGCATCGGGGTGAACATGCCCATTGCTATCAGTGTTTCGCTGGTACGGCACTGTTTGACGTGGATGCACCCACGTTCACTCATCGCCTCCATGACTTCAAGGACCAACCCCTTGTGGTAACTGAACTAGTTTACGTAATAACTGGACACAGTCGACCGTAAATGCCGCACGACAAAGGTATCGATCACTTTGTCCCATCAATATCGTTACTGTGCTTGGGCGCCTAACGGAGCAGTGTTCTTGTTGCCATCACGCTCGAAGAATGGTCCGCGGGGGAACGCCCACAGTGAAAGGTGAGCGGTGCTCTACCACTCCGCTGTCGGCGCACATACGCTCGAAGCTGTACGAACGCGGCTATGTTCTTTCTCATCACGCTTCTTTTCCGATGTCCGCGCGGCTCTGCAAGCGTGCATCGAGGCGGACTTTGGAAAGCGCCTGGAATGATGCCGCCATCCAGGAGAGGCAAAGTAAAGCTGCAGTGACTCACTTTACCTCTCCTTTATGGCAGCACCGTTCCAGGCAATGTGCTGGATGCGCGCGCTGTGCCGGACGAGAGCGTCGAAGAATGAAGTGGGATAAGAAGGAACATAAGGCGCGTCTGTACAGCTTCGAGCCTGTGCGGCGTTAGCGCAGTGGTAGACCACCGGCCACCTGTTGTCGTGGAGCAAGGGGCTGTGAGTTCGATTCCAAGCGCATGAACAGAAGTTTTTCTGAGTTTTTTCTTTCTTGTTCTTACATGTTTATTTTGCTGCATCATATCCGTTATGGTAGTGACGTATGGGGGCATGGTGGACACCGGCATAAAACGCTTTCGTGTTAAAAAAAATAGGAACTTCGTGCTAGCATGAAAAAAGGAGTGGAGGCGACGAGAGGCAAGTTAAAATAAAATTTTTACAGGGATGGTGCGTAGCATGGAAGGTTTGTATTACGGCCAACAAAGAAATCTTGTCATGTGGTGCGTGTATATCCGTGGTGATCACTCTCTCTTGCTCCTTCCCAGGGACGCATCCAAGTGGGCTCGGACGCGGACATCGTCATTTGGGATCCCAAGAAGCTGACGACGATATCCAAGCATTCTCACAGCTCCTCGGCCGACTTCAACATCTTTGAAGGAATGCGCATTCGGGGCGGGCCGCACTACGTCATCTCTGGAGGACACGTGGTCATGGACGAGGGCCAAGTGAGCTTCGATTCCGAAACTATGGTGCAGCTGTCTAGCGAACTTGAATATATGGACGGGGGCTTGTCTGTACTAGGCTTCTCTTTTAATTTTATTTTTCACATAGAGAAATGAGTGTGCAATTATGTGAAATATTTTAATATCAAATCGAATAATGTCCATTTGGATTCAGTCTATTACTCTAACGGCGTACGAATCTTTAGAAATGTGAATTGCACATGAATAAATGCTTAATTAAGTATGATAAGTTTCATCCGTGCGGGCATATAGCATGACCACAAAACTCAAGCTTAGGTAGTGCAGCCGGCCATGTTGCTCGCAGAACCAAGCTCCACCGCTCGTTATCAATTCCTTACACTCGATTTGTGCATTCAATGCTGTTACTGTGTTTGGTAAGATGTGAACATTTTATCTCAACTGTAACAACGGTTTTTAAGTATTTGAAAGCTAATTGCAAAATTTCAACACTATTAGATTCTCGGACTGTTCGATTCAAATACGATTCGCTCTAGAAATTCACAATTCAAACGCCCCTGCGTTGAATGGCAGCTGCAAGCCTGCGGCGAAGTTTCCCTTTGTCGAGTAGGTGATGAAGTAGCCGCATGTCCTGCAGAATGAACCTTGCAAAGGTGCGGGAGTGTCAATTGCACATTTTTGTTAGCAGCCTTTAAAGAGCATACGACGCCGTTCGCGAAATCACGTGCTGTGTCCGTGAAAAGGTTCCGAAAAGGTGCCGAGGTTCTGGCGTGAAATTCAAAAATGAAACTTTGACCTTCATTTTTCTCATCTAATACTGAACATACGATGGCGAAACCAGCTAAAATGGAGTTCTAAAAAATAATAATCTGTCAGTGTAAACTGATTTACACTCGTTTCATACATCAGGTGCAAACGCTGTGAAAGTCTACGCAGGTAGTCCGTTAAATAAAAGAAAAGATGTGTATCGTTCCGACAAACAAACGATAAACATAAAATACAAACTCGCCATGCTTCGATTGTTTCCCCAGCAATACGGTAGCGTGTTTTGTCAAGCTGCTGAGAAATGTGTTATGATGTTGAGGCTGCCAGCGGTGCATTTATTGTCTCTCGCTGACCGCAAGCAACGCACTACTTTTTGGTCGCAGAAGTACACAGCGCAAACACGAGCACTAGCTTTGACAGCGTTGCACTTGATCTATGAAACGGAGTATAGTGTTTCACTTTAGTGTCCATTTTAAGGAGCCCCGGTTAGTCGAAATTAGTTTGGAGTCCTCCACTGTGCTGCATCTCATAACCATACCGTGGTTCTGGCCTGCGAAACTGGAGGAATTATTTTACTACGGACCTTTACCGCGTGCAGCGAAGAGTGTCGTGCGGCCAGCATAAGGGCCAAATAGTGTCGCATATTTTTTTTTTCGTGAAATGCCGATCACGTGATCGTCACGTGAATGCTGTCACAATAGACAACGTGCGCCATTTTCTTTTTTTTTTCGCAGCTCAAAGTGAGCCAGGGTTCTGGACGCTTCGTCGCTCTGCCTCCATTCTCGCCGCACACCTTCAGCAGCCTCTTCGAGAGGGAGCGGGTGAGTGAACGTAACGTGGCTAACTCGTTAAACCCACCACAAGGAGGCAACCATGCTGTGACTGAGTTATCGGTCCCACAGCAGTGCTGTTGGTCGGTTGTAGGACAGCTTGCGGTTCCTTATCACCCACATAGCGGTGTCTCATAGGCCGAATATGCGCAGTGTTGTAGGACGGGATATCGTGCTTTAACAAGGATTATAGCAAGTTTACTGTCGGAAGGCCTGGTGTGTCCATGACACTTGCCTCTGTCACTTTTCCTAATGCGGTAGCATTGCTTTTGCTGCCTTGCATGCTTTACAGTTGGAAAAATTAACCGGGCATCTAACACTTACAGGGCCGGATACGGTTACACGCGTCACCCCATAGCAGTGTCATTGGCCGGATACGGCTTTGCAGGACGGCATGTGGTGCCTTATCAGCCACACAACAATGTCAGGTCTAATGCAGAGTGGCAAGATAGGATGCTGTGCCTTATCTCCCAGTCACGGTGTTGTAGGACAGCGGTGTTGTAGGACAGCGTGTGGCAGCTTATCACCCTTAGGTGTCTCAGGCTGGATGCGGAGTTATAGGACAGAGTGCCTTATCACCCGGCAGCTGTGTTGCAGGAGAGCATGCGCTGCTTCATCGGCCGTGTAACGGTGTAGCACGGCAGATGTGGTGTTGTACGTCCGGATATGCAGTGTCGTAGGACCGTATGCCAGCATCATAGTTGGGATGGCCGCACTGGTTTGCGTTGCAATGACTTCATTCACATTCTGCTATTGGACAAACAGGCCATCAAGTACATTTTCGTAATGCTGATTTAATGCCTGCAATATGAAGAAAAGGTACCTCCGAGCTCATCCTCGACTGCATGGTTTCTTGAAAACCTCAAGTCATTTCAGTATGTACCCTGCATACCTCAGCATCCGCCGTCCCACTTGACGTAATGGTTCGACCGAATAGTGATGCAAAAGAAGTCAATTAACGTGCTTTTACTGGTGCTATACGCAGAAATATCCGACAACTGTCATCATTATATGGTTTGTGCCGCCATTCTTTTTTTTCGGTCAAGTTCACTCAATACACTGGAAAAAAATGCGAAATGCGTGCAGTTGTCCACACGAAACGGACACTACAATTTGCTATGAATGCCCCAAAAAAATTTTTTATAATTGAATAATGCAAGCAAGAGGAAAGGAAAGCTGCAGGCATGAAGGTTCAGGGTAGGCAAGGGTGTAGACTAATTCATACGTGTCATTCATATGTGTAACACACGTGCAACTTGATTCTGGGTTCTCTTACATCAACTTCGCCGCAATCTAAGTAAGATATGTAATGCAGCTCGCATGATGTTTTGAAGTACAAGCTTCGCTGCAGTGTACCGTTGGTATGCGACACGGCCTGCATATTATATTGATGTGGTCTTCTGCTCGGTTACATCAATGGGTTTTGATGCTTGTGTGAAGTTTTCTTTCTTTGTAGTTTTTGGCATAAGGTTTCTTAGATCTTCTTGTTCTAGTCACCTAAGTTGCGAATATATTCATATTCTTTCAACCCACAATACTAGTTTCCACAACAGACACATCAGCTTTTACCAAAAAGCCCTTGTTCGCGCAGTGTTATTATTCGTGGATACTGAGCTCTATGCTGTATGCCTGACTGCAAAGAAACATGCCGTTTGCCTTCAATTGTTAACCTGGCGTTTCGTGTTTACGCCGCCGAGAGCTATACAACTTCGCTTTAAAAGAAAACGACGTTATACTGACATTCAAGTGCTGAAGTTTCCATAGAGTATACTCGTGTGCCGCTAGTTGGCACCATCGCTAAATATTCTATGGCACTTAGATGGTCGATAAAGCTTAGGGGTCTTTAGCTCGCCTGGTGGCCTGTTGTACGGCTTGTACTTTCATGGCGCGTGCTTGCGGCGTCACATCCCGCGAGACTTTCCAGCGTGAAATTCAAGACATACAATGTTGACCTTCATTCCGTTCTTCCGGTAGTGAAGCTATGATGACGAGGTGATGGTTTTCAAAGAAGAGTGCATTGTTCTATGCCGCTTTTGTGTTCCACTTTAGCATTCCCTTTAACTGACGCCGAGGCATAAGTGTCTAATGCCATGCGGTATGAAACGTGGCATATGCAGTCCAGCCGGCACCGCAAGGTGAACCGTGATGGCTACGACGGATCCGTGGACGAAGCCATGATGAATGGGGGTGACGGTGCCTGGCCGCTGCAAAATCAGTCGACGCCCGTAAGGGGACATGACAGCCCGTCCGAGTTCCACAGCCATGGTCCGACTTGCAGCGGTGGTCGCAACCAACAGGATTCAAGCTTCAGCCTGTCTGGTAAGCATATTGTGTTCCAGTATGTATCTCATTGCCATTAGATTGGTCCAAAAATGTCGTTGATCCCTCCTTCATAGGAGTACGTGTCACACGAAAGTTGAGCGCGTTTTCACAGAAGTATGTAGCTTGAATGCTATCTGCATAGACGGCAGTCTAGCAATATGAGGCACCCGTCGATAGAATTGAGAGGCGGGAGGTGTGGGTACTCTGGGCATGTGAAGCAAACACCTAGTCATCTGGGCACTGCACATCGCTTCTCGGGAAGTGCCATGACATACGAACAGAAATGGTCGAACAACTCGAAACTGGCATAAGTTCTCCGTAGACTGCATTGCACGCGCCAAAGACCTGAGCAAATCCTCCATAATCTAGAGGCATCCGCATGCTGTGAATCCATGCAAGTGAATGTGTTGTGTGGATCGTTTCGTGAACTCGTGGGCAGCTAAAGGCTCATTACTCCTGATCGGCCGCTGTCTTGTGGCTGTGCTTGGCTCGCGGCGTCCCCCTGGCGGGTCACTCGGCCAAAGTTACAATCATTTCTGTCCTGTTATGGAGTGTGTTTGGCAGCCAGGTGGGTTGGGGAGAAGCTCCTTGGTTGGGACGCGCTCAGCTTCAGGAAAGCGAGAGTGATTTTGTAGCTTGAAGCAGTGAGCTAGAAAAGGCTCACTGCTCCCACAAGGGTTTGTCTGGCTGCGTCAAAGAACTTGACATTGACTGTTGACGTTGTTGCCTTACTGCGGTGCTTGTACCCCAGTTTCCTCTTCGGTGCGATAACATATGCCAAGCAGAATGTGGGGTAGAAATACCATCGATGCATGTGGAACCTGCACTACGCTAGCGACGAGGTGTGAGGCGCTAATCTGACAGCTACCAGTAACACCAGTAACCTACGCTCCGCTGAGACTACCGAAGCGCTCAGTGCTGGTGCTCTTTGCTGGCGGGATGCAGCACTTCGCTTCACCCTGTTAAGGTGCAGTGCTTCAATGTCCTCTTCGCCTGCCTCTAAAGGCATTGAAGCATCTTATGCTATGAGTGCGCTGTGGAAAGGATACAAGATACATCTGTGCCTCTCCTCGTACGTGTTTCCTTGGTGTAGTGGGCAGCCATACAATGTAATGTTTACCACCACAATCCTCTGCTTGTATAGAGGCGGCTGAACCGGAGAAACGGAGGCCTGTGGTGGTGCCCTATCTTCATAAGGCTTCCCACCATCTCAAAAGGGCTGCTAGCAGGCATGGCGTCCCTGTGGTGTTTTCCGTGCCTAGCAAGCTTTCCAAGCTGTGCTCCCGCACTCGCGGTGTGAGCAGGCGTGTGTGCCCAGAATGCCACGGTAACCCCTACATATACCATGCGCCGTCGGCGTCGTTTATGCCATTCCGCTCACCTGTGGCAAAATGTACATCGGGCAAACAGGGCGATGCGTTAATGAGCGACTAGAAGAACATGCGCAAAAAGCTTCCAGTAATGCAGACAAAGGGGAATACCTTGTTGCTCATCTCAATACGTGTAGCAATTGTGCGCCACGATTTTATAAGACGATTCTTGGGAGAAGCAAAAATGTGCACGGGCGGCTATAGCTTTGGAATCTTTCCCCATAAAGAAAAGTGCAGATACGTGTATCAGTGACACTTCATGGACGTTGCACTCATCTGAATATGATTTATTATTATCACTGGTTAGGTAATTTTACCTTGTCACTTACATATGTCTGCAGGAGCGCATGCGCGGCTGAGTGGCTTGGAACATATATATGCTTGGGCAGTGAAAGATTAAAAGCAGTTGAAAGTACAGCGCCACTGTGTCGTGTCTTTTCTCAGTGGTCATCCCGTATGTTTGCGCTGAATTTCTTCGTATTTTAGAAAATAATAGTGTACGAGCATTACATTGTATGGCTGCTAACGTAGGGCTACGGAAGTTGACGAACGCGCAACCAGGGGTGGAATAGCAAAGTAGCTGCCAAATACCAAGACTGCTGCGAAAAAAAAAATTCCTGGGGTCGACGAGGGTGCAGAGGCTTCTCTCTTCATTCACGGCCGGCGCTTTGCTTCACATTGAATAAGCGACAGGCGTGGAACAGTACAAGCGGCACACTCATAAACACATCGCCGCCATCACCACGTTGGCCATTCCAGGAACCAATTTACCTTCTGCGCGAGCCGATTCCAATTTAATCCTGCCAACCTCCCATTTTCATCGCCCCATATAATTAATTTTGTCCCTCTCGGCTGCGTATTCCATCCTTTGGTATCCAATCCGTTGCTCTCACTGTCTATCGACCGGTCATCCTTCCTGCGCGTTACGTGACCTAGCCCAGTGCAGTGTTTTTTTCTCTTTGCGGTAACGAAAATGTCAGCTTCTCTGTTTGTTCTGTGGTCAACTCTGCTCTCTTTGTATCTCTCAGTCGTTTCGTTTCCTTTTCACACAGATACACCAAATATGAATGGTTACGATTAAACTGTTGGTTCTGTTATCTCCGCAGGAGCGCAGTTCGATGACGGCCTGAACACAAGGCGCGGCATACGCGTGCACAACCCACCAGGTGGCAGGTCCAGCGGGATCTGGTAGAGCCCCTGATGTAACCTTCAGTGGCGCCTGCTGTACCGTGAAAACTATCCTCGTGGTCACGGCCATGCCGTACGACTTGGACTCTCCCCCACCCCTACTCCCCTTGTCTGTCTCTTTCTTTCCTCTCTTTTTTTTTTTTTTTTTTTCAGTGTCTCGTCAAACCGTTGTACGCTTCGAAAAGCCATAGCTGCTGCCTCCGCAGACTTCTTCATTGCCTGCCTGCGTCCAAAGCTAAAGTCCATGTCCTGTTCGCCGGAACTCTGTAAACTCGCCCTGTCTGAACGAAGTGCAATCGCGGTATGCTTGCGACAGGCTGTTTTTGAAGGACTCGTTTCAACTGAAATCGTCCTAGCTACAGAAGCGCAAATACGACTGGTTCAAGGAAAAATATCACGAGACACTTTCAGGTAGTTTTAGACAGCACCCAGAAACATCTAAAACGAGACTTCTCCCAAAGATAGGCATTAGAGTGCAGATCAAGTACGTCAGATATCTCCACATCCAACCTCCGCATCCAGCCTTTCTATGTTTCTTTTTCGTGGCAGAGGGAAGCAAGTGTTTGGTGCCAAACGTGTCAGACAATAAACGAACAACTGCTTCATACGCAGCAGCAGTGAAAGGAACGTTTTGTAACCTTTCTAAAGGTTGTGCACGTTAATGGCTTTGTACGTTGAACCGGAGTGATGCTTGTAGACGGTAGGCTGGTCACAAGACATATGCATCCAGCAGAATTTTGCATTGCAGCTTTAGACACTATGGTAACGTACCTGAGTTTTCATTTCTGTTCTGTGATTCAAAAGGAAATATCTATGCTTTTAAAGTGTACCTAAACACCGTTAGTGAACACAAAGTGCATTCCTTGAGGTTGCCCAATTAGAACGCTGGCCAGTGGTTCACGAAAATCTTTTGCTTGTTAAGAAAAAGTGGTAGACGTGTAACCAAGCGAAGTAGCATACATTTTGTACAACGGCTTCGAAAAAGTGTTCCCTACAGCGAAACCAGATCACACGCTTTAAACGCACGGACTCGTGTACTAATGATGACGTCCACTATTTCGGTTTGTTAATGCACCACGAAGGGAAGATCCTTATAAACTAGTTGAGTGGTGTGACACTTGCCACACTTTGTGGCGTTCGTAACCAGTGAAAGCTATCACCAACCATAAATTAGAAAAGCAAGCTACCGTCAGCGTGGAATAAAGTATTGTAATGCGATTTATTTACTCGGTTATTTTTCAGATGCATGCTTGACAGCAATGCCTTAGAATTCTTAACCGTTTTCTCATTTGTCGAGCCTAAAACCAAGTGTTAATTCAGAAAGTTGGTGATGAGGCAGGTGCATTTCCAGTGCAGCTATAGCCGAAAACCTGTGACTGATGTGTGTGCTTGTGTGTTTCCACGATCACGTCTGCAAATAAAAGAATTCGGACTGTACCTGTGACGTTTCTTCTTTTCATTTTTTGGTTTTGAAGAGTGTCAGCTGTTATCAACACTATGGTCAAACGGGTGATATGCTCAGTTGCAACATTGACGCGACTTAGTTGCATCTATTTTTGTTACAGCTATTTCCTGCTGAAGTGCCTCGAAGGGGCTTGCAGGTTCCTGCGTTAGGTGTTGAGGGGTGGGCACATGACGTGACGTCCCCTGCACATTCGCTGCCTTTGGCACATGAAAAAAAAAAAAAAGCTTTAGGTGACCTGAATGTATCGCTTCACTGTCTTTAATGGCGCTAGCCCCTAGATATTGAACTTTTCGTACTTTGGTAGACTTTGGCGGGTACTTTGGTGGCTAAAGTGGTGGACTTTGGTAGGCATTAGATGACTTTGGTAGAGATTAGGTGAATTCAACAATGTGCGTCTCGCACATGCAAATCCTTGACTTACACCCGCATGTCCAAAGTGGGTTTCAGCCACACGTAATTTCTTTTCTTTCTGTTTTTCTTAAGTGTGGTTTCATGAGACGCATAACGTTTGTCCCAAAATTTTTTTCAGATAATTTTTTTTTCGTTTGACTTGGGGCAAATTCCGCTGTGCTCCTCGAGAAACATTGTCGCTATAGGTTCTACCGCCATATAAAAAGAATCCCCTTCGCCAAATACGCGATCTGTTCTTGGTGAAATATGAGATTTCTTCAACTGTAGCTTACATAATTTGCTGCAGAGCAAACTGTGTATACTGGAGCTGGAGCCAATAACTGGTGTTTAACGCAGATGAACAAGCAGTTTCACTAAAAAGGAACCAACGCTATTCACGACTGCTGTCACAAATGTGTTAAATCCTCTTTAGCATCATTTCAACGTGCGAGGTAATTGATTTGAAGTTTTACGAATAAAGTAGGCAATTTAGAGACTTAGCTGGCGTTTCGTTTACCGCTCCCGGTGGTGTGCTGCCGTCGCCCATGAAGGCAGAGCCCATGAAGCTTGTTGTTAATGTAAACACAGGCGGGGACCGATACCGCATGGACTACATCGCTGAAGCTGCTGGCTTCGTAGCGCGTGCAAACGAGATGTTTAAGCTCCAAGACGTGGAGCCGCTGCTATGGCAAGGAATCAAACAAGCGACTGCTGAAAAGTGGAAAAGCTACGTGGAGCATGCTCTCAACCAGGAGGATGGGATGAGAAAACTGGACCGCATCACCAATGATGTCGACCATGGTCCAGCTCTTGTAATCAATGTGGAGGATGAACTGTTTATGAGCAATGCTGATTCAAGTAGTGATGATGATGATATCTATATCCTTCTAACGAGCTGATCATAATCAGAACGTGTGCTTACCACAGTGAGATCAGCCAAAGCGAAAACGAGGAACCTCAGCGAATATGTTGGAAAATAAAGCTTGTCATTAATTCAGTCATTCATTGAATGATTGATTTAGCCTACATCAACGTATGGCTTTTGTCCTGTATTCGACACAGCTTGCTTAGGCAGTGGCCACAGAGAAGTAAACAATTTTTCCACATGTTACAGAGATGTTTAAAAAGATCTGACGAGCAAGAACTCATAGGAACAGGTGGCGATAAAAAAGAAAGTCCGGCCGATTCCTCTGGAACGGAAGATGGTTCGTCCAAAAAACAAGAGATTTCATTCATGAATTCAATTTGCTTGTGTACTTCTGACGCCTTTTGGTGTCGTGAAACGGTGATTTACTGTTACGAGAAAAATCGTTTTGCGCTGTAGTCTCCTTTAAGAGAAAGAAGTGGACCTGGGCAGGTAAAAAGGACGGGTAACCGATAGTCAACTGGAGCTATGGAATGGATGCCAAGAGAGGGGAGGCGCGGCTGTGGGCAACAAAAAGAAAGATAGCGAGACGAAATTGAAAAAAAAAAAATGCAGGCATGAAATGCAACCAAGGTGCAACTTTCGCTTCTGGATCGAGTTCGGCAGGCGGCCAAGCCCAGTGAGATCCTCGGCGCAGGAACCTAACCAAACAGGCTACAACTGCACCCTTCCTTCTTTCGATAAAGTCCCGTACCTCCTTCAAGGCACCTCCTGCTGCCATGGCTCGTGGCCCACCTGCCCACACCTTTTGTGTTTACGCACCTGAGATTTGAAGCATCGTTACCCTCACTATCACCACGACCATCGTCACCACGACAATTGTACTTCCATATCACATCACTTCTATATCGCTTAATAGCCTTCCACTGACAGTTTTAACTTTGAGGTTCGATTTTCTTACGTTAGTGGCTGACCATTCAAGCACCCCATTGGTGGCTCACACCCCATAGTGGACACATTCCCTATTTTGAAAGTACACAATTATCATCATCGGCCCAACTGTATTTTGATCAATTCTCACATCTCAGTCATGCGGTGTCTACTAATTCAACCACGCAATGATTGGCCCATCGGCAAATGGGAGAATATGCCCTGCTTCGGAAGTACATTATCTAATCATCATCGTTATAATCATTAGCTTAATTTTACCTTGATTTTCTTCATTTGTGCTTCGCCAAACCACGCATATAAAAGTACTCGTTAAGACAACACGGTATTGGCCAATCCCCTGCATTGGGTATGTGCCAACTTACAGAGGAGAAGAAGAACCGCCACAGCCCCCCACACTCGACCAGACCTCCAAATTAGTGCAGCCGTTTGCAGCGGATTGCTGCCCGGAGCAACCACGGGAGCAGTGGTCAGACCTTCGGAAGGCGCCAATCTGGGCAAGAAAACGGCATGCTTCTGGCAAATTGGGACCCCATGCGATACGCGAACGAAGAGCCCTCGCCAACATGCCTGCTGAGAGTGAAACGGGACATCGCGGACATCAAGGCCGACCCGCTGCTTGGGATTTTCATCTCGCCAGATGAGAGCGACATGGATCCACGCCATCGTGTTGGGACCCGCGGGGACTCCGTACGAGGGCGGGTTCTTCCACTTCTTCATGAAGTGTCCTGCGGCCTACCCGATTGATTCACCCCGGGTGCGTCTGATGACCACGGACGCCGGCAGGGTGCGGTTCAACCGGAACCTGTACGGAACCTGGCTATCTCCTAGCGCTTTTTCCATTCTAACCATGTACAGCATGAATAACAGCGGCGACAAAGGACATCCCTGTCTCAGCCCCTTGCTAATATCAACGTTCTCTCTGCTACTTATTCCTTCCCATTCTATACAAACTGTATTTTCTCGATATATTTCCCTCAAAAGCTGTACACAATCGTCGCCTATGCCCATTCCTTCCAAAATTTCCCACAATATTTCCTGATTAACATTGTCATACGCCCCAGTGATATGTCTAGAAAAGCCACATACAACGGCCTCCTTTCTATTTTAGATATTTCTATACACTGAGTAAGAACAAATAGGTTATCGTCTAAACGCCTGTCTACTCGAAATCCATTCTGAAGTTCTCCCAAAATATTGTTACGTTCTGCCCAGGCTTCTATTTTTAATTTTACTGCTTGCATAGCCATCCTGTATAGTACCGATGTAATGGTTAGCGGTCTATACGAGCGAATGTTATTCTTTTCCCCCTTGCCTTTATAGATTAAGTTCATTCTGCTTTTTCGCCAACTGTCCGGTATTTGCCTCTCCTGTAAGCATTTTTCTACGGCTTTCAATAGCGCTTCTTTAGTGTTCTGTCCTAATTCGTTAATGGGAAATAATTCGGAATGGAAAAAGCGCTAGGAGATAGCCACATTGGTTTTAATCTGTCACACAAACAGGGCGGCGTGATGATTGAGCAGATGCTTCCGGGTTTATTTTATGCTGATGATATTGTCTTATTCGCAAACAGTCGAGATGATATACAACGGCTGGTGAATATATGCGGGAAGGAAGGCGAGGATCTAGGACTAGGATTTAGTGTAACGAAATGCGGATTGATGGTATTCAATGATCCCAACGACCAGGCGGTATCCATACAGGGCCAAGAAATACCGAGAGTAAGCGAATACAAGTACCTTGGCGTATGGGTAAATGAGGGCGATAGATACATGAAGGTACAGGAAAAAGCCTTGGCAGCAAAGGGAAAGAGGAACGCAGGAATAATGAAGCACAGAGCGTTATGGGGACACAATAGGTACGAGGTGCTTAGGGGTCTGTGGAAAGGGGTAATGGTACCGGGGCTTACATTTGGGAACTCAGTGGTGTGCATGAGGCCAGAGATACAATCGGGAATGGATGTGAATCAAAGAACTGTGGGACGCCTCGCGTTGGGTGCTCACGGGAAAACTACAAACGAGGCTGTAAAGGGCGATATGGGATGGGCGAGTTTTGAGGCAAGGGAAGCGCAGAGCAAAATAAGGTTTGAAGAGAGGCTAAGGAATATGAAAGAGGTTAGGTGGGCAGTGAAGGTGTTCCGCTATTTATATAGAAAGAGCGTTGACACGCAGTGGAGAAAGAGAACTAGGAGGCTCACCAGTAAATATACGGCTCTAAGAGAACTGACAACAAAGAGCGTAAAGGGAAAAATCAGAGAGGCGGAGAAGATTTACTGGAGGACAGCGATGGAAAAAAAAACCGACTCTGAATAACTACCGAGAGGGCAAAAACGAAATAAAGAGGGAGGCATTTTATGATAATTCAAGAGGAAGCGCTTTATTGTTTGAAGCGAGATCGGGCTGCCTTAGAACGCGTGTTTATAAAGCGAAATTCAGTAAAGAAGAAGAAAAATGCACATGCTGTGAGGAAGATAGGGAAACGACAGAGCATGTTCTGATTGAATGCGGAAATATCCACCCAGGTGTACGTTTGGGCACCACCCTACATGAAGCCTTGGGTTTTAGGGCGAACAACGGGAAGCTGAACATAGCCGCGATTGAAATAAGTAAGAGACGGTTAGAATACTGGTGGCAGAAAACTAGAGAGAACGGACAAAAATAATTATAGGGAAAAATATGGAATTTCTGCCATAAGGGGCAGGGAACTGGGATATGAAAATCCGTTTTTGATATGGCATGATCGATTTGATTGAAGTAAATTTAAAAGGCATGAGGAAAATTAAAAGAGAAAAAAAAAAGTTCTTAAATCTTCTTACGAGCCTGGTGGCGCACATGTCACCGCCCCGTTACAAAGGGGAAGCTCATAGCATCCATCCATCCATCCATCGTACGCCGACGGCAAGGTACGTGTATTCTAGTTAAACCAAGGCTGAATAGGAGCGACAGATTCAGTCCTGGGGTTCTTTAACGGGCACTGACAACGGGTCTCAACATGTCGCCTCCGCCGAAACGCAGCCGCCGGGATTCGATTCATTCACACACACACACACGTACACACACACGTACACACACACACACACACACACACACGCGCGCGCGCGCGCGGTTCCCCCCTAGCCTACTATATAAATTTATTTGCACACGACTACCACTATACCAGGCATTCACCTATGTTAATATTGTGGCAATTGTTGCTCGCAATTCTGAGAGACTGATGGCTGATTATTGCTGATCGTATCAGCTGTCATAACACAAACGCTGTCTTCAACTGAACTAATTTAAGTTACTCTAGTCGTTTACTTTGACAGGTGTGCCTCAGTATACTCAGCACGTGGCCTGGCCCAGCTTGGAGTCCAGCCCAGTGCATAGGCAGCATCCTGGTATAGATTCAATCGCTGCTCAACGAGGAACCCTATTACAACGAGCTGGGATGGGGCCAGGCCGGAAGCCTCCAAGCTATACAACGAACGCGTGCAAAACGATACCATCAGAGTGGCCATCTGCGACGCCGTGGAAGGATGCTTGAAGGACAAGCCTCCGTGTCCGGGCCCTTTGGCCGAGGCTATTCTGAAGGTGTTCGCTGAATCGTACGATAAGTACGAGCAGAAGGTTCGATCCCTGATTAAGCCTCCCCCTGTTCAACCGGCCGTGGCGTCGTCTCAAATCCCAGGCGTTGCGTGTACTCCGCCCTCGTACGAGGCGCTTCTCGCGCGGCTTCAGGAACTGTACAAGCGGGTGAGAGACAGGACTGAAGACCAAGCCGCTGCTCAAACCGCAGCACAAGCCACACTTCAAGAAACAGAGCAAGCCAGTGGTTAGCGGGCGAGTGCCGGAAGAGGTGGCCTCAGCCATAAAGCAGGACATGTCACAGGATTAAAGAAATGATTTTCTAGGGCAATCATTAAGTATTCAATACGTAACAGTACTCGCAAAACAAATTTGCGTGTCAGGTTCTAGGAAGCCCGCATAATTTAAGTTCATCTAGAAATGCGTGGGCTACCGCGGCCTAAGACGTTGTAATTACTTTCGAATAGGAAATTATTCTTTAAAATAAAGATTTCTGTGCCTCTTCGGACGGCTTTTCTTGGACTGCTGTACTCTGGTATCTTCGCGCAGCCTGTTTTTGCGGCAGCGGCAGCACTGGTCTTGAGGGGAAAGGAATGGTGGCTCTCTTCTTTCGGTCCAATTTTACATCCCTCCAAGAACGATGCCCAGTGCACTGTAGTGGGTTCCAGAAACAAGCGTCTATCCTCTCCCCCAAATCACTGCTATGCGGCATCGATAGTGCGATGGAAAGCAAATGCTTTAGCTGTCCTTTAACGTTCTATTAAGCGAGGTTTCGACACTTTCAAGTGACACTTTAGGCCCTCGATCAGCGCTGTCGACGTCCGCAATCCACTTCATTACAAATTAAAGTGCCTAGATATTTTTTTTTCAGTTTTTTTTTTTTTGTAGCGGAAAGCGTTGATATGCCGCTGGCGCATCTGATTGGTCGGCGTTGCTTTTGGCAGCCATGTTCTTCCTAAAGCTGTTACTTGAATGCTGCAGCGATAGAACGTCACAGAAGGTTGCGCGTTTCAGTAGGCGTTTCCATACATGATGATGATGATGATTGTGGTTCGGTTAGGGAAGGACGCTAATTTCTGCAGCCCATGTAGGGAGCACGGCTAAGCGTCCGTGGGGGTGGGGGAAAGGGAGTGAAAGAGGTAGAGAGGAGAGAAAGGCCGTAGTGGAGGGCTCCGGAAATTTAGACCACCTGGGGTTCTTTAACGTGCACTGACAACGCACAGTACACGGGCCTCTGGCATTTTCGCCTCCATCGAAAATGCAACCGCCGCGGCCGGGATCGAACCCGCGTATTTTGGGTGGCAGCCGAGTACCGTAACCACTACACCACCGCGGCGGACTCCATACATATGGCACGCCCACTATCATATTTGATAGGAACACGTATGTTGACGGCCGGACGCTATCTGCGCGCGCGTGCTCCGCTCTCCGCGTTTAGGACGAACATGGCCGCCGACACAGGCTTTGAGTGAGAGGGTGCCGGGAGAGGACGTAGTTGTCGCTAATTAAAAACGGAAAAAAGATCTAGGGACTTTATTACAAATGAGCCGGAGATGACTGATGATGATATTGGTTCGGTTAAGGAGAAGACGCTAATTTCTGCAGCCCATGTCGGAAGCACGGCTAAACGTCCGTGGGGGTAAGGGAAAAGGATTGAAAGAGATAGAAAGGAGAGAAAAGCCGTAATGGAGAGCTCCGGAAATTTCGACCAGCTGGGGTTCTTTTTCGACGCCCGCTGAACAGTGGCTTCGATTTGTAGCAACTTCAAGACAGTACGGAACGGCGCGACCTTGTATCTAAAGCAGCTCTGTCAATCTTCCACTGACTCAGAGGGTCCGTCTATACATTGGGAAAGTCACATGTTCGAGTTATGAAATTAGACGTGTCAACATAGGATCTACTTGAATCCCAAACGGCGTGCTTCTGTAGCGGAGCTAAGGCCACTCAAGAGGACACCCTTCTGTGTCGTAAATGGCCACTGGTTAGAGCCGAACCGGCTATGAAATTACACGTCTAAGCGTAGGATCCACTTGAATCCCAAACTGCAGTTTTCTGTCACTGTTCCATAGAGAGCTGCGGACACGTAAGTGCAATTGCACGTAATTTCACCTAAGCGCAATCAGTTCATTAACAACTTAAGGCATAATTAAGTTATCGCATATGCCGTTGAGATAGTCGACCTAACTGCCCGCCAACACGAGCACTTTCTCGCTGAGGTTCGCTAATACTTGAAAACGTTTTGCTCAGATGTGTGTCGCAAAAGTTTATCTCAATACATACTGTAAGCATTACGAAATGAGATGCGCGCGTTGTCCCCTTCAACACAAAGCTTTGTCCGTTCGTCCTCTTCGAATAATAGTCTCTCTTATGACGCCCCCTGCTGTTCGATTCGTGAGTCATTCCCTTAGTGGATGCTGTTGCTGAATGAATGGTTACGCGCCACAAATCTAGATAACCGTCACCCGTTTTCACTACCGGGACCAGCACGATAGTCACAATAGTACCTCCTGCATCACGCTGTACCCTTCAACTGACTCTTTTACCCTTTACTTTCGAATTATTTATTGTGATAATCTGCATTGTGATAACTATAAATCGGTAGTTACAGTGCGCGTTATAATGAAAAACTTACTTTCTTTCATAAAAACGGCAAAGAATATATGCAGCGCGTTCATAGCGTATACATATGAAGCGAAGAACACTCAATATCCTCAGAGAGCTCGCATTGAGCGGTTGTCCGCTTGAAGTTCAGAACAGTCGACTCGCAGTCCTCAAAACAGTCTTCCCTCGCAACGCCAAAGCCGAAAAGAGCGCCGTCCTATAACGTAAAGGTGTTGCGTACCTATCAGTCATACAGAATTACATATTTCAATGCGCTTCAGTGTGCGCCTGACAAAAGAGGACGCAGCAGCCTGAAGGCTCACGCTAATAATAATTAAGCATCGTAATCACTTACGTGCGCACTCCGGCGACTACTTAGAACAGAGTTCTGCGGGCCGCGTAGGATGTGATAAAACTGCGCCCGTACAGTGGCGGCGAAGTCAAAGATGCTCCGGACGATTGCAGATTCGCGGTTCGGCCAGTTCGGCTGCAGGGCCCAATTGGGCGAGTCCATTTTGCGCTGTCAGGGGCGGCCGCTCTGCTGCGGCACAGTACACGCAGCACCCATCGTCACGCCGGGTCACGCCGAGTTTGATACGATATCAAAGCTGATTCTCCCTTTAATTTCCGTTCTGGGTCGCGTCGCTGCTGAAACGAAAGCCCCTCGTGCAAAGCAGGTGACGCGAACACCCCTACGGGCAAGAAATGAACGCGTCTAAGACGAATGCCACGTCGCGAAGCGCGGCCGCGATGCAGTTTCTACCACTGAATAGGAATAAAACGGAGACATGGGTAATTGGGCTAAGATCCAACGTGCTGCGATCGGACCTTTTTGCGGCAGAGCAACTTCCCGTCCGAGCAGGGATGCAGGCCATGAACGACACGAATGGCGGGAATTGTACACTTTGACGGGCATTAACTGCGACACACCGCAAGTGCGCGTGCAATATGTTATGAACAGATCCCACGCGCAGTGGGAATCAAGGAAATGCGAAGCACGCATCAGAAATGCAAAATTTGATCTGCATTAATTGTTGTGTCGCTATACCGATTTTGGTACATATGAAGCTAAGGAAACGGCCGCAAGAGCACCAATACTGTGGCATGTAAACCATGCCGCTGATGACAGGCATGTCATGATTCTAATGTTATGACTTGTCATTTGCGTTCGCCATGCAGTCGTGTTGTGCCATAGCAATTTTGGTATACATCCCATTAACGAAACGCGTGGCATGTCAATCATGCCGCTCATGACATGCATTTCACAATTTTCATGTTCTTAGGACGTGTCACCCATGGTCGTCAGACATTGTTGTCTCACCATACAAATTTTGGTATGTATCAAGTTAACGAAACAGGCCACAAGAGTACCAAGACCGTGGCACGTCAATCATACCGCTAATGACATGCATGTCATGATTTTCATGTTATGACCTGTCATTTTTGATCGTCATGCACTCATGTAGTGCCATACCAATTTTTGTATACATCCCATTAACGAAAAGGTCAGGAGGGCACAAAGATTGTGGTATGTAAATCATGCCGCTCGTGACATGCATGTCATGATTTTCATGTTATTACCTATTATTTATGTTCGTCATGCAGTCACGTTGTGGCACACCAATTTACGTACACAGCTATAAACAAAACGGCCAGGATAGCACCAAGACCGTGGAATGTAAATCATGCCGATCATGACATGCATGTCAAGATTTCATGTTTTGAGCAGTCAGTTATGTTCGCCACGAAGTCACGTTGTGCCATACCAATTTTCGTAGACATCCCATTAACGAAACGCCCTGGAGAGCACGAAGACCGTGGCATGTAAATGATGTCTCTCATGACACGCATGTCATGATATTCATGTTATGACCTGTCATTTATGTTCATCATGCAGTCATGTTGTGGCATACCAATTTTCACATGCATCGCATTAACGAAACGGCCAGACCGCAAAGTCGCAGGCAGCTAGATAGATAGATAGATAGATAGATAGATAGATAGATAGATAGATAGATAGATAGATAGATAGATAGATAGATAGATAGATAGATAGATAGACATGCTCAAAGACGCCGAAGTTCGCTAAGAAATGCTTCGCATTTAGTGAAAGAATCAAAGGGCCCCGTAAAGAAAAAGTAGGCGCGGAGTAACTACCACTCACGAAGGCCATCCACATACGCGTATCAAACATTTCTTCTATACAAAGTCGGATGGCAGCACATCCTTGGCCACTGCGCCTCATCAGAAGCCGCGTGATTTGAAATGCTCAGTGAACAAAGGTGCACAGCTCACGTGTGAGTGCCTTTCTCTAGCAATATTCCTATATAACAGCGACCATGATGAAAAATGGAATCTGCCTTATTACGCCGCCATCAACGAAAACCGATTGGTGTGTGTGATCCAAACGCCAACCGCGAGAAACAGCAGTATTCTCACGCCTATCCACCGCCGTGCTACGGATATTAGCAACATAATTACACCATAAAGAGAAAGTGAGGCCTTCACTGATTATGTAGATTCGGGGGAGACGCACGTGAAGGCGAAATTTCAGGAAGACGAAAGAAATAAAAGGATTAAAGGGCCCCGGAAATAAAAGGTAGGCTAGGAGCAACCACCACTCACGAAGGCCATGCACATACGCGGATCAAACGTTTCTTCTATACAACGTCGGATGGCAGCACATCCTTGGCCACTGCGCCTTTATCAGCAGCCGCGTGATTTGAAATGCTCAGTGAACAAAGGTGCGCAGCTCATGTGCGAGTGCCTTTCTCTAGCATTCCTATATAACAGCGAACATGAGAAAAAAAAAAAAAGGAACTGCTCAAAGTATACTGCTCAAAAAGGAACTGCTCAAAGTATACCAATAAGGCTGCTCAAAGTATGCGGGAATAACCATGAAGACAAAGCCGCGCATGGTTAATTATGGGTTCGAGACATCAGTTCTGCGCGTTAAACGCACGGGTAATAAAACAAAATGAGGGAATATGCTTTAGTCCGCCGTAACCTCTTTGTATTTCAATTTGTCATTACCTTCAATTTCTGTGGATTTCATTAAGGTATTCATTGATCTGTTTCCTCGTCTGAATTGTTTCGGTACTTGATGAAAGGGAAAAGAGGCATCCGCAAGTTTGTACCAGAAAGCAGCCGGAAAGCGGTAGCGGATATTTCGGCACGGAAATCTTCCTAGTTTACGAGAAATGCGTTCTCGCCGTTTATGGCTTTGCGGAAACTTACACACCTTTCACAAAGAAAAGCTTCCTAGCTGAATTATCTTTTTTCCTGTTCCGTATCTTGAAATGAGAAGAAGGACGAATTTGTTGTCGACTAGCAATGCATTCTCAATGAGATATAATAATCCTATGCTATTCTTTGACATGTCAAAAGTGCGAATCGTAGTACGACTTTGCGGTAACGACGTTGTGTATAAGGCTCTGGAATTTTAGCGACCTAGGCTTGTAATAAAGTGCGTCTTAGTTTACTACTACAGGATGCTGCGGTGTGAATAATCTTGTCCACCATAAATTTCGCTGCAATAAAACTTCGAATCTCAATTTCCAGATCAAAGTTGCGGACGCCAACATCACCACACAGGCTTGCGGTTCGCGAGTATTCGGCTATACCTTAATGGTCTCACTGCCTCAGAATGATGTAATCATGTTGTTTCATATACTTCTCACGACGGTGGATATGTTCGAGAGGGCTCCTGTTACACTCAGTTCGCGCTTTTCTCATACCCAAGCACTTTTGTTTGATGAGGCCGTACACAGCGAGATTCCTGTTTAATCTTGTTTGCCGTTTCAGAAGAATGGGATGGAAAGGCGCTCGTGCAGGAGCTGTGCACAATCGTTCTGCTACGCAGTTCAAATCGCGCGCCTCATGATAAAATGATCACGTAGCATGTGCCGCCTCCCGACATGAGTTGGAAGAAATGTTTCAATGCGCATGTGAGCATGGCCTCCGTGATTTGAGGTTACATCGTGCCTGCTTTTTTTTATTTCCAGGCTAATTTATTCGTGTTCTTTACTTCTGTTCTTTCTTATATCGCCTCAACCCTTGGGTGCGGAGTATTTGTCTATTCTTTAATGGTCTCACTGCCTTATGCGCAGAGCAGTTCGTTTCGCCGCCGTCGATGTCGTTGCGGTTGATTGATTGATTGATTGATTGATTGATTGATTGATTGATTGATTGATTGATTTGGGGGTTTTACGCCCCCAAAACAGCTGTGATTATGAGAGACGCCGTAGAGTAGGGCTCTGGAAATTTTGACCACCTGGGGTTCTTGGGCGACCTTTCCTAAGGCTGATGGAAGTAGCTCTCGCTGGTTCGAACACCGGTATCCTTATGCACTTTTCTCATACTTCTCGTACAAAAGAAGCCGAGACAGTGTCTTGAGCACTGGCCACGACAGCTAAGATGCCCACGTGAATAAAGGTGGAGATATAAGCCCAACTGACCGTCTCGTATGCCATCTCCGATGCCACGTGACAAACATGGCGTACACATTTATCGCACAAACTGAGCAAGAAAGCAAGTGGAGCTACTAAACGGTATCACCACTTTCACTGTAGCCAGAGAAACCGTAATGAACTTGCAGTAGGCAACGCGAAATGTGCGGGGACGACGAACAACCGGACGGGACAACAGACGACTCAACATTAACAAAATGCTATCATCCGACTGCTAAATAGACAGCAATGTCTTACAGGTCGGCCGAGCCAATTTCGAAGGGGCAAAAGAAGGGATAGTGAAATAAATACGTTCGGCCGCCAGTTCTGGGTGTCCTACAAAACGACAGACGGTCTTGCCTTATTTCTTTTGTTTTTCAAAGCGTAAAATGAATCTTTGCCAGCGGATCGGGGAATGGCTGAAGCCGCTTTATCGTCACGGCTCACCGATCTTATCTTTATCGCCACTAACAACGAATGGCAGCGAACCAAGTGAAGCCGTGAAGTTGCATGCTCTGGAGCTTTTTTTTTTCTTTTTGTTTTTAATGCTTCTCGATGGTCGCGGCGTAGCTGTCGATTCGCGCGAGATAAAGTTAAAGGTCACGCGATACGTGGGCGAAGTCGCGCAAACTAAACGACGACGTCCGAGGAAGCTGCATCCGCTGACATCGCGCGGTACACGGGCAGCTATCATTTTGCGCTCCATCAAAAATGTGATGGGCACAGGTTCATTCCTGGGAAAGGCGCAAGGATTCAGATGGCGGCGAAATTTCATACACCTATGTACTGAAATTTCAGTGCGAAATAAAGAACCTCCCTGGTGGTCCAACGAATGCCGGATACTTAAAACTCCGGCATGCCTTCGTACTGTTATCGTGGTTTTGGCTCGTGAAACCCCAGAGTTGTGTCTTTGCTAAGAGTTGATTGTCTTGAGACAGTGCTTGCCCCGCCATAGTGTTCTAGAGGTTATGGCTGCTGATCCGAAGGTCGCGGGATCGGATGCGGGCCCTGGCGGCTGCATATTGATGGAGGCGAAATGCAACAAGCCCATGAACTGTGCGATCTCAGTGCACGTTAAGTAATCCCAGGGGGTCGAAATTTCGGGAGCGCTCCACTGCGGCGTCTCTCATAATATTATCGTGGTTTTGGGACGTCAAACCACATCAATTATTCAACCTATTGTCATAGCGTTTAACTTCCGAGAGGCAGACAGAACTTTATTCAAGTCCTGAGGAACGCTACCGCTCAAGGCGGTAGAGCAGCGGACCTCTCTGGTGGTCCTCTCTGGTGGAGTGCGAGTTAAAGAACCGCTCTGGTGGTCAGACGAATGCGGGATACCCGAAACTCTGGCGTGCCTTCGTGCTGTTATCGTGGTTTTGGCTCGTGAAACACCAGAGTTGTGTTTTTGCTAAGCGTTCATTGTCTTGAGACAGTGCTTGCCCGTCATAGCGCTCTAGTGGCTATGGCAATCAGCTGCTGATCCGGACGGTCGCGAGATCGAATCCGTGCCGCGGCGGCTGCATTTCGATGGAGGCGAAATGCCACAGGCCCGTGTACTGTGCGATGTCAGTGCACAGTTTAGGAATTCCAGGTGTTCGAAATTTTGGGGAGCCCTCCACTGCGGCGTCTCTCATAATAATAGCGTGGTATTGGGACGTCAAATCCGATGAATTAATCAACCAATTGTCATTGCGTTTAACTTCGGAGAAGCGCTCTATTTTTATTAATTTAAATCACTGAGGTTGGGCCGGTATTCCAATATAAGCATGAGTATCCGTCCTTTTTCGTCGAAGAGGCCGCTGCTTTGGAACCCTGTCCATAGGGCTGAGCAAAGTCCACTTTTGTATTCGCCAGAAAATCGTGCTTCACAATGTCAGCAATATTTTCTGTGGTTTCGTACCATCAACGGGACATTCTGCGAGGATCTGCAAAATACTTGAGTCTGAATGGCAATTAGACAGGTACGACTGTACCGTGAGTAAACTGGGACGCAAGTTGAAGGCGTGGCTGGCACTCGTGCGAAAAGGAAAGACCTTCGGAGTACCTCAGTCTTCTGAGCCGACAAACAGAGGTCCTGTGGCAAAAGGAACTCTTGCAGATTCCAAAGCGGATTCCTGCCAAGAGGCCGCCACAATGGAATGTTGTCCATACGGATGAGCAAGTCCAGCTACCAGAACATGTGAGCGACGTCCTTTAATTTGGCCCCAAGTATGCGGTTGAAACCAAGCGGTCGTGCCATGAACTGCTGTCCTTGGTGAGGCAAGTTTTGAAAGCTTCGCCGCAAGAGGAGGCACCTCGGGTCATTTCAGCAGAGCTCGATGTCATCTCTCGCTGTACAGTTGTTTCGAAAGTTTCTGTGAAGCGCGAGGCATCATTTTCGGTAGCGCCTGTAGGTATGTTTTGGGCCTCTCTCGTCTGTGTGTTCTCTGTGCGTTCACTTCTCTTAGTAGACGCTGTGAAAATATATGATGTCACACATATTAAAGCCTGAACTTGAAAGCGGCAACACGACCCTTGTTTTATTTTTGCGAGATTTCCAGCTTACCGATGGTGTTCTCCTCGGAAGAGTAGCGCTTTTGGTATTGTAAGAAGCAAACCTACTAAAACTAGAAAAATGGTTTTTCACTTTGCTGTCCCTTCAAGAAACCCGGAGAAACCGGCGACAACACGCAAGGACGAAAAGTATCGAGCAGACACGAATAAAAGGAACGGCCGAGATACACAGATCGGCGGCAGCAAACTGATGATTCACAGTCGAGCAGGCGGTCGCTCGTCGTCCCGTCTTGCGCGTTTTCTTATAATCGTTAGAACGCAGTAGCGAAGGCCCCCGTAGTGGCATTTTTACACATTTCACTTTTCTTCTCTCTCTCTCTCTTCTTTTTTTCACTGTGCTGCGCGCGTCACCGCGAATATCTCGACTCTTCAATGTTTTTCCAACCTGTACTTAGCGAATGTGTTCTTTCATCGTCCTGCTTTCTAGCGCTCCGCACACACAGTGTATTTCCAAGATATGTACCCCGAACGGATCCTTCTGGTCGTTTCCGTTCTTTCCATCTATATTAGTCGCGCTAACATCTCTCACCCACTCCACCCCCCCCCCCCCCCCCCCCCCTGTTGTTCACTTTGTTCGCACGTGCCGCGAACAAAATGAACGGGTCCCGGAAATATCCCGGACCGGAGTAATCCCCCATCACGAAGGCTCTACACATACGTGCATCAAAGCATTTCTTCAAAATAACGTCGGATGGCAGCACATCCTTGGTCACTTTCTTTTTTTTTTTCACGACTAGGCGCGCGATTTGAAATTCGCTGTGGAAAGAAAGTGCGTAGCTCATGTGGGAGCGCCTTTCTCTCGCATTCCTATGAAACAGCGAACATGTTAAAACAGGGATATGCCACCTTCTTACGTCGGCACCAAAGAAAACCGGCTTGGGTGTGTGATCTAAACGCCAACAGCATCAAACAGTAGTATTCTCACTCCTATCCACCGCCGTGCTACGAACATTAAACAGCATAATTACACCATTCTGGCACAATGAGGCCGTAAGTGATTAGGTAGATTCGTGGGAGAAGCAAAGTACGGTGAAATTTCAAGAAAACGAAATAAATAAAGGAATTAAAAGGCCCCGAAAATAAAATCCCGGCGCGGAGTAGCCCCCCATCACGAAGGCCATACACGTATGCGGATCAAAGCATTTCCTCCAAATAACGTCGGATGGCAGCACATCCTTGGTCACTTTCTTTTTTTTCACGACTAGGCGCGCGATTTGAAATTCGCTGTGGAAAGAAAGTGCGTAGCTCATGTGGGAGCGCCTTTCTCTCGCATTCCTATGAAACAGCGAACATGTTAAAACAGGGATATGCCACCTTCTTACGTCGGCACCAAAGAAAACCGGCTTGGGTGTGTGTTCTAAACGCCAACAGCATCAAACAGTAGTATTCTCACTCCTATCCACCGCCGTGCTACGAACATTAAACAGCATAATTACACCATTCTGGCACAATGAGGCCGTAAGTGATTAGGTAGATTCGTGGGAGAAGCAAAGTACGGTGAAATTTCAAGAAAACGAAATAAATAAAGGAATTAAAAGGCCCCGAAAATAAAATCCCGGCGCGGAGTAGCCCCCCATCACGAAGGCCATACACGTATGCGGATCAAAGCATTTCCTCCAAATAACGTCGGATGGCAGCACATCCTTGGTCACTTTCTTTTTTTTTTTCACGACTAGGCGCGCGATTTGAAATTCGCTGTGGAAAGAAAGTGCGTAGCTCATGTGGGAGCGCCTTTCTCTCGCATTCCTATGAAACAGCGAACATGTTAAAACAGGGATATGCCACCTTCTTACGTCGGCACCAAAGAAAACCGGCTTGGGTGTGTGTTCTAAACGCCAACAGCATCAAACAGTAGTATTCTCACTCCTATCCACCGCCGTGCTACGAACATTAAACAGCATAATTACACCATTCTGGCACAATGAGGCCGTAAGTGATTAGGTAGATTCGTGGGAGAAGCAAAGTACGGTGAAATTTCAAGAAAACGAAATAAATAAAGGAATTAAAAGGCCCCGAAAATAAAATCCCGGCGCGGAGTAGCCCCCCATCACGAAGGCCATACACGTATGCGGATCAAAGCATTTCCTCCAAATAACGTCGGATGGCAGCACATCCTTGGTCACTTTCTTTTTTTTTCACGACTAGGCGCGCGATTTGAAATTCGCTGTGGAAAGAAAGTGCGTAGCTCATGTGGGAGCGCCTTTCTCTCGCATTCCTATGAAACAGCGAACATGTTAAAACAGGGATATGCCACCTTCTTACGTCGGCACCAAAGAAAACCGGCTTGGGTGTGTGATCTAAACGCCAACAGCATCAAACAGTAGTATTCTCACTCCTATCCACCGCCGTGCTACGAACATTAAACAGCATAATTACACCATTCTGGCACAATGAGGCCGTAAGTGATTAGGTAGATTCGTGGGAGAAGCAAAGTACGGTGAAATTTCAAGAAAACGAAATAAATAAAGGAATTAAAAGGCCCCGAAAATAAAATCCCGGCGCGGAGTAGCCCCCCATCACGAAGGCCATACACGTATGCGGATCAAAGCATTTCCTCCAAATAACGTCGGATGGCAGCACATCCTTGGTCACTTTCTTTTTTTTTTCACGACTAGGCGCGCGATTTGAAATTCGCTGTGGAAAGAAAGTGCGTAGCTCATGTGGGAGCGCCTTTCTCTCGCATTCCTATGAAACAGCGAACATGTTAAAACAGGGATATGCCACCTTCTTACGTCGGCACCAAAGAAAACCGGCTTGGGCCGGTGTGTGATCTAAACGCCAACAGCGTCAAACAGTAGTATTCTCACTCCTATCCACCGTCGTGCTACGAATATTAAACAACATAATTACACCATCTGAGATAGTCAGGCCGTCAGTGATTAGGTCGAATCGTGGGAAAAGCAAGTTAAGATGAAATTCAAAGACGGTAAGCGTCGACTTGTCTGGCAAACAGCGCCTCACAAAGCTCGTTTGTGCATATGCGGGCTCGATCCCGGCTGTGGCGTTCGCATTTTCGATGGATCAAAAATGCCAGAGGCCCGTGTACTGTGCGTTGTCAGTGCATGTTAACGAACCCCAGGTGATCAAAATATTTGGAGCCCTGCACTGCTGCTTTTCTCCCCTCTCTATCTCTTTCCATCCCTTTCCCCCCACCCCCACGGGCGCTTAGCCGTGCTCCCGACATGGGATGCAGAAATCTAGGATGATGATGATGATGATAAATTTGGTTCGGTTAAGGAAAGGACGCTAATTTCTGCACCGATTCTGACACCTCCCCCTGTTTGCGGGGTCAGCAACTTGGGGGGTTGAAATTCCCGAAGCCCTCCAATACGGCGTCTCTCATAATCATAGCTGGTTTATTTATTTATTTATTTATTTATTTATTTATTTATTATTTGTTTGACAATACATGATTGTCGTGATGCAGGAGACGAAAGGGGACGTTATGAGTCACCTGACTAGGCCTCTAGCACCACGTACGCTGTACATTCGTCACACAAGGCAACTGCATTTGGAAAAAAAGAAAATACAAGAGCACAATGACACCACGGAGAACTAGGAGATAGCTTGTACAAAATAAAGAATACGACAAAGCTTCGAAAATCTGTTACCTATAACATGCGTATCATTGAAGGCACAAAAAAAAAAAAGGGACGTAAAACTCCAGAAATCAATCGGATGCATGTCTTACGTTCGGAAAAGGAGCAACGGGAGTGCGCGAATGTGCTTTCGGAGGCAAGTAATGGGGTGCCTTTGAAAAAGAAGGGGGGGGGGGGGGGGGGGGGTTAGAGTATCACACCAGCAGTTGCCTAATGCTGTCATAAAGGAAGGGTAGGGAAGCTCAGTATGTTCGGGAGAAGTGACACCGTACTTTGTACGCACATGTCGCAATTCCTCAAGATACCAAGAACAGCCTCTCATTCGACACACACGAGTGTCGATGTATTTTGGCTTGTTGCAAACTGTGGCCCGCGAGACAGCTTGCGACTCCTTCCCGCTCTTAGCACGCTTCACCGCATGACACTACCGTACTGCGTCGAAGCTGGCACCTCTGCGGTGCAGTAGTGTTATGCTGTGAAGCGTACTAAAGCGTTGGCTTGGGCAACGCGCTGTCACGAAACATCGAGTACTTTGTCCCTTAATTATATACGAACGCACGCGCCATATAATTGCGAGTAGCAATATAATTGCCGGTGTCTAATTACTTTTGTATAGGCGCGATTGTCGGTGGTGTCGAGACTTACCACCGAATCTTTACCACATCGCATGGGGATGTATCAGGCCAGGGAACCTAAATTTCATACATAATATGCATGGAATGTTTGAAGCAATGGCAGGCCCTTCTCGCTAGCCCGTACCCTGAGGTGCGATAAGCACTTCTTGGCCACGACCGGCATGGTGGCACAAGTCAGTGGAGCCCTGGACTTGGGGCCTCACCCATCTAGCTCATAAACCTCATCCCCCTTTCCCTCAAAAAGGCTATTCTCTCTTGCTGGCGGTCATTCAAAGGTGTCTATGGCACTTCGTCACTGATAAACAATAGATAAAGTGTAGTACGTGAAATTTCTTTTCTTGTTTGTGTTCGAATATCTTGAATAGTAAAATATGTACCTTCCGAATCGAATCGAATAGCAATTAAGCTATTCGAATCGAATATTCGAAGTATTTGTATTTGCACACCGATAGTATTTGCACACCGATAGTTTTTGGCGAAAGCCCTTCAAATTGTACGCCGCAGTGGCAACAGGCATGCCGGCAGAACGGCTCTATACGTCGAAGACAGCAAAACAAGAAATTGCTCACCCTTCGGAAGTCGTAGAGGTGGACTTGGCGCACCGGTTGCTCATACGCCCACACATTAATTGCTTCGTTCTAGAAAAGATGAAACACGCAACCGCGAGTGGTAGAGATATACCTCCGGGGTGACAAGCAGATAGGTGTAAAGCGGCACAGCACCGCATAGTTCACTGAGAAACAGGTGGTTTAACCGGCGTCCGATCGTTTATAATCGTAACGGTAAATGACATTGAACATGGTACTGCAATACGAGCTCAATACTCTGGATACTTTGTCTCTCACACGTCTTCGACAAACAGGCAATTTCAAAAGTGCTTACCTGAGATTCGAAAGGCGCGCGGGAAGAGGACGAAGTCCATCGTAACGCTAGTAGTTCGGGCAGACGCACTCCGTTTGCGTTTTGTGGAGTGGAAAAGTCTATTGTTGCGTTCTTGTCGACCTTGGAGTAAGCCGCGCTAACCTTTCGCCGCCGAATGTCGAAGGAAACTGCTGCATTTTTCACGTCTGGAAAGCACCGTTAACGGACGCCTTGGCCTCCCCCAGTGCTAGCAGACGATTCCGCGGCTGCGCACCTCAGAAGATTGTGCACACGACGAATCAAGTAAGATTTTAAATTTACAACTTAGTTTTTCAAGTTTTTCAGTAGAGTAACATTTGTTTCTTGCTGCCTAATTTTGTTGTTCTACACTTTAACGCTGTCGACTTTAGCGCCTCTTGTGTAGAAGAACTGAAACATTTCGGGCTCCCGAAATTGCTTACGCAGCCTGGAGCCAAAAAAATAATGGCCTCTAAGATTTTTGTACTATTAGATTTCAAACGGCCTAATTTATTTTAACAACACTTTATGTTTTTACCGGAAAGGTAGCTAACGAGAGTTTTTGATTTTACATTTGTAAGGCCTCCACATCTATAACGTTTGCAGCGCTATTTATATATATAGAGTAGGTAAACAAGCTTTTACACAGCCCCCGAGATTTCACATTGCCGGCACACGAAATCACGGAGGCCATAATCTCTACTTGGCCACGGGGGTTGCCCATGGACGATATAAAAAATCTGGTTTGAGGCATTCACATTACTTGTGCTATGCTTATGGCAATGCAACGGCATAGGGTTTGCGTTGGGGCCTTTTTTAATCTCAAAGGCTATGTTTTGGCCGCCTTTCACGTGGAGTTCACGCATTTGTATTGATCCTTGGGTAGGACCCTACCTTCGGTTTCGCTTTATTGATCTAAAAGGTATTGATCGATTACAGCGCCTAGAATATTTATATAGTACACGATTGATCACAATCTGCCGCGCTACTGTCAGTTGTAAGCCGAACAAAGCCAAAGACGAGAGCCATCGCTCACGTGACCACAAAGGCACGTGATAGTTTAGTTTCTTTTTTGTTTTGTTGTATTGCTGTCTCCCCGCTGCCTCCTCGTTTCCTGTGCGCGAACTTTCCTGCGGTTTTTTTGTTTCTTTTTCTTATTGTCGTTTCGGGTCGCCTCGTTGAATGAAGATCGCCGTCTTGCCGTCATAGAGCACAGGCAGCTGCGGCCTTGACGTCCGCCTGTGCACAGCACTACGATTACTTTGGACGTGTCTACTTTTGCATGCTAGCCGACCACCTAGGCTCTTTCGAGTTGGTGCGTCGGCGACTTTGGTCAAGTGGCGGCGATCTGCTGGAAAGAAGTCGGTGACCATGGCTTGGCGAACGTGCGCGATCGCGCTGCTATGCACCGCGCTGTCGTGCGCGCTCGCCGACGAAATGCCGGAATGTGAGTCACTTTTGAAGTCTCGACACTTGTGTCCACTACATGTAGCACACACGCACTCAGCTGTGCTAGTTACGCCGCCGATTTTTACGTGCCACTTAATGGGCGGAAGGTCACAGCAGTGAAAGTGGGTCGGGCGATTAAAAAGTTCCTGTTCGTATCGTGGAACGCGATCTGTTTGAAAAAGCCAGCAGCTGTGAGGAAGCGGACACCGCGAGTGTGTGAGTCACAACTAACGAAAGCTGTCATGTGGGCGGCGAAATGCCTTATTCTAATGACACCTTCCGTGCATCTTTTTCGAGCAGATAACTTTTCGGCCAAGCTGAAGAAGCTCTTCTACCCGCACGACCACAGCAGTTGCAGGACTTCCCAAGAGAGTCGGTCGCTTCCTGACCTACCGATGATGTCGCGCTTGATCGCAGGTGGTCTGTCGGCGTCGCGCGGTGTTGCGATAGGCGGTTTTCTGAGGGACGTCGTTTCCGATTAGCGCTTACCTGCCCGACGGTGATTTACGCCACGACACCGGAGCGCGCTATTTCATGTGACTATCTTGCTGCGATTGCAACGAAGACATGGGGGAATACTTTCAGCTGGAATGAGAAGCTTGACGCAGTGAACGCGTACTACGTGTACTGTTGCATACCTCCGTAGATAGATCTAACTGAGAAAACTGGTATTTTAAAAACGAATAGTCTCTGATATGTGACCTGGAAATGAAAGCTTGATTGTAAGCACAGTAGCGAGGCTGCCTGCGTGAGAGTTGTCAGCCTGAGCTTTCAAGGAAGTTTTATTGCTTGACTGCAGCGCCCCAAGACCGCACGTTTTTGGTCTTAGGTGTTATAAGTGCATTTGTGACATTTAAGTGACCTTACAATGTCGCTGAATTGATGAAGAGGTCGTTGAAAACCTTGAAGAGCACGGAACGTCACTAGAGCCAACATTTCGACTAGTGGAGTTGTCAAGGTGGTTTTCAATGATCACTTCATCAATTCCAGCCTCCATCTTCCCCTCAGATTTCATTCTAGTTTGGCTTACAATATCACTCAATTCAAGTTTCCTCTTAGCTGCGAGGTACACTAAGAAGAAGTCGTTCTAGGTCTGACAAGCAAAATGAGTGTTTACTGTAACAACTGGTGGAGTCGACTGTTTTCATATTTTGCTAATTGCAGCCATAATCCATGTGCTTACAGTCGTAGAACCACTGTGACGCAGATGGCTGTTGCTAGTGTGCAACTTGCCAGTAGGATGGTGGAATTCTGTACGTGGGGAATGTGTAACTTATCGCAAAAAGAAAAGCAAAAGCTAACCAGCCAGAGTGACTAGGAGAAAACAGGCCTTTACCTTTATTTTGCAGTAGGTGCTACATGCCGTACTTATTTAAATATTGACTTATCCCGGTCGCGGCGTGCATTTTAATGGAGGTGACATGTTGAGGCCCGTGTACTGGGCAATGTCGGTGCATGTTAAGGTACCCCAGGTCGTCGAAATTTCTGGAGCCCTCCGCTAGGGAGTCTCATAATCGTACCATGGTTTTGGAACATAAAGCCTCAGAAGTTATTAAATATTGACTTAATGTGTGAAGGACTACAAGATTTAAATGAGGTAGCTTCTGACCTTGTGGAATGCAGGCGAAACCCGCGGGCAAGATCAAGCAACAGTAATGTGTACTGTTAATGCCAGAACCCTTTTTCTTGATGCTTTAGCCTCACCCAATACATAGTCACTGTTAAGTCAATAATAGTTTGTCTGCCTAAAGCCATGTAGATGACCTGATGTCCCAAGAGCATTCCGTGACGACTTGTTACATAGCAGGCTGCTTTTAAGATTAATTTTTCCAGCATACTTGGTCTTTCTATGCAATCTGTGCCATTGGCCAAGGAACGATGACACGCTGGACTACGAATGACACTTGTTTTGCTCGTTTGACATGAACTATATGATCATATCCAAAATATTAGATTTCTGCTGACCTCTGATGGCGGTTCATCTTCACTTTCTGCTCACGTTAAAACTCTTGTCACTGTGCATTTTGTGGCAGCGTTGATGTCCGAGTGATCGTTACAGTCAGCATTGCTGCATGCTCCTGGAATAAGGGGAAACTTTTCATCTTCGTATTAACGATGAGCTCATTGCTTTTCATCACGCGCATCGATTCCTGGTATTTGAGCACGACACTGGTAAATTGCGTCATGTTGTCTCTTCCCATTGTTAAGGGCACCAAATCTTCATGGCCATTCAGTAATGATATCAGAGATAACCAGCAGAGATTAAATGAGATAATGTGGCAGTTCCCATAAGTGGCAGTAGCATGATAAGCTTTGAGAAGCGTAAACATTTCTTCTTCATTGTCAGAGGTGCTTATCGCTACAACGGCCCACGTGCTCTGCAAATATAGGCCACTGTGTGATATCCGTTGTATTGTCTGGAGGGTGTAAGGTATTTCGGAAATGTAGTCGTCCTAAACTAGCACATTTCGGCCATGTTGAACAAACTTTTATGGGCCTTTAAAGACACATCCACGGGTTTGCAACTTCTTGAAGAAACACAGCATTTCCTTGAAAGGAGCAGTACATACACGACTCATGTATGTTTAATTTTAGCACTAAATTCAAGAAGTAATAATGTCAGACCAACTAGCCCAACAACGTATCCTTAGTGTAACCAGTGGACAGTGAGAGTAACAGGAGGGATATCAAGGGACGGCAAGTGCTGCCATGTCAGACAGATAAGTGGGACAAAAATTATGAGGTTCTCAGGCATAAAATGGAATCAGCTGTAGTGGGACAGGGCAGATTGGCAGTCACAGGTTAAGACCTTTGCCCTGCAGTGGTCATACGATAGGCTGGTAGTGGTGATGATGGTGAGAGGATACTTTATTTGTAGACCAGGTATGGGCTCAAAAGGATAGACTGATGGGCTGTTTAGTAGCGCATGCTTTCAAGCAGTAGCACAAGAACAACACGAACGGTGAGAGAGGAGGATTGGACCCAGCACTAATTAACAATATGTAATCAAGAACAACATGAAGGGTGAGAAAGGGGGACTGGGCACAGCACTAATTAACAATGCGTAATAAACACTCAGTTGTTAATGCTGTGTCCCGTCTTGCTTTCTCACTGTACATGTTGTATTTTCACTACTGCTTGGAAAGTATTAGCTGTTGTACTTGTCCTCTCAGTGCACCACTGACAGCTGTATAATAATGAGGCTGTTGATGGGCAAAGTTGTTTTCTGCATATACTTGCGTACACACTGTGTAAGTGTAATTTTCGTTTATGATTTCGTTTATGACTACTTTTCCACTGCAGATGCATTCGCAGAACTTTGCCATAACCATTCGACGACCATCACAGTCCGGAAAACGGCTCTGGTGTGGCTCAACAGCTCGCAAGAAGAGTGCAATGTGCGTGTCCGCTTTCCCTCTGGGCTCCTCATCACGGTGGCTTCACTGAACCTGACTGCATCAGCAAACTGCACTCACAGTTATCTCAAGGTGATCGCTGGTGACCAAGTGGCACCTGGTGGAGGGCCATTCTGCGGCTATCGGGCAGACGTTCGTGAGGCCACGCCATCGCTACAGGTGACATTCACAAAGCCACCAGAGAATGGCTCGGTTGTGTTGAATGTCAATGCCACGTCGCCAGATAGCAACTTCACCTTGGTGCTCACAGCTTTTACAAATGGTGAGTCATGGTGCTTTGTCGCCATTAAGTGCAATCATGAGGAATGCTTAAGTAAACCTTGAGTGTAACCAATAGTTCTCACTTTTTGCTCTTAAAGGAGGTGTGAAAATTTGTTCTGGTGAAATAGGTGCCCTAAATGCACGGACAAAACAAAAGGAAAGACAGCACTTGCATTGACGCACATCTCCAAGTTTAATAGAACTAGACATACATTAATATACTGTATTTACTGTGTAATTTGTGCACTTTACCCCACCGCTGTGGTCTGGTGGCTACGGCACTGGGCAGCTGATCCAGACATCGTCGCGGGATCAAATCCTGGCCATGGCAGCTGCATTTTGATGGAGGCGAAGTGTTGAGACCAGTGTACTTCTTTTTGGTAAAAAGTTGCTAATGACCCACTCACCACTTGTTGTTACCTTCTGTGCTTCATCGCGCAACTGTTATTTAACAAGAGATGCTACTTAACATGATCTTTTACTATGACATTTTGTGGTGCAAAGAAAACTGCCCAACAGTGCTGTCCTTTCCTCTCTCTCTGCTTTTGTTAAAACACTATTTTTCTGCCTGAAGCTTTCATGGCAAGAGCTGCAGTGCCAACTAGCCCGACTCTCCATGCTTAAAAGATGTATGTTCCCTAGTAGTAATATAGGAGGATGCTTGAACTTGGATTTGTATGCTTAGACATGACGAGGTAACTTTTACTGTGCTGATCTCCCTCTTTATTCTGTAACGTGTTTTCATTACTGACATATGACCTTGTCTATGTCTGTTGTTTGTCCAACAAATGCACATCACATTATTGTTTCGGCTCCAGCATAAGTCGTGCTTGTGGTATCAATTGCTCATTTTGTCAAAAAATACCTGTATCACTTTATGCTGATATAGTAAGTACCTTTGTGATATTGCCAAATATTTTGCCATGTGCGATCATGTGATGACGCCACCATATGATGGCATGTTGAATGTTCCAAATTTCAGAGAAATGTTATTTCGTTTACATCAATGCTTTATCATAATCTGTACGGTTTAGATGTCCTAACTCATTAAAAACATTGATAAGTTCTACTTCGACAATGGTCTATGTGTAAGGTAATTGTTACACTAGTTATTGTGTACCATGAAAATTAATGCATTGCCATGGTCAGTGCATAAGTTTAAGGCTTTCATTTTAAGGACCCCTAAACAACCCCGAAGTCCAAAATTTTTTTTAAAGGTATAACTGTGCTCCTGTGCAATGTGAACATGCTCCCGCAAGAATTTTGCGCATAGGTGCAATAATAAAGAAGTTACACGGGTTTAAGTGGCCGCTTGCGTCGGTTTCGTTTCCTCGGTCGGCCTCCCCACCCTCCTCTGCCGAGGAGAGGGTAGGCGCGGCGCGCTGTCGAGACTCCGCCCACTTTTGATGTGTGACATGACGTGAGCAATTGACGTCATTGACGCTTGCACTGCAGTTTCGGTTGCTCCTGCGCTAACACCGGTGGGATGGTCACAGGATCTGGTATAGACCTGGTTTCGGCCAATCAACGAGCCACAACTTAACCTGTTAAACAGAGAAATTGTTGTAAAGAATCATTCCCATAACAACCAGAATTGCACTTCTTGGCTGAGCGTCTGCCTATGAACATAAGTTAAACAATTAAAAGGCAATATGACCGAGAAACCGTTTCAATATTTCGTAGGTATCTTCAATGTACAAGAAATTTGCATTAAGGAAATTATTCTTCAGATATCATATCGAGAGGCAGGATGTCACGGAAGCATCACAGTTTTCGTGCCCTAGAACAGAAACCTATCTAATTGAGGAAGAATTCTTCTTGGTCATGTGACATGTTGGGCCAAAATGCTCCTGTACCTTTTGCAGTGAGCAAGGATGGTAGCTGCCCCAGCACACGGCACGAGTGCTACAACAAGCGCTGCATCGCTTCGGATATCTTCTGCGATGGTCACAACCATTGCGGTGGGACGCAGGTCCCCCTGCCTGAGCAGTGTCCCAGTGAGTGCCCACCTGGCTTTGGCTGTCTCACTGACTCCCGCTTAAGATTGTTGTGTGCAAGCAGTGTAGTTGGCTTAAAGTTGCAGTGTATTAGGAGAATATAGTTTGTAATGTGAGTAATGTGCTTACCTGTACAGCTTCAAATGTGCCCATATACAAAAGGTTTTCAAAGGAAACTGGGAAGATCATGCCCCCAAGATGTTCACACACACTATAACCTCATTATGACAGATCTTGGTAGTGAAGAATATCTGTTGCAAAAAGAGTAGGTAGAATCCATTATAAGCGCTAGAGCTATGCGAATAACAAAACTTTCAGTGCGAGGTGACTTCGAACGTTAATGATTAAGTGCAAATTGAATAAAATGTTTTCCTAATAATATTCAAATGTTTGTTAATTATACTATGTTATACTATAGAGAACTGTACTGCAAACATGGGCACTGTAGTGACACTGCCACTACCAGTCACTACAGCCTCCGAGGGCGTGTGCAATCTCAAAGGTCGTGCTACCTTGCCCTAGGCATGATTGCATGCCATGAGGTGGCGCTATAAGCAGGAAGGTTTCTTTCACATTCAAAAGATGGTGCTCTGACATAAAATGCATGATTTTTAAATTGTGACCCGTGGTGTATGTGCTTGCATCGCCGGTAACTGCTTAGTGTTGTTGTTGTTAAACTGTTTCTAGACATTTTTATTATTATTTTTAATATTTTTACGAGTGTTACAGCGTCATTACATTATTACAGCGATTTTACGTTATTGAAACATTCAATGGCACCAGAAGTCGCACTGAAATAACATGAACCGATATTACATACATAAAACATTTTTTTTCGTTTTTCTATGACAGAAGTGTGTGGGGGGAGGGGGGAAATGGGAGTCATTATGCGAGTGGGTTCATTGAAAGAGTAAGTATGTATGTTGCCTTGGTTATTGTCAAAAAGCAATGTTTTGGCGAGGGTGGACACAGTCAGTAGAGGCCATGGGCCACTGACGTTTGCAGCAGTATGTGCTAAAATACATGCGTGCTTTGCTTTTTTATTTTTTCATGGTAACCGCATTTCACTGTTGTATGTGTGTTATCGCCCCGCACACATCACGTATGAATGTACACAGATTCTCAAATGTGTCGAGAATGCACTACACATATTTTACGTGTGGGATGTATAGTCGAGTGCATTCCAAAATTCTCTCACCAGCAATAATGCTGGAATTTACTATGACGCATGTATAAAAGCCCACGCCTTACACTGCTGAGATTATCAACGACAGATGACCCTGCTTAGCCACTATCTGGTCTGTGAGCGTTGCTTTCTTGCACTGTCAGCATTCCTGCTTTGCTGGGCACAAGTAGGCCCAATAAAGGGTTCTGTCTTTTAACAGATTGTGTGCTGCATTCTTCGCAGTTTCATTCACATGACACATGTGCCTGGGAGTGAAGCTGCGATGTCACAAGGTACCAGCAAACAGTGTTACGAGGCGCTATAAGCTGGCATTATGTATAGCTAAGGCATTTAAGTTCTTCTTCAATAGAGGGCCCCTGTGTTCCTTTTGGTGCAGATCCTGTTACCGTGGAGGCCACCTGGTGGGCCATTGGAACAATCATCTTTGGCGTCTTCGCACTCATCCTGCTTCTGCCGTGCTTTGTGTGGACGGCACTGCGCGGAGGCCAGAACAATGTGACTACACTGGTGCTTCCTGGTGCCATGCGCATTCCCAGCAAGAACGGCTCTTCGAGCCCAGATGCCGCAGCTGGAACTTCTCCAACGCAGGAGGCACCCTCTGTTAACGATGCACCATCGTCTGTGGATCACCAGCTCTCGGTAGAGTGTGCACCAACCACAAGTGACAAAGCACGCCTTGTGACTTCTTGAAGGATCGTGTGCATTCCCTTATGCTTGAAGTGTTTGGCAGTGGCTCGGTCATGTTGTGGCGCCATCTGCTGTACAGGAGCCACCTACAATCATTTGGGAGTTCAGCTTCGGTGCAAGATGGCAGGTTTATCGTGCCGGTCCACAGTGAGGTGGTCAGGTGTTTTCACCGTTAATTCTGGCAGTGGTATTGATTGTGCCTGCTGGCACAGCTGTTAAAGGAGGGAAAAAACATTGTTGGGGTTCTTCAGCAAAGTGTGTAATTTATAACAGATGCAGATTAATCTAGTAGCTTTAGTTGAAGCCACCATTATACATATGTATAGCTAGCATACACTTTAGGTGTTGGCCTGGACATTCTTGAGGTGTTGATTTTTTCACGTGAGGATGAAGGATTCTGGCATTACCTTAAGGTGATCTGTTTGTTGTCAAAGAAGGGGCTTGAAAGCTTAGCTATGCACCGGTTAGGCACTAGGAGTTGATGCGTTATGTACAGACATGTGCTTGGTAAGGCATAATTTGTGGTATTGTGACAGCTTGTGCTGCTTAACATTTGTCCTTTTTGTTTGACTGCTACAGTCATCGATTATCGCAGCCACATTCTCTTACTTTCTACTTCGTTATATGAAATGGTATTGCTTTGTGAAACCTGGGCACATGGCAACAGTCTTATGGCAATCTAGAGATGGGCTTTGGCATTAGACTGATTTTTATGTCAATCATGACCTAGCCGAAAGTTCAAATGTAGAGTCTACAGAGAGTATTTAGGTATGTTCAGCAGTATCTTTGACTATGCTGCAACATTGGCAATGGCAAGTCTGAAAAGAAGAGGCTGGCAGCTTCCCGTGGACCAACTCTGAAGGAGCTGCCTCATATTGTAGTCATCGTGAGAGCTCAAGTGGTGGAAGCACAGGACATTTCATTATCTTTTATGCCGAGTCCAGAGTAGATCCATATATGGAGAGGAGGGTGCTTTTAAAATGTAATTGTAATGTTTTTAGTTAGTATTATGTGTACTGATATGTCTTTGAATGGATATGTGCATGGAGAACACGTGCACGTGTATATTGCGTCGATTTGTAGAAAACAGCGATAAATATTTCTGCTGAGCTGGAGGTGTGTGCTCTTCAGTCAGTCTTTTACACACCTGTTATGAGTTGAAAAGTTACTGTAAAGTTCCAAGCAAGGGGGGGGGGGGGGGGCCCACCCCAATAAGCAAATGGCCCACGCCTCGGCAACAAATTTAAGCACATGTTACTGTGACGACTTCTTCAAGCTTCCTTTCGGTGTTCCCTCTTCCTTCCCTCATATCCCCCGACAAATGTCACCGAGTGGACTTAACTGGAAACGCGGGAATTTCAAGAGACAGCAAGGCAATTGCTGCCTCTGAAAACCTATGTGGCTCTTTCTGGCTTTTGTTCATGGTGCAACACATTGCAACATGCAAACCACATCTCGCGCCAATCTGTGTAATGGCTGGAAGCTATGGATTTTGTCAACAGTGGGTTGTTGGCTATTGTGACAGCCTCTTCACAATGAAGCCAGTTGCTAACAGCATGTCCTGCAGTTCTTCTGCGCTCAGAGAACAACTCAAACAGTGCAGAGTCGACATATTTACTGAGCACTGACAGTGTGTAGAGTTGGTAGGAGCTTCGCTGCAGCAAATAGTAAAAGTTCTTCTCCCATTCTCTTATCTGTTTTACTGTCAAGCTTGAATTGCTGAGACATCTGGTGCACATTTTTTCAGCTTGCTTGATGCGATTGGATGACCTGGATTTTCTTTGTCACTTTGTATGAATGCATAGCCAACCTGAGGCCACCAAAACAAAGCAATGTGTAGCAAATAGCAATAGGGCAGCAAGGCAGCAATAAATTGAACTGGATTTTTGGACTGGATGTGGCAGGCCGCTGTTGTCAGGGCACAGTGCTGTGTAAGAGCAGGGGAGGTGGCGGGGCTTCTCTAGTATGAAGCAGAAATTTCAAATTAGCAGTAAAATTTGGTGGGGCTCTTGCGTGGGTAGGGGTGTTTGCTTGGAATTATTTTGCTTTATTTTTCTAATCCTCAAGTGGACAAATGTACAAATGTGTGCCTTCCAGCCGCTGCTGCTTTTGTGTCTATTGCTAGTCTTTGTGACGGAACAGCAGCAGTGGCATCATAAAAAATGCACGTTTCTGCGATATTGGAAAGCTTCCATATGTACTAGAGCTACTAACCTCCATATGTTTTGTGCTATTATTATGCGAAAGCTTAAATTAAGAGCCCAAAATGCTGACCCATCAAGCAGTTAATCGTTGTTTAGTACAGATGCGTTTTTATTTCCTGTGCCTTGATAAGTGTGCCATTCCCATGGCAAAGGGTATGAGGTCTCCAAAAACCTGCACGCGTTAATTAGGTCTACTTTGCAAATGAGCTTTTCTGCAGTTCATAAATGCTGATGCTAGGGAAAGTGTTCACACAAGGACATGGATGCACAGAATACAGCACTTTATGTTGTGTCGCCTAATGTTTGGGACTCTACCACTGGCTCTCCTTGGACAGCGTAGTTCATCACCCATTAAAATTGTGCTCATTGTGCTCAAGGAGAACAAGGCTTGACTTGGCCATTGAGATCATCCATCATTTTTACTCCTGCCATGCAAGTTGACCTCATGCCTTGCAGAAAGAAGAAAAAGGCGTCCATGGCGATGTGCAAGCTGATAGCTTGCGTACAGTTGCGTGTAGCCGTAGCAGCCAAGGTCTTTGTTTCACACCGTGTCTAACACCGCCTGTCAAAGATCACGGTGAAGGCATATATACAACACAGAGGGCCACTGAGGGATACACAACAGAGGAAGGAGCACTAATAGAACATATGAGCTGTGGAAACTATGGGAGAATTGAACCTGTTGTTATACTGCAGCGTTCAAGGGGGCCACATTCGTCTTACTGTCCATATTTAGTCACATGCAGTATGCACAGAAGTACGCTGGCAGCACTCTTATGAATGTGCTAAACTGTCTAGACCTTGTTAGCACATGCTGTCCATAGCTACTTCAGTATGGTACAGTAGTGTCCAAGTGAGAAATTTAGGCTTCAAATGCACTTTGGTGTTTCTGCTTCTCTGTTATATAATAGTGGGGGGACTTTTTCAACATCTCCTTGATCCCGGAGAACCATGCACTTGCTCTTTAAATTTCCATTCATCAGCATCACGCTTTTACAGTAGAATTGTCCAGACAAATCTCAGCTGTAATCCTTCATGTAGAGGCCTGTCCATGTGGCATATTGATGACTTGCTAGGAAGGTGTAGGAGGCAGGTTTGTGTCATTCTGGCTTTAGTGGCAACAAGATTGCACTCTTACACGCTATATTATCATGCCGTGAGATGCCAAGGTGATTTTAATGAGGTAACTTTGCTCGTACTGCTCAGAAGCGGGTCGGTCGAAACTTCTACATTGTTGTCTTCTATGTGCGCATCTTTATGCACAAACACCAGGTGGCAATATATAGGAGGGCTTTCAGCATTTCGGTAGCAGCAACAATGTGAAAATGTCTTCCATTGGCAATATCTACCAATAGTTCTCGTGCTAGAACGACAAGTGTAATAACATTTCTAAACCAAAACGTGTTGCTGTTGCTTTGATGTTTTTAAAACTGGCACTTTTAAGAAATTTTAAACAGGAACGCCCTTACGAAAAAATGAACGTGCTTACGATGACACTGCTCGTCCTTTTGAGCACTGTTCTATCTTTCTGGTCAAACTCTCCTTTCTTGCTGTGAATACAAGAACTGGACCAGCGGATGACATTGCTGAGCAGTCTTCGTGGATGCAACAGTACTGTCTTGACAGCTCAACTCGCTAGCTTTGCGGCCATACGAGCCATGGGAATGTGTATATAATGCTCTTGGTGACTGATCACATCGCTTTCTGTTTGCTGCACTGGTCTCTCACGTGAAGACCATTTTTACCATCATATTCTTGCACCTGTCATTGAGTTGGAAAGAGGCATTGCATAAGTTCAGAGCAGTTCTGTTGTACATTTCACGTTTTATTCTGACTTGCTGAGCGAGAAATCTGATGAAGCATAACATAAGTGACTGCTCTGTGCTAGTTTCAGTAATACCTTAAGAGTTGTCCGTCCAAGAATGGTGATGCCATTTTATTTAAACATTGATGGAACAAGCAGCACTTTAACAAGTGTCCCCTAAAGGTGTTGTGATGATTAATCATGGTTTGTTTAGACATTTTTGTTACTTATCAGGAAGAGCTTAGCATTTTGATGTTCTTCTTTGTTCACCGTATCGATTTCATGCTTCCATTCACTGTAGTACACAGGAATGCTTGAAATGTAGGGAAGTACATAGAGGGGGAGTGCTTTCTTTTAGTACTGCATAGGTATGAAGTGCATAGCATTTCACTATTGTTGCCTGTCCCCTATGCTCTACCATGACTCAATGTTCTGTTTTTTGACCACAAGGTTGCTAGTTCAGTTCCCAAGCACTGTCCCTGCATTCTGATAGAAGTGAAACATGAAAACATTCTTTTAATTTAAACACTTATTACATCTGAACTCTTTTTTTGCTCATTTTCTTGCTTTCATTGAATGTCCAAGCTTGTGAGGTCAGGGTAGCTTACTGTAATATTTGTTTAATTGAATCATTTTCATTTTCTCCTTGCAATACATGAATATGTGGTGACATCATGATTGCTTCATTCTCAAGTTTTTTGCAACCGCCCTGTGTGAAAGATGCACAGCACTAGTTGTTTTAGGTTATGAATTGTGTCGTTATACCCAGCCATATTCAACTTGCTGCGTATCATGGCGCCTTTATGACACCAGGTCCAACATTTCTGGTAAAGCTTCAGTCTCAAGTTATATGTTATGTTACCTGCTATAGTTGCCACACATTTTTTTCTGTAAGTATTGTCATTTTGCAAGCAGAGTGTGGTGGAGGTTATAGCTTTCAGAACGTGTGTGATTACACCATGAGGTGTGTTCTCCAAACACCATGTTGTCAAAATTATAGTGCATCCCTTCACAACAGCCTCCAAGTAGCCTAGGTGTTGGTTTATCATGGTAAACCACACTTCCCAAAGAAATTTGTGCACTTTTCACAAAGCATGCAAACCTTATTAATGCCACGTTGTGTGAGTACTATCATATGCGATTTAGCTTGGAAGATAACAGAAAAAACACTTATGTTACTAGGGACCATCTGCAACATTGAAATTAAATATAATTGGTGTAACACTGACCGAGAATCGACGCTGACAGTGAAGAGATAAAAGCGTAGAAAATAATTTAGCTAATCGAGAGGAGCGAGTTTCTGCATGTTTGTTAGTGCATATAACAGGTGACAATTGCCACTCTATTCATGAAGGCAAGTGGGGAAGGGAACACTTCTACACAAAATGTGAGAGACTAGTTACGTACTTGAAGAATTCCAGCCTAACTTTTTGACGAGGACAGGAACGGAGAAGAACATGACAGGAAGTCCACTGGCTTCATTTATGCTTATTGAAAACCGCACATGTGCCGTAAGTGACAAATGAAGGCAATGAATGGATGAACAATCATAATGAACAGTAGATTATCAGGGCTCTACTACAGGACTGTGAATTTTTTGTAGTAATCTATATTCGCGGGCATGCAAAGATATAGATATGGGGCTGATGCACGTGTCCCCTTCTGCATGATAGATAGTGCTTCCAATAGTTCGCGAGCTAACCTGTCCTTACTTCTACTTAAGATTTTGGTTTCATCAAGTCGGGGTCCACAGTTTCTTCAAGTGCTGCAATGGGCAGGTAGGTTTAGGAACGATGCTGACTTGTCCTCTGATGGTCGTCACCATGTTCCCTGTTGCACTGGTTGATGCAGCTCCCCATTTGACCCACATAGACTTTGCCACATGATGGGGGGAATCTTGTAAACCACACCTGTGACGCAATGCACATACGGCTACATATGTGTTCTTTTTTTTTTCCGCTGCCAAGAGCCACCTGTTCTCGTCAAAAAGTAGCGCCAGAATATTTCAAGTAACCGTGTTTCACCAACTCGCCCTGCAGCGTGTTTTGTTAAGTGAGAGACTAGTTACCATGCCGATATCACGCTTCTTTCTTTCTTTTCCCATACATGAACTCAAGAGCAAATAAAGGAGCAGGAAGACAGACTATTTTACCGGCTGCATGTTGCGTGTGTAACCTTGCTTTTTATCTTGGTATACTTTGCTGCATATTTTCTCTATGGACATTTCCTGGGCTCATGCCATGACACGTGCTTGTTAACTTCATTCATTTTTATGCAACCTGTTTGTACAGTGAGAGAAAGTCTTGTATATTTCGCTGCATATTTCCTTTATGGACATTTCCCAAGATTATGCTAGGGCAAGTGCTTCTTAACCCCATTCTTTCTTTTCCAACTTGTTTGACCAGGAGAGAAAGTCTTGTATATTTTGCTGCATATATTCTCTATGGACATTTCCTGAGCTCATGCCAGGACAAGTGCTTGATAACTTTGTTTCTTTTTTTTCTTTCTCGCCCTGTTTGAACAGTGAGAGGAAGAGTGCTCATGGTCTTTGTATTGGCCATCACGTGCTTTTCTCTTTTGTAAAAGAATATTTTCTTATGTCTTTCACATGAGAACACACGTCACGTTGCTCGGATCACGATTGAGCTGTGTTTGCTAAAGGACCGCTATGCTGGATTCTTGTGCACAGTGGGTCATTTCAGCATTGATGCAGACAAACTCATTGGCTACAGTCCAACATTTTGAGGTGTGTATCTGGGTGTAGCATAATATGGTGTGAAGGAACTATATCGAATACTGTGATGGTCGTTATGAATCACTTGATATGGGATAGGCACGAAGCTAATGGCTAAACCTCTGCTCAATTCTGGTACAGGAATAACTGGAATGAAGAAGCACTAGGGCACACTGTACTGTATCCCACCTTACCTTTATTTGAAAAGATATTCATATGATATTTGTACGTTTATGTATATAGCATTAAGAGTTATTTGATGAATGTGTGCTCCAATCTATCCTACACATATTAAATTTGTGATATGTACATGTGGACAGACGTACAGTACGTGGGCTCCAATACAGTATACACTGTGTGTTAAAAGTGTGATATATGTACATATGCACAGATATACTTCACATGTGTGAGCATGTGCTTGTACATAAAAGGCCAGTTGGAACACATCCACTGCCCTGATGCTTATTCATTCCTGTTGTCTTTTGCTTCTGAGCCAGAAAAAGGGTCTTATGCTGCGGGAATGCCAGCTTGCCTACATGAGTACCATGGTTCAAGGGGCGCTGACACAATTTTTTTTCTGATGTTTTTTTTTTTTTTTTTTGCTGCGTTATGCTGCTGGGGACCTGTTAGTCATAACAAGGCACATCAGTTGCTCTAGCGGGCTGTTAGTCATAACACGGTACATGAGTTGCTCCAGTGTGTGACAGATAATTATTTACTGTCTGTTGATTACCGACTAATTTCAGTTTCGGTTTGGGAGAGTTCCAAAAATGACAGGCCGCCGGGTGCAACTGGCACCACCTAGCGTTTGCATTGGGGTAAACAAGGAAAATCGGCCACATGAGCACACCAAACTATGCCACAATTGCGCACGACCTGCAACGTGTGCTCGTTTTCTTTCGCCTGTCGCATGTCCTGTGCGTTGTTGTCGTTGCTTCATTGTCGTCGGGTGGTAACGATTTGCTTAAGGCCCATCACTGGGAGTCTACTAATGCAGGCACAGCAAACAGGCAATGGTGGCTATGGCAACACCATTGCTAGCTGTGCTGCTTGGAGCTTGGCTGCCATGTTGACGTCACATAAGTTGGGGGTCCCCTTGGGGTCACCTTTGGGGTTGACGATGTCGCGAGGTGCAGCATTTAGTGCTCGAATCAACATATGAACTTCGATATTTATTTAAATTACCCTCTGAGCTGCACTTGCTGTTGACATTTGATAGACGACATGCGCACGTCTACTGAAGTTGATCCCGCAGGCTGTCAGCAGCGAAATTTTTGTGTTGGTGCCCCTTTGACCTAAGGCCCCTCCGTCTACATCGACACTGCCCAGTTTGCACAGTAGTAGCACAAAACTTTCATGTGCGTCTCCATCCCCTTTTTCACCAGTTGTGCATCTTATTTGTGAGTTCCACTTATTCTGATTCGGCACATAGGATTTCCTCTGTGCAAGGTGACGTAAAGTGGCGAACACTGTTGGATCGCCAACCACGTTGATGGTGCATGGATTAAAGTTCTTTACACACTTTAAGCAGCAGCTACTGCAATATGAAATCCCTTCACACTTGCTTCTATGGTGGCAGTGCAGATGAAGGGGCTCCAGTACATTGCATACATGAATTTAAGCAGTGGATCGGAAGCATTGTTGTGTCCGCTCGATTCAAACGAAAGGTGGGGTTACATAAGCCTTGTTTGATGCCACGATCTGGAGTGCGTAAGGGATGAGCTCAGATGAGAACTTGGCTGTGCTTAAACCAGTCAGTCAGCAGAAAGTGTGCATGAAGAGTCCTTAGTTTATTTTATGAGCAGCAGAGGAACCACATGCCTGATGTGATATGCTGTTTATATGTAATACAGAGCTTTTTACAAAATGTTTCCTCTATGTTCTTTTTGTGCACCTTGTAACTTTGTGAGAGATTTTTATTGTGCTTCCTTTGTAATGACTGAATATGCATCATTCTCTTGGTTTTTTAAAAGCATTGGCCACATAGTGTATGCTTCAGTAAAAGAATGTTTGAGATAAATGAGACGAGGTGTTGCCTAATTGCATTGAAGCTCTGTGCAGCTCAATTAAATTCTTGTTGTTTATGAATATAATTCTTTTGCAAGACCGGTGTATGAACATTTTGTTTCTGTTCACTGATTGGACAAGGTGAATATATATTACCACTTCACTAGCCAAGTGATGTCTTTCTTGAGGTTATGCTTTAAATTTCTCTTTATATATTTTATGTTTGAACTGAAAGCATAAAGTTGCTTTTAATAAATAAAACATCAGTGTGCATTCAGCCAGAACACAAATGCAATATACTCGGCGCTGCGTGGATGACATGCAGAGAATGTACGATCAATGCTGCAATAAAACACTGCAATAAGTAAAAATTTCAGTCACTGAATGCAACAACTACAGCCTGGAAAACAGAGTAGACTGCAAGACCATTTACTCTGCCATTGCTGTAGACATTCAGGTGGTGGTGAAGGCAGTAGTCACTTCCAGTTTGCGTTACATGCTGTCTGTGGCTGTCGTGGAACTTGTAATATAGCACCCCCCACTGAGCTTCTGTAGACAGGGTGACAAAACTTTTCTTTCCAACTTTATTGCGGCTTTTTTTTTTCATGCTTTACCATTTGTGATTATCACAAAAAGTGTACAGGAGCCATCACTAGTGCACGCAAAAGCTTCCGGAAATTAATTCAACAATTTCCTGCACATGGATTTCCCACATCTTCATCTAAGATTACATCGAGATGTCTCTATTTTTGTTGTAGGGTTATGAAGTTACACTGAAAGGAAAAAAAAAACCTTCACACTTGCAGCCATGTATGTCTAGGTACCTGAACAGAAACAGGAAATTGAAAGACAGAGAAATTGCAATCGTAGGATCCATAAAATGTCTTCATTGTAATTGCCAATCTATAGTTCCTGCGCAACAAATTTCTTATACTTGCCATCTAAGTTCTCACCTGATATAATTACATTACAGGAAAGCTGGCTTTCAGGCCAGCAACCTTTTCAATGAAATATCAACCGTTCCGGCTACACTGTCTGTCGAAAGACGGACGTTTAGCATTCTTTGTTAACAATAGAATTAGTATTGAGTCCGAAATTTCCTATAGGCTTATGTCTCCTGAAAGCGAAGTTTTAGGGGAGACGTTCCTCTTGCTCGGAGCCAGTCCCTTGTACGGCGTGTACGCCAGCACAGCTATGGCCCTGCCAGGGGCCATAGCTTGGAAACCGCTTCAGAGCTGTAGAGCCGCGGGAAGCGGCGAAAAGCACTCGCAGCAGCTGGTGTGGTGTCGGCTTGCGAGGAACGCGGCGATGCTGTAGAATCGCAGCAGGGGAACGGGCACGGCGGAACGCGCCGTGGTCGAAGGAGCTATGAAACCTCGCGACCGCACTCCACGATTGCCTAACAGAGGCTCTCCTCTCCTAGCGAGTTTCTTGGTTGAAAAAACCGACTGCTCACGCAGCGCAACCCTCCACCGGCCACCCTGTATATATAGGCACTGGATTGTGTCCTGCAATGTAGTGCCGGTGGACACCGAAGGTGGCCAGAAACTATTCCAAGGATTCCAAGGGCCTGTCCTTTGTTGTCCGGCTCTCAAGGCGACCTCTAGAGCCGCAACCGTGACAACACGGGCACGATCCTTGGAATCCTCGTAATCCTTGGAGGAGTTTCTGGCCACCTTCCATGTCCGCTCCGACAAGGAATATACTTCGACAATCTGAAGGCGCGAGTGGACATTTATGGAGGATTCACGGTTTACCAGATTACCTTCGGAGCTTCGCCCACTCATCATCATTCACTTCGTGGATATGGCGGGATTTATTTTACCTTGGATGCAGCTTTGTGTCTGCCGTTTTCCTTAGTTAATTTACATATTTCTTTGGGCTACAAAATACCGATTGCTTGGGCTGCTGTGGCTTGTGGTGTAGAGATAAAATCCTTGTCGGTGGTTTTCAACTCTCACCATACTTGTTGGAGTGTTAGAACTGGTCAGTGCGGTGAATGCATTTGGGAGTGGTCAATAGGTAACAATCGGACCTGTCTTAATAATAGAATTCCTACATTTTTCAGTGATTGGTCCTACTCGGTCTTGGATTTCAGTTTTGTAAGTTCAGGAGTAAGTAGTTGCTCGTGGACAACCTTTGACTGTGCCATGAACAGTGAGCACTTCCGGATAACGTTTGAGATTTAACCTCAGATAGGCACGCTAAGGTTTCTAAATATCACGAGGAAGTTAAAGGCTCACACACGTTGAAGTCTGATTTCGGCAACAACGGATCTACCTTACATGGAGCGCAATATGACAGTTCAGAAGCAGCTCATATTACTAATGGAAGAACTGATGAACAAATCGCAAAATGTGATTTAGAACAGGGAATGTCGCAGGAGCCAACGCTTCGACATTCCCTGTTCTAAGTCGTATTTTGCGATTTGTTCATCGATTCAAGCATCCATCTTCTCCTGAACTTCTCTTCTAGTAATAGAAGAACTATGCGTTGTGGAATACTGCGCCACTGAACGGTGATATCAGTTAGTACTACAGCTCAATAAGTAGAACCTGTGCACACTGCAGGGGAACTGTATAGGAGACTATGGTAGCTTATATATAGGAGGCTATGGTAGAACATATGCTTCCAGTACAGGTACTTTAGCCTAGTGTCGCATGACATCCAAACAGACATGAATCGAAGCATAAAAACCAAATCGCTTTTATAGTGTAGGTCAAATGGCGGAAGTCCGCACGGTGGCTAGAGGAACGTCAGAATGAAGGAGACCGAAGAACCATTGTTGCGACTGTAGGGCAAAAAAGAATGTTTTCTAAGACTCACGATTGAACGTATCCGCATTCGTTTTCGCCTTGTCATTTATAATTTGATCAGCAAAGTTAAGTGTTTCCAAAATACAGCAATCCCCAAATTCGCCCCAAACTACCAGACACGCGTAACATTTGCGCGCTTACCAAAACCGAAGAAAGGTTCCGGCAAGTTCAAACTGCGCGCGACAGCCGTTCCAGAGGGAGCGTACACAAATGACGCTTGCTCTCGGTCTGAGGCAAAATTGATGGTGTCCTCCCGCGTCGCTTCAGCTTTATCGAAACGACAGTTACGTCATCTCTCCTCGGTGTTGCAGAGCTCGAAATGTATGCCGGGAAGAGTGTTTGACTGCGAAGCGGTTGGCGCGGTTATTAATGTTGCATTATTGCCGCCTTTGCGGCCGTGTTGCTCATTGTTTCGTCGATTTAACCGCATTTTGCGCTCTGCGAACTGATGGCGTGTGTGTAACGATTGTGTTTTGTGCGTGAGCTGTGTGTGACGGGTGTTAAAGCAAGCGAGGACATTCCTAAACCTGAGCAACCCGCTGCGAATGAACCATATGAGGCAATGCAACAAGGGTGCTTAGTATGGTACGCACCCTTCGCAACGAGCCTTGTTGCAAGTTCTTCGCTTTGGAGTGGTGAACATCCGCATATGTTGTTACGAATGCCGCAGACAACAGTAAATGTGACCTACACGTATGTAATATTCTGTTTTCAGTAATATAAGTGGCTGTGTGCATCGTTGCGTTGTGCGTTGACATGGATTCATACGACTCGGCTTATGCTACCCGTCAGATCTGTGACATCTGGGAAAAAAAAAAAAAAAAAAAACTTCATTGCCAGTCTCGCTTCCGTTCATCCTGTTAGCTGATACCAAATCTGAAATTGATGTAGTGCTTTGCGCATAAGCCAACAGCAAAAGTGTAGCATAGCGGCGGCAGCCTAGCTGCCGTCATGAAAAGACGGAGACGACGATGATTCCGTGTCAGCCGAGAACAACCAAAAAGTGTTTATTGCACGCATATATATAAGCAAAGTGGAAAAGGGAAGGACGTGATAACAAGGAAAAGTAACTTGGCGCATGCGCAATGACTGCGCGCACATAACGTGGTGGTTTGACACCGCATTTTCAACAAAAAGCTTGCGGGATCCCAAACTTCGTAAAAACCTATGTTACCGCCGAAAGTAAAGGAGGCATTGTTACCGCTTAGCCTCACAACATAGCCTCAAATTCAGTTTCAGTGGGTAAATATTCTTCTCATGTATACAGGCAACATTTAGTTGTACGCTGCGTTCGGAATCTAAGCGGTAATATGGATTTTTCGACAGCTTCGCGTCCCGTAAACTTTTGCTGCACTGTACTTATAGGCACTGCTTAATATTATACCAGTTATACCGTTTATGGGATGAGCACTTTGTTTTGATGTTTTCTGTCACAGGCGTTTTGTCCCGCTTGGTGGCAGTTGCTAGCTGACTCCTTCCTTCCTTTGAGTACTTGTGTGTTTTATGATCTCATAGCAAATAATATAATCGACAAAATGGAATATCGTTACACTAGTATGTGCGCGAAACGATGGGGGAATATATGTTGAGCTTTCACTGTGTCGCAATTTTGACACCTTGAACGACCTCGACGAAAACTGAAAGCACGGTATGGCACGCCGTAGTTGACACCGGCCAAGTGCCGCATACAAGCTCAGTATATGCAGCAACTCGGCCCATTACATGGCGCTCTCCGCCGTTTTTCACGCATTGCTCGCAAGCAGATGATATCCTGTCGGGTCTACAAGATAGTCGGATAATTAAAAATTTAGTATGTTTCGTCGAGCAAAATATTCAATACACTTTCTTTTAGTGCGAGGCAGCGCGTGTCAGGCGAGGATGAAGAAGGACGTGGCACATGCATGCGCTAACTTCTAGCAACAGTCTTTATGAACCGGGAACCGCATATATAGTCCTTCGCATAGGTCGTCATGCATGCGCAGTCTGCAAGTCTGCAGACTGCATGCGCAGTCTGTTATTGTCAAGAGCTTGAAAACATTGATCATTTTTAATTAACTGTCAGCGTTATGTTAGTCGGAGGAAAAAGCATTCGAAAATTTATTCAGCAATTTAAAAATTCCCCTGAATTCTCGAAATATCTTTCTTCCTTCGAGGCGTCCTCACTAGGCTACAGTAACAGGAACGTCTGCTTAGCCATACGCGATTCCCTTCGTGAAACAGGAAGAATTCATTGCTAATCATCATTCCAATCAAAACTTGGTACTTCGAAATTGCTCCCGCTAGTTGATTGAACCCCGGACTCGTAGTCCCGGATCGTTCTGGCAACGCCTCTGGATATACAAACGGTTTTGCTCGTTTTTACGGGCTCCTAACTCCTGCGCTGCGCATCGCCGACGTTTCGCCACCGATTCACCGGCGCAATACTCGGCATCAGCCTGAAGTAGTCTCGTACGCTCTCGAGAAGTGGCGTGGCGGCTTCCGCACCGCGCTTCATCTCCGTTGGGAGTGACGTACTTCTTCGGTATCCCCACTTTAAAGACGATGTGATAGGCGTGGCGAAGCGGGCATTCTGTCGCCGCGCCGGCGACGCGGAGCTTCTATTACGATCGCCACGGTGACATCACTTCCGCATCCTTGTCGCGGCAGGCATTGGCGCCGCGGCTCGGCGAAGCTAGGCAGATATGGCGCTGCTATTTTGCTATAGTGTCTGATGAAACGGCTCACCCTTTATGTAGTATTGTACTGAAGGCATGAGCGCGAGAGGAAAGCGCGCGCAGATGCCGCACATTCGATATGTCATAGAAGTGCGTGCGCACTTATTTCGTGATGATGATAATTGCGAGCGATCCGACGCTGTTCAACGTTGCCTATATGTGGTTCCTTGCTCGTCAAAAGGTTGTTACGAGTTAGCGCCTGTGTGTGTCACGTGCCTATTAGACATCATCTTTTCATGTGCTATAAGAATCATGTCGTACCGACCAGCCCAAAATACTGCATATATTTCTTTACGACGGAGCATGCAGGGCACACGTCTCACAATGTCGGCCATGTGCCCCTTTGTAGTGAGGAACATTGCAGACAGATGTATGTGTGCGAGCTGTATGCATTGATTTTATGGGTTCTTTAGGCACACTTCTCACAATGTCGGCCATGTGCCACTTTGTAGTGAGGAACATTGCAGACAGATGTGTGTGGCAAAGCTGGTATGCATTGAGTTTATTATCATCTTATAAATGGGCACATTTTAATCGCAGTATGTGTGAAAATGCACATTCTTTTACGCATTCAGGGTTATAAAAAAAACCTATAAGATACCATATGTTGTCTACAAAACGCTGCCTACTAGATCGTTACTCGTTAATAAATACTTTATGTATGAGATACGGATAGAATAAATATTAATTTGTCGTGCATATTAAGTGTGTGGTGTCCTCTTGTACGTGGGCACACGAAGAGGCGAACTCTCTTCACTGGCTTTCCTTCGACTTGGGTCCAGTCGGTTCGCTGCCGCTGGGCTCATATCTTCTGTCATTGCGTTTGTCATAAGTAGGGTTAACTTTGTCCCACTTCCCATCGCTGGCGCTTGATTCGGATACGGTCCCTGCGGATACGTTGACAATACTGTTTGTTGGGCTGCTTAGTTCCGAGCTGCTTGGCTCCGAGCTGCTAGCTTTCGGGCTGCCGTCCTTCGGGGTACTTGATTTTGGGCTGCTGACCATCGGTACACCCGGATTTGAACTGCCCTTTGGAGTACTTGGTCGCTTAGGGCTGCTTGCCATGGGGGTACTCGGTTTTGAGCTGCTTTTTGAAGTACTTGGTTGTTTCGGGCTGCTGGCCACTGTTGTGGTTAGTTTAGAGCTGCCGGTTTTTCGGACACTTGCTTTCGGGCTGCCCGCTTTTGACGTCTTTGCCCCTTCAGACTGATCCCGCTGTGCTCCCCTGGTGCACCCGCTTTCGTCGGCGCCGCTTCCTGATGATGCGGCCGCCACGCTGGCGGTGATGCCGAGGTTCTCGTAGACCTTCATCGTGATCTCTTGCATTGCCTGCATGTAGATGGTGCACGACATATTGAAAGCAGGAATGGTGAATCGCAGCGTGCGCACTTTGGACAATGGTAAAAGACGCAGGCATAACTGATTTCCATAATTCATCGCGGAGCTATATAAGTGGCCCAAAAATCTGCTACTGCATCGTGTGCAGTGCTCAGCAGTTGAAACGCGATGCTTAGATCGCGTGGCGAGCGACGCATTTTGTGCCATGGAGTGCGCTGGGCGGACACAGATAGAGAAAACTGAATCGCAATGCATCAGAAAGGCTCTTCCTCCACTGAAATAGCACAGCCAACCAGCACGGCATCTTCGGCGTGAAGTGGTGACGCATAGGTCATCGACAGCCGTGTGCTCCCAGTATCGCGTTTCAATCGCTGAGCGCTGTTCACAGAATTGTGGTGAGTATAGTTGCTGTTGTGAGGACCAGATTGACGGTAGGTGAAGTGAAAGGAAATGCGCAGTCTATCGGAATGGAATGTGCATGGAAAAATCCATACGTTTTGTACAATTGCATAATACCCTTTGTAATATGTACGGAACAGACAATACTTGTAGAATATCGTCTTTAACGGGATCTATGCAGTACTCATTACGTGCCTTGGTGCACGGAAGAAGGTGCCGCTTTTGAAGTGAATATTGTCAAAGACAAAATGTGAACATGAAATGACACGCCTCAAACAGCAAGAGTGTGCTACAAACATGCTTGATTCAGCTTGGTTCTGTCCGGTTAAGGCTCTCGCTTAAGCAATCAATGCCATACCCACGGCTGAGATCAGACGCCTTGAAGGACTTCGAATACAATGCAGCTGTGTAGACAACAGAACAATGGATGACATCGAGAACGTTCGTACAGCTTGCCATACGAAGCACTGCACCTCTATCAGTGTACTGACAAGAAAAAAAAAAATGAGTAATACTTTAGGACGCTGCTTGCAACGCACACTGAAACTGTTTCAGGGATCATCTCTTCCTCTTTTTTTTCTTTTTGTTTTTCCAAAGACTGCTTGCATTGGTGGTATTACTGCCACAGGGGGACACACGAGATTGGACCATCTGTATCTTTAAATTTAAAGTGATTGGCATAGGAACACTTTTCAGTTAATCGTCACACGTGTGAATCAGTGAGCGTTAAAAGTATGACTGTGCAGTAGGTATGGCGAAATGGGCGACATATTAGTTTATTTTAGTTATTCCGTAGACTAATTTATGTCTAAGTATACCGGATTACTGGAAGAGTATCCGTGATAGGCAGCGCTGGTACCGCTGCTGTTGATGCAAATTCTAAATAACTGTACAAAGCTAATGTTGCTGCGACCTAAGCGTTTTATTTAACCGCTGATTTAAAATGTTCGCAGTGAAGTAATTATGAAGTCCCACGGCTTTTACTTTTTTTTTCTTTAGACGAGGGCACTTACACGAACGCGAAGAATTCAAATATGCTGTAGTTGGGCACAAGCGCCTCAAGATGTCTTTACCGGCTCCCTGCTGCCATCAGTGGCACTGGCAAACCGGTGTCTGTAAACGAGAAGTCTACGTACAAACTAAAATCCTCGCTTTCTATTCCGCGGTGAATATACGGCACTTAATTGTACCGTCGTGTCGACGAGTAGCTATCTTAGCCGGCCATGAATTGTTTGCTGCGTTTGAGAACATGACAAGGGTATTATAGAGTGGCTGACTATGGTTTTGCAAACTACGTGCCGACCACGATGGTATAGCGCTCCCACATCTACCGTAGGGTAAACCGGCACTACTAAAGCTCTCCATAAACGAATTTCCCTAGCTCCACTATTGGAAGACAACGAATTATATTTTTACGGTGGTTGCGCGTGAGCCGTCTGGTTGTTGATGAACATGTTGGCGAGAATATATTAGTCTTCATTTTTTTATATGTCTTCATTTATTCCCTTAGTTGTAAGGGCCAGTTAGTCCCGCCAGCTCCTTCTATAGACCCTTATCATAAACTGTAAAGTTAGCTTCCCTGCAATGCAGCTTGCCCTACTAATGGCGACAGCTGTCTTTATTTAAATGCTGTCAAAATTCAAGTTGGCACATGCTGCGGCCCGTTTTTTGGGAATATTTGTATCAGAAGGACTGCGTCGACATTTTACATGCCCAATCGCTAGCAAATTGCGCTTGCACGCGCTATTTGACGTATTACCAATGCCGCCATTAGTAGGGCAAGCTGCATTGCAGGGAAGCTAGCTTTACAGTTTATGAAAAGGGCCTATAGCGTTTCGTGTTTCCTCTGGCTTTTCATACGTTTCGCAATGTACCAGCTATAGCCCAGCTCACTACCTCTCTACGTCACAGCTTATGCTAGCGCGTGGTGAGACCACGCGCCAAAGGCGGTCCTGGTACATACGCGCCGTACTTCGAGCAGTTTCTCCCACGACGCGGCGGCGGGCGTCCCGCGCGCGCCGAGCCCTACGCGCGTCTCCACCACTTGCCACAGGGACTCGAAGTGCCGAGGCAGCACGTCGCGAGTGGCGTGCTCGAGCGCGTTGGTTCTCACCACGTCAGCGAACAGCGCGGGCTTGTCCAATGACTCGACCACGTCACTCAACAGCTTGGCCATCGCTGAACAGTGCGTCCTGCAGGCGGTGTACGTACACATCATCATCTTCACCCAAGCAGACATTTACGTGCATATATTTCGGCTCGGAATTCGAAAGTACAACTGTTACCTTCGTTATCTCTTCCAGATATGTAGCTGTAATGGTAAATTAACTACAGTAGGATTTCCAAAGACTAAGTGGACCGTCTACAGTCCTTCATCGATTTCCTCTTTTTCATGAAAATATCGTATACCATTCAAAGTGTACAAGCTTGTTGTGGTTTTGATGGAACGTCAGTAAAAGTTGCTAAAAAAGTTTTTTCTTGATATTCGTGGTCACCCCTGCTGCTTGTTTAGGGACGCCGGCAATGCTAGTTAAAGGGCTTTTCCAACGTAATATTATTAATGATTACTCTCCGTGGGGTGAAGGAACACTACCATGCTTTTGTAAAATAAATCTGTTGCTATTTGTTTTTGTTTTTAAACAAGTCAAGTCAACTAGCGTGGGTGCTCGGCTTTACACTTGGAGTTTGTCACATGTCACAAAGGATGACGCCACCGGTGATTTCTTTCACAACCTTCAGGGCCATGGCAAAAGTACTACTCCTCTTTTGTGGGGCGCGAAACGCAATTTCGCGGAGACTTACTTGAAGAATGGCACGTTGACGAGGCCGCTGCTGGGCACCTCCCTGAAGTCCCTGAAGAGCGCCTGGTACTCCGGGTGCTTGTCCAGGAGCGCCGAGAAAAGGACGGCACCCGGATCCGAATGGGAATCGCAGAACACTTGCCAGGCCTCGCGAATCGCGCTTTTGTCGCGCTCTGACAGGTTTTGCAGCTCCTGCGGGGTCCCGGTTGTGCTGCTCGCCTGACCCATGTCATGAGCTTCCTGGCAGCTATTGAAGTCCTACCTCTGCTGAGAGGCTTTCACGGAACGTCCACGCTGCACAATGCACTTCTTCTTCGTCTTCCCGGTTCCTCGGAATGTCACAGACACCGTGTCCGAGTTGTAATTCTGCGATAGTTTGTTGAAGAAAATGAAACACACAAAAAGAGAGAAGGAAAACGCGCTCTGCACTCCGAACAGCTTTCACTGCAGTGGATGCATAGGTGGACTTGCTTGCAATTTTTTTCCTCTGCTTTCGGGATGTTCGCGCTGGGAGTTAGGCATCGCTTCTTTTTGATACGACGCACAGACATACCTCAAAGTTTAACATACACGCTGTTAAAAAGCGAGATCGTGCCGTCGCTCGTGGGCCATACCAGTACGAAACCGCTTGATCCGGAGCGAAGAATGCAGGACTGCGCCGTCGTTCGTGTACCAGACGATTACGAAACTACGTCAGCTGGAGCGAAGAATGCGGGATCGTCATCATGCCGTCGCTTATCGACCATATGGTTATTATGAAACCACGTTAGCCGGGACCAAAAAATTGGCCGCGTATCTGCGTGTTTCGCTGCAAATGCCGTCGAAAGACGATAGTCTTCTGCCGGCCGTACTACGCTTCGTGAGATATGGACGCCATCTGGCAGCGCCGTCGAGAAACATCAGCTTGTGCAGAATCCCTGGACAACTGCCAGGTGGCAGCACCAAATCGTCGGCAGAGGCCTTTTTCGTGCATAGCGTCGCATTTTTAGCGCACCCTAAGAAACACTAGGGTCTTTAGAATTACGTATCTATGCATTTTCTAGTAAAGGAACACACCACCTAATACTTACGTATTGATGTTGTGCCTCAGATACGGGTAATATTTGCTTTTTGATCGACAATGTTCACTAGTATGAACGCAGCTAGCAGTTCAAGATGGCTGGGCGTTAGGCAGGTGCTTAAACTTTGTCCGGGTGGCTGAATCGTGTGACAGACTGACAGACAGAAAGACAGACCCAAATTTCTGCGTTCAAGTATCCCAAGAAAGACTATCGCCTTTAAAAAAATTGAGGCTTGCACTAGTGTCGCAATACCAGCGAAGCAGCGAAGCTGATGGGCCGCCCATCTCTCGTGGTGCGAAGCAATGCGCAAACGCATAGCCTTGATGCTTGATTGTGGTTCAGTTAAGGAAAGGACGTTGATTTCTACAGCCTATGTAAGGAGCATGGCTGAACGTCCATGGGGGTAGGGGGAAAGGGACTGAAAGAGATAGAAAGGAGAGAAAAGTCGTGGTAGAGGGCTGCGCAAATTTGGACCACCTGGGGTTCTTTAACGTTAACCGACAACGCGCAGTGCACGGGCTTCTAGCCACCTCAATCATTTTTGCCTCCATCGAAAATGCGACCGCCGCCGACGTGATCGAACCCGCGTTTTTTTTTGGTGGCAACCGAGTACCGAGACGCTGTACCGGACGGATCGACGCACATTGTCTTTGCCTTCTTTTTCTCTTCTTGCACGTGCAGCACGCGCGGCCGCCAGCCGCAGTGCTCCAGTGTAGTAAGGCTGAGCTCATGTGCGCAAGCGAATAAAGAAGCACGCGTGCTCACGCCGCACATTGGAGCAAGGTGGTCACCCTACTGGGTCTGAAGATAGACCACCGCCTCACGTGGGTGCCGGTCACAAACATCGCCTCCTCCAGGACCACGAGGACACTTGCAGCGGTCAGCAAGCTCCTGAGCCGGGGCAGGGGCTGCAGACCACGGCTAGCCCTGCTATGCCCACGGATACCACGGCTAGGCATGCTATGAAACGCGGTGGCTGCGGGGATCGAGCCCGCACCTTCGAGCAGCGCCTCAAGTTTTCTGCACCTCACACGGCGCATTGCCTCCAAGGATCGGACCCCACTTTGTGTCGACGACGACGACGTTCTGTCTCCAGCTTGACTTGGCGACGCCGCGGGAGCACGCGGCACGTGGTTGGACGTTTGCTTGATACGATGTGGAACGCATTGGCTTTTATGTAGTAGTGGGCTGCGGACACGAGGCGAAGAAAGAAGCGCGCGCGCCAGGTGGTGCGCCCGCCAGCCGCCGTGTTGTATAATGGGCTGTATAGTGGTCTGTATTGTGGGTGTATAGTGGACAGTGTTGTATAGTGGGCTGTATAGTGGGTGTATAATGGACAGTGTTGTATAGTGGACTGAGGGCATTTGCGCAAGAGAAGAAAGAAGCGCGCGTGCGAACGCCGCGCGTTAAGCATTGCATAGAAGTAAGTGCACGTGCACTCCTGGCGACAAGAACTAATGACGATAATAGCTTCTGATAGAAACTACTTTTCACGGCGAGTAAAACAGCTTCGCTGTTAAAAAGAATCTCTTCGTTGGCTTCTTCTTCCTCCATTCTTTAACGGGCTAATATCGACTAATGTCAGTTAATGTTGATTAACGATGGTTTAATTATCGATAATGTTGGCTCAATGCTGTAACACCAAGACTGTCTTTATTTATTTTCAGTTCGTTGATACTACACGACCAGACGCGAACATATGCACTTGGAAATCACAGCATGAGAATGAATGATCCCAACAGGGAGCCACTACCATATGATTTCTATTACATACGATATGATCGTTTATGCATATTCAAACGGGGTGCGCATAGGCATAAGCCACAAAGTTATTGGCTGCAGAAGAATACAGATAATCTATAACATGGCATTGAAGCAATCACACCTCCACGTCACACAAACGAAGCGAAGTGTCACTGACGCACTTTATCCCTTTCTTTCTGATAAAAAGCGCTTCAAGAGCTTCCCTCGCTGCCTTATCTTTGCCTTTTCCCAGAATCCTTGCGTCGTTTGAAATGTGTCCCCTGTTTGAAGATGTATTATCTTTATTCTTCTGAAGATATCTCTATGATACGTATACGCACGCCCTTTGGAAATGAATAAAACATGTCTTCCCGTGCAATGGAGATCAATCGGTAGTGACGCCATGCTAGGATCATTGACTCGATTTCTGAGGTTTGCGTGTGCATGCGTTCTTGTCTACTCATTAGCACGAGTAGTGAACGAACTTGTCCAGCAACCACCTCTGGTAGTTCCTGATACGTGAAATACTTCTGAGTTGGGGGGGCTAAGATCGCCAGTCGTGCGCATACATACATACTGTTGAGTTCATGAAGAGCAGGGAAACTATTTACACGGTATATATTGTGATGGCCAAGTATAGGAAGCCGCACGACAGTCAAAGCGTGCCCGTAGTCCTCTTCCTTACTTTTCCAACCGACACCACTAAGCATAGGCTCCACTGCAGTTACTGGAGATTCAGTGCCCTCTCGCTTCATGTAACATAACACCCGGGGGCGAAAGCGCCCACCCGGCGCGTCTATGGAGCTCCAGTAGAGGGCGTGCAGTAACGCTTGAGTCGAGGGACATGGACGACATCTCGCGATAGCAGAGCCGAAGAGGTTGTCGGAGTTTCAGGGGCAATTTCTTGCGTGACGTCTGTCGGTTGTCTGTCAGCCGCCCCTTCGTCGTCTTTATTTTGCAACAGAGCGCAGGTGTGTTGGGATGACGAGAAGGAGCTCGGGTCCGGCAGGTGCCATGTTGCGCCAGTATAATGTGCCCTCCTTGAGAATGAACCATATGGAATGAACATGCGCAGTGAAGTGTCGCTTGGCAAGGACTGCAGCCGCTGGATCGAAGTACGTAAGTACGGATCCTGGCGCTTCTCGTCGCCAATTTGAAGCAGCTGCGAAACTGAAAAGATGCCACGGATGGATGCGGGACTCGTAGAGTCGGAGTCGGCCACTGGGTAGCGTGAGAAACAGTCAGCATCTTTATGTAGTTTTGCGGACTTGTATAGAGCACCGTGTAAAAATACTCCTGAAGACGGGGTGCCCAGCGTGCGAGACGACCAGTAGGGTCCTTCAGCGAGGTCAGCCAACAAAGGGCACGGTGGTCGGAGACTACAGTAAACGGTCGGCCAAACAGATAAAGGCGAAATGTTGCTACTGCCCACACAAGAGCGAGACATTCGCGTTCTGTAATTGAATAATTGCGTTCCGAGGTAGATAACAGGCGGCTGGCATGTGCTATCACACATTTCGCGCCACGTTGGTGCTGGGCGGGCACAGCACCGATTCCGTAACCACTGGCATCAGTGCGGATTTTGGATGTGGCCCGGAAGGCTTGAAGTGGGCAAGAATGGGAGGTGTGGTGACTACGGAGAAAGTAGCAGCTTGGCAGGGACCCCATATAAAGCACTCGTCGTGCTTGAGAAGGTCTGTGAGTCGTCTAGCGACCTCGGCGAAGCTGTTCACGAATCGCGGAAAATAGGAGCAGAGGCCCACAAAGCTACGAATATCCTTTGTAGATTTCCTTTGTAGAATATCCTTTGTAGATATCCTTGTAGGCTGTACGCCGGCTGCGTCCACTCCATACCCAAGGATCGTAATTCGGCGGCGGCCGAAACGGCACTTCGACAAATAAAGTTGAAGACCGTCTAGGCAGAAGTTACCAAGGACTGCTGAAAGTCGTTCAAGATGAGTTTCGAACGTAGGCGAAAGCACGATTACGTCGTCTTAATAAGAGGGACACGCGGACCACATGAAGCCATGAAGAAGCGAGTCCATCATACGCTCGAAAGTGGCTAGGGCATTGCATAAACAGAAAGGCATCACCTTAGACTGGTAGAGCCCATCAGGAGTAATGAACGCCGTTTTCTCTCGGTCCATGGGATTCACAGCGATCTGCCGATAAGCAGACTGAAGATCGATTGAAGAGGAATAGACGGCACCGTGCATACATTCAAGGCCGTCATCAATTCATGATGAAGTGTACTAGTATTTCTTTGTATCTTAGAAGAACTTCTTCCTGGGCACGTAGGTGCATGACTTATTTTTTGAAAACTCAAAAAGTAAATCTTCCTTTGTGACGCCGTTGATCTGCCGATAGTCCAAACAGTAGCGCCATGATCTGTCCTTTACAAGCACCGCAGGGATGTTCAGCGACTGAAAGACGGCTCAATCATCTAATAAATGATAATAATAATAATAATAATAATAATAATAATAATAATAATAATAATAATAATAATAATAATAATAATAATAATATAGTTTAATGTAGGCAGCTTTTACAGGCAAGCTAGCTTTCGGTGAAATTGACGATTTTGCCCATATGTCAAAACAAACAGATATGCAAAATGTATTGGTGGTATTTCAGACAACGCCTTTTATAACACGGGCTTTTTAACACTTTTATAACAATTTAGAACGCTTGTCATAACACGGGTAACACGGAATTAGCTATAAAACAGACCAGAACAATATTTTCCAGGAACTAAGAATAACTTGGTGTTTTTCATGTCCATTCGGATATCTTATTCACCTGACTTTTTATGCAACACAACCGTGCCGAACTGGTGTTTTTTTTTTTTCTCACAGACTAAGGAACGCGCTACAATACACACCACGCCAGGCTGGCGTGTACGCCACAGCACTTCACACCAGGCTGCCGAATACGCCAGAACACACCACACCACGAGGCGTGTACACCAGAACACACCACACCAGGCTGGTGTGTTTCCCAAACATCGCCCGGGGCTGGCGTGTACGCCAGAATACACCACATTAGTCTGGTGTGTACGCCACAACATATCACACCAGGCTGGTGTAAACACCAGAACACACCACCCCATGCTGACGTGTACGCCAGAACACACCAGTGTATTCTGGTGTTAACACCAGAATACGCCACAACACACCAAACCCACTCTGGTGGGATTTTCAACTGGGTGTCAAGTATCTTCTTTTCCTCCTGCTGGATGACGCTTCGCTCAGACGCAGGCACGCGGTAGGGGCGAGGATGAATAGGACTAGCATCACCAGTATGTATGCGATGCTTAACAATTGTCTGCCCTAAAGGCCGGTCACCGAAATGAAAAATGTCCCGATAGGACCAGAGGGTGCTTTGCAGGCTTCATTGTGCACAGGCGGAGGATCAGAGGCGATCATGCTGTCGATTTCACGGTTTCCACAATTGGTCGAAGCTGGTGCGTCCTGCTTAGGAGCAACAGCATCTAGAGCGAAAGCTTCCACCAGGAAATCTTGGAGTGGGTAAAGGTGGGCCACAGAAATGCCTTGTGGAAGCACTTGATTCGTGAAGCCAAAGTTGAGAAGTGCCAGGTAGGTTCTATTAGCTGCGATGCTGAGTACCGTATAGGGGACAGCGGCACAATGCGTGAGTAGCACGTCAGTAAAAGGGGCAGCGTAACGTTCACCGTCTGGGACAGGTGGTGAGCACGAAAATTCATATGCCACTGTCTTGGACGGTAGACGAACCAATTCGCTGCACTGTAAACGGCATGAGGCTTGGTAAGGAGTATCACAGTATTGCGGCAGTTCAAGACGGAGCACACTGGCGGAGCAGTCAATCAAAAGAGAATTGGCAGTAAGGAAATCGAGTCCCAGTATAATGTCGTGGAGGCATTTCGCAAGAACACTAAGGACAACATCGGGGTGGCCGGCAACGGTTAGTTGAGCTGTGCACAACCAATGAGAGTGACTGTACCCGTGAGCACCCGTATCTGTCAAAACTATGTTACAATACATACATACATACATACATACATACATACATACATACATACATACATACATACATACATACATACATACATACATACATACATACACTCACAGACACAGAAACGTTTGCAACTTTACATGTGCAGCTAGTGCGACAGCAGTACAAGTGTTTATTTCCCCCCATATCCTCAAACAACTTGGAAGCTTTCTTTTTTTTTTCTCTACCGCACGGTGCGTTCATACGGCCGACACGCTTTTGAAGCGTGGTCTGCGTCATTGTTTCGTTATCTTTCGTCGTAACTCTTTCGCAAGTCCTACCCCTGCTCGAAGAAGCTGCTTAGCAAAACAGGTCTGATAAAACGAGAGCCCAAGGCGAAGGTGCCGTTCAAAACCCGCCATCTGCTCAGGAGCTTCCTTGGTGCCCCGCAAGTCTCTGGCCCGTGTTCACAAACCTACCTACTCCTTATCTCTCGTTCTTATCTGCCCTGTGCCCTTACCATACTACATGAATAAATGAGCCTAGTATCTACGAACAAACCTTGTGATAGTCTTTCGCACTGATTACCTTTTCAATGCCTTCAACGTGCCTTCATTGGTAAAGAAATCTAAACTAGAAGAGAAGCTCAGGGTAAGATGGATGCTTGAATCGATGAACAGATCGCAAAATACGATTTAGAACATGGAATGTCGCAGGAGCCAACGTTTCGACAAGTGGACTTGTCTTCGTCAGGGCGGCGACTGCCTTCTCCAGCATTCGTTTATGTACGCCATTGCACACTGTCCCCCATCCTCAGAAAGAGAAGGCAGTCGCCGCGCTGGCAAAGACAAGTCCACTTGTCGAAACGTTGGCTCCTGCGACATTCCCTGTTCTAAATCATATTTTGCGATCTGTTCATCGATTCATTGGTACAGAAACGACAAGGAAAACAGGCGACAAAGATATGGTATATAGGTTTGTGAATACGGGCGTCGGCTCACGAAGTCTATACTGGTCTAGACATCACCGAGTCCGAGTAGAGTGACACGTATTTCTCTCTCTTTAACCCAAGCATGGAGGAACAAAAAAGAGAAGTAGGAGAGGTCGTCACGTGACATTCTCGATGTCTAGTCATAAAAGATGTAAGGGGAAGAATCCCGAAAAAAAAAATAGGCCTTGGTCACAGGAGAGGCAACCGGTTGATTAATGTATGGTCAGGCGCCACTAAATGTTACTGCGTACCACTGGTGAATTGATTGATTGATTGATTGATTGATTGATTGATTGGTGATTGATCGAGTTACGAGGTTTTACGTCCCAAAACGACTGTGAGAGACGCCGTAGTGGAGGGCTCCGGAAATTTCGACAACCTGACGTTCTTTAAGACAACGCACAGTACACGGGCCTCCATAGTCAAAAGAAGAGGCGTGCAAGACACGGACACAAGGAGAGCAGTGAACAACACGAACGCCGACTAACAACTGATGCACAGCACAGAGGCGAAAAAGAAAGAAGACACACAGCTTTTCGCCTCTGTGCTGTGCATCAGTTGTTAGTCGGCCGTTCGTGTTGTTCACTGCTGCTCTCCTTGTGTCCGTGTCTTGCACGCCTCTTCTTTTGACTATGGACTGTTACCAACTCGCTCAACTTTCTGTCCTTTTGAACACGGGCCTCAACATTTCGCCACTATCGAAATAAAGCCGCCGCGAAAGAACCACGAGTGCTTCGGCAAACCTACATGCGGGTCTAATACCCAAAAATGCGCCGCGCGCGGGTGTCAGAGGAGGCTGACTTGCCGAGGCGATAGCGAAATCACGTGACGCCGCCTCCTAGTTCTTTGTTCTCCTCCATGAGCCCAAGTGAAGCGGGACGCATACGCTCCTTCAAGAAAGCCCCGCCACGGTGGTATAGTGGTTATGACAATCGGTTGCTGTTCCGAAGGTCGAGAGATCGAATTCCGGCAGCGGCGGCTGCAATTCGATGGACGCGAAACGTTGAGGCCCGTGTGCTGTGTGGATGTCAGTGCACGTTAAAGAACCCGAGGTAGTCGAAATTTCCGGAGACCTCCACTACGGCGTCTCTCATAATCAGATCGTGGTTTTGGGACGTTAAACCCCATAAATCAATCAATCCTTCAAGAAAAATGCGCCGTCCCCTGCAGCCTGAGGCACTGCTTCGTCCACAAGTGAAATGAGGATACGGAGCCGAAGACGACGTTGTCTTCAGTGGCGTGCAGTAGGCGCTGCACGGATGCTCGTTTGACGGTCTGACAGTCGTGCAGGTCTTCTCGGACTATATCGGTCTCACGATTACGTGAAGCACAAAGCACACGAAGAACTTTTCTTCAGTATATTTCTCTTTTGCCTCGCTGTAGGCGTAGACTACGCGACCACCTCGAGGTCGTCCGTATAGGAGTTCTAGATATGTGGCAGTCCATAATGAACTAAGGCTTAGCGCGACGTTCTAAACGAAGAAAAATGGAGAGAGGCAAGGACAGAACCTGGCCTTGTCTGTCTTGTCCTTCGTCTAGAATTTTATGGCTCTAGGCTCTAGCATGTAGCGACGTTGTGTTTCTTGCTGAGCGCCGCCCATTCACCTGCGGATGGTGGAATTGTTGCAGGACATTTAAAAAAATATCTGGGAAATAAAAATCAGATAACGGCATCAAGTTTAGAGCCGTGGGGGAGATGTGATTTCAGAGCATGCGTCTCGCACAGAAAATGATCATTTAACCATCGGGGCACTTTAAAATTATTCAGATAGAGGCAGGTGCGTCACGCGTTGGGCATGCTGATATCAGCCACGCGTAAGAGAAAAAAAAAATACAATTGAGGTGCCCTTTTCTTTCCCTATCGCAAAATGTGGACAAGCGAAGCTTGGCGTGCGCTTTATTTATTTATTCCTTCGCTCTTTCTTTCTTCTCTGAAGGCGCGCCTATCTAGTGCTGTTACGTGAGCTCGCGAGCGCGTCTGCCGTGCCGCCTCCACGACGACACTCTGCACCACCTGGGGTTCTTTAACGCACACTGAAAGCGAACAGTACCCTGGCCTGGCAATTTCGCCTCCATCGAAAATGCGACCATCACCACGGCCGGGATCGAACCAGCGCTTTTTGGGTGGCGGTCGAGTACCATAGCCACTACACCACTGCGGCAATAATGATGATGATTGTGGTTAGGTTAAGGAAAGGACGCTAATTTCTGCAGCCCATGTTGGGAGCACGGCTAACCGTACGTGGGGGTAGGGGAAAGGGACTGAAAGAGATAGGAAGGGGAGAAAGGTCGTAGTGGAGGGCTCTGGAAATTCGGACCACCCGGGGTTCTTTAACGCCGACTAACATCGCACAGTACACGGGCTTGTCGCATTTCGCCTCCACCGTAATGCAGCCGCCGAGGCCAGGATTTGATCCCGCGACCTTCGGATCAGCAGCCCAGTACCATACCCACTATGGTAGGATACAACTTAAAATAACGTAAATTGGCAACAAGGGCCGACGGACCACGGACCGCACGCGTCGGTGTTACTCCGCCAGCCAATCACAGAAGCATATTGTCCTCATGAGACATTTGCAAAATGGCGTCGTGTTTATGCCTTCGGTACCTGCGCAGCGTCTGCTGTTCTGTAGTACTTTCATAGGTATAAGCCATGAGGTGCTCGAGAAGCATGGACAAAAATGCGTCAGGTCTGACCGTTTCCATCCCCAAAAGGCCATGGCACAGTTCATTTCGCTTGCGAGCCCACTTTACGCTTGAAACTTCACTGAACTGTGCTGGAAAACTCGGGTGGCGACTCTTGTAGCGGGCGGAGTTTTTGCATTGCAGGCCCTTGATTTGGCCTCAGTAAAGAATTATCCTTTGCATGTTCCACTCTAATAAACGAACGAAAACGTCAGCAATTATGTACCTATCCAGTATCGTTGCCACCGTCGCTTTATTTTGGTGACATGTAAAGTTCAAAGGCTGGCGGTTATAAGGGCGTGGGAGGTGCTTCACTGCAGACTTGAGTTGTATCCGACTATAGACCACCGTGGCGGGGCCGTTCGTGCCGTGACGACGCACACAGCGGACGTATATAGAAACGCACATGACGGATGTTCGTGTTCGATGATGAGTGTGTATACTTCACGTGGGTGACGACTAAAGTGGCGCGAGGTCTGCGCCTTCCTAGAAGACACTCCGCGACACAGTATGCAGCCTTGGCCCGCTGGCCGTGTGTGGCAGCCGACACGCATCTTACTCTTCCGGTGGCGAACGCCGCGACGCAGCGGGCGACGGCGGCGTAACGCCGGGCGATAAACGTGGCAGCGCTGTACTGTACTGGACGTGCTCCCTGCGCACAAACGTGACGGTGCTGACTCCCTTGTCGCCCTCTGGTCAGTCCGTGCGACATAGCTCAGCCAAACTGTTTACAGGCTGGCAGGCAGGCAGGCCTGCAGCTAGACAGACAGACAGACAGACAGACAGACAGACAGACAGACAGACAGACACAGATAGATAGATAGATAGATAGATAGATAGATGGATAGATGGATAGATAGATAGATAGATAGATAGATAGATAGATAGATAGATAATTTAAACTGATGTTGTTTGTACGGGCAATGTACTCCGTATTGCTATGTTTTGTTGCTTGCATTTGTGCGCTGATATATTGTACTTACACCCTGCTAAAATCCCCTTTGGGGATTGTAGTATCTGTAAATAAATAAATAATAAAAATATGTTAGTAAAGCAGCAGGTCAACCGTATTCGCATCTGATTTGAAACCCTGCACGGGGAGATATGAATACGTGCAGGAAAGGGATAGCGAGGAAGATGGAAAGGGCACGTCTTCTGTCATAGAGAATATGGACTAATTTACACGATGCACTGACGCTAGGTTATAGCTAGCAGAGGCTCTGCAAGCAAGACAGTCAGACCAGAAACGAAGCCAAGTTTATTTAACTAGTGCGACAGTATGGTTGTTGCGGGCGGGAAACAAAGGTGTACTTTGGATCCAGTTCCAGTTGATCAAAATCAATGGGATGTTATGCGCTGCAGTGTGCGTCTTACTGAGATCGTGCTTGTGGCTGGTGCAACATAAAGCTCGAAGTATAATTTAAATAATTAATAAACGAAGCATTTCATATCAGACGTGCACCAATTAGTGGAGGTCAAGGGTCTGCGAAAGGTCAAAATAATTTCTGAGCACAAACGTGTTTTATTGGGTAACCGGGAGGAGGCAGCTGTGTTCCCGGAGGTCACCGCAATATCTGTCGGACTTTAACGTGGATTTGGCGATCGAGCTCGAGGTCGGGAACGTAAATGTTACGCGCGGGTCGGTTAACGTGCGCTGCGCGCGTAGCCATAATGGTAGTTTTCTTCCTGTCTCTTGATTTAATTGTTTCATTCGCTTTGTCGTCTTCGGCAAGCAAGCCTGATCTTGTGCCGGTTAACTTAGCCATTTCTTTCTGCACCGTTATCCTCGCTTTCTTAATCCTGGTGTGATAGCTGGACGTCCTCGGGCAGGAGGTCTCTATGGCTACGTCTTCACTATAGTAATTTCATTTCTGTAGTTGCTGACACGATGCCCACGCATCTGTGTACATGCCCTTACCGTTGAACTCGTCAGGTACGATGTTCCCTGGCAGCTTGTTCCTTCGAGTTGCCGTTGAAATTTGAGAACACTGAACGTGGTTGAGTGATCGAATGACAACCCATGGGAACGCACGGAATTCCAGCTGAACAGCACACGTTAGAGTGGCGACGCCCTGTTATTCCTGAGCATGGGGATCTGGAGAACGTGCCTGTGGATGTGCTGATGTGCGCTGCGACGCCGCGGTGTTCACTTTCGCTAAGGTGATCTCACTACTACAACTTTAACTTGCCAGTCAGTCCCGATGACTCACACTATGTCTGTATTCTCCCTTCTCCCGTGTTTCACGAATGGGCACCTTTAAGTCAGACGAACAAGCTTCAGGTACTAGGGCAAGGCAAAACCGACTTGGGGATATTCTAATATACAGTCTAATCCTCCACAGTCTTGTCGTTGTCGCGTTGTTTTTCGCTGACGGCTAGTGAAGGACACTTTACACGCAGTGTCCCTTTCTTCGGCACTACTGAAAATCCTTCGAAAATCATCTCTTTGGGTTGAAACTGCTGAATATCTGTGGTCACTGTCGCACTCACACGAAAGCTCAGAGTTCTGTGCTACTAGCGCTCCTGGATCAAGTCCGTCAGCAGCCAAGGCCATTGAAGACCTGGACCTAGGGCCCCAATCATAGCAGCTCTACGATCACCCTTTCCCTTTCCTTCCTATAAAATTACTTCTCTCTCTCTCTTTATTTCTATTTACCGCTAGAGCCACGTACGTGCGTCTACTCCGTCTGGCAAATGCGCATCTCCTCCATTCGCCGGTGCTCTGCTTCTTTTTTATCTCGACCTTATACGCGGAAAAGCCCGGGCACACGCACACAAAAAAGAGAAAACGCGCGAAACAAAAGAACGGGCGTAGCGTCGCGTCGCGTCGTCGTGGTGATATTGTGCATGCACGCGATGGTCGACGTCACTATCCTGGGCTAAGCGGCAGCCGGCGTGACCCCAGCGATAAGAGGCGTCCTCCCTCCGACGTCGAGCGCTCAGGTGAAGGGGGGGCGGTGACACGGTGTCTTGTATACCTGGCCGCAACGGAGAATCGTCGCAAAACCTGGTTGCGGCCGCGCCGCGTGTTTGAGAAACTGCCGCTAACGGTCACGCGCTGGACGCGATGTGCGGCTACTGCAAGTCGGCTTCGTGGCTACTCTTTCTTCTACTCGACGCGTGCTGTTTGTTGACTACTCCGTGTTCAGGTACGATGAGATAACCTTTTTTGTTGGCTTGTTCGCTTTAGACGGAGTTTGTCTCGCTCAACGAGGGAGCCTGGATAAGATCGCACTGCAAAAGTTGATACGCTGGCGTCATCGAGAAGTGTATCGCGTGGGGAGGGGGGGGACCTCGGCGTATCTTTCCATTCATTCGCGACTCTTCCGAGCTACTTGTTGATTCCTTGGGTAGCGGCGTGTGACTTGAGATTTTCTACTGGCACCGGCAAGTGTCATTTGGTACATTGTGTCGAAATGCGCGTTGTATGCCCACGTGTGTTGATGTTGAAAGAAGTGGAGCTGTTCCTCGTCTTTCCTTTGTGCAGCTTGAACACTATTTATTCAGCTTCAATGCAAATTGCATGGCGCTGCCGATGTGAAAACAAGAAGACTGGACAAGCAAGATATGTCCATGCTAGTCTTCTTCGTTTTGCATGTGTCCTTGCGATAGAATGGCACAAACTGGACTTGATGTGCACGAAAGCTTACATACAATTTAACATTAAGTACTCATGAAGTTGGTGTATTATACACCAGCTGGTCCGGCAGTGCTCGGTATCTCAAATATTTGGAAAGACTCATGATAGCATTGTGTGGTAAGAACGTCCACTTGACCTTGAACGTAAATGCACGTTACTCCATAGTCCACGCCAACTTGTAGTCGTGAGGTGTGTTCGGTGCCGTTGTGAGTATGCTTGCTTCTCCGAATTTGCGTGCTATTAATCTCAGCACCCTTGTACAGAGACCGTACCTTAGTAGTCCGCTCGATGCTAACCTCGTTCCTGACGAATGGGCACTTCCAAGTTAAACGAGCTTTTAGGTATAGGGTCAAGAGAAAACCAACTGAGAATACGCCGCGCCAGCCACAGATCAGTGAGGGCTGCAAATATCAAACTATGCACTGCCGTGAAGCTTATCATAAAAGCTAAGTTTACTGTAAAATGCCGAGCACTCATGGTGGTGAAGAGATGCACCAGGAATTTATGCCCCACTCCTAGGTGAATTCCACACATCTCAAAATAACTCCAGTTAGCCAATAATTTTGTATCCGCCCCCTTCGTTCTGGTAGTACCATGGGTACCTCCCCTCCCCGCCCCTCGTATCCAAACTCGAACAGAAGCTGAGGGGAAGATGGAGTCTTGAATTGATGAACAGATCGTTAAAAAGCGATGAAGAACAAAGAACGTCGATAGAGTCAATGTTTGGGTAAGTGGACTTGTCTTCCATCCTGATGCCTCCCTGAAGAAGACAAGTCCACTTGTCGAAACACTGGCTGCAGAGACATTCCCTGTTCTTCGGCGTTTTTAATGACCTGTGAAACCCCTCCCAGGATGGAAATTTAGAACCCATGGAATGCACCACTCCTAAGCTTTGAGTGGCACGTGTAGTATTCATAACAGGCGAAAGTACTTCGTCATTTTGTTGTGATAGGTGGACATCTTAAATGGGCGCTGTTGTGAGCGACATGCCGTGCTAATGGATTGCTGTTCTTCCTCATTAAATGGTCGTGCGTTAGATACCTTTTTCTCATGCGTGTGTTGCCTTCGAGAAAGCATGAAACTTCATTAAGACGCTCTTGGGGCTGGCCTCTGTTTCAACCACCAACGACACTTTGTGTGATATGAGTGGACGATTGCATTGACAATAGCACACTATCGGGATGTGATAAAATACCACCTACACCCGCGACTATTGCTTTGTGCCAATTGTCTCGCAATGTTTCATAGCTTTTCGCAATCGCTGAGCGTTCTATCAGTGCCTCATTAGACATAGGGTCACCGTGTGCATGAGCATTTTAAATCAAATGCTGCTAGCGAAAATTTCTAGGCTTGTTCATATTGAAAATTTTTATTCCTCTGTTTTTGCAACTACGTGTTGAACAAACTGCTTTCAAGAAAGAAAATGTCTCTATTCGTGGAGTACATTCTAAATTGCATTGTAAAAGTCAAGGTCAGTTTGTAAGGACGCGTAATGGAACAATCACGTAATGGAACTTCACGAAACCTAGAATTTGACGGCGACCTGCTTGGCCGGGGAGTCATGCACAGGAAATCGCCGGTCAGACAGGTGGCGTACTGAATGACATTTCGGCTGCCTTACGGGAACAATTGTAGAATAAATAGATAAGTTTACATCGCCACCCAGGCTTGATTACACGGCTAGAGACATGTATAATCAGCGGCATCATCCTCATAGCTATGTCAAGTTCATATCAGAGGCTGTCCTCAAAACCTATGATGCTTGTCAGTATTACTACCTCAAGCTATTACGTCTTTGCGTCGCCCGAACTCACTCGTAAGCGGCGCCGTCGCCTGGATGTAATTCTTCGCCGCTCTCGAAGCTGTTTACCTTCCTCCGGCAGCTACCTCGCAACATCACTCGCTATCGCCGCCGCGCATTACGATATCGCGTGATACGAATGCCATTGCGTAAGCATCGGTCGATTCAGCGACAGCCTTCGCGTGGTGCCTTGGCCGTATATTTGTGACAGACATCATTTATTCTGCGTTTCCTTCACTTGTTTGTACCCGTTATCGATCGCGCTTTGATGAAGCGAACAAGTGCTATGAGTACGAATAATTTCGAGCTCTCCTATATGCTGGAACGACTCATCTGCATTGATTCGCGCGAGTCAGTGAGTCACTCGTTCGCTAATTCAGCCGCTCGGTCATTTGGTGTAGTCACCACTACCCGTCCTCTTTGGTACATCCCTGTATGCCAGTTTGACTACGCCGAACAGAGGCTAACGTCTTACGGGATATCTTGAAACTAACAATACGCAATAAAGGTTACAGTGATGTACTAACAACACTTTATAATAAGAAATTTATTGCGGTGTATAAAGAACATTTTGTATTTGTTTTTCAAGAAACCACCCCTTATGTCATACCCCCTTGGGGGTCCTTAAGGTGTTAAACTGAACTGAACTCTGTTTTATCATTTATTGCTGGGGATGGCGTTGGAATGGTCGACTTCTCTCGTTGCGATGCCTGCCATAGCGGCGAGACGCTGCAACACATTCTATGCGACTGTCCTCGATCAGAGACAATCCTTGGCACCCACCGATCTCGCCTTGGCAATAGGCCAATGTCTGCCGAAGCATTTCGTTGACAGGAGTCATCACAGCTGATGGCGACGAAGGCACTGCTTAAGTTTTTAAAACAGACTTGGCCAAGCGGCTGCGAAAATGACGTGGCGAACCACACAAGAGTGACGGACTGTGACTGTTTGACTTCGTGCGTGCTGCGCTGTGTGCTGTCTGTCTCTCTCTTTCGTCTCTATTTTTCAATCTCCCCCATGTCGTTCCCATGGTGGGGTAGCATACCGGTTGCCGGTAACTGGTTAAGCTTCCTACCTTTCCCTCTACACTATTACTTTGTCTCGAAAGGCGGTCCTTCCTCGCTTCCCTTCTTCACTCCTCCACCCAACGACACTGCGCCTTGCCGATGTTTCTTAAGTAGCATGTTTTATAATATCAAACCAATGTACCTCTCACTCCGAGAGGGAGAAACGTATTGGGGTCTGACACAGAAACATATATCTCATCTATCTCGTGTGCCTTTCCTAGCGTTATCGCCGCGCTTCCGGTACTTTCCGGTCAAGGGCGGCTTGCGGCTTCCAGTACACCCCAAGTACACCTTTAAGAGTGTAAATTGAATCATATGGCTATCTCTCTGTCCCTCACCTAAGTGGAACGGGTGAGTGTGCAAGGGATTGATCTGTTTTTGAATTGCTTGCTCCCGGTATCGCAGCTCGGCTCGAGGACGTGCCTAAGTTCAACGCCAGCGCCGCCTGCAACGGAGGCACGTACATCGCTACCAGGCAGGGCTACCTGTTCGGTCCGTCGTATGCTGACGCCGAAATAAAGCAGCTAACTGCGGGAGCTGGCGTGCACCGTTGTTCGTGGACCTTGGACACCAACAGCTCTGCTAAGGTATACGCTTCATATTCCGCCGTACCTAAAGCACTTAGTAAAATATACTTCAGGTTCTATCTTAACCCCGAATCTTAACTATATACAGCTTCGCTGCAAAACATTATTACTCAGTGTTGTCAGCCCGCTTATATAGGCCGGTCCGCTGGCGGACCGCTGCAAATGGGCTGTCGGGGTCGGGTCGGTTGGAACACGCTCGCAGACGATGATCACGGCAGCCATCATCGACGGGTCGTGTAATCCATGCTCTTCATGGTGACGTGGAACTGCAGACTTTACTGTTCAGCCACTGTCGGTTCATTCATACGCACCCCTTAGAGAGAGAGAGAGGGGGGAAGGGATGTGTTATGCATGAGGAAATAGAAGCTCATAATATGGGCGCGCTCTTCAGTGCACACTCTGGAAACGAGGATGATGTGAAGATATTTGAACCCTATGAATTTCTTGAAGTTTATAGCAAAGAAGCAGGGGAAAAAAGAAAGAAGTGATAAATGACAGTAGGAACCAAAGAAAGAAGGAAAGAAACTAGGGAAGAAAAAATTACTCCATCTCCCGCTAAAGGGGACCATGAGGCGATGCGAAGCAGCACGGGGGGTGCACACCGCGTTTGCATAGGTTTGGCTAGGTGTCGCGTTTGCATCGGTTTGACGCTAGCAGACGCTGCCTGCGTCAGTGTTGTCTCTCGCGGGCGAGGGCGCGCTCTTGTCCCTTGCGAGCTGGTAAAGCGTTCATGGAAGAAAGAGCGTTTCCATAGTCAACGCGCGCCGTTCAGAGAGGAGAGGAGGAATCCCGAGAGGAGAGGAGATGAGACAAGGAGAGGAGGGGGAGGAGGATGCGTATGCGCAGTGCGGGTGTGCACCCCACACGGCGGTTGGAGGGAGGGACATAGCCCCGATCATAAGCTGCTTCGCATCTAAAAGCTTTCTCTCTCTCTCTGTCTGTCTATTGGCAAGTGTCGGCTACTGCTATAATACCACTGTTGTCACACCGTCTCCAATGCTAGGCCAATGTTATAGATGTCTACCGTTGTTGTTTCTCCTGCCAGGTGGTACGGCTGGTGAGCCAGTACTTCTCCTTGGACGACCACTGCGTTCAGAGCAAGCTGCACGTGCATGATGGCGACTCCCGGAAGGCTCCGCTGTTGGCAACCCTGTGCGGTGCTGACGTGCCCGCCGAGCTGACCACGTCAGCCGGAGCACTTCACTTGGAGCTCGAGTTTAGCGCCATACATGTCGGCGAGGGCTTCATGTTCTACTTCGAGCATGCCTACAGACCGGGTAATAAGTTATACCAGTCCGCACGACTCCGCGTGAATGGAGGATCACATTTTTTTCGCGTGCCTCCACATAATTGCTTTAGTCAGAGATATGAGTGTACACTGGAAGACAAACACGAAATAAGTTTAGGCTGGGGAAACATGTTTAAACCCGTATTGGCGCTATCTTAGGCCCATTCTTAGAAGAAAGAATGAACGTGAAAATATGAATATCCTATTTATTTCACCTAAACGCCCTAAAGTGCCCACATTTCCATTCTTTCTTTCCATTTTTAATTTGGAATGCGCTCACCCAACAAAGGCGGCCTACACATCCCATCCAAACCCTTTGCCTTAATTGTAAAACAGCGAACCATTTTCTTTTTATCCGATGAAGATTACGTAGTCCCGGGCAGACGCCCTCAAATTCTGTAACGTCACTGTGAGCTGGTGCGGAAACGTCAAAATGACGTCCGTAACACGTCGTTCGCCTTTCCTAGGTGACTGTTTCGTGTGACGTCTCATGCCACAATGCGTCGGATCTGCCGGATTTTTGCGTAACCTAGGTTTTGAATCATTCGGATTGATTGATTTTGTGGGGTTTAACGTCCCAAAACCAGCTCTGATTATGAGAGCCGCCGTAGTGGAGGTCGCCGGAAATTTCGACCACCTGGGGTTCTTTAACGTGCACTGACGTCGCACAGCACACGGGCCTCGACATTTCGCCTCCATCTAAATGCAGCCGCCGCGGCCGGGATTCGATCACGCGACCTTCGGATCAGCTTCCGAGTGCCATAGCCACTAGACCACCGTGGCGGGGCGAATCATTCGGAGCGAAATTACTGAGAACATCTTGAGGAAACCTGGATAGAGTGTGACCGGTTAAGTTCTGCGATCGCCGCCATAGATGCGTCTTTGGCAGATGCCCGCACTTGTAGATGTCGTTTGTAGACAACGTGTCTTAAATGCACGTACCCTAATTAGCACCGAGTTGGCAACAACAACAACAACAACAACAACAACAACAACAACAACAACAACAACAATAATAATAATAATAATAATAATAATAATAAATGAAGCGAAACTCTTCTAAACCCAAATAAATGACAGGTAGTGTGCAATAATTTTGGTCCCCTGCTCTTCGTCTCTTAATAAATGCACGTTTCCTACCTAATCTTCCTAACGCAACAAATTAGCTTGCAGTTAACCTCTGTTCGCATGTGTGTGTGCAGTGGAGTGCGCCGCCGATCTCGTGAGCTGTCGCAACGGGTATCGATGCGCCTCCAGTGAGCAGCTGTGCGACGGAAATGACGACTGCGGTGACGGGACCGACGAGGAAGAATGTGCCGTCCCTACCGCCAGCGCCAACGCCGTCTTCCGACCGGCTGTGTACGTATACATGCAGTCTGAACGCCCCGTTTGCTTTAGCCCGTTGTCATGAAGGACAATGCCGGTTATGCCTCACGAGTAACGAAATCTCTTAACACGAATGGCGCAAATATGTCACAGATTCCAGGACACAGATGTCTCGAATGGTGTCAAGTGGCGTACGCAAGGCAGTTTTTGTGTATGTAGAGGCGAATCAGGGGAAATCATCATCATCATCATCATCATCATCATCTTTTAAGAGCACTGCAGGACGAAGGTCTCGCTCCCAAATGAAAAGAAAATTTTCCATAGAATAAAGATGAGCTGGAGCTTATCCCGGAGGCATTCCCAAATCATGAATGGAAACTTGCCGCTGTCTTTAATCGCTGCGTTCTCCCTGTACCAACGTACGGCGCAGAAACACGGAGGATAACGAATGAAATTAGGGATGAAGTTAAGGAATACGCAACATGCAATGGAAAGAAAAATGATAGGTGTAACGCTAAAGATAAAGAACGAGCGGAGCGGATCAGGGAACTGACAGCAGTAGCTGATATTATTTCAATTAAAGGAAAGAACTGGACCTGGGCAGGACATGTCATGAGGAGGAAAGATAACAGATATGGGGATTAAGGGTAGATAAATTAGAGCCATGTTGGAGCAAAGTGGATCGAGGCACCTTACATGCATGTCAATGTAAATCAGCGATAATTAATGGCAAGCAAATTAGGACAGTTATGGATTAAGAAGAATTAAGGAAGTTTATGCGTATCCCGATGGGAATCATAGGTAACTAACGGCGGACAAGTTAGTATTATGACAGATTAAGGTGAATTAAGACAGTTTGTGTATATCAAGTGATTCAGGGGCAAATAATAATACACAAAACAGGACTCATCATGGTGCCTTAAGGTGTATTAAAGCAGGTTATGTGTGTTATTAGTATAATGAGTTCAACTACGGGTAATTGAGGGTGCGGAAATTATATTCATTGTTGAATAACATGGATTAAGGCAGTTTATACCCAAATTAACTGGGGGTAACCAATGGCAGACAAATTAGAACCGTGGTAGATTAAGGTCAGGTAATAAGGTAGTCTGTATCCCGAGGTGAATTAACGGGCAATTCAGGGCAAAAAAAAAAAAAAAGAAAAGAAAAAGGAGAAGCATTGTGGAATAGGGCTGGATAAGGTAGTTTACATGTATATCAAGGTTTAATTTGGTGTGACTAACGATAGACAAATTAGAAGCATGAGGGACTATGGTGAATTACTTTCGGAGTATATCGACGTGAATTAGGAGTAACTAATGGTAGCGAGATTACATTCATGGCTGGTGAGGTGGAGAAGCTGACTACCCAAGCGCTTGCTGTCAACAGTTGATGGTCGGATCCTTCGTTCATGCTCCTCTTTTCTAGGGCCCCTGTTTGTACACGCCTTACCTACTGGACACAGTTGGAGTGTAGGAGGCGTGACAAACACCGACTACCCACAGTTGATACCTGGCATTTGTGTAGCCTAGTTCTCTTGTGTCCATGTTTGCAAGCCCCGCATTTTTTCTCTTGATGAATCTTCGAGCTCATGTCTTCACGCGACTATCACTGGGTGTGTTCTCGTAATGACGTGTCCTTCCGTGTCCGTCCATGTCTTCGGGCAAGTTGCGGCAGTGCCCCGAGCGACACGGACCGGATCGTGGGCGGCACAGAGGCCTCGATGGACCGGTGGCCCTGGATCGCCCAACTGCGCATGCCCCGGGACGAGCCGAACGGCTACCGCTGCACGGCTACTCTCATAGCGCCCAAGTGGCTTGTCAGCGCGGCGCACTGCTTCAAAGTGTGAGTGAAACATCTTGTCCTCACTTGTCCGATACCACTGTTCTGGAAAGCAGTCGATCTGGCCATGACAGGGACACATTTTCTTTAAAATAATATGATCGCTGCAGCGTGTTCCACGCGTTATCTTTGATCCCCCGCCATGGTGGTCTAGAAGCTATGACACTCGTCTGCTGATCCGAAGGTCGCGGGATCGAATTCCGGCCGCGGCGGCTGCATTTAGATGGAGGCGAAATGTTGAGGCCCGTGTACTGTGCGATGTCAGTGCACGTTCAAGAACCCCAGGTGATCGAAATTTCCGGAGACCTCCACTATGGCTTCTCTCATAAAGATAGCTGGTTTTGGGACGTTAAACCCTAGAAATCAATCAATCAATCAATCAATCAATCAATCAATCAATCAATCAATCAATCAATCAATCAATCAATCAATCAATCAATCAATCAATCAATCAATCAGCGTTTTCTTCGCTGGACTCTATTCGACAGAGCTTCAGCATGACGTACAAACAAGGATGTGCTCCGTGGCCCAACTTCCTATGGATGGGAATGTTCGGCATCGAAAATATCTATCGAAAATAACGCTGAGCTATTTCTCATAGTCTATTCGTGAAGCAGGATGGCATCAAGCAACAAGCAGCAACGCTGTTTACGGCGCCTGAGTGTGTTGCATAGGGCAGATGGTCGCAACGACACGTGTCCAGTCAGCGGCTTTACTCCGAGGGCACCACCTGGCGCGCCACCGTTTATTTGCGCGTTAGAGAGTTCCAAGTTGTCAGGTTCGCTCCAGTGTTCCCCACCAGGGCGTGCCTTATAGTTTTGTCGTGCTGGCACGCAAAACCCAAGAACTTAATTTTTCACCTTCGCTGGCTCGCGCGTTTGATTACATTAAAAAACAAGTTTACGTTTACCTTGGGATTGTCGCCGTCTAGTTCGCGCAGCGGTCTTTCCTAATGAGCTACAAGCACGCTCAAGCATCCACGCTAAGCCAAAGCTAATTATGGAAATGGAGGGGTTGTGCTGGTATAGGAAACAATATAATTAATGCATCTTTAGGTTGGCCAATTACAATTACCACATAGTAGTTATAATAATGTTCTACACGAACATTAAATGCGTCATTACTGAAAGTAGGCTGCTAAGTTCTGTGTGCTACGTGGGCCCACAACGTGTCTTTCTCTCTCTTCTTTCTAAAGTGCCATTGCCTAAGTTCGTCCTGCTTTAGTCCATTTATTTACGGTGCCACCGTTTTCACATCTAGTAGACGTGCTATCCCAATGTTACAGAAGCTTAGCTAATACTTGACGGTATTGTATTTTGACGCACACCTAAAGTGCAGGCGACAGAGCATCCTATAAGCACCTAAAATTTAATCCGTTGCAAAAAAAGAGCCAGGCCTGCGCGGAGTCGCAGGACAGTGACAGCGTAAGCTGAAGGAGCGACCTTCCTAGAGGCCATTGTAAACGCTGGCGGAAACTAGTGCAAGTGCAGGTGGTGGGTATCCCCTGCGCCATAACTCTGCGGTTTGGGCTTCTCTCTGCACAGCGGTCTGCTGTGCCCGACGTTGCCCTGCTGCAGCCGCGTGCGTAACTCTGCGATTCACTTCTTCAGCAGCGGTCCGCATCTTGCGAGGAGGCGCCATCAGGTATATCGAAGAGCCATGTCAGGTTGCTGTCGGTGCTGCGCACGTCGCCTGTCGCATGACGCATGGCACGATATGACAAAACTGCTTCACGAGGCAGCGCTTCGTAAAAACACATTTCGAAGGCTATGCGGAGGAAATCAGCGCCAGTAGATGGCAGCAACTATCCTGTTCTTCACGAGGAGCGATATTGGTTACGGACACGGGCGGCTGCGGCGGACAACTACGGCGCCGTTGTTGTGATCTCATAACAGCTTACGCTGTAGCACACACAGGCTCGTACAAACGCAGTTTTCTTTCTCACTCCGCGCATTAAAGTTGCGCACACTTTGCCTCAGTGGGCATGAGCATTGCGGCGAAGCTACATCAAAGCGCTGCGGCGAACCAAGCTTCGCCGCAACACAACTGCTCTCACATTTGGTTTATTTATTTATTTTTTGTAGTTAGATGCTCACTAAGTTTTCTGGTGATCACGTTTATCGTCCTTCTCAGCAATACTACAAGCACGATGATGTCTCGATAAGTACGACGCGGAAATGAGAACCGCCGTTCGTCTTCGAACTGTGAGCTTCTGCGCGATGCACCGAAGACGTGCGGTAAAGACGAATTCGAGATGCGACGCTCGATCCCGGCAAGTGGCGCCACCGCGTGTCGTAGACTCCGCGGACTGTCGGTGTTTTCGGTTGTTCGCTGGTCGCGGCAGTCGCACTTACGATGGAGGCGAAAATGCTGGAGGCCCGCGCTTTGTGCGATGTCAGTGCACGTTAAACAACGCCAGGCTTTCGCTGGCTTTCTTTCGGGGTTCAAAATCGCATCTCTGTACACCACGTTCACGAGGCTTCACGAGGTGTTTGCACATGACAAGCACGTAAAGGACAGTGTAACGCTTTCAGGGTGGCCTACAATAATCTCATCCACACTTTTCTTATAACTACAATATTTTAGACGTCGAGTAATCAAAATAGTAACTGGCATGCAGTCATGCGAAATACATCCAAGAATTCAGTGTGACTTGCTACATTCCACGGCGCAAACATACCGTCTTGGTTCGTGGCACTCGTATATATCAATTAATTGGCATACGTTACGCGAGACACACGCTGTGTGTGAGCCGGACTCGGCAGCATTTTTTTTTTAATTCTCGTTCACTGCCACCCAGTAGTGACAGCGGCGGCCAGGAGACGTCTCCTGGAGAATAATTGGCTTATCCGTATTCGACAGCTTGCCTGAGGTCGAACCAAATATGATATTGTAGCTTGAGTAATGTCGACTATCGTTATTCCTCGCAGAAAAAGTAACGAGAATAGAGATAGAAAGCCCTCTCCGCTTGTAAAGTTAAGACACTGTAATGCTACCGGGTGCAGTTCGCTGAAGCCGGACCGCTGGGTGGTGAACCTTCGCCGGCGTGGCATCATTCTCCAGGAAGATGAGACAGTGGTCCGCTACGTGCACCGCATCATCATCCATCCCGGATACAACGGATTCAAGCCTTGGAACGTAAGCGGCATCATGTCCTGCAATTTATCTGCTCCATTATGCGTCTAGTGGTATTATCATGCAGCTGCAATGTAGAACGTCTCGGTATGGCACACGCGTGCGTGTAGTAGCAACAGTCTGAACGACGACAGTCACCAGGAATGTCACCAGGAGACCACAGTCACCAGGGGGGAGTCACCAGTGGCTATGAACCACTGAGTTGTTTCTATCCTGGATACAACGGATTCAAACCGTGGAACGTAAGTAGCACCGTGTCCTACAAGTCCTAGAGATCCGCGTTAGACTCGTGCTTATCTCTCTCGAAACACGAACTCTACACCGTAATCGGTTGAAATTTGAATTTTGAACTCTTCAGTTCCCTTTTCGAAATCTCGCAGCTGCTAACTCCTTATGAAGTTATCAGTGCCGCCATTACGCACTGCTTGAAACGGGCAGCTTATGTACACCATGTACACAGGACAACCTCTAGGCTGACTCTTCATGTGGTCTTTCTGGGTATAGAGATTAAAAAAATAACCCTAATATCCGCGGCGAATACTCATCGATGAATGTTGTGCCTGGAGCTTGGAGACGTACACTTGGGCAATAGAATAGCGCTGCCTTTTTATCTAGCACAGCTGAAGCACTCTTGCATCTTATTTTGAGGCAGTTTTGTCAGTGAGGTTCCCCAGGTACCTCGATTGATGCGTGCGATTTCTTGTGCCATGCCTAGTACGCGTGTTATTTTCGGCGTGTAACTCTCTCCCTGGCACCGTACCAACTGTCCCGACGGCAAATTCTTCTAAGTTGACGATCTTGTTCACAGAATTTCATTAGTATGGCAGGTTGAGTGAAATTGGCTCAGGTTATTTGTGGACGCGGCATCACGTACTTCCGTGGGGTTACTTCCGTTTGAGTTATACCTTAGAAGGAAACGACCAAACAGTCGAGTCATGGGCAGGTGACGCTGGCACGTGACGATGGATGTGGTGTAGCAGCCGGATGGAGAGACGTCATACTGAAGGGGAGACCACGTGGTCTTTCTGTGACAGTGGTAATGACACGATACTTGTAGATTGTACGTCCATTGCACAGTCTTAATGAAGAGGTAGGCGTAATCACTAAGAAATTACTAAGCGTATACCTGTTTGCAGGTAGTTAAAAGCGTAGGTAGTAAAATTCGCTATTTGCTTATGTTAGTGAAAAGTACTAACTCAAGCTCACCATCTCACCATCGCAATACACGGGCCTCAACATTTCGCCTCCATCGAAACGCAGCCACCGCGGCCGAGGAATATAGGTAAAGCGAACCTTTCCAGGTGTCGTGTAAGAGGTCTATCTCTTTCTCTCGTTATAAGGTCGAAGGCCTTATATGTCTCATAGGAAAGTGTCCGTCAACGACATTGTTGTCGACATGAACGGGCACAAAAACTGTGGGAAATAAGTGTCACGTGATCGAACGAAGGTCGGAAGCTGGCGAAGTCGTACTAGCCGTGTTTAAGAGATTATTAAGGATCACTACAGTTTATTTTGTATATGATTAGTGAGTCGGAGTAGGGATTAGTGAACAGTTAAAATTTATAATATAAGTTGAAAAATGTTGAGTTGAATGACAGATTTCATTCAACCCCATTGCTTGGATTAAGGTGACCAATGAGCACAAGCCGGATTAAAGTGGATAGGTCGGATTAAGCTGGATTAACGTTTGGTCGTGTAGTGGGAAAGTGTACAACTCAAATGAACATGCAAAAACAAATGTGCAAGAATATCTTTATGCAGCGTTCGCCTTCGCCTGTCTTCGGTGATAGGTAGGGATAGCCGGGAATTTTCTCGTCCTGTGTAGGTATGACTGCGGCCCGCTATCTGACGCTGAACAATATTATCAAGCCAGAGCACGTGTCAAAAGACGCTGTCGTGCGTGACAACAAGTTAATCTGAATCTTTCCTATAGCGTTCCATTAGTAGCCCCCTTAGTTGAGCAACCGTGATCACTTCCTTTTTCTTTCAAGTGGACGTGGCAGTTAGACGTGGCAGGCTGGTGTTGGCGTTCTATTATTAACCCTGCGAGGTTTCCGAACAATGAAAAACGACGCTAAAGAAACAAGGTCAGAAGATGAAGGGCGGTTTCCCTAGAAAAGCGTATTATTGAGGAAATAAACAAGCCGCTTGTGCATGAACAAAGACAAGTCATACGTAGAGGCAGAAGAAGAAGCACTAATCACACGCCGCCAACGAAGAAACTATGCCGTAGAAAGAGCAATGAGGAGAACATGCATTTTATTTGGCAGTTGTCTTCTTTAGTGCTGATTTCCAGCGTTTTCAAGAGCGTGCGCAAAGCGCTCCTTTACGAAAGCTGCGCGCGTGTCCGTGGTCTCGAAGGACGCGAACCATGCTTTAAACACAAATCTATCTATCTATCTATCTATCTATCTATCTATCTATCTATCTATCTATCTATCTATCTATCTATCTATCTATCTATCTATCTATCTATCTATCTGTTTGTCTGTCTGTCTGTCCGTCCGTCCGTCCGTGTGTGCTTAGGGCCATGTGTCCTTAGGACCATTCAATGGCGCTAACTATTATGTACGACAGTATCGACGGTCAGAAATACCAGCCTTTAACCGGAGTCTATTAAAAAGAGGCTACTGAAGATTTGGTACGTGTTGCGATATTTGCTGGCAATGCAAAATTGAACTTTATTCGGGTCGTTCTTCGGTGCAGCACACGACACCGTGGCTCTGGAGGAAGGAGCACGACCTCGCCCTCATCGAACTAAATGCGCCCGTCCCGGAATCGGAGTCCGTGCAACCTGTGTGCCTGCCCCTTGATCCCGACTACTGGCCGGCCAAAGGAACGCTGTGCCGCGTCGCCGGCTGGGGCGTCACCTTAGACCGTGAGTTGAAGTGGCTGCCGCCACGGTAGACTCCGGGATTCAGCCTGGGTTTCTGGACCACCACCACGAACGGACACCCCGAGCTTGCTGTGTAATTGGGCAGCACTTATTTCTCCGGCCATCAAGCTCGAGCGCATAGCCATGCATGTCTGAAAGGCACATGAATAGATCGCAGATTATGTCCTGAAACTGAAGCAGGACCTCCGCCACCTTATTATCTGGGCACGAATGAAAATTAGCTCAAGTGGAAGGAGAGGCAGCGTTGATAACGAGCTCGATCCGTGTACTTGTCCAACTAGTTCTTAAGTGAAGTTAAAGTATATTGTTGAGGCAGACGTGCAACAGTTATAAAGAAACGAATGTTAGACAGTTCCTGGAATGGCCGACTAGCCTGCGCTGAAGAAAGGAAGTAACGTCTTCCATACGGAGTAGGGTGGATTAAGTTCGGCAGGAACGACTATCTGTTGCTTTGTGATTAAAATACAGTGTTTATACGTTCACCGAGCAAAAACAGTTCATCCGTCTGAGGCCTGCCAGCAAGGCTGTACTTATGAAGAACCGCTTGCTTCCCCTTCGTTAGTAAGAAGCTCAGCGCAGCATCTACTTCAGAACACTTTCCTTAAACATCCTGTTGATTAGTGGCGGATATTTTGCATTTGTTACAAGTTCTTACAAATCAAAAGTGTCCCTTTAGAGTGATAAGGGAGGGAGGCGGGGTGGGGGGTGGGGGTCGTTTCGCCGCAAGAGCTGCACCTGAGCAAGCTGGACTTCACGCGGGCGCCGCCCTCCCTTACCCCGTTACTGCTTCTTTAAACGAACCATAAACGAACTATATGCATTAGAGACTTTCAGCTCTTGTTTCGGTGATTCGATGCAGCGACCCAGAGCCGCCATTTTCTCCGAGAGGTGGCGCTGCCGATCGTGGACCGGAAGCAGTGTCAGGCCTGGTTCTCGGACCGAGAGATCGGACAGACTCAACTATGTGCCGGTTACGAACGCGGCGCCCGGGACGCTTGCACGGTAAGGCCATCCTCGACACCGCTTCAGAGGTGGTTTAACCGTCCATCTCTGGCCCAGGGTGTGCGTCCATCTCAGGTTCTACGCGCTGTATACACGCCTTGGAAAAGAGTTAGATTTGTGCGCCATGGAATGCATGGTTTGCGACTTGTTTTTCCTACATACCGTAGATTTCGGTGTTGTCCTAGACGGCACATTGACCCACCGATAACAAAACACTCTATAATGCAGTGTTCGCAAATGTAACGTAAGTGTAGGCGACGCGCACTCTTGCAAGCCCGCTGTAATGTTCGCCTGCGGTAACAACAAATGCGACGGTAATGAAATTGTTCGCACGTGCACGCGTTTCTCACCAAACTGCCGCATGTCAAAGTGCGTGTGTTTTTACAATGAATGCCTGACGTTTCGGTGACAGAACGGATATATATTCTGACATCGCACATTCAAGAGAGAAAAGCAGCGTTAGGAGGTTCTCGCGCCTTTCTTGCGACCCTTATGGTTCGGTTTGCCACTGCCTGAAAATGACGCAAGACATCGCAAGCGATTTTACTGTATTCGGCATAATTCCATCGCCCTTTCCTAGCTATTTTTTAAATCATTTTGCTAGGAGCGAGTTTATAGCTGTAGCACATAGCTGTAGCACCGTCCTCTGCTGAAACCAGTGTGGAGCATAAGAAAAAATTCACAGCATATCCACGGAGTGAATGGTGATGAGTAGGCGAAGCTCCGGAGGTTCATCGTAGATCGTGCCGAGTTCCGGATTAATTTAGTTAACGCGCACGCTACGAATCCTTATGGTTCAACTACGCACAAGTGAAATCTCCCACCGGCACTTCATTGCAAGTCAAGATCCAGTGCCTATATATGTATATGGGTGGCCGGTGAACGGTTCTCCAGCGCGAGCAGTCGGTATTTTTCAATGAAGAAACTCACTAAAAGACGCTGCCTGCGCCAACGTTGTCTCTCGCGGGTGAGGGCGCGTTCTCCTTCTTTGCGAGCTGGTAGCGCGTTCATCGAAGAAAGAGCGTTTGATGATGATGATGATGATTGTGGTTCGGTTAGGAAAGGACGCTAATTTCTGCAGCCCATATAGGGAGCACGGCTAAGCGTCCGTGGGGGCGTGGGAAAGGGAGGGAAAGAGATAGAGAGGAGAGAAAGGCCGTAGTTGAGGGCTCCGGAAATTTAGACCACCTGGGGTTCTTTAACGTGCACTGACAACGCACAGTACACGGGCCTCTGACATTTTCGCCTCCATCGAAAATGCGACCGCCGCGGCCGGGATCGAACCCGCGTATTTTGGGTGGCAGCCGAGTACCGTAACCACTACACCACCGCGGCGATAGTCAACGCGCGCCTTTCGATCTCTCTGTCTCTCTCTCTCTCTCACAAGACAGCAGATGGAAGAGTGAGAGAGCTCGCGCGCCGAGGGCGCGCCTCCCACACGCGCCCTCCTAGTAGCGCGTTCCTAGTAGGTAAGGCGCTACTACAACGGACGAACATACCCAAACCTTAAGGAGCTTCGCCCCTAAAAAGATAAAATAAAGCAGCGTTGTTGAAGGCTTTTTCATAGCTGTAGTGGATTCTTTCTTTTTTGAACCTTGCTGTAAAAGGCCACGTTTGTTGCACACGCACTGTTTCGTGGCATTCTGTTGCAGGGCGACAGTGGAGGGCCCCTGGTGACAAGAAACGGAAGCCAGTGGATCCTGGTGGGCGTCGTCTCCACCGGTGTCGGGTGTGCCAAGCCGCGTCAGCCGGGAATCTACACGGCCGTGGCTCCGTACCTGACCTGGATTAGTGAGGAGACGGGTCTATAGGGAACTTTAGCATGTCCGCTGACTCCTCGCAGTTTTCGGATTACGGGTTGCTTATTACAGAGAAGTGCATGCGACCAGCAGCGCTGGCAGCGACATCTGGTCATTCGAAGCCTTGCAGGACCACACATCGTTAATATATATGAACAGCTTAACTTCACTGATGCGAATCGTTGGAAGTTGGGTAATACTTAGTGATAGTAATAGCAGAAACTTCATTTTTAGGGTTGTGGGGCAAGGTTGGGTGGGTCCCCTAGTCAAGGGCTTCAATATCCCGTGCTGCTCTCTGGCCATGGTTGAACAGCGCAATTTTTCTCTCCCGATCCACGCTCACAAACTTCTACTGCCTTTTAAATGGCTTTGTCCCTAATAAGGGTGATTTAGTTTCGGGTAGCTAAAGTCTACCCGCACACGTTATGTGGGAGAAAGGTTGTGTGGGTTTCCAATACCATGAACGTGTGTAGTAATCTTCACAAGAGTTTTCGGTGCTTTCTTTCGTCGAGACAACTGTTCCGACTGAAACATATGTCTTCAAATGCGTTGATGCTGAGCAAATCACTTCAGCATGTCGGTACCAGCTTTACTACTGCCACCAACGGCTCGATAGTCCGGTGTTATACAATAAGACCTCAAGAAGGTTACAGACCAGTCGAAGGTCATTCATGACTCGTACCTGTCCTGTGTGCAGCTTATGGAACATGGGGTAACTCAGGCCCTGTGCTTACAGGTGTACCCTGACGGGTCTCCTGAATAAGGACGGTAGACTGTGTTGTACATAGCAAGGAAAAGCAGAGCTTCACGGCTTACAGTGCCAATTACGTACTGTCGTAGGGAACTGTCCGTGCTATATGGCACCGGAGGTAAAGTTCACCGCTACCATCGGGAGTGCCAGATTGTTTTCTAAGGCATGATGACATTAAATAAATAAAGTGCTTTTTGGGCAACTTAGAGATATTTTATATAGTGAGCGACTGCTATATTGGCACGAGGAGCCGACATTGTTTCTCAGATTACATTGGTGGAGTTCAACTGATTCCTCATCCTCATAAGATTCGCCATCTCTGGTTCAAAATGCACGCCGAAAAGCGTGTTGGCAAACCATCCAGGTGCATCGGAACTCGTTATGTAGGCAAGCGTATGAGATCCGTTACTGCTTAAAGAAACCAGTGTTTGATTTTCTATATAAATATTCTTGTCACTGGCTTTCTGCCACAGGATGTAGTTTATAATGAAGCTGCAGTCACTGACCAAGTCAAGGTGAAGAAACAAGAGTTGCGTTTTGGGATCCATGACAGATTCTTGAAGGGGCCCGGAAACACTTTTTTGAACAATGTGAGAAAACAGTCGTAGAGGCGTCCATGAGCATGTGAGCCAAGTATTATTGCTCTGCACCCACCAGGGAATTCTCAATTTAACTTCAAACGCAGCTGGAAAGCGCCCGCTCTCCTTTCAACATAATGACGTCACATGAGTCATCGACTAAGTAGCTTGAGGCAAAAATAGCATTGAATAATTTCGTGATCGCCGTAACATCGTGTGCTATGCCTTATTTTTTCGTTTTCAATTCAACAAATAAAAATGTGTGCATCACTCTGAAAGAACGGAAAAGTTCAAGCGACGTAGTCAATGTTGCATGTGATGTCTTATGTTGAAAGAAGAGCGGCCTCTTTCCAGCTGCGTTTGAAACCGTATTGCAAATTCCCTGGTTCCTGCAGTACAATAACATTTGGCTAACGGGTTCACAGGAGCCCCTACAACCGATCGGCGCCGTTTTGTCGCTACACTGAAACAGTGTTTTAGAGCCCCTTTAAAGGGACCCAGAAGCGGTTTTTAGCGATTTTACGCAAATGCAAAGCCCCAGCAGCCGACGTCCTTCTAATCATGAGAAGACCGGTATCAGTGCTCTGCGTAAAGCGCAGAACTTACTACAAGGTTTTAAATAGTCGCACTGTTAAAGGTCTACGCGACTCACCCTAGAGTGTTTTCAACCGCCCTTGTCCATGGGTCGTACAATGGCCACGCAACGGACGTTGTGATAGGCTTTCCCCGACGGACGTCATGAGCAGGGAAGACCAGCCACGGGTATCATAGCGGCACCTGGCGGCGCACTCTGGCGTCGCTGGCGCAGTACGAGGGTAGAATTTTTGCCGCACCTGCACTGTTGAGGCTGGCGGGCCTCAGCAACGAAGCGGCGGAACCATGTCGGTACTGAGGTCTATTCGCATGTAAGTTTGTGTTCTCTTGCCTCTGTAATTCACACGCGCCAATTCCTAGAAAATGATGTTTTGGGTTAAGGAACATGCTTTTATCTTCGACATTACTTGTGCAGTATATAATTAACAGCAGCGCACGTATCCTTGCATGGGTGCACGTACTTGGGTGCGCGTAGTCATCTTCCGAGTTTGCTTTCGTCAAACCTTGCTTCTCCATAGTACTTGTGTTAGTGCGGGAAAGTCAGCTTCGAGTCACTTTCGTCGTTTCCCATTCAAATTCAACAGCCACTTCATTCAAACATCTATCTATCTATCTATCTATCTATCTATCTATCTATCTATCTATCTATCTATCTATCTATCTATCTATCTATCTATCTATCTATCTATCTATCTATCTATCTAAATTGCTATTGTCCTGTTGACCTTGTTATCAAGGTTTATCTTGCGTTTATCTGCTCCTATCTTCTGTTTATTCTCTTGTGGTTATCTGTTTAAGATGCAGCAGTGGGTTGAGTATAAAGGTGTGTGTTACGGGTATATGGCAACAGCGGATCCGCTTTTCTCTTATCTATAACCCAAGACGAATTTCTTTCTTTCTTTCTTTCTTTCTTTCTTTCTTTCTTTCTTTCTTTCTTTCTTTCTTTCTTTCTTTCTTTCTTCTTTCTTCTTTCTTTCTTTCTTTCGCTATTGCCCCTCGCGTAATCACTCTAATGTAGTAGTGGGCTGACAAAGACTTCGGTGTAGTGGAGGAGAGGGTCGGCTGTTCCCTCCTGCTGGACATGACACAGCACGACACATTCTACGCTGATAGCCCCCGGGTACCTGAAGTGCTACGCACGTTGAGGTAACTGCCTTGCGTCGAGCCGATCGAGTGGGACATCCGCTTCGTCGTCTCTGCAACCAAATGCACTGCGCGTCACCAAAAATTCTGGTTACCCAGTTTCCTCCCTCCCCCCTTGTGTAAGACAGCACGGTGACGGCGCGGCATGACACCGCTGTCCTTGTATTGTTTACGGCTCCTCGTGTCTTTCGTATAGCACAGCTTACTATGAACATATGACTGTTCCATGCTCTCCACAACGGAGCCAACGTAGGTGTAGGAAGTGTTCTGCATCAAATATTAAAAAAAAATTCATATCGTGGAATGAGGCGATCGCCCTATATAAACTGGCAAACACTAGTCGGTGATAGAAGCTTTTAGGGAACTGAGTGTTTATATACTGAAGTACATTTCAGCATGCGGAATTCTCGCGTTTCAGAGGCCCCAAGTCCGCGCGCAAAAGTAGCGACACTAAGTTTGAATGAGTTTGTCATAAATGTTAACTCTAGTAGTCGATTGATAGAAAAAAGAAAACAAAGAAAAACAGCGGCATTCTCATCAACCTCGAAGCTTATTTATAGCATACCTCTATGGGATTTTTTTCCAGATTGGCGTCTGGCCGCTTTTCCTTTCAGCGATAGCCACAAATATACCATCGTATGGCCACCCTGTTCAGCTCTCCATTGCAAAGAAGGACGTCGCCGCGGCTAGCGTAACAACACGAGATAAGGGAGAGCTGAGAGTAAACGGGCTTATTGACTTGTCTTGTTGACTTCTCATTAAGTAAAGCGGGACAAACACGCAACAAGAAGGAAAAGGAAAGAAAAATAAGACAGTGAAGTTCGTTCTTGGTGTTTGCGCTGTAATACTCACGAGCTATGCATCACCAACCAGCCTGCCATCGAAAGTTACACTTGTTGACTTCCTCTCTAACGGCGACGAGCATCAAATTGCTCTCCGGCGAAATTGATATCTCGGCCCTGCACGCACTCTGAGGCGAGCCCGAAGGTGTGCACGCGCATTCCTCTTCCATCTTTCCCACAGCCGCGTCCGGCGCTGAGGAGAGCCACCCGTGCCGTGTCTTTTTTTTTTTTTTTTTTTCTTCTTTCTCGCACGGCCAGGCCGGCGGTCGCGTGGCGGACGCACGCGCCGCCACTCCACTGCAGGAACGAGCGTTTAACGCCCTTGGCGGACCGCCGGCCGTGCGCACGCGTTGGCTGCCAGGACACGACGCGCGGTTGCGCCGTGCCACTCGCCGCCTTTGTGTCGTTTGGCCCGCGTGGCGCGACGTAGGGCGGGACGGGCGGTGGCACGCGACCGACCGTCCGACACACGCGTGGCGTTCGCCGGCCAGCGGAGATGGTGCGCCCCCCTCTCTCTCTTGACGCTGCGAAGTCAGCGGTGTGTGTGTGCGTGTGTCTGTGTGTGCGCTCGCACAAGAGAGAGGGAACGTTGTACACTGTATTCGATCTAGTCTAGAAGCCGAAAAGTTGATGAGATCAAGCAGGTGTTGAGTAACTACTTTATTTTGCGGTCTTATAGAAATTGTGTATATACCTGTCTTCAAAGGAACAATTACATAACAGTTGTATCTATCTATCTATCTATCTATCTATCTATCTATCTATCTATCTATCTATCTATCTATCTATCTATCTATCTATCTATCTATCTATCTATCTATCTATCTATCAGCACTGATCACTTAAAGAGCGAGAGATTGGTTTATGGGGTTCTACGTCCCAAAACCACGATATCATTATGAGAGACGCCGTAGTTGAGGGCTCTGGAAATTCGGACCACCTCCTGTAGTTCGTTAACGTGCACTGACATTGCACATCACACGGGTCCCAACCTTTGGCCTCCATCGAGATGCAGCCACCGCGGATGTCGGTGGCCTACACATAACTTAAAAAAAAAAATAAAACATGACAGGGGCAGCAGTAGTGTACGTCGAGTACCTTCTCTTGCTTCTTTTAATTCTTTGTGCACTATCAACAAAGCCTCCTCCCACCGTGAAAATACTGCATAACAAGTGTAATAAAATGCAATTATTGCGCGCAGGAACGTGTAGAAGTGCAGCATATTAATTATCCCTCGATAAATGAATAAGTTTGCAAGTGGAGCAAAAAATGTGTGCGCCTCCATGCATGGATGAACAGAGAGAGATCAACATTTATAAATGCGAGGAGGACAGAAGGCTCCCCATCACGAGCACATGGCCAAGGCCCAGAAAATTAAGCAAAAGACTAACATTTCGCCATTTCTGGCGGAAAGCCCTATGGTTCCTACACATCCCGTCGAACAAAGTAGTGCTTCGGCGTAATGCGGATAATGGGCACAATCAGGAGCTGTATTATGTGCGTAGGCAGTTCAAAGCATTTCAGTTAATGTGACTCTTTTCTCCAGATCACCGTCGGTCAGAACTGACAGCAAGCCAGCAATGTCCACGCACATGAACGCGTTTTCTTTAGATGGTACAAAGTGCATGAAATAAAAGAAGAAGAAAGCTGTGTCGCTGCACCGGACTCCAACATGCACGTGATTGCGACTTCGACTTTGCCTAGCGCAGGTTTTCGGCAGTCCGTTCCCTGGTGCTGAACAAAAGAAAACAACAAGAACAACAGATAAACAGAAGTAATCGAATTAAGATGAACAAGATGTTCCAGACGTGCGCCCCTCATATCCAGATTCGATTCTGCTCTATTCCTGCCCTTCCTCTTCGCACTGAGCCTGACGTTCCCCTACATTCGATTTGGTTGGGTGGTCACGTGACGCGCGGTCAACCTCTTCATTATCGCTGACTCGGTGTCAAGCGACCGGAAGGAAACCACGCGGCACGGTGTTACCGGCACGTCTTCCCCATTCGTTGTAAGGCCCCGGTAGGACGAGCAGTGGTCTTTCGCCTCTCCGCTCATATTGATCCACTGTTCTGTTCTATGCTATCTTGAGTGCTCTGGAGAGGTTGAGGTCTATCATCTCGGCTACTCAATTTCTGTTCGCAGCAAAAAGAAATTGCAAAAAAAGGTTGCACGAAAATAAATACACATGTAAGGACACTAAGAGCCAACTGACACACATAAAGATAAATAAAAGTCTGCGAATAGCCAGTTCACTGTCCGGACTCCATATTGAACTAAAAAGTTCACATACACTCAATTCTGTCCCTAGATCGATAACACTATGCATGGATTCATGTACATCGCTGTCTTTAACCGCTTTTCACAGACGGTTTAGATCCATGATCCACTGTTAGGGCTATACTACCGGTTTTGATCATTGCTTTGTCACCGCCATGTTGTTTCAGCCGTACGGTTGTTCGCTGTGGTGGCCCACTCCTTTATCTTCATCATCATCATCTGTGTCTTCTTTTGTTCTTAAGTCTTTGTTTCTTTGTAGAGTGCCTGCCGGACTTCTGTCGGTGCCTAGCCATTTCTTTAATGGATGTAAATTTCCGGGGAGGTTGCGTTGCCCATCGTTTGTTCTTCATTTCCGCATGTTAATCCACGTTTGATTTGGTGATACGTGGCTCTAGATGTATATGCGGACGGCTCTGATCACTGCAGACCGATGTATACGACATTATGTGAATATTAGCATTGGGGACGACACAGTCAAGAGGTCCTCACTTAATTACCATGATCTATTGGTGTGCATGCATTGACTAATTATACCAAGTGCCAGCAAGAATTTAGTTTTTATGTCTATTACCCGAACAACTCGCACGTATGTTGTACGCATCTTATAGGAGAATACAATCCGCATGAAGTACATGGTCAAGAAGACTAGTAAATGCCGCAGGAACATAGAAAGATACGTACTCATAAGCACTAAGTACGAAATAATAGATGCTTTGAAAACTCCACAAGGTGAGGGACACGGAGCGGAATCTCGTGCACCGAAAATTTAGCATATCATCCCAAAATCATATTATCCAAGCAGCTCTAAAAAGCACGCTTTAAAACTAAGAAAGGACGCTTACCTGATGGCGCCGAGTAGTGCTACTCTGCCTAACAAGAACGTCATGTGGAGAAGCTTAACTCTACATCCCATGAGCGGCAGTACACACTTGTTCAAAAACGCAGTAGCAGAAATACCTGTGTTTGCTGTCTTACTATTCAATTTCTGGCGAAAATACGAACGTGTCAACCATGAAGAGGAAAAATAAAAGGCAGAAGGTCAAGCAGATGCACGTCCTGTTTGCTAGCCTAATCTAGAGAAAAGGGATTAAAGGAAAGGGTGTTGAAAAGGATACCCGAGGTCGTATGAAAAGGATCCCCGAGGCACAGTGGTGTAGCACAGCTAAATGTGCAGACCCACGATTGATGGTACGGAAACGTTTCTTAGTTCTGTAATCAACGTATGCTGTCGCTCCCGCTGAGGTATTTTACTAAATCGAGATAACGTAAGCGTGATACGAGATACGGCTGGACAAGGCTTCGAAATAAAATTGTGACCATTTTGCGTTTGCGAGTATCTTGTGCCAAGGGCGAAGTCCACATAGTAAGGCCTTTCATTTCTTCAGCCCTATCGGAATTCAAGCACCATGGCCCACGATAGAGTATACCAAACCGCCAATCTAGTGGCCTATAGAAGAGCACCGTATGCGACTGAGCCACCGTGGCTCTTAATTGAATAACTCTTTCACTATAATGGTACATCGTCCCGGACGGCTTCCGGGAAGGTATAATGGTGGCCGCCACGGTGGCAAACCGTGCTCGCCTTTCGATTCTTAATGAGTGCTTACGCACGCGCTCGTAGTTATAGCCGGCTATGGCCCTCCGCCCCGCTACCAGTACCAGCCGCGGCCACCAAGCGAGCGGCGAAGGAGAAGGCAGGCTGGCGAAGAAGCGCCGCGGCCGTGCCCAGAATCCATACGGGAACGTTCAGAGGACGAGAAGGTGAAGTGGGAGATGCCGAGACGGCTTCAGAGCCCGAGAAGCAGCAGCACCGGCAAGTGAGGGAGACGTGTTGTACGTGCCACGGGGTCTCCTTCCTTCCTTCCGTAGTAGATCTGCGGTGCGGTCGAAGCAAACCCACCGGATGCGCACCTGTGTGTGTACTACAAGTTCGCCATCCTCTCTCTCTCTCTCTCTCTCTCTCGGATTTTGGAAGAAGGAGGGGGAGAAGGAACCAGGCAACGGAGGCAGCGCAAGTGGAGCCAGCGTGCGTGCCGGCATCGTTCATTCATGCGGCGGCAGGGCCTTCATTGAGTCTCCTCAGCCAGGCGACCAGACGTGGATGAAGAAAGAAATAAGAAAACGTTAAGAAGGCATGCAACAGTTTGCGGCGGCGGCGGCGGGCAGCAGGTTCGACGACTCTCGACCTCTGGCCCCCGCTCGTCGCGCGTGGGACGTCGTCTTCCAAGTCTGCCCCCCTCCTTTACTGCTCCCTCCCCTTCACCTTGCACAACCTGCCAGCTTATCCAAACCCCCCTCCGTTCTTCTACGTCCTTCTCTGGGCGCGCGCGCGCGCGCTATGGCGTACCTGCTCCTCGCTGCCGCTACCTGCTCACGTGCCGGGAGACACGACCGGAAGCGGCAAGACCACCGCCATCTCCCCAACCCCCTTTACCTCGACGATCTACCTTGCCGATCCTACCTGAGATGTGCGGCCTGTAGCGTTCGAACTGGCACGCCGCCGCCGCCATACGCCGCTCCCAGAGAGCCGTCGAGTCGTCGATGCTCGCGGTCTCCTTTTACTGCCACGTTTGATCGGCTGCACCTTTCGGGATGAGCTCTATGTGGCCGGCACACGCGGACGCGTGGCTCCATGAGGAAAGAGGCTTTTGCAGGGCCGAACCCTTTTTTTCTTCTCTCTACGTCTCATCCCCCTCCTCGGTCGAGAATTGGCCACGCCGCAGGCGCCCGTTTTGCGCAATGGGATGCGATTTAGTTGAGCACTGGCTATTAGTTAGCGGGTCCGCTCCAGACTGTGCATGCTGGCGCCTGTCTCGTTTATTCTGGACGCTTTTTCTTTTTATGGGCAACCGTGTCTAACCAGACAGATTGGGCTGGAGCCCATGGGGCTCTATGCCCCGTGTGAGTCAACGATGAATGAGATGTTTACTGCGTGGCCCCGTTCTGGCCACGGATGATGAAATTGGTGATTGGGCATCCGCCTTCCATTGATTTCATACGAAACGCTCAATATATTGTTGAGTAAGCCCCTCTGCTATCTTGTGACAATATTAAAGCTCCCGATAAAGTTTTGTGAAACCGGAGAGCCAATATGTGGAGCCTATGTGAAGCTATTGAGGGGAATTTGGCTGCGTGCAATGCTAATGATTTAATAAATTAAATAAATACATTCTGACAGCTAGGTTATAATACCGAGGACTGCTGCTATCGTCATTACGTCCCAAGCGCTCCCTTAATAAAGACGAATAGAACACACTAAGATGCCTTAAGGAGTCGGATGCATACAAGCGAAACACTTTAGCACAGTTGTAGCCGAGCTTGATCAGTTAGATATGACTGCGGACGAAGCGAATTCTTCCCGATTCGGCCACTGGCGTCGCACTCACAGACGATTGCCCTATAATAGATGCACACTGACACATGAAGACGCCCCGCCGCGGTGGTCTAGTGGTTATGGCAATAGGATGCTGATCCGAGGGTCGCGGGATCGAATCCCGGCCGCGGCGGCTGCATTTCGATGGAGGCGAAATGTTGAGGCCCGTGTGCTGTGGGATGTCAGTGCACGTTAAAAAACCCCAGGTGGTCTAAATTTCCGGAGACCTCCACTGCGGTGTCTCTCATAATTAGAGCTGGTTTTGGGACGTTAAACCCCACAAAACAGCGACGCATGAAGACGACAAACACGCAGACATGGCAAAAGCACATCTGGCATTAGCACACACCCAAGAACAACAAAGACGACAACAACAAGAGTCATGTAGCACGTATTACACGCCACACTCGCACACAAACGCACGAACACACACGTACTCGCGCACAGGCGTGCCACAGGTACGTCAGCCCTTCGCGGTGACGTGCTCCGGGTCGTCTGCAGGTAGGAAGGAGCGCCCGCTTGACAGGCAGCGCTCAAGCGGGGGCACGTGCCGATGGTCCCTCGCGGCACCCACGCGAACGCGGCCGCCGCTCTCGGGGCAATTAAGGCGTCACGCCCGCCGGCGGGCCCTTCGCTGGAGGGCTCGCTGGGGGGTCGAGCGCCGGACTCGCCGGCACGGTGTGTACGCGCCTTGACTCCTTCACGGACTATTGCTATGTGTGTTTGTGTTGTTTGCATGGTTGCAGTATGCCGATATATAGCAAAAGAAGAAGCGAGTGTGTGCAAAGGGTGCGTAGCGGCCATTGTATGCTTGAGCCTCCGTGTGAGCGCAGGGAACTTCGTCGCTGCTACGTAATATGCAGACGCCGTGAAGACATTCAAGGTTATCTAACTCGGGACGAGATCAGGTTTTTAAGTGTTTTAACGGAGGCTTAAAACGTTTGCGTCATTGTTCTTAGTCATCATCATCATCATCATTTATTTATCCCCTAAAGGCCTATACAAGGCATTACATAAGGGGGGGGCGGGGCAAATAACAAACACACGTCATAACACAAATGCAATGTTTTAAGAGTAAGTATGCAGAAGACAGTGTTGGTAAAGTAAATTGTAGTAGTGCAAGAACTATTACACGCGGTTGGCTACAGGACAACCTGTAGAAAATCTCGTTTATTACTTCGATTTTGGACGTTTAGTTCACCACCGGAGGGTAACGTAATCGAGGAGTGTTGAGAGCTGGATCACAACGGCTCGTACTACAGCGTGGTTTTTCGTCAAGCAACGACAGGCACCATTATGAGTGGCACTGTCGATCACTTAGCCTAAGTTGTAGATAGGAGCATCTGAGGTATCGAACCCTCTACCTTCGAGGACTCAAAATCCGTACTTCCCATAAGCATATAGTATCTGCATGCATCGCATATCTTCAGAGCCATAGGGTACCCTCTCCGTGAGTTTTTCAAGCGAAGGTTGTATAAGCATGCATAGCCTGTGTCGGCGTAGTCGGCGTGTTGTGGTCGTCACGCCAGAACTCCCCGAAAAATGAAACCCCTTGCGCCATCTTTGGAGTGACGGAAGGAACTAGTGGGTTAGTTTCTTCCGCAAGAAAAGAAATGAAGGGAAAGAAGTATACTAGGTCAGGAACGTACACGTCAAGTTTCGCCTTCCATTTTCTCGACAGGGAAAGGCGTACAAGTCTTTATGGAATACCTTGACGGCTCGAGCTTTGGGAAATGAACATACGTTGTTGCTCTTATATATAGTATATAGCAGGGGCTTCAAACATGCATCCTGGGACAACATTCGGCACGCAGACCTTTTGCTAGCGGCCCGGCACACACATGCATGGAATGTACTACATAGCCTCAAGCACCCTTTTTTTCCCCCGTGAGTTAGCCCATGCAGTGACCATGTGTTGAAACACTACGTAACAGTTGAAAAAAGCCTATATTTCATTATCGTCATCCAAATTATAGTCATTAAGGACTATAGTCTCTATTCCGGACACGTACAGATATCAATCTCCAGAATTCTGGAGATCTATCTGGAGACTCATATATGCATGAGATATGGGACAGGCTTGCCAGCTAACGTCAACGTCGGCTGAAATTTTATTCAACCGCCCTTCCAGCGTAGTCTATATAATTGAGAAGGCTGAGAAAATGGCTTGAATCCACAGTTTTCTGGATTGAGGAAACTTGTCGTGTTTGACGAAATTACCCTACACGAAGTTTCAGCTCTGTGATCCGTAGACTCTGCGAGCATTCATGTGACAAAGTCGCTTCAGGGCAGAGACGTCTCGAGTCACCTCTGACCACAAACACTTAAAGAAAATGCAACTAGGCCAATGTAGTACCAATTCCATCCCATTGTATGATATTGATTCTCGCTTTCCGTATATAGATTGTCTACGACGACGTCGTTAGAGCCATACCGTTAAGGGGGAAAGCTATAGGTCCGTGACTCCACTTTAATGCTATATTAATACGCGCCGCAGGCTGATTCGCTTTCAGGAACAGAGGCCAAATAACGTTCCGGCCGCGTCTTCACCTCACTGAATCATGGTTAACCGCAGCAATGAATACGCTGCGTCCACAACGTCTAGGCTCCATGTTGCACCAGTACAAGAGCTGTACCCTCGAGTTCACGCGCAACCAACCGACGGTCCACGCCTGCGTTATCGCTAAGATGTGCTGGCTAACCGGTGGACAACAACAGGGGAATCGAATCTAACAAGAGAAAGCCTCAGATTACGCAAGCTCAAAGATGTTAACTCTTAATTGCGACATGTCCATCACCGCCGCGTGCGGCGTCAGAGGCCCTTCATCCGGACACATCTTATACTCCGCCTATACGTCAACAAAGGTCTCTTCAATCTCCCTTTACCCGAACTCGCGTAGGCTTGATCCTTTCCGGCAAAAGAACAGCCAAGTAATATTAAGCGCATGTTGTAGGCCAGTGAGTGATACACGCAGGTGCGCGCACTTCACAGCGACTATGCCTGCGCGCGCACACACGTCTCGCTGCCACAACCGTGCATATCGCGCAACGTCCGCGTGGGCACAGCGTTCTCCATACATCGTAAGAAACAGCACAGCTGCTTCAGTGACCGGGCTGGAAAAAAAGAGAGCTTAAGGCGGCGCACTCGTGTGCGAGTCGGCGCCGCTGACAACCGATGATTACGGCCGCGGGATTGGGACGTTAGCATGACAGGCACAATGGGAGCAGTCGGCGCTGTTGCAGTTCCTTACACGGGGATCCCTCCCCCCCTCCCCCCTTTCCTGAGTCCCTCCTTGTGCTATGCCTTGTCACTTCTTTCCCAAGTCCTTATGCGAGCGTTATGAGCCACCGGAAACAACCGCGGCTCTTTCTCTCTCTCGCTCGCGCGCAGGCGCCTTGGCCATCGGTTGGCACACGAATCTTCCGCTTGCGCACTAAATCGGTGCAGCCTTGTCAGCGCTGGAGTGGTGGTTGTGTCTCCGTTCCAAAATCGTTTTTCTCTGGCGCAGCGCGTCGTTCCTAAATGAACATGTTGAGGACCTAGTTGGTGCATGATTAGCAATTGTATTGTGAGTGAAAAAGAACGCAGAGCACTCGAGAAAGGAAGGACACAGGACGGGCACTTCTTCCTCTTGTGTCCCGTGCTTTTTACCGGGCCCATACTAACGAATCGTTGTGAAGATCAAAATGGGTATTGTATGCGGATTCAGATAACCTTCACTGTTGTGCCAATGTGTCACATTTCACCTGTATACATATAAATTTCCAAGCGCGACCTATACTTAATAGCTTTTAAAACTAAGCACCGCAATTCTTTCCCGGCCATCTTGAGAAGATATCGCGAACTCTTTCACTTTTTCAATGCTCTTTCAATGATTTGTGGAAAGATATCAATTTGCATATGTATACAACACCGCTGAATCCAAAACTAGACGAAAGCAAAACGTCATCATTCAGTCGCTGGCTGAAAGTTCCGAGTGCTTATAATGTGAGTCCGACTTTACCCCAGCGACAGAGGTGTCTATAACCTCTGTCGACGCTCTTAGCGACGCTAACGGAACGTGATTTGTACGTGCCTTTATGGTACGGTCGATCGTCGTAATGCGGTAATGAATTCGTCTTAACCAGTGCAGGACCATGACCGGCCTTTTTCATGCTCAGAATGCAAACGATATTCAGTATCGCTATAAATGTAGCAAGACTTGTAAGTATTTCAGCCCGTCATGATGTTCCGACAATTCCTCGCCGATATGGAACACTCTCTGTACAACACCCACGCGGTAAATAAATAAATAAATAAATAAATAAATAAATAAATAAATAAATAAATAAAAATCCGGAATTGTGCTGAACCGGCGGACGAGACATTCTGGTGGGCTCAATGAGCGAATTCGATGCCTCGTGTTCGACTTGCTCCGCATTCGTACACATAGCTTTCCCAACGATGCACGTTATTAGATTGCGAAAGAGAAAGAGAGGGGGGGATATAGGAAGCGCAATCGCCCTTTCCTTTTCCTCTCGTAAGCAATGGGCGGTCCCGAACGCGTTCATGCAGTCAAATCGCGACGGCGCGGTGTACATGTCATGGCTTTCAAGGTAGCGTAGCAGTCTGTGTACGTACGGCAAGAGGTGTACCGGCCGGATAGAAGGAGTGTATGGGCGTTGGACATAGGGGAGGGAGTGATTCTGTCCGGAAGGATATAGCAGGAAGGAGGCCTCTTGGCTCGCGCTTCACCTTGCTTCCTGCGGCAGCCTTGCGACCCCCGCCGCTACACAAGCGAATCCCGGTATACAACCCCCCGAGTCTTCATTCTGCGTCTTGGCCCGCCCGCGCCTCCCACGTAAGTAAGTCATCTACGTCTCGATCTCTCGTCTCATTTTACCTTTCTGTACTGTTCACTCTTCACAGGAGGGGGGGGGGGGTCTGGATCGGCCGCACGAGTCACGTGTGTACGTGTGTGTACCCCACTAGGAATGTTCAGTGTTTTTTTTTTCTCCCTCCCCTTCTGTGTTTCTGTTGTATAGTCGTGATGTCTTTGGCGCCTCTCTTGATAGCGCGGCAAGCAGCGTTAATGGTCCGGGCGGGATGATAGTGGTTCAAGCTTTCTCCTTGAAGACGGCGGCCGCGTGTGCCACGCGCGGCGTGCGTGACGAATCTTAAATGGGAACCCTTCGGGAAATAATGGTGATCGAGTTATACGTGTATATAGCTAGCTGGACGTGTTGTTTAGCCTTTGGCTTACGCTTGGATGCGTGCCGTGCGATCTGAGATTCTCTGAAAGGGTACAGGGGAGCACGTTCGCTTGTGACGGCCTGTGCTGACCTTGGTTGGGGTGGTTTAATTGAGTTAGTGTGTAGGTGCTATGATATAGGCGTGCATCATCCAAGTTTTCTGTCCGTCGTGCCATTTCTTTACAAAAGTACAATCATATCATTTGGTGCTACGATGACGCGTATTGAAATTGTGCACTCCACCGGTGTTTCACTATATATATATATATATATATATATATATATATATATATATATATATATATATATATATATATATATATATATATGGTTATAACTTCACAAGTCTTGACAAGAAAAGCAGGTGGTCATGTCATTTCTGGAGCCCTCCACTACACGGCGAGCCATAATCAGATACCGTGGTTTTGGCTCGTAAAACCCTGGAATCTACTAATTATTATAGACGCGACGTGTCTTGAGATTTATCGTAATCGGGTCACCCGGCTGTTTCGATAACTCTGCAACCGCTGATTCTCTGTAGCGATTTGGCAAAGTTAGTTAAAGGAATTCTCGGGTTCTTGCGTAATATTTTGCTCTTCTTGGGGCGTTTTTATATTTATTGCACATAGCAATCGAATAGTCGTAACGATCTCGTGAATATCTGCTTACGTACATTTAATAACGAAACCAGATGTCGTCGCTTGCTTTATTGACGCTTCTACATTGCACAAGTAAACTGTCGTGTGTTTTCGTTTCTTCTAGCCTATGGGAAACTTCGGAGCTTTTTGACGTCAGTTATATCTAAATAATGGATAACTCTTGCGGCAAAAATGACTTGCGGGGTGCCGTTTTGAAATAGTGCGGGGAATATGAACCTCGGTATATTTCCGAAAATCCCATTGCCGTAAATGTAATAGCCAGCTACGGGGACGAAGACAAGTCCACTTGTCGAAACGTTGGCTCCTGCGACATTCCCTGTTTTACATCGTTTTAGCGATCTGTTCATCGATTCAGGAAATGAAACATACACACAAGTATCTTTTTTTTTCTTTTTACAGCTTCGAAATTTTAGGGTCGATCAACCATTTCACAGCGTGCATGAGTAGGATTGCATGAAGTATAACAAAAATAAATTCATAAAATACAAAAAAGGAAAATATAATACGTTCGTGAGTTTATACCGTTAGATATCGTCAAAATGAATACCCTTCTTGCATTTTCCACCACGTAACTGGACAGGAAGAACGAAGGAAAATGAATAAAGGGGGTGAAGCACGCGCACGCCAAGCTTCGTTTGCCCCCCAATTTCCCGATATAGCGAAAGGACTCATTTTATTTATCTTTTAATATCGTCAAAGCAAACGAATTGGTCGCGTACGTATTTCTTGTTCGGTAGCCGAGATTTCTGCAGTGTTTGCGTAACTTCCTGCTACTTCAAGTCAAGCATTAGTGGTGTATATCCTGTCTGCAGTATATAATCTTCAATATTCATTTGTGTATCCGATTTACGGAGAAGTTCAATCGCTTCGTTCTTGGTCCACGAACAGGCGGTCAAGGGCGCTGCACATTCTATTCAATATTTCTCCAAGATTTGCTTTTCCTCGTTTGTCCTTTTCCTCTTTTTTCTAAAAAAAATCTTTTTCTCTTTCAAACGATTCTACTGGCGGTGCTGTATTCGAAGATGTGATCCATCTTTGAATTTGTTTTCTTATTCTTACCTCTTGCAGCTCCCCCCCTCTCCCCCCTTCCCCCTTTCTGTGTAATGCCCCGACAGAGGCATTCGGGAAAAAATTAATGATGATGACGATGTGGAAACATTGCGACATATGTGCCCTTCGCGAAGTTGGTTTTGCGTTTGGGCTGGATGAATGGGGGCCAGATGGCGTCGCCGTAGAGACCTATACGATCATCTCGCGTGCACTGACAAGGGATGTGCGTTTTCGGTGCCCGCAGATCGCGCTTTCGTCACGGTTGGTATCCTCCACTGACGATCACCTTGTTGAGCGCTGTGTCTGTTTTCCTGCGTTATAACAAGCTCGTTTGCAATAGCTGTGTCCATGTGCACGAAAGGGGAAGGGAAGAGGCACACATTTATGGTCTCGCTCATGTACAGGAAGCCAGAACATGTATTCTTTGGTGGGGTTCGAAAAAAGGAAAGTCAATGGGAAACCAGGACAGTGGGAACCGGAGAGCGTGCAACACCGGTGAGCATGTACAGAAAACGGCGTATTGCAGAACATACGTACTTGTTAACGGTGGCGGGCGGAGGCGCTGACGTGCCCGTTCTCTTTGCGGTGGCTCAAGAGCTCTGTTGATCGGCTAACGAGCTGATGCACGTTTGAGAGTTCCGGCCACAATGAATCGCGCATTGCTGCTAGATGTAGACTGCGAGAAAGTTGCAAGAATATGTATACGAGCACGTGTTAAAGCAACACGTGATTAAGTTATCTTGGGATCTGTGTGTGCTTTATAGGCGTCTGTTATAACGTGTTTTGGCTGTGGAAGGATATAGACTCCGCTGAGTTCGAACAATATCAGTAAGTGCCGGCTTCACTTTCTCTATACGTACATCTAAGGAACTCGGCTTACCGGATACGACTTCCTGTGGCTGGGTAGAAGATCGCCTGTTCCATTTCCGGTCATTGCGGCTTTGTACACTGTACAAATAGTGCGCAGACCGCATGCAAACACGTTTGCTTTTTTCCCCACATCTAAATGCTGAAATGCTTGCGCATTTAATTGTGGAGTTAAAGCAGTACTCCCCACTATTGGCTATAGCCTATATATGCTTATGGTTGCGGGCGTCTGTCGGCTCAGATTTGGGTGCATGCCACAGAGCACCAAGAGGTCAAGGTTATTCAATGCCTATTTGCTTACAACGTTTCTAATATATAACTCTTCTTGCTTTTGGCTCATCAGTCATTGTTCTGTCTCCGTTACCTTATCACGAAAAATGCTAGGTGACCTGTGTTATATGATGGCCACAATCATGCATCACATCTTCGTCTTTGCTTTGGTGACGTGAAATGTTGCGCCTATGCTAGAGTATACCTGAATTCCACATGACTCTTGGCGTGGAATTTCAACAGTGTGCACCGATATTCCCATTCCTTCTTGTAGTTGCATGGGCGACAATGTCGCAACAACAGTGACAATAGAATATACGTGTGCGCATGCAGGGTAGTCGCTGCACGGTGACGTGAAAAGCAACCTGCATAATTGTTGACATGGTCAAGCAGCACTTGCTTCCTTGTCGCGGTCAACACACAACGTTGGCATTACATTTCTGCATCGTTAGAGGAGCACTGAAACATGTATTCGCAGTTGTAGAAAGTCTGTGACACGGCTCTTGCACACATGGTAACAGCACTTTACAGCATGTCGATCGGGAAACACTTATCTAACTTACATTTTAATTTGGTTCTCTAGTACCAAACATCAGCAGCCGTGAACTGCCTGCATTGTTATGTTGTTGGCTGGCTTTATTTGGGCGCAAAAGCGTTCAAGGAATCTGAATCGGAGTGAACAGTTGTGCTTCATGACGACGTTCTTCACGCGGAATTTATTCATGAAACGTCTTGCATGAGTCCAAACCGTCCGAGGAACATAATCCGAAGTATTCTTGGTATTCACGGCTCCCACAAGCACTGCATGCAAGTATACCTCATAGCTGTAGAGCTAGCGCCTACGGTGAAACGACCGCCGCCGTCCGTTCATTCATTCATGACCGCTAATTGAGCCGTTGCCGTACGCTACAGGTCCGCACATCCGTTTCACCGCTGTCTTATAGCTGTACGCACTCCACTCTACCACGAGCAGCTTTCTCGGTCGGCAATCTATCGACCACGGTAGGGTTCGGAACACAATGCGAACCGCTCCCTTCCTCGCACACCATGGGAACTCGTCGCGGCGAAGGTTCCGCTAGTGCGTTTATATACGTGCGTGCGTACGGCGTGCGTGTACTCGGTGGTCACGCGTCATTAGGCAACGTCACGCGCCGCAGTTTCCGCCGCGGCCGGTCGACCACTTCCGGCGTCTCGGATGCCGCGGCGGACCCCCCCTTTTGACGAGCGAGTGTGGACCGGTAACGTCGCCGACCAAAACGGTCCTCTTAACCCGGCGTCCAAGAGGCCAGTGGAGCCGGCATTGGTAGAGAACGACTCGTATAGACTGTGTATCATGAAATGCCGAAATGAGTTTTGCGAAATTTTGCGAGGTGAAAGAATGATGAAACGAAATTAGCATCCACACGTTTGTATAGCACAGAGCTATATACAAGGTAATCCATACGGATTTCTGAGAAACGAAAGATTCTTATAGTTGACGGAATATTCGTCCTGGTACGGGTTACTATATACGGTTTCGTAGTTTGTGAAGCGTCATACTGCATGGCGCAGTAATTGATCATCGTTTTAATGCAGGAAAGAGCTACAAGCCTGCAAAACTTCTTAGAATAGCCCGTTCCACTGAAACCAATCTCTGTCCAACCCCCAGGATGACGAATCTCTCTCCCTCATCCATCTAGGATGACCACATTTGGCCCAGGTGACGAAACAAGCGGTCGAAAGGCTATGTGCCCGTGCGCTTCCAAATGATGATCATTTCGACATTGCGCTGTCAGCAGCGAGCCTCCTAGTTAGCTGAACTGGTGGAGCGAGCGCCCCGTACAGCCGTTGGTCCCATGTTCGAACCCCGGACCAGAACGGGGCTTTTGTCATCCAAGAAGCTTTCATTTCTGCGAAACCCCTATGGATTTCCTTGTGGCTTTGTGCTATGATCGGGTGAATGCTACTTTTCCCTTTCGTAATGGTACGTTACTCTCCACGTCGTAGATTTCCACAGAACTCCTTTGCCACTATATACCACCATCCGCCACCACATCATATCTCCAATCCACAGCAACAAGTAGTACAATCACTACTGCTTGCTGCTCCTGTTACAACAACTATAAATAACAACTACTACTACTATAAACACCGCCACAACCACCACGACTACTACACACTTCAATCTCCAACGCCACAACAAGTGCACCACTAACGACGTGACACACAGGGGGCGCAAGACACAGCAGCGGACGCGTTCGATCGCTGTGCGTAAATGCCGTCTATGGCTGCCATGGAAGACCACAGCGAGGGCACACTTTATCCTCGACACCTGCACGCTGGTCTGGCAGAATCCTTATACCGTCTATTAAGCGCGCTTCGAGGGCCAGACATGAATACGTATATACGAGGACGCAGAGCAGGGAAAAGCCGCTTAACGTCGCCATCGCAAGAAAGAAAGAAATATGAGAAGAAAGAGAAAACATGTAGCTTTGGAGAGGGGCCTCACTTAATAGTTCGGTAAAGCCCCCCGGGGAAGACGGCATGTTACAGGAGACGACGCCGAAGACCGGCTTTACGCCGAGGTAATGTACGTCCTCTGCGCAGACCTGCACACACCGTTCTTTTCTGTCGCGCCGTGTGGTCCAGCTTGGTGAGTGTGCACGTGCGTGTGTGTGTACGTGTTCCACTGGCGTGTGTGTGTGCGGGCGCAAGCCCGTACACATAGCAACAAAACAAAAAGAAAGAAGAACCCAGCTTTCACACACGTACATGGAGGCGGCAATGTATGCAGCCCTTGCGTGGCCCGCAGGAAACGACGGTTTCACCGCCCGGTAGGTGTTCGTGTTTAACTTCCGACCAGGGCTCCATTCATTGGTCGTAAAAGCGACGGTTTCTCCTCTCGTCCCGCTGGGGTAGGTGGTATGTAGACAGAATAACAGCTCTATATAAGAACTGTAAAAGAAAAGAAAAAGGCGCCGGTATAAAAAAAAATTCTGAAAATACGAGGCAGACGCGGTCACTGTCGGCGAAAGTTGCGCGCACGTTCCAGCCTCTGAAACAGCGTGCTGTTATGACCGTGTAGCCGAGTGTGCGTAAGACGGGAAAGGGAAGACCGTATGCGGTTTCCTTCGAAGGCGGTTCGGAGAGGATTTCTGAAAGGTTGCGCCTTAGTGTAAAGCGCCGCGCGGCGGGGCTGAAGGTCACGCTGCAAATGCGCACCCCCGTATTGACTGCGGTATAAGCGCGGTATAAATGGGCTCCCCTTTTGCAACCGTTCAGGTCAAACCGATGAGCTGTGCCATCGGGAGGCTCGAGATATACGCTGCTCCCTTTCACCCGTAGCGCGAACGAAGAGCCGAGACTTCTTTTCTTATATTTTTCTTTTCGTTTCTTTTATGCCGATTTTCCTTAAACTGGAATGGATAATATGATATACGTGGATGGGATAGGCAACGTGGGCTATGGATAGGCAACGTGGGCTAATTGATGCACCGAGGTTCTCTAAAGCTTTGGATGATCTGCACTGCATAGTTTAGCATTGCAGAAGTGTTGAAATCTGGGTCAGTTGTTACATGACGCTGCAAGTAGAAACTAGCCAAAGGGCGTGTTCGTCGCTTCTCCCCCCTGTCCGTCGTTTCTTTGGCAGGTTTCTACTTTCTGCGCAGTTAGGCTGAATGAAGACACACACACACACACACACACACACACACACACACACACACACACACACACACACACACACACACACACACACACACACACACACACACACACACACACACACACACACACACACACTCTCTCTCTCTCTCTCTCTCTCAGGCCCGTATTCATAAGCCTACCTTATCCTTATCACTTGTTTTCCTTATCGCCCCTGTGACATTAAGGCGCGTTGAGGAGACTTCAATGGAAATCAGTGTGAAGGACTATCGTAAGGCTTATCTGTAGATACTGGACTAATTTCATCATCAAGCGTGATAAGGGTACATGCAGGATAAGGAAAACAAGCGATAAGGGTCAGATAGGTTTTGAATACGGGCCTTAGCCTCTCATTAGCTTGAGCCACCAGTACGGTACACGCACATGGATGTTTCACGGTATAGTTTTAGCCATAACCACTTGTCACATCCTTTTATTATATCGTTTTAGTTGCGTTTCATCCTCAAAAGCGCTTACGAGTAATTTTCTTTTTCACATTACGAGAGCTGCCAAATAATTTGTCAGCGTTGTGTGCCGCTAAATATACCATAATACGTGTAAGTGTAATGGGTAGGAGGCCTAAATGGAGGGCAATCGAATACAATAGAAAGCATCGTTGTGGGACCATAAAAAAAGGAGCATTCATCTTGAAAATGCTCGAATTTACAACCGTTCTCGCCACGAAAACATAGTATAGTATTGGAAGTCGGCGTGGCCTGTTGAATCCGGCTTAGCCACAGCTGCTTGGTGGGTCCCATGAAAACGAGTCCAAATGAGCAAAGCAAGGAAGACTAAAAACAAAAAGGAAACTAACTAAAAATAACGATAGGAGGAACAAACTAAGAAAACATTATAAAGGTAATTTTCGACACCGACTATGATAAGGTTCATTGCGATGTCAGTGTTATGTGGCCTCTTATAGCTGCGTTCATACGTATCGTCATCTTTACCATAATTATCGTCGTCACTGATTCATGTTTGACGGATTTATTGGCATTGAAACGATGTAGGCAAGCTGCACATCCATGCTTATCGTTTGTGGTATGATTTGTGCTTCGGTACCTGCAAACTGCCAGCTATATCCAGGAAAGCATGTTTTTCTCCAACGTCCTGGATATACCTATGCAACTTTGTCCAGGACCTAGTAGCAGGGCACGTACCACCAAGCATTCCGTAATGTCTCGCACACACAAGACTGCCACATGGGACGTGCCAGGCCAGAGCAGCAGCAAACGCGGTGTATCCGTCGTTGATCAAACGGAGCGTGACATTGTACTGTACTGTGCCGGTATGCAACAGTATATACGTCACCGGTCGCGGTGCTTCACTCGAAGACGTCATTGCTCAAGAAGCTCTTTCCTCTCTGGGTGGCCACGTGTGTCCGTGGTACGGTACATTGCGGCGTCCGGGATGGACACGCGGCCGTAAAGCACAGAAGACGCTCTGACTGACCGCCGCTTCCGTTGGCGGAAGAGGGAGTGAGGGTGGTGAGCAGGCGGGGTAGAGTGTTGCTTCGGCCACCTCATCGAGCACTGTGGGGGGCTGGTAGTGTTTGCACAAAAGACACGCGTATATGACCATATACGCGCAAAGCTTATGCCGTATATACGCTCATTGTTGTCGCTGAAAGGGGCGACCCCCCGTAATAAGGGGGCACGCGCAACGCACCCCTGTGGTCATCGCGGCGGCATGGACGTTGTTTTGCTGTTGTCCCCCTCCACCACCGCTCCTCCCCGTTGTCCATTACCTGGTCACCCTGTAAACTCTGCTCGCATAGTGTGTGCCCACCCCACCACGCATCACTCCCCTAATGATCCCTCGACTCTCGATTGAGACGTCTGCCGCACGAAGTATATACCTCATGATGGTCACGCCGCTTGTGGCGGTGAGACCTATCTTACGTAGTAGATGTTTTTGAAAGCTCGGGCATGGCGTTTGTTCTTAAGCGCACTTTGGAGTATCGCGATGAATGTATATATCCGGGCTCGTGCTACCATTTTTAAAGAGTGATTTAAGTGAAAGAAATAAAATCTAAATCATGGCCCGCAATTTTCGAGCTACCCTTTCATCACTTGTCGAACTATACGGCGCAATATGAAAGTGAACATGAGTAGGCAGCATTGAACAGCACACAATTTTCGAAAGAGGGGCTGTAGTTCAACAGGTTTCAGTTGCCAATGTCGAGCGAGTACTTTCTTCTAACATGCACGATTAGCGTAGCGCAACGTGTCGTTCTTTCACGTACACACGCCATGATGCCTTAATCTCTTCCCGTCTCTGTTTTCAACCCAGCCTGGCTGCACAGTTACTGTGCTGTCGCCTGTATAGTTTTCCTCACTTCTGCATTATCGAGGGTCGTTTTAGAAACCCGAATTCCTAACCAAGTCGTCGCAGTATATATTGTCACAACGTGGAACAAACAAGACAGGACCACGATGCGACAAAGAGAGCAAGAAAATTCCTAAAAACCACAGTAAGCGCAGACGCCAAACTTCGTCTTCTTCCGAAAGACCGGTGTACCTTGCTCGTGCTCCTACCTCGTTTTTCTCGGCTACCATTCTCCAAAGTACAGTCGCGACAATATAGAGGGACACGAATGCGATGTTGCAGCATCTCGTGTGCAAACCTGCCTTAGTGACCGTATACAAATAATAACGAAGGAGGAATGGATCAATTAAGGACTCGTTTCCTTGTCTGAAGGTTGTATAGGCTCGGTCGACGGCACGGGTGTTTGTTCGTCCATTTTAATTTCTTTCCATTGATCTGGTAATTATTACAATACAGCTTCAAGCTACACATATTTTCCCCTATGCGTTCGTTAGTCCCATTGTTGGATTCATGAGGTTGCAGTACAGACAAGTGTCACCGTTTGGGTTGTGAGCATGCCATGCCGCACAGTCGTGACAGAAAGAAAATAGGCAGCTAGCTATACAGTGGCCACGACGATAACCAGATAACACGCAAGCTGCCGTTTTCTAAATGATGGCTCTTGTGTTGCCTCTGTGACGGCTAACGAAGGATGTAGGCTGATATGAGCTTCGTTGAAAGACGCTTAATGTCGGCTGTATAGCGTTGGCGGATTCAGTGGTATGTTGCTTAAGTGACGCAATGGCAAATCTTATATTATGACAACATTCCCCGGTAGCCAGTTTACGCTACGTTAATTAACATTACGTGGACAAGGTTCTCCCAAGAAAGCTTTTTAGAGATGTCCAGCACATCTTATAGGACAGCGGCGGCAATGACAGCGCAACGATCGTTTGAGCGTAATCACGTAACACAACAATGCAAGAAACATTATTTCTTCATTCCCGCCATATTTAACTTTCGACCTACGGTTCGTCAGGCTGGCTTAATCTTCCGCAACCCCATATCGACGGGTAGGTGCAGCTTTCTTTCACAAGCAATACTATTGAGGAAGCGTGCAATGACTTCTGTTTGAGGCGATCTACTAGTTGTCCTCATATTTTTAAGTACTCACGAGGCTTACATGCAGTCTACTGTGCGCAGCAGGACGGATCCCTAGTTACGAACTAGCCGTGTGTGACACATTAGGAAGCAGCTGTTTCACGCTGTGCGGCAAAAAGGAAAAAGTTCACAGCTGACAGCTTTGAAGGTGCTCGGTCAAGCTCTACGGACGTTGGGACAGGCAGTCAAGTCTGCAAGCATGTTGTGGATGTTATGGATTGCCACCAATAGAGCAAAGCCGTTTCAGCGAGTTGGCAATATCTATTCCACTGCCGTATACCACCTTTCTGTATAACTGCTGCTGGCGAAGTAACTATGACTGTCCAATATATATGGTCGTCTTGAGACCTGTCCTTGGTGTGTTCTAACGACTTTCTGATTAATTACCTTGTGCGCAAGGGCTCACGCCGAAAGTTTTGCGTGTGACTGTCGTCTGTATGACACGTTCTACACTCAGACTGATTTTCCGGATCCCTGCTTTTCCTCATTTTGATAATTCAGACGTTCTCTCAAAACCGTCCACGTGGCCAACGGGCCGCAGAAAGTATGTACACTGAAACTCGTTGGCATCCCATTGTTATTTTTGTTTCGGACTTTGTGCTCGGAACGGCACTATTCAGAGTCACAATTGGCACCACATTACCTCTCTGCCTTCATTACCTCTCTGCCTCTCTGCCATACCGTTTCAGCACGGCGGTCTCCGAAAGTCAGTTTCGTTGCAGGGCACAAGTGTCACGCAATGAAGCATGCCACACCTAGGAAGGGGTCACCCTCGTTCAAGGAGTGGGCGGTGGCGGACGGCAAAACACTGCCGCCTACCGTGGGGAGAACACTGTACAGATCATACTGATGCTACTGAGGCACCGGTTGCAATAACAAATTTATTAGAACGAACGACGTTTTAGAAGATGCTTCAGAAGTTCAGGTGCCCACTTTGTAAAAAGGATGTCTGGCTCAAAACTGCATCAGATCCCATTCCAGTACTCGTGGGAGTCCAGATGAAGCATACATGGTTCCGCGGACACCTGCAAGGCATCAAAAAAAAAAAAAAAACACAAGTCATGATAGAGACAATCACGAGCGTAGTGAGACTCGCTAAGTAGTTTTATGCACGTAGCTTAAACACGTAAACAAACAAAAAATGATGCTATAAACGATGAGAAAACGCCGAGGGAGCAATAATCTTCTCAAGGCGACCGCGCCTCGTGAAACACAGGTAGTGCGCTCCAAACGGCGCCGCTCACAAAGCCGCCGCCGTCAGCGCCACCCGAGATAAAAATCGACAGCAAACACGTTCGCGCTCCACACGAACCGCCGCGTGCACTGCGGGGGCGCCTTGCGCACGCGCACGCGCGTTTAAGGCTCATCTTTACTTGTTTTCTTTCAGCAGGGCGCGCACGGTGCAAAGGCCAGATGATGGAAGCGAACACTACGCGCTCACGGCGCATCGATTAGTCCGCCGCTTGGAGCGCCCCTGCGCGGCCGTAGCCTGCACTTCTTTCGCTAGCGCTGTCTGCTTCCATTTGGCTTCCTCACTTTCTCTCTCTCTCTCATCCCGCGAGGACTTCCCCTGGCCGCTGTATCTCAGTGCATGTCTTGTAGTTTCGTGCTGTACCTTTCTTTTTTCCTTTTTCTTTAGAGGACCGCGGTCGAGCACAGCTTTCATTTGACTCGGCAGGAGCTTACGATCATTGGCGCAAGCGCTTTGTAGCGCCTGCTCGCGGCGTTTTTCGGGAGCCGCGCCTAAGAACAGGATCTATCAGTCTTTTCTTCTGTTTCTCCTTGTCCCTTTCCCTTACCCGCCCCCACCTAAACCTCTGGCGCCGTTATGGCGGCTGTCATCAGGTTTCCTTAGCCGTTGATAATAACAGCATAATTTCTTCGTGTGTGTATCCGAAGTTTAGCTTAAAAAAGATAACCCAGACATAGGAGGGAGTAGAAAAGGTAAGGACTCGGGGCAGGCTGTGCAGAAAGGTGATTTCCACGTGGGATTTGTCAACGGAGTTATATATATCGATGCAATACAGGCCACATGAGCGGTAAGACAAACGGATGTGCATGAGCTCACTCACTCACTCACTCACTCACTCACTCACTCACTCACTCACTCACTCACTCACTCACTCACTCACTCACTCACTCACTCACTCACTCACTCACTCGACGTTACAGCTTTTGTGTACGTGATGTGACGTTCATCGAGGCTGCCGCGTATTGGACACAGACAGTATGCTTTTTCATATTGATACTGCACCCTCCCCCCTGTGTAACGTCCTCTGTGTCTTGAGTGTACAATAACAAAGCAAACAAACAAATATGTATGAAGTCAGCAGTACGTTGGTGTAGTTCCTGTCATCTTTATTCAAAATATATGTGGTCGCCCGTCACCTTTCCACGCGGAACGGGAGGTTTAGGGGTTGATTCCCAAAGCGTCAAGGAAATTTTTCATAACATGAAGCTATAGCGCTGAAGTGACTAGGACGAGGAAGACGACAGGACATGTATTCCTTGTCCTTTTCACTTCATTGCTATGGCTTCATCTTATCAAACAAACGAACCAGCCCAAAAATCCTAGAAAATTTGTCTGCTGACTGTTCTTTCTCATTCGTGCCTGTCCATTTTACTGCGTCAGTTCCGTGACGGAAATGACGTGAGTGAGGTCTTGGCGGACCCCGACATAATACAATCTCGTGTTAAAATATAGCAGAACCAACGCACGTCTTTTGAATGCATGTATAGGCCCCGATCTTTTGCTTCCACGTTCCACCGCAGTGCTAAAACGCGCGCGACGAGATTTGAGGAAGCCCTCAATACCTCCAGGCACTGTAAACATAAATCCACTCAAATTAAGGTGATTAGCGCTGTCAAGCAAGGACGCACCAAATTAAATAGAGGAAGCCATCAGAGAGGAAAAGATGAAGAATTTCAGGAGATAGATATCATGGTGTTATAGTGGAGATATAACCCGAATAGTGCGTGTCTCGAATCAATTACTTTGTCATTACTCCATGGAAAGCATCGATCCGCCATGCCCTGAACTTCTCGTGTTGTTTGGGTGTCTAAACATCATCATCATCATCAGCTTGTGTACACCTACTGGAGGTCAAAGGCCTCTCACGTGGTTCTCCAAAAGGAAACGTAAGGCATATTAATATTTGCAACTTTCATGGGTTATAGTCTGCATGCTCGGTTTGTCGCTGTCTTATGCTATAGGTCATATAATACACTGAAAAGCATTACTTTTAGACTTCGGGAAGTGATACCTATAGAGTGGCGCCCAGCGAAAGTTGCTTGAATTTTTTCACTTGGAGAAACTCTAGCTTCGTGAAATAAATCGCATGATTGGCAATCCATGAAAAATTCGCCCATGAAAAATTATATTGACGGTCAAGGTAAGTGTGGGAGAAAGACTTAATTGTTTTTTGAGGTTGTTTGGTGCACAATATCAAACGAAGGGGAAGTAAAAATTAGAAAAAGAGTACGTAGGGTAATGAAAACATTCAGAAGCGTGAGGGATAAAAACTAATAAAGTGGCAGAGAATGACGAACAAATAGCGATGAGGTAGTCACATGGCGCTCTTAAACATAAAAGAACATTTAGCTCTCCTATATAGAAGTTGTGGTGTTGATATACGATAGCCTAAAACAGTATAGTTTTGTGTAATGGTCTGCACACTATACCGTCCGTCTGTCAGGAGCGTGTGGCGGATTACCACTATACATGTAAAGGAATTCGCAACGTGCAAATATATATTTCATTTATACTGGAAAGACAGTAAAAGACAATGCACACAGAATATGTACCGGAACGGCATACACTGTTATATTGATTTGTTTGTGAAAAGTGATGACCGAAATAAGGTAAACGACAGGAATATTTAAAACGTGACCGATTCAGCTGCTCAGGCGTCAGCAATATATAATGGCTTCATACAAGTCAATTGTATGCGTGTATGTGGTTGTCGTGAACATGTGTAGAATAATCGTTTACATTATTTGAAGTGCTTAACACGTTCAGAAAAATGTGTTAAAACAACATTCTGCTAAATATTGGAAACACTTATGATTTTTTCCTGTACAGGGAAATATATATGCTCAGATCTGTACATGCACTTTCCGTGGAAAATTATATCAATTTTTTTGCACCTGTTCGAAAACTGTTTGCTGAAATCTTTCTTTTTATTATGGATAGCTACCTGGTGCTAATATACGTGCTTTCTTCTTTATTTTTTTTTGTTGCGTTACGTGGTTCGTATACTTCAAGGAGGTATCATATTTCCTTTGTTATATATTTACTGCATTGCAATGTTTAACAAAGTAAAACGGACGAGCGCTTTGAAGCAAAGATGGCAGGCGAAAGCATAATACAGAACTACGTTTATACATACACTGTGGACTGAAGCGTAAGACTCGGAAGCTGATCACCACATGCTGTATGCAACGTCGCTCAATATAAGCACAATATGAGCTCAATGTGAGCAATATTCGAAAAAATCTCATGCAGTAACTGCCCGAACATTTGTCAAGATGCGTGACATTTGCCATGTACCGCATCATGCAGTGCCGAAAGTTGACATTGCATTTAAGTAATCAATGTTGTAAGCACGTTCTATATGAATATAGAGTTTTAAAAATGTTAAATGCATGCATAAGTGCAGTAGATGGGTTACAAACATGACAGTTTATTTAGAAAACATTTCTAAGTATTACGGTTTTTTTCTCATAAAACAAGCCTATAATTTTATGAATATCTTGGCTGATGTGAAGCAATTTGGGAGTAAACAAGTGTATATGCTTCACTGAACCGAAATGTGGTGTTGATCCGGCTGATGATCACGTAATCCAGTAATGTCGTGCTTACTCCGAGTCAATCGGCGATTTAACGCAGTAAGCGTCGAAACATGACCGCAAATCAAACGCTTTCAGTTCGCGCGTCACCCTCATGGCGTAACCACATGAAGCGTCTTTTGAGCGCTCCCCACGCGTGCAGGGTGCCGCGGTAAGCCGGCACGTCCACTGCATATACACGTCGCTCGATAATTCCACCTCTAATTGCGTGTATACGTATAATGTTTCCGATTTATTCCCTGGCCGTATCCGCGTTTATGCAGACCGCGTTATCCGTATACACACAAAATTATCCGCTGGACTTCCGCGGCGTGCAATCGAACCGCGTGCTCTGCGAGCGCAGAACATTGTAGACGCATTGGAACTGTACAGCATGCAGTGGAAACGTTAATGCCGCGAAGGAATGCCGCAGTCCGAGAAGTCAGTGCGCTGAATAGCGAACGAGCTACGGAAAATTGTGCCGCGGAAATGGGACGAAACGCACGCATTCACGCATACGTCTCACGTGCGCTCGTTTTTCTTCGACGCAGCTGAGCAGGCGACCGTGCGTCTCTTCCAATATCCCAGTTATCCTTACGGGAACCAACGACTTGACGTTGTTTTTGCGCACAGACAAATCCTGCGGCCTCCCGCGGCGTTTGTACAGAGTGCAGCGAAGCGCAGCGCACGTCCGGGCGAGTAGGGCAATTACGAACGAGCAAACGCACACACACAACGAGGAAGTTAAAAGCAATCTCACAAAACGAGAGTATACGCACAAACACGACGCACAAGCACCAATGGCGGCAATCGTGAGGGCGAGACGCAAACCATCCTCGTCGCCAGGCTGTTGTCGGGGGACGCCTGGGGTCGCGGCGGCACGCGCGCCACATCACCCCGCGCGGTTACACGCGCGCTTCGCCGTTCAAACGCGACGTTGACGTTCTCCTCCGCCTTGGCGTCTTTAACACGCCCTCCGTGGCAGCCGCGGAGAGGAAGGGCAAAGCCGGCACCAGCACGGGTACGAAGAAAAAAAAAAAACTGTCAGCGATGCATCTTTTCGGTGCCCCCTTTGGGTGACCCCTGCAGCGACGAGCGACGACGATGCGTTGTAGTCCTCCCAAGCGCGCTCACATCACGCTCAGAGACGCGCACTCTTTTAATGGCCCTTAACCACAGCCCTCGCGACGTCCGACCGCTGTCACGTTGCCGTCGGCTGCCACCACTGCCTGCCACGCAAGAAAGAGTGAGAAGTGAGGAAGAGAGGCGCTGATGATGGGGGGGAAACAGAAAATCTTACCATTGTTGACAAACTGCTCCCACGCACTACAGAGAGGAGGAAGGCGGTCTGCGCCTTCATACCCCGGTTGCTGCCACCGCCGCCGCTTGCTCCGAAAATCATCCTTTTGCTTCTCTCCACCTTCAGTGCCCTCTCCCCCCCCCCCCCCCCCTTTTCCACTACCGGCCACACAGCTTCTTTTCCTCTATTCAATTTTCCCCGTCTTAATCGGCCCCGCTCCGGCGACCCCACGGCGTTGTCGACGCTGCTGCGTCGTTCGTCGGAGGCGCTGCGGCGTCAAGAGAACGCGCGTGCGTGTGTGGAGGGGCGCACGCGCGCGCGCTCCGACGCTACGAAGAGCGCTCGCGAGCGTTCTCTCTCTCTCTCCTCCTCAACGCTAGGCGCGCGCACGAGCGCGTCAGAAGCGCGCCACGCGCACAAAAAAAGAGTCAGCATCAGCGAGGCATGAACCGTTGGGAGACGCTCTGAAAAAGGAGGAGTAATCTTTCTCGCGCCGTCGCCGTCGCTCTTCCGAAAGCGGTGGGCGGAGCTTTGATTCGGATGCGCGAGCCGGGATTGGTCGCCAGCGGCCTCCGAGAGGCGTAGCTTCGAGGCTTGGAGCTCGGGTTGAGAGGAGGAGGAGGAGCGATCGACGACCGAGTACGGCGCATCGTACGACGACGGTACGGTGGAGGAGAGAGAGCGGTGGCCGATCGTCGCGCGGCGGCGCTGTGTTCGGTTTCGGCGCCAGTGTCGCTCCGGGCGCTCCGCTGGTCGTGCGATCGCGTGGCGCTCCCCTTGGTTGCCGGCGGCGTTGACGCGACGTTTTGACGACGACTTTTTGTTTCTGCGCACGTGCGTCGAGAGGGGCGCTACAGCTCGGCAAAGGAAGGGCAGCGGCGGAGTGCGGCAAGATGGCGGCCAGGTGTCGTCCTCCTGCCCGCCGGAGACGAGTCCGGACCGTCGTCGTGCCTTAGGGCAGGTCCATGACGAGTGCTGCACTCTTGTTGCCGGCGCCGCAGGCGAGCTTGGGCGCCGACATGGCTGACTTCCAGGACGTGAGTAGACAGCAAATCGCTCCTTTCTCAGTTTTACGATGTTCGCTGCATTCGCGCTTTATCGAAGTCGTGAATGGCCGTGATGTCGGCCGAGACGCTGCGCAGTTCTGGTCATTGCCTTCTACCGGCATTATCATCTGTTGACTTTTGCTTGTACAAAATTTTGGTGCAATTTAATGGGAACTTAGCCATCTGGCAAGTCTGGTTAAACGTGGCTCAAATGACTGAGTGTATTCTACTTGAATCATGGGTATCAAGTGATGAATGTCATCATAAACTTCCGGTATGCAAACGGCCGAATACGTATAAAGAATGCACTGCCTCAGTCTGATGACCCTCTTCTACTCTGCTCTGGATCAGATTGTATACGTTAGGGTTAGGCGTTGTCATGGTAAGCTTCCACCTATCTCCACTTGTGAATATCTGAGTACTAGATCTGCGTCGTGTGCATGCCAGGAAAGGTCCTGCAACAGCTTTCTTCACATGTATAATTTAACGAACAATATGGTGATGATGATCGCTAGATCACGGTACGGCCATCAATACTCAGGGTAAAAACTGATGATTCCCATACAAAAGGAAATATCGCACCTATTGGAGCATATCATTGTTCGTTCATTATTTCATGAAGCAAGGACAGAAAGAACACTCTCATTCAGGAACATGACTGTGTAATAACCCTTTACTTACACCATCGTAGAAAAGGGTGAAGCTAAAAGCGTTGCAGCTAGAAGCAGTACACAACAATTGCGGAGGAACACAGCAACTACCCAGTTTATGGTGCACCATGGGTGCTATTGTTACGGTATTCACCGAAGGCGCATGTTCCAGGCATCTGTACAATTGAGATTGACAGTTTTGTTGACTGTGACCATTGTGACCGTTGCTATCGTTATTTCACTTCTCACTGAGGGAATTTTAACTAGTTTCCACATTTACACTCGAGACGTATATAAGCACGTGGTTGAAGAGAAACCTTAAATATCCCTGAGCAGGGAATGTAGCTGGAGCGAATTCTTCGACAAGTGGTCTTCACCTGGGTAACGTTTCTACGAAAGGGGCTGCGTCGGTCAGGGCAAGATCTGACGATGACAAGTCTATGCCTGTCGAAACATTGGCTTCAGTGGTATTCCGTGTTGAACAATCACTCGTCAATTCGACCCTATAGCTTTATCATGCACTTGAGTTCTGCCTTGTCTACGTGCAATTCACGTGGAAGTATATGTATATCTATCTGAAAGCCTAAGGACGCCTATGTGGTGATGGCTGCATGCGTCGTTACGATTAAACTCCTGCATAAATGAATGAAATGTAATACGAGTATGTCTGCTCTTAAAGAATCACTATATCATATATGTCATGAATTTGGTGCGGACATACACGCTATTATATATAGTCGGACCGAGACGTGCCGTGAAGCTCGTGCGTGACGGTGCATGATGATGCATGATGGTGGTGATGTCAGACAATGCATGATGATGGTCGTGTCAGACAAACGGGCATCGGTTGTTTATATATGAATGTGCCAGTGTGCATGGGGTTCTAGGCGAATCACTTGCTATAAAGCAAACGTTTCGTTAGTGGTCTAATCGAACACCGTACAAGCTTGACCAATTCGTTAAATGCCATATTTGGAAATGGCCTCATGTCTAAGAGTTGTATTGTTCAGAAGAACATGACGGAAAACGTGGCAGTTTGTTTTCAATTGCATCCTGGGAACAGGCCACTGATCGGCGACTCCGTACATGCGATAGTGGTTTATGACTGCAACATATAGCTTTCTAAAGCGCGAATCGATGTTGCGCGCCTATTCCAGTTCGTTGACTCTATCTGGCAAGTTGCATCGTAGAAGCACGCAGGATACCAAAGCCATTGGAAATCCGTTGCCAGCAAGCACACTCCACTCCTTTCTCTTTTTGCTGCAGTTTACCATGTGCCGTCTTAGTGGTTCTAAGTCGCTGTACTGAACAAAAAGTTCGCTATACCAATGGAAAGTATATACATTGCACTTACGGAGCAAAACCGTAAACTTTGGGTTACATAGCTCCAGCGTCTCTTGAGCTGCTTCCAGTGTGTTCCGCACTCGTGCCAATGCGCAGCCTCCCAGTGTAGAGCTGTCTCCAGGTGGCTATGCCAGCTTGACCCAGTACAGTGCCAGCGCACACCAGTGCAAGCCAGCGCTGCCAGCGTCCCAGTGTGTATCGCCCAGTGAAATATCGTTCCCAGTGCGTATCCAGTACTCCCAGTGCGGAAAGCGCACTGGAAATGCACTGGGTGCGCTGGTTTTTGCAATAGGGAACTTCTTAGTGTATATATAATTCATCACCAATACAAAATTCATACAGATGAAACAAGGTATAGGTTCCAACTACAATGCTGCATTTTTTTTTGCCTGTATTACATAAATCGCCTATATAACATTCGCACATGCCAGTGCATGTGGCGATGATTTATTCACTTTGCTCTCTGCGTGAGGTTCTTGTTCTTGGCATGACAATGGAAGAAGGCATGGTTCAGGGTAAACGTATGATTTACGCCGAGACGACGTCAAGAACCAGCAATTCCGTTCATTGGCCATGACTCACCTTGGGGAAAAAAAGAAGGGGGTGCGTTCATACACAACACTTCCATCCATGGTGTGCACGAAGTAGCATGCAGTAATGACAATCCACGAACAGCACCGCGTGCTGAAGTCAGAGAGGAATAAAAACAAATGCAAGAAATACGAAGACGAGCGCAGTTGGAAAGAGCCTTCGCATGGAGCAGGCCGAGAATGCATGCGGTGCGTGGGTTGGGCAACCGGACCCCGAACGAAGAAGGGTGAGGTGCTTTACCGGCGCTCTTGTCGCCGAACGGCTGATAAATCGGCGCGATTAATCCCACGTATACGCCGCGGCGTTCCAACGAACTCCTCCGGGGATAGCCGCGCTGTGTGGAGAATACGGGGAATATATATACACGATATCGATGTGTTTGTATATACACACAGTGTATATGGTGTTGGATTTCGATCTGAGTGCCTGGCTGGGAATGTTACACAGTCTGTGCGGTGGACGGCTGTCTTCGACTCACATGCCGTTGTCGAAGCGCTTGAAGAAGTGTCCCTGATCTTTGTCGGTGACGACGGCGCTATTTCTCTGGCGAAAGGTATACAGCCGCGACATGTGTTAGTGTGGAGACCTCCGTGGTGTGTGCCGGGACTTGGTGTGTCATGTATTAGCGAAACGACCAGTGGGGAACGTAGACGACAAGCCGAAAAAGAATGAAGGGAAGTTCTTATCGACACTATAGAAACCGGTTAGGAGAACCGGTTGATTGGTTTGTTACCCTACACAGGGACAATGATTGAAAGGGCGAAAAAAAAAAAGAGAGAGAAGGTGGACAATATCAAGAGTTCGGCTTCAACCTACGGTCGTCGTCGTCGTTAGTCTATCGTGATGTTCACGCCTGGATGAAGGCGTCCCTCAGTGATGTCCAACTTGCCCATCTGTTGCGTCGGATTCTCTCATATTATTCCAAAAAAACTTCAAGACAATCAGTCACCTGACTTCCTTTATTTTTTTAAATAAATGTAATTTAAGGAGACTTCCTTCATGCCGTTCTCAACTGCACCTTCTATCCCTTGTGTGACCCATTCATGCACGGTCTGCATGGCTTATCACCGGCTTTCTGTTCCACTAATTCTTGACCTGTTCAGCTCAGTTTGTTTTTTAAATGTCAACTCTTGGCTATGCCTCTGTTCGTTCACTGATCCATCCTTCGAAGATTTCCCGTTCCGTCGCGCGCTTCGTGGTCCCCGAATATTCTTCTTCTTCGCCAAGTTATCATACATACATACATACATACATACATACATACATACATACATACATACATACATACATACATACATACATACATACATACATACATACATACATACATACCCACAAATGAGCGTGCGCAGGAGGGTTCACCGAATGCCCCCCCCCCCCCCCCTTCCCTCCTAATTGATATTAATGTTGTGCTTCCGTGTGCCTCAGGAATTGAGTTCGGCCGATACAAACACAGTTTATATAAAGCGGCGTGCTTGGAAAGTTAATGATACTGAAAAAGAAAGTGCGTCGTATATATTACGCCAACCGGCACGCGAATATAGATTGTTAACGTCGTTCGTAATCATCCCCTCCGTCGTCACCATCACCAAGCACCATCTCTATATTAATGTACTGTAGTGCATTCGGCTTTGTGTATAGTTGGCAACGCAAAGTGATTTAAAAAAAAGGGGTTCTCGCACTACATTTTGTTATTGGCCACGATAAAATACCGATGTTACGCTGTGCGTCGTACCCAAATGAGAAGTGAACACTGCAGCACCCAGCCACGGAGACCGCATTTTGATGGAGGTGAAAATGTTATGTGGGGTTTAACGTCCCAAAACCAGCTCTGATTATGAGAGACGCCGTAGTGGAGGCCTCCGGAAATTTCGACCACCTGGGGTTCTTTAACGTGCACTGACATCGCACAGCACACGGGCCTCAACATTTCGCCTCCATCGAAATGCAGCCGCCGCGGCCGGGATTCGATCCCGCGACCCTCGGATAAGCAGCCGAGTACCATAGCCACTAGACCACCGTGACGGGGCAAGGAGGTGAAAATGCCAGAGGCTCGTGTATACTGTACGATGTCAGGGCAGGTTAAAGAACCCCAGGTGGTCAAAATTTCCGGAGCCCTTCACTACTCTACTTCGTCTCTCATATAATCATGCCGTGGTTTTGGACGTTAAACCTCAGAAATTAATCAACAATGGAGGATAAGCTATAGCTAGTTCACTGAATTCATAAACGCACGTTCTATATAGACAGCGCTCTTTATTTCCCTATGCTTCAATTGCGTACTTTAAGTTTATTCTATTTAACACAGTTTTTCGTTGTACAGCATGCATGTGTAGATGGAACTGGTATATTGCCATACGTCGCACGTTCCCGTATTTGCGTTATTCCATTTCCTTCGCATCGGGTATCATCATGACCTTCGTATACAGAGGCAATATTACAAGGAATACGATCAAAATGCGACGGCACTCGCTCTATAAGTGGGCGTCTGGCAGTGATGCCCTTGAACGGCTTTTGGCGTTACGCCTGCGTATGCTGCGAGTCTGGTATAGTTGATTTATCACTTATATTATTGATCCCGTGCCAACCCAAAGACAGCGGCTTGACCTGCCCTATACGTATATGGGCCTTTCAATGGACCCGTCCCTGTGATACGTCATTACTTCGTTATTACTCCCAGCTTCTCTCTTCTCGAGCTTATTTAAAGAATAAAACAGTTATGGTCTGTAAAGGACGTAAACCAAGGTCCACTTATAAAAGCTAATTGTACATATAACGAAATCTGGGGCACGAAAAAGGACGTTAATCATTGAAATAAGAGGAAAATAAATGACGTGAATGCAGGCGTCACCAGCTGTTCTATGCGATTCTTAACTGCAGTTAAATATATGAAAATGTGCTTTAGTGGAGTTTTGCTCCATAGGCAACGAGCCCCAGCATTCAATAATGCGGTTAGTGATTTCGCTCTTAGTTCTGTTTTTGCGCGACCAAGAGGTAACAGTGCGATAGAGCTGGCTCGGGAAGCGTGGAATTGTGGGTAAGAGCTTTGAAATCCGTACGCAACGCACTAACTGTCAGGGCGTCTTCTAACTGCATCATTGAATTAAGCACTGACCATCTGGTCTTCTTCAACGTACACCCGTGGATATCTGAGCTATGTCATGCCGCGTTAAAATACATTGTGACTCCATGAGAATCAACCAAGCGGTCGAGTATGAAACCCACGACCTTGTGTCTGGCAGCATTATGTATACTTTATACAAAGCATACAAATACCGGACGTGTGCAAGATTGATACATCGAGAAGTATCTGGTACCAGTCTATTGTGATACCATGCCGTAAGCTGCAGCCACACAAAAGGTTAAAAAAATAAATAAACGACAGGACTGTTGATAACATCGCGAGGTCTTCGAATTATACATTTTTTTCTTGAAGCGATATGCAGCATACTTTGCATATGCGCAATACAACTGCACAAGCAACCGTAGTCGTTTAGGGGAATATGCCCGGATAATCTAATTATTAGCGCTCTGTAAATAACGTAACGTAATAGTTGAGCGAATCATGGTGAACTGTCGTTGGAGTTAACACACTATTACCTCAAAGTAAGCACTTTGTAGGGTTGAAGGAAACGCCATTTAAAAGTATAGTGTGGGCACCTAACACCGAAAGGCCCCACACTATAGTTCGAGAGATGGTCTTCCCCACTTGACACCGCACACCATTCCGAAATTTGCTGCCACGGTTACTCAGTGTGGGGCCGTCGTCTGGATGGGCAATAATGAGACATATAATTATTCTACGTTGCTTATATACAACCTAAGATAATACGTAACTGACGTTGGAAAGCATTTCAGTAAAATAATCTTCTTGCTAATTTGTAAGATTCCTACTAATTTTAAGATTTCTACGCTGAACTTATTTAGATCAATCAAAATATATTTTAGTGATACAGTTTTGATGCGACTAATTATATTCCCAAACTCTATTCCTGATCAATCCCCTGCAAATGCGTGCCAGCTCTTCTTGGATGACTGACATCAAGAAAAACAACGATAACAATAGATCATCTTGTATGTGAAGAAAAAGGTATATAGCTAAAGATGCTGCAGAAAAACAGCAGTAAAGCCTATCGAAATCCTGGCATAGCTTTACTTAGTTCTTCTCAATGGGTCTATGTCACCTCCAGCATCGATTCTTCTTTTGGCGTGTGTCCCTTACGAAAACGTACATTGCATTTCAAATGACCTTGTGTCAAGTTAGCTTTGAATAGGTATTGTAAGACGATTAAGACGCTAATTTACACTTCGGCATAGGTCAAGCGTCAGTTGAGCCCGTCATGACGCTTGCTTATTATTATTTTTTTAATGCGATAGATTTCGTAGCGAACTTGGGCGACTTTGAGCATATCTGTCTATCTAGCTGCTTACGACTTTGTGCTCTCCTGGCGTTTCGTTATTGGTATGTATACGAAAATTGGCACGCAATAACATGACTGCATGACAAACATAAGTGACAGGTCATAACATGACAATCATGATATGCATGTTATGAGCGGCATGATTTACGTGCCACTTCTGGTGCTCTTGAGGCCGCTTCGTTAACTTGATATATACCAAAATTGGTATGGGGAGACAACAATGTATGACGACCATGGGTGACACGTTCTAAGAACTTGAAAATCGTGACATGCCGCGGCATGGTTGACATGCCGCGCGTTTCGTTAATGGGGTGTATACCAAAATTGCTATGGTACAACACGACTGCATGACGTACGTAAATGACAGGTCATAACATTAGAATCATGACATGCGTGTCATGAGCGGTATGGTTTACATGCCACAGTCCTTGGTGCTCTTGTGGCCGTTTCGTTAACTTCATATGTACCAAAATCGGTGTAGCGAGACAACAATGCAGATACATTTTACGTTCCTGATGCGTGCTTCGCATTTCCTTGATTGCCACTGCACGTGGGATTTGGCATTTTTTTTTAATCAACGTAAGGGATTGTCACTCGATTCAAACTCTACACACATTTAATTTACTGTGTGTTGAAGATACCTTCCGAGTACGGAAATTTTATAGCATCAACCTCTAACTTGAGATGCATAAATCCAAACTTGACATTCTATTGATAGCTCTCAGGAGAGGAGTCGCTTATTGGCGACCGTATATGCAACCACAGCCATGCAAGCATTAACAGTGTGCTGTACACGTTCATAAACAACCCGGATATTGCCAACATATATATGTTCGCATGTATACTTACACACATACTCGTGTTGCTGTCAAGTGTAGCACACGCGTTTGCTCTAATGACGTCAGAAGAATGCTTTCCTTCTGAAGGTAATATAGAACTATCGTTGCTTGGGGGGGGGGGGGGGGGTGATGTGTATAAAGTGTCTTTAGAAAATGCATACATTCACTTCTCTAAAAAATAATTTTTATATGTGCAAGCAGTTAGGCCATGCGGATCCGCGTATCGTTCTTTTTTTTCGCAATAGAATTCTGTCTACGTTCTTCATTCAGAACAATTTGTACCATAAAGTGACATTGCATCGTGCCTGCGCATGCATGGTGCCCGCGGCAGTGCAGACAGACAGTGTATATGCAGGGTTGTGGTGTCAGAAGCGATTTTAACGAATTTCTCTTAATGAGCCCGGCCTGTCGGCTTCTAACGTCTAACGTCGTGGCCATGGTAAAGCAAGCCCATTAGCAGCGATTGACGTGTTCCTGTGGTAAACACCGGCGTATCACCACACGCTTCGTACCTGCCCATGTTTCACGTTAATGGAGTGTCATGATTTTTTTTTTTTGCTATAGTTAGTTATTGTTTTACAAGTGGCTGTAGACGCTTTCATTCGGGCTTGAGTCAAGTGAATTTTTGTTGTGTATCTCTTGCGCTACACTGGACGAAATTGATTTCTTTTTCTCTCTAACCTCCCTCGGCCTCGCGAGATTCAACAGAATTGATTGCGATAGAGGCTTCGTGCATCTATTCGACATGGCATTGTAACGACCGTGCTCAACACGCACACATGCTGGCGCACTGCGTCGTAATCCGAGGGGAATGCCATGGTCTCGGGGAACGTAAATTACCTTTCGAATGTCGTCGATGAAAGTGCGGCCGCATATAGGCATTCGCATCTATATAAAACGAAGGTATTCAAACGCGAACTTTCATGGCGTGTAAAGGTAGCTGATTTAGCAGCGCGCATAACGTCGACGTAAAACGCGTACATTCTAAGAATGACACTGCTGGGCCATCAACGACGACGGGGTTGTTCGATCGCCAGACCGCGTGAGTCGCTGGCTGAATAAGAGAGAACCAGTTCCGTTATCGGTTTTACGTCCGCTATAGATAACAGGCGCGCATATACGCCAGTCTATATACATGGGAGAGTCGTTCTTACGCGAATACACGTGTGTGCCTGTAATCGCGCGACTCCGTGAAATAAATAAATATATAAATGAAGACAGTGAGTCACCGCGAAGAACACGAAACAGGTCTTGGTTTACACTATAAATATATACACCTTGGATAACAGCTATACGCTTTTCATGGTCAGTGAGAGGCATTTGTCCTTTTTGTTTTTCATTTCTTTTTGCTTTTTTTTTTTTAGAATTCTATGTGTAAATGCGACCTTATAAGAAATGGTTCTCAGTGTTGGCTTGAATGGCGCGCAGTTTTCTTGGACTGCACGTGTATTAACAATCAAGGTATATCGCTCTTCGGGACTGCTTGATCAAAACAGCGGGAAACTCGACGTGCTTTCGCGGTTGAATCGATCCACGTGCAATGGAGGTTGTCGCGGCAGCAAAGGGTTTCCCAAACGTCTCATGCCTTCGCGCGACATTGCATGTTTGGCGCAGGTTGTAACGCGATAGCCCATATTTCTCACTATTGTTTTATGAAGGCCTCATATGGTCACACGAAGAACAGAAAAACACAAACAAACAAGCAAACAATAGCGTGCCTTCACTCCACCTGAGCAGCGTAACGCGCTGTCTAGGGTATTTTACAGCGGAGCTAAATTCTTCGTTATGCCATTTCTCGACCGTCGAAAATCGTGGGCTCATCGTGGAGGCAGTACAGTCGGACAGTTCCGCTCCAGCTCGCGCGCCGCCTGGCAACCACGCCGCATATCCGTGCTGGCTTGCATAGCTTAGTTACAGCTAGGGTTCGAACCCTAACCCCTGCTTCCTAGATGTTATGCGACTGGTTTGGATACTTTCACGTCTTAATACTCTTGCGAATAAACGTACTATTTTCTGCTTCACTCCCGCACTGCGCCGCGTGTATGGACAGAACAGTCAGCACAGTGCTGGAAGAGAGTTCCGAAGAAAGCACAGGCACTTCCTCATATATGTATACACGCGAAGTACAGACACATATTTACACATTTACACATTAATTTACAATAGTTTCTGTCGTACCTCAATCACATCTTTATTGGCCAAGGTCAACCTTCCAACGCCAACACAAAGAAATAAAGTTCAGAGATTGAAATTTTTGTTTCAGTTAGTTAAAGGTTATTATAAGTTAGATTTGACGCTGATACTTAATTTTTCTGCAGCTTATGCCACAAGACAGCGACACGCCTCGACAATAACGCCTTTCTCTACTCATAATAACGCTTTCAAGTATTCATTTTTCCCAAGAACGATTACAGATTGAAACAAACTAACTGACGAAGCTGTGTTGCAACCATCCTTAAACCTTTTTTGCCACATTCCTCGAGTGGTCTTTTTGTGAAATTTTGGTGTTATGATGTTTCTCTTCTTTTTACCTACTTTACTTTCTTTTGTGTACCACCGCGTCAAGTTGCCAAAGTGTACACCTTCTTTGCCTGTATTTCTTCCTTTTTATGTATATGCCAACATGCTAAAACTCATCACATGTATCCCCACTCTGCTAAAACCCCATTGGGTTGCAATATTCATAAAGAAAGAAAGAAATAAACATATGTGCACACAGGCACAAAATGCGAACATATCGACAGACGTAAGAGAGATGTATACGACCAACGATTTCTTGCATGCAGCAACAAAGGGAACATTTTCTTTCTCCTCTCCTCCGATCCCGTCCTCCGTTCGCGAATTCAAGGCCCGAGGGACCCACGGCTACATCGCGGAGAGGGAGCTCGAGACCGCCCACATCTCTCTCTCTCTCTCTCTCCATCGCCGGGGTGCTCAAATAAGGACCCATCTCTGGTGCACACACGCCTACTTGTTTGTGTACAGCAATGACGACGAGATTGCTCGACTCCTTCGCGTATCAACGTCTGTCACGAGAGTGAAATTTTATTTTATTTTTTTGAAGGTCCCTATATACCCTCCGACAAGATGTTGGCGGCGAAGTGCACCTTGAAAGAGACGCGTACTATCCAGTCAGAGGAATGGGCGGGGGCAGAAAAAAGTGCATTAGTAGGTCGCCTCCAGCACATCAGCGAATTCGCATTGAGAGAGCCAACGCGTTTGAGGAGACCGGAGTGGCGACCTTTCGCCTTCAAATCTGACACGTACTGTCTCAGCAGTGCTCTATAGAAAGAGCAAGAAAAAAATCTGAGGGCCTGCCCTCACCCACTTGCAGCTTGTTCTATAAGCAGGCTCCCTTATTATATATGCCACTGTCACGTATATATACACACACGCTGTTGGTGTCAATGCGCGCGAAGACTGTTTGAAACCCGTCTTGGAATGTGCTTGACCGGAGACTTCTTATTCGCCGCGGTTCTGTTTGTTTGTTGTGTGTACACACTTTATTCGTCACTTCATGCACTCCTGGGCCACCGAGAACGCGTGATAAACGTTCGTCGCGCCTCCTTATGCTCTGGGTTGCAGGTATACACAAACCTGCGGCTGTATAGCGCACATAAAGGCACGTATGATAACTAATGCACCCACCCGCCTGCGCGAGTGAATATACAGGTGCCCCGGAGACTACGGATCGTCAAGTCTGCATTTTGAAGGAGATATCAGTTGTTTTAAAGAGATGCAGAGTGGTTGCACGGTCTGTGTGTGCCCAGTGGTATAATCCCAAAGTGTGTTTCGGGGTGTAAAGTTTTCGAAGTGTAGCACCAACAGAACAGTGCACCGAGATACAGCACGTGCAAAAAAAAAATAATGACAAAGAAAAGAACAGTGTCAAAAGAAGAAGCGATGAGCGAGACGCGCGAGTTCGGTGCTCGAGATAGCGCGTGTCATCGTTTCTCTTTTCGCCACATTATCATTGCTGGCATTGCTCCTTTGCGGGTTCCGACCGTTTTATTGCCGTCGACGGGCATTGCGGGGATCGGTGTCGATTTTAAAGAAAGCGCGCTGCAGTCCGGGCGGATCACTTGTCGGAGCGAGTCGAATCGTCGCGTGAGTATTCAATCGAAGAAGAAGCTAAGTGCCTGTCAAAGCAAAAGCGAAACTCCGTGGTCTTTGATTTTCACCACTAGACCGGAGCTATATATATGTGGACGAAGAGAAAGAGATAAGGCAGGGAGGACGGTATTCAGGTAAAAATATGCGTGTGTCTGCGTGCCGATTGAGAGAGAGAGAGAGAGAGAGAGAGATAAGACATAGGAAGCTCAGGAAGGTTGACCAGAACAAAAACGAATGCAGTTTGCTGCCTGCAGTTGAAGACGTTGAAAAGTAGCATTGCAGAATAAAAAATAAAAAGCAATACTGACTACCAGCACACGATTAGTTGTCATCACCGTAGGATGTCAAGGCTCAGGATCACTTGCGCACCCCGCAACGATCTGGACAGTCCTTGCGCACGGGTCTGGTACCTAATCCAACTCCTTCTTTAAGAATCACTGAAAAATCAGTGTACTGTATGGTTGGTCCTGAGCGCACATGCAGGACAGTAAGACCTCGCAATGTATTAAATATTTCCAATAGGTAACGCGGAGTGTTATCAGAGAGTCTCCGAACACGCTTACTTTTTCAAGAAAATGAACTATTTGTGCACATTGTAACAGCGGTACCATCATTGTAATGTTTCCTTGCACATTAATCCACCACTCATTATGCTCTACATATCACAGTTCAGTGGATAGTATACGTCCTTCGAGTGTTTCTTCCAGGCGAAGCCCAGCTCTTTCATGCGCTTTTATGCGAATCGTGCACGATTTCAGCAATATCAAAGCAGTGACCATCGGGCTGGATATTTAATTTTTTAAGATACGAAAGGGGACGGCAGTGGTGAAATGTATACAGTTAACAGCTGCTTCTCGGTTCTTATAACGAATTACCCAATTTGCATCAAGAGTTATCACAGGTGACAAAACATTACAGCACACTGCTACGACACTTGGGAAACAAGCATCTTGATTCGGTTTGAACAGCCTTATGCAAGTTAGCGGCTAACCCAACCGTCGCGAGCAAAGTTATACGAGAGCAATGGCACCGGAAAAAGGAATGAAAAGAAATAATTGTGTCGCAGCTACTTGGCAAATGGAATTGGTCGAACATGCCCAATCACCCTTTAGATAGGCACTCGATTACAACTAAATTACTGAGCCAGAGAAAAACAGAATTCTTTACGACGCCAATGATCATCGTCATTGCGAATCGGAAATCGTGCGGAGACGAAGTTTAGTCGCACAAAAGACCCTGTAATTCAATCAGTGACGGTGCAATATTAATGAGGCGATGGCATCCGCTTGTGAGCAAAATACACCTTACACCTATACATCTTCGCATAGAAGTCACAGTACACTATATAACATGCATGCTGCTGTAGGGCCCAACATAACAATACAATTGCCATGCGTGAATTTTCGGATAATAGAGATTCCGAAACCAGGGTCATATAGAAGGTATTCGCTATTGATGCTATGACGATGCTGTGACGGAGAGAGCTTGCGCAAATATTCTCTGCTGGCAAAACAGTCAAAAGGAAGTCTTGCGGTAAAATTCTTGGGTCTCCTTGGGGAAAAGGGTGTTCTGTGGGATTTGGTATACGATCTGGGCGGCGGAGAACCGTGGTTTCGGACGACCGCAGTGAATCCGGGAAAGGCCAAGACAATAAACTGAAAGCTTTCGTGACACCCTTTTGGGTGTCTGTGAACGGATAATTGGAGGAAACTACATGATCTCACGCGCAAGTGAAACTATACAGCTGCTGTACGACTACAACGTCACCTCGTAACAGAACTATTTAAAAACATATGTATATATCGTACTCTCCGCGTTTGACTCCCGCTTGCTCTCTTCCTAAAGGCAATACTCAGCTCGACGTTTGCCATTACGTAAAAACAAATCGTGCTAGATGTTTTGCTCAGTTCTCAAAGCTCATAATGTCTCTGCAAAGCAGCTGGTATGTCCTGGGAGCTCGGCCAACGCTGCATGCAGTGAAGTAATTTGAGAGTAACAACGCTTGAATGCACACAGAAAAAATCTTGAAAACAGAAAGGAGTATATGCATGACTTGTTGTTGGGTAACTCATCCGCGTAAAGTAATTAGAGTGAGAAAAACAATTATCACCTCCAAAAATGTATAAACCGGGCAAACAACTCTGGTATGCAAGTGAAGCCTGTGCATTTCAGTTCTTTGCTGAACTATCACTTCTTTTATGGAAACGGCTTTAGTGATGCTCACCACGCGCGCACAGATGCACAGATTCGGGTATTTGCACGCCTAATGTAATGGCGCAATCAGAGCCTCTGAGTGATTTGAATTGTTGCCCATGTTGAGTGTTTTCTTGCGGTGCGACAGTGTGCTGAAACGAACTCTTGATTATTTTACTTAGAATAGCTATCTATGGCTTTGAAACTACCCTGAGTACCACAACGTATCATCATGGATTTCCCTTACAAAAAAAAAAAGAAAAAAAAAGGAAAGAGAAAAAGCTGTGTGCAACCGACATCTCAGTACAATGCGTTTCGTTCTCTCCGTGTGCCTTGGTCATGTGAAACAAAGCCTAAGGGGGCGAAAGAAGCTGTAAGCAACAGAAATATCGAGAAGAAAGAACTCATGTCTGGGTCAGTCGTTGTGGCGAACTTCAAGTGAACTTTCATTAGAGTAATGTGCTATAACATAGATTGACAAGTGTATGGCACGAAGACGTATTGAGATAGATGGAATGGCAACACCTTAACGGAAACAAAAACAAAGAATATTTCCTTGTTCTTTTTTATTCTTGTTTTATACACATCCAGGTGTACATAAACTGCAGTCGAGCACGCGTTATACCGATACCGCAGTGCCTCCGAGCGCGTTTATATACATGGAAGCACGCGAGCGATATGCACAGCTTGTATATTATATACACAACGAATATACGTGTCTTTCGGGATCCTATAGGCTGCCGCATGCGGCGTACTTGTATATATACCGACAGTGGCGCATCGTTGCGGGCCACCGCCCAAGCCAAACACGGCGAGACGGTCTGTGCCGTGCTGTCCACTCTGTGCCTGCGGCAGCACGCGGCATGCAGCGTGCTCGACCGCTGACGGAGTGCGGCATAGAATGTAGTCACGTTATCGATCTTTCGATTATTCCCTACTCGTTGCATACCTGGCCCCGTCAGGCGCGTTTTTGCTTCGGAGAAGACGCGCTGCCGCGCGTCGACGCTTTTCGGGAGCGTTTCGGAAGGTTTCTTGGAGTTTTTGTTGCCTATAGAGTGAAGATTAGTTGAAATGATCCAGCTTTTTAAGTTTTTCCGGATAATACGTTTGTTACCCCTTCGAAGACCGCCACCCCTCTCTCTCCCTTCCTTAACGTTTTTCGAGAGGGGGCAGAGTCCCTCCACAATTCCCAACCGTTCAGCCTGAAATGAAATTTTTCTGACGAGAGATTTTCAAGCTAGTGGTTTTGTGGTCCAGTGCTCTCCAAAGCACTGGACCAAACAACCACGCGGTTTGCGCGGTCTGCGCAGGTTTTCAGTACTTCCGATTTCAGTACAGCCATTTTTTTAAAGTGTGTACGAATGTAAAATAAGCGAAAATGCAATTGTGCAAAATTTAATACGGCTAAAATGAACTAAAGCATTAATTGATGCCATAAACCCACTAATTAATACTATATAATGTGTAATATATAAATAAGAATAGAAAAATAATGAGAAGAAATAAACAATAAGCACAACGTACAAAGACGACAATACTTGCCCCCCGCCACATTCTCAAAGACGTTCCGGATTCCCTGCGGGACACTGACTTCGGGCAGCGCGCCATGCATCGAGAAGTTGTCTTTCTCTGACAAGAAGTTGGTTTTGCCTCGTGGGAGGTGGCTTTTCCACATGCATTTGAGGGAGTGAGGGGTGTTATTAGGTGGGCACCGCGGGAAGCGAGTACAAAACTACCGCTTGCCATCCTGTGGTTCTCTCCCGATGATTCTTCGCTGTCGTGCGCGCCGTGCGCTGTCGTTGGCTCTCATTTTGTTCGGCTTGCCTGCCTGTGCAGTGTTCGCCGTTCGCCGCTCCCGCTGCGGCCGTAGAACAAAACATCCAGCGCACGCCTATAATCCCTTTTCGTAATTAAATTTTTGCAGCATTTCAACCATGACAGTTGTCGCCATTAGTAGGGCAAGTGTGCAATGCAGAGAAACGCACTTTCGAATTACGAAAAGGGTCTATACCATACCGCTGCCGTTTTAAACTCCGCTTTCCAAGCCTATAAAAGGACATTCTCATTAACTTATATAACGAATTATACGATATATCGTACTAATTCTAAAAATGTGTACTGTCGCATAGTTTTAACTGGGATTCGTCTTCCATCATCGAGAGAGAGAGACAGAGAGAATTTGTCATCCCGATTACCCCCTAGAATCATTCTGCGTACAATCAACTACTAACATGACAAATAGATAACGGGGTCATATGTAATAAAGACCACCGTGCATTGGTTCATTGTGAACAAGGCACCCGTATTGGACGCCGAAACGTCAATCTGTTGTGTGTTCTTTCAGTCGGCGAGTGTACGTTCTTTCAGCCATGTGTTTTCCTCGCCCGACGAGCTTTCGTCAAACGCTAGACTTCATCGTCCCGTGTACTCGCTTGTGCTTCGTGTATAAAATGACTGCATACCAACTAGCCCAGCAAAAAGTCCTGTTGTGTTCATCGTATTAATTACCATTTTTTGGGAATGGAGGAGTGGGGGGGGGGGGGCGAGTTCCATATATGAGGGTTTCACTGTAGACGTAACATTGCGCCGACCTTTTATATGAGGCCGCCGTATTCCTCCCGTATAGTGCCCGCCACGCATGCCACGCGCGCGTCGTCTCCCGCGGTGCTCGAAGGAGACGGTTTGTCATGTCGTCGGCCGGTCCGCGGCGAGAAAGATGGCAGTGGAGAGGCGACGCAAGGTGCAGGGGGTTGCCGGCATCCTGTCCCCACTGGATCTTTCTTGCCGGGCTTCGGCGGCGAGCGATCCGTGGTGCGGCGGCACGCGCCTCGCCCAGCGACGCGTGGACGCGACAGGTACTCGCGGTTGGTGGCGGGGGGGATCGCCAAGGGGGGTGCGAAGGGGAGTCGGTTGCGGAGGTGGACCGTACCGGAAGAGCGACACGCTCCGCCGACTTCCGGTTGGCATACGCACCGACGGATTCTCTGAGAGGGGGGTCCACATCCTCACCGATTCTGCCCAACGTCGACGGCATGCATCGCGCGCTTGGTGGCGTGCGCCGCTGCGGTATACGTTGCGCGTCGACCCCCTCAACGTTCATTTAGCCGGGCAGGAAACAGGCCGCAGTGTGTCCAGTACGAGTGAGCTACCTGACGCCGGTGTACGAGTGAGCTACCTGATGCCATTCACCTTTAGGTGCAAGACATTTCGCCTTTAAGTACCGGACATTTTGTGCTTTCACATTTCACCTTTCAGCAGCGACTATTTCACTGCCGAGTGCTGGACATCTTTCTTTCAAGTACCGGACATTCCACCTTTGAGCAGCGTGCCTTCAAGTTACAGACATTCCGCCTTTAATACACGCCATTTAATTTTTCTGTAGCGAACATTTGTCTTTTGAGTGCGTATAAGATGAGACCGGCAATCGGTCGTTTGCTGGTTGACGGAAAATAAGGAGGATCGATCACGGAGAAATTCTACGCGCTCGCCTGAATATGAGCACATATAATGCATTGATCCGTAATACGCGACCGCAGATTGAAGAAAGAGGCCGTTTCGAAGGTGGAGGTGAATTCGCATCACCTGTGAGGTCTTTTAAAAGCTACCCCGTCAAAATCGCCGTAACCTATCGAATTATTCAATGCAAATCGGAATAGCACGCTATGCCTACTTTCGGAAAGTGGAGAAGTGATATTATTGTGCGTGTTGTAATACGACCAAGAAACTAGTCACATAAGTCTCTATGATCTACCCCTTTCAGCCTCCCCCTCCTTCTTCACGTCCAATCTTTGCTCTTTGCTTATCTCCTTATGTAGGGACAAAAGAGTGTCACCCTTTCCGCTATGTATGTTGTGGTAGATGTGCCCTCGCTCGAGAGACAGTTGCTGTGCACATTGGACCCACTTCTTCTGCAAGAATCACTCTGTCCTGAGGAAGCATCCAACCTATAACAAGGAAAGTTTGGCCTTGACGGACAATTCTGAACGGGCGTTCGTACCTTATGTGAAATACATATGTACAGTGAAACCTCGTTGACACGACCCCGCTTAATGCGTTTTTCGGCAAAATTTGTTTCTTCTACCCGTCCAGCGCACAGTATGCGCAGTGTATTTTAACACGGTTGATACAATGCTCGGGTGATGCGAATTGTTTCGCGGTTCTCGCGAAGAACGCGTAGCAACTAGATCCCACTGTAACGGTGTCACCGGCCACCCTCTGTAAGGCTTTCTCACTGCGAAGCTCTCAGACGTAAGCAGTAAATCTTCATTATTTTTTCCAGCAGACATCATTACACACTGCATGGCTATTAAACGATTTTGATTCATTGATATATGGGGTTTCACGTCCCAAAACTACGCCGCTATGATTATGAGTGACGCCGTAGTGGAGGGCTGCAGAAATTTCGACCATCTGGGGATTCTTTAATGTGCACTGACATCGCACAGTACACGGGCCTCAACATTTCGCCTCTACCGAATCGCAGCCACTGCGGACGAGATTCAGACCCGCGACCTTCGTATCTGCAGCCATTAAACGATTTTGTATGTCCGTGCTCACGGGGCACGCAAGTTCCGGAGGACGCCCTCCTTTTACCTTTGTATTCCTAGCCAATCGGAGTTGACGAAGACGGCGATCCCAACAAGATGGCTGCCGACTCTACTGCGCTATACCCGGCAATAAGCCCCGTTTGTCATTTGAGTCCCGCTGTTGCTTCTTCTTCTGGAAGAATGACTGCGTTATGTGGCGTCCGCCCCAGGACATATACGTATACGGTTTTCCGTTGTCTCCGCAGATCGCGTCGCCCTGTCTTCCGCACGCTTCCGACGACGACACTGGGCACCCGCGTGGTGCTCATGCATGTTGCATCACGCGTCGTCGTACTGTATGTAGCAGGCCGCGCCGGGGGAGCTCTACTGACCGCGAATGCGTCGTCGCCGTGGCACACGCGAACACGCACGCACTGTAGGACAGCGGCGGCATGCCAAGGGCGTGTCCCTTTGCACCTATCACCCACCCTTTCCCACCTCGCTCCGCGGTGTCTTCTGTATACAGCGGCGGCTGCTCACGCTCCACATCCGCTGTGGACCGTCGCGTCCTGTCCTCGTGGTGGACCCGCGATATGGGCCACGGAGCGATGTTCTGTATGAACCGGTGGACAAATAATACCAGCCGCAGGAAGAGAAGCTCAGGGGAAGATGAAAGCCTGAATCGATGAACAGATCGCTAAAAACGATGGAGAAGAGGGAATGTCGCTGGAGCCAATGCTTAGGCAAGTGGACTTGTCTTCGTCAGGACGGAAAGGGTATGTAGCTGGAGCCAACGTTTCGACAAGTCCACTTTATTTATTTATTTATTTATTTATTTATTTATTTATTTATTTATTTATTTATTTATTTATTTTATAAGGCGAGACATTGACGGCACCCAAGGACAGCAGGCAGCGTCTCGACAAGAGCTGGCCACAAGTCTCGAGCTCGGGCCTCGCACAGCGTTGGCGATACAGCTGCAGCGCCAGGCATTACTCTTCACTACAATTTATTTATTTATTTATTTATGAACTAATGAACAAAATGATCACACGCACAAAGCGCGGTAAAAGACGTCATTATGTCTAAAATGTTCACAATGTCAGGCAACAGAGCACTCCATCCTCTTATGGTTTGTGCAAAAAAAGAATACCTGGAAACGTCATCTCTGAAAGGATACTCGCGCACTTTCAGTGGATGGACTTGTCGAAACGTTGGCTTCAGCGGCATTCCTTGTTCTAAATCGTTTGTAGCGATCTGTTCATCGATTGAAGCCGCAGGAGTATTACATGCGCTACGAGTTGAAGACGAAGACAGCCACTATGTATGGAATGCGACCACGCTGTTGTTTCGTGCGTACACGGTGGGCACCGCCGAGAAAGGGTGGAACGTTCAAAGGGACTGTTGTTTCACACGGAGCGATTTTAGGGTGACCTTTTCGAGTGTACGCGCTTCCGTTTGTAGGGGTGGTTGTGAACGTTGAGCAGTCTGCTTGGACCTCGAGCCAGGTTGACCGTCTGAGAAGTTCGACGGGGAAGACGAGATGACGTAAAAACAAACAACGGATGTCTAATACGTCCCTGTAGGTTGATTCATTGTTTGATTGATAAAAATTGATAAAGGAAATAACCGGGGTGCCCTTTTAGTTCTCTTATTAATTCTGCTGTTTTTGGATATCTTATTATTACACCTACCATTTTTCTTACGGCCCCTCCAAGGCGGTCTAGTGGTTATGGCACTCGGCTGCTGATCCGAAGGTTGCGGAATCGAATCCAGGCCGCAGCGGCTGCATTTCCATGCAGGCGAAATGTAGAGGCCCGTGTGCTGTGCGATGGCAGTACACGTTCAAGAACCCTAGGTGGTCGAAATTCCCGGAGACCTCCACTACGACGTCTCATAATCGAGCTGGTTTTGGGACGTTAAACCCCGCAAATAATCATTTTTCTTACGATCAGCTTCTCTTTTACCTTCGCGAGGTTTCAGTGCTTGCAGGATGCAATGAATGTACAGTTTTCATTTCAGGGACAGCGGTAAACGCGAGTGCCGGCTACGTAGCCGGCACTCGCGATATCACTGACCAAAAATTACACCATCTCCAGTTAAAGGGGACCATGAGGCGACGCGAAGCAGCGCGGGGGGTGCACACCGCGTTTGCATCGGTTTGACGCTAGCAGACGCTGCCTGCGTCAGCGTTGTCTCTCGCAGACGAGGGCGCGTTCTAGTTCCTTGCGAGGTGGTAAAGCGTTCATCGAAGAGCGTTTCCATAGTCAACGAGCGCCCTTCGAAGAGGAGGAATGCCGAGAGGAGAGGAGATGCGACAAGGAGAGGCGGGGAGGAGGATGCGCATGCGCAGTGCGGGTGTGGACGCCACGGATGGATGGATGGAGGGAGGGAATGGCATAGCCCCCCGACCATAAGCTGCTTCGCATCTAAAAAAGAAAGTGTGCCTGGGCTGGCCACTTAATGCGTAGGAAAGACAGCTGGTATAGTCAGCCAGAGCAACGCAGTGGATACCACGGAACAGTAAGCGCAGCCGAGGGTGGCAAAGTGTAGGTAAAGGGCAATATGAGGCCAAGGGGCTCACCAGAATTGAATGGAATTAGGCTATATAGTGTCAATTGGACATCACTGAAAGGAGGCTTCGCCCTGCTGTGGATATAATTGTAAGCTGTTGATGATGAAGCTCAGGCTACTCTTTAGTGGCCACAATGTTAGATACGCGTTTATATGAAGTGGTCCTGTGCAGCTACAAATGAAGATGCGTGCTTGTGCTTTTTAATTATAAAAGAGCTTGATCGGAAGGTTGTGTGTTTGGATCTTACGTGATATTCAGTGCGTAAAAGTGGTCAATGAAACTTGTATACAATGTTGTTATTGTTTATTAAATTTTATTGCCACTTAGTTGTCGTTTTTAGCATCCTCATTGCCCCGCCACGGTGGTCTAGTGGCTAAGGTACTCGGCTGCTGATCCGAGGGTCGCGGGATCGAATCCCGGCCACGGCGGCTGCATTTCGATGGAGGCGAAATGTTGAGGCCCGTGTGCTGTGCGATGTCAGTGCACGTTAAAGAACCCCAGGTGGTCGAAATTTCCGAAGCCCTCCACTACGGCGTCTCTCATAATCAGAACTGGTTTTGGGACGTAAAACCCACAAAACAACAACAACAACAACAAGCATCCTCATTTATATATTTCTCTATTTCTGTCAAGTAACATACACAAACATTGTAACTGAACTACCCTTTGTCTCGACGTATCGATAGAAACCCATTTTTCACGTGAAGCTTGTTAGGTCATTAGTGTCTTGCACGTCGGCGTCGTTGTTCGTAAAAGCCTCCTTAAGAAGTACGCGTACTTGTCTTTCTTCTCGAGCTCTTCGAGTACTTATACCCACGGGGTTCATAACGGGCAACCTTCATCACCGTCATGAGAGAACTGCCGCGTTAACGTCTTTCTTCTCATGCGCCGATATTTGTGCGGTTGCTTCTTTAGTCTCTTGCGCCTCAAGTCATCATGAAGCCGATTAGTCATGAAAGAGGCGCTGACGCGACAAGTGGGTACGCGTTTACACTAGAAATACTGCGCATCTTCGCTGATCGAAAACTTTCACAGAGCCGAAGGGGCGAAAGTTCAGAGAAAACGCACATCGCGTTGATCGCAGGGGCGGAAAGGTAATGACAATTGACTGATTGATTTGTGAGGTTTACATCCCAAAACCCGATTTCATTATGAGAGACGCTGTAGTGGAGGGCTCCGGAAATTTCTACCACATGGGGTTCTTTAACGTCCGCTGACATCGCACAGTACACGTGCCTCAACATTTCACCTCCATCGAAATGCAGCCGCCGCGAAAGGTAATGATAAGGAAACATAAAGGTAACGGTAAAGTTAACGGTAAAATGGTGGTAAAGTTAAAAATGAATGGATTAGATAGTTAAAGGTCAAGGGATGGTAATGGAGTGGTCAGGTACAGACATGGAAAGCTTCGCTTTCTGCCATCTTCGCGTGAAGGGAAGGGTGTACGCAAACGGGCAAAAGCACACGTATTTCAACCTTCCATCCCGAACCATTAAAACTAAATTTCATTTCCACAAACAAAGAAACGGTCTAACGTGCTTAAATGCCATGCCTTGCTAGCGGCCGTAAAGCACATCCAGCAGCGCATCTTTCATTCTGCTGTCCTGGCCGTTCCTCTTTCCCAGTAGCAAACCCATAGAGATGCCAGTAGCCGACTCGCAGCGCAACAACATGAACCAAAGGAAAGACCGATAAAGCGGAAAGAAGCAGCAGCCCAGCCAAACAAAGCAAGCGTCTAGAGAAACAAAAGTCCAGCAGAATGAAATGGTCGCGCTCTAAACGCGGAGGTTATAAAGCCTTCGTGTAGTAACGGGCCGAAAAGATATAAAGCCGGGGCCCGGCATCGCTCATGGCGAGCCTCGGTGCGCCCCGAAAGGCGAAGGTGGTGCGAGGAAGGAAAGAGGGGCGCAGTCACGTTTGCCCGCTTTGTACCGCGACGGGCAAGCAAGCAGGCAGTGAGCGCCCGCCTCGGCGAGCGGGCAGGTGCTCTCATCTGGCTGCGCAAAGCCACCCTCCTGCCTGGGTGATTTAACCTTTCCCTTTTGCAGCGGGGAGGCGGCAAGATGAGGTGAAAGAGCACGACCACCTGGCCTTCCCCCCCGCCTCACCTCGCGCGCACGCACGCACCATACGGCACAGCGCTACAACCGCGCTGCGGCGGTGATACGGCGACCACAAAGATGGCCGCGCCGTATCGATCTGGCGTGCGTGCGTGCGTGTGCGCGCCTGAAAAGCGGGGCGCTTTGTAGGAGCAATGTAGGGGGCGCCCAGAGCAGTTAGGGAGCGGAAGAAGAGCCTGGTCACGTGAGTCACGCCTCCTGCCGTCGAGGCATGCCTTGCGGCCCCATGACTGTAGCGGACAACGGTCCTCTTTTGCGTGAAAAGGTAACGGTACGCGTGAAAGTCGAAGAGGACGATGAAATAAAAAAAAAAGGGAGCCGTGTCTAAGCGTATCGGCTCATACGAGGTATATTAAACGTTGTAAAACGTATTCGGTTGCAGAAGGAACAAGAATGTCTGTGTGTCTTGTAGCGAACGCTCTTTATATGGGTTTGAGACACTGTCTTGCGATCGGCAGTGTAAACTGCGAGACGTATGCTGCGACATGTCTATCGTTCCTCAGTATACAAGCACTTATACACCCCCCCCCCCCCTCTCTCTCTCTCTCTCTCATGTGGATCCCCACAGCACTCCAAAAATTATTCCAGGTCCAACAATTTCGTATTGCACCCCCTGCGTTCTGGTAACATCATGGGTAACAGCCCCCCTCCTCCCTCTATAAAATCGAAAACCTGGATAAACCCCTGCTTCAGGAGACACGTCTTATACTGTTACAGATGGCTTAGATGGTAACGCCATTTCGAAGCACTGACAGGAACTGTGCCGCAGAAGAAGGTGCATTGTATCAGTCTGCAAGACCACGACAGCACTGGGTATCTGGGCTTATGTCGAGTTTGTGCGCATAGAAATAAAAATAAGTGCAGTGGTTCGACATCAAACGGCGCCTACAATAATATGCCGACGCACATCTACGAACCATTGTCGTCGAGACGGTGTCAAAGGTGCTATTTTGAGCTCCTGGAACAAGGGGTGTTGTCACAATTGAGGATTGCAGAACGCTACAGCTATTTTCATTCCTCCCTGGCGCTGTCGTGGAACCGATACGGACCGTTAATTCGCTTTAGCCATTACTCGTTTCCATAGCAAAAGAAAAAAGCATATTGAGGACCTCTGAGAGTTGTTTTTACCTTAGTGTGTCAGTCCTGACACTGGGAACACGAACGAACCAATGTAGCATCGAGACGAGACAGCTGCCAGCACACCGACGTGCAGCCGCGGGTTGACAATGGCGCACGCAGTGTTTGTGGCGGGCCCGTGCCTTGCTCTCTATGCCCTGACAGCAAACACTGCGCAAGGACCAGTGTGCACGCTCAGTACGTTGCGCACTCTCTGGCTCCGCTCGTCTCCGACGTGCCTTCTCTGCGGCAGTACTTGCGGTCTCTGCAGGGAGCCTATGTTTGCTCTTCGTTTCGCCGCCGTCGCAGTCCTATTGGGACCCTGCGATCGGCGTGCTCACGGACCGGAGAGCTCCATGCCAGCGGAACGGTCACGAAGTCAAACAGCGCCGGCGGCGATAGCGGGTTGCCTGTGGGGGCTTGTTCGAGGACTCACTCAAAAGCGGGAGTGGTTGTATACGTGGTCCTCTATATGAGATGGCCTTAGGTCTACTGTACTTTAGCCGTTAAAAAGGATCACTTGACAAAGGGAGCGATATGTAGACATGTGTGGTGTTTGTCTTGATGCTTTTAGTCGAGCGCAATTCTGGACCGCGTGTCTGGTTGAGACGTCTTGTAGGCCAGTGTTCGCAACCGGGCAATACGTTTAATCTTCACGGCGTGCGCGCCGCTGTGATGAGACGTCTCTGATAAAGCTTTCACTGTATGGTTTATTGACGCTATTAAGGAGTATCTTTAACGTAAACGGACAGTGTGTTTAGAGTGCGCTGTCAAATAACTGCTTCTATGAACACCATTAGGCAGACAAGCTCGACCTTGGTAACAGTGACGCCAGCTTAGCCACACGGTTAGTTCCATTGGGCCTTCTGTCATGACACGTTGACCTGGTCACTTCCCACATCGCAACCGTGCCCGTCTTCAAGATTCTCCTCAACAGCACTACCCTTGTCCGCTCTCGCTTTGGTGGTCGGGAAAGAAAAAGCCGATCGTGGTCAACCGGCCTCGGTCCTGCTGATTCCACTTTCACAAACACGTATTATTTGCCTATGGTCTTAAGCGCTGGCGTATCAAGGAGCCCTGTCGTCAGACATTGCACCGATGGTTTCGGGCATAAATGCTCCGTTGATTGAACAAATACATTTTGTCATTCATTTGTGCTCATTCGAACGTCGTAAGGTCGAGACATCGTCATCGCATTGGCGTCATGCGGGGTCACTGCATTGTTATTTCAATGCTGTTGCACTCATTTACCCCCTACGTACGTGCTTTCTACTTTATTATATGCCCGGCTTTATGGTGTGCTATATGTATTTGTGGGTGAACGCTCAAGAGAAATAGAGCCCGTGACCGGAAATATTAGCAAATTACGAAGCTACAAGGATACCCATACGAATTTCTAGTAAATCCAAGCTGCATAGTTGACGACAAATTCTGGTCCTGTGTCATCCCGGCCGCGGCGGCTGCATTTCGACGGAGGCGAAATGTTGAGGCCCGTGTACTGTGCGATGTCAGTTCAAGTTAAAGAACCACATGCAGTGGAAGTTTCCGGAGCCCTCCACTACAGCGTCCTCATAATCACAGCTGGTTTTGGGATGTAAAACCCCAGAAATAAATCAATCTGGTCCTGTGTCAACTAAGAAGCTTTCGTTTCTGAACAATCAGCATGGCTTTCCTTGTAGTCCTGTGCTCCGAACGTATGGGTGCTAATTTCCCCTAGTCATATATCGTTACTCTACCTTGTGGGATTCCACGGAACTCATTTTTCAAGAACAGGCGTTCCTTCGTGACATAAGTGATAGGGTTCGCTTGAAGTTATTTACAAAGAACATGAGACGTCGGAGCATTTTTCCTCAAATGTCCGACTCTACTGCCTCTAAGCTTAGCACACATTTAAATTGTACCATGCATTTTAAACTTGGAGGCTAACTAAGAGGGTTCAGCTTAAATTGAGGACGATACAGCGAGCTATGGAACGGAAAATGGTAGGTGTAACCTTAAGGGACAAGGAGAGAGCGGAGTGGACTAGGGAACAAACGCGTGTTAAGGACATATTAATAAAAATTAAGAAGAAATGGGCGTGGGCGGGCCATGTAATGCGAAGACAACCGTTGGTAATCAAGGGTAGCAGAGCGGATAACTAGAGAAGGCAAGCGTGGCAGTGGGCGGCAGAAAGTTAGGTGGACAGATGAGATAAGGAAGTTTGCGGGGATAAATTGGGCCCAATTAGCACAGGACAGGGATAATTGGGGATCCATGGGAGAGGCCTTTGCCCTGCAGTGGGCGTAGACAGGCTGATGATGATGATGATGACGTGCTACTGACGAACTGGAACACGGACTAGACGGAGGCATACACACAGCAACAACGCCAGCTTGAGCCTCCCTCTAGTCCGCGTCCTATTTCGCCAGTAGCATGTAGCATATTCATAAACAAAAGCCAACTAGCCCAGCTGTCTGCCCTATGCGAGATACATTGAACTGCAGGAACCACGATCGTCCACTGCTTTCGGCAGTGTCGTAGCCACAGACGCTGCCCTGTCGCAATAATTACTATCGCTTTCTTTTCTTTAAGCCCGCTGTCTGGACATTCGGCGCACGCGCAAGCAACGGATGGCAGGCTGAGCACGTGAGACGCATGAGGCAATGTGCTTTAGAGGGCGGGCGACCATCGGTCAGGATTTGTCTATGCAGATAAGCCGGCGTAATGACCCTGCCAGTCAGATGCGACCGGTGTCCCGTCAAACGTTGAGGGATGCATACCCGCTGTACGCACAAATGGAAACGAGTGTAGCGGGCAGTGGTACATGTGCAACATCACATGCGCATTACATTGTTTTATATCTCCGACTCCGGTAAATGCATTATATTCAGGTCTGACATACGAAAGCCGTGCCGCTAGTTTTCGATGCTTGCGAGCGTCATTTCTCAATGATATCTGCCCCGCAGCCACTATGGCCGCCTAAGTCGCTACCCGTATTATTATTTTTTATTTGGTTTATAGTACATTACGTAATACTCTACATCTTAAATTTTGTAACAAGTGCCCATTGATTAGTTCCTTCGGTCATGATATTTCAAGCGGCATTCCAAAGTTTTCTCCTTTGTGGCAGAACTTATGTTTAGTTTAAATCTTATTTTAGTTTTGACTCGACGCCAGTACAGCTTTTCAGGTGCTCGCGTGGCAGTTTATTTTGGTTCTTTCCTGAGCCCTATATTACTGCACCGCTATATGGATTATCAACGTGCATAGAATGAGCCTGCACTCCTCTAAAATACATCACTCCCACGTTACTTGAAGGGCACCTGCGCCAATCTCCGGTAATTTTATCAAGTATGAAGTGTTGTGCTCTAGGAGCGAGTCGTATAAGGATGTGCTCATTCGAATGGCGCGCGAATGGGAGACGCACTTCTCAACTGCGCGAAGCAAACCATGCGGGGCAGCAATGACGAAGAGAGAGAGAGAGAGAGAGAGAGAGAGAGAGACCGAGCTGCGGTGTATGTACTACACACAAGCGTACGCACGAACGCGCAAGGTGCACGCGCGCGCCGTGGTGCGTGTCCGCATGCCGTTGACGTCGGCGTTGATCTACGGCGCCTCACTTACAAGCTCGCGTCCCCGTCCCGCGGACGAGGGACACGTGTAGAGCGCGGGATTGTTTCTTCTTCGAGAGGTGCCCGCATTCTTCCGTCGGAATGTGGCACACGGATGACGCTATTACCTGCCCCAGTGACTTGGCGGATGCGTGTCTCGAAGGAGTGTGCTGACACGAATATTCTGAAGGAGAGATAACTTGCGAGAAGAATTTGTGTGCGTACACGCTCATCATTTGCAGAATTGTCAGCGTATAGTGCGTAGTCTAGGACGTACTTAAAACGTGTTAATTTAACGTTTGTGTCGCGCAGCTGGAAGCGAAACGCATCATCTCGCAACGTCAATGTCGACTTCACCGTCATACAAACAAACAAACAAACAAAAAAGAACCCGCTATATTTCACGAGACAATGAGTCTCTGAACTCATGACGCAGTCGTCTTCACTGGATCGCGAGGCAAAGGACGAAGGTGAGGCTCAGAAGCGTAGGCACGCGTTGCGACGACGTCATTGTTCTGTGGGGTGAAGTGGCCAGGTGTGTTTACGTTCCGGCCTTCCTAGCCCCGTCTTCTGTCCTCCGAAACTGCGACTTAGAGCTACAGAAAATGGTCCGAAATAATTAACTGTCGCCCAGTGCGAGCAAAAGGGGATTTTCAGCCGTCGTACTGAAATTGCAGTGGCAATGATGTACTACAACGTCTGGCAGTATTCCGCCAGGTGGGTATTGCATCCCCTGCTAACACCATCATTATGCCGTGTACAGCCCCGTCGTTAACGCATGGGACAAAAGAACACCCTAAGTGGTATAAGTTACCCGTTGACCCGTTGACCCGAAGATGTATAACAGTTAGGGTGTATGAACAGCTGTAACGCAAGAACTGCACGCTTATCAGTGCGTTATCTTTGTATTTCTAGCTGGTAATCATCAGTGCCCGTGTGACCGGAGGCTTAGCTGGCCTATTTCGCTCTCCGAGCCTCACGCACTGCTCCAACGCACGCCTAGCTTTCTCTTGTATACAGTGTAGTCTCGTTGACTACGATCCTCTTCACATTAAAAACACCGGATGGTCAAACATTTTTTGAGACCCTCCCCCGCTACACCGCCTTCCTCTCTCCAGTCATTCATTCCCTTTCCCCCGACACCGGCACACACTGAGTCGTACTCCTTACAAGGTGCGCGGAAGATAGCATAATTTTTTAAAACCAAAACAAAATCCTTGGCGCATACGATCTCTCAGAAACCAAAAAAGAAAACGTACCGTCTGAAGATCAGCTCAAACGTATGAAAGAGTTAAAATAGGGGATAGGTAAAAGGCAGAGTCATAGGAGAAAAAATAGGGTAGGGAAAAGCAGAGACCTTAAGCAGTGCGTGGCAACCCATATACACTGTGAATATCGGGTATTCGCTGTGAAAAAAAGAAAAAAGAGAGGAGGAGGAGGAATAAACGTTTATTTTCGAAACGGCGCTCTGAGCGATGCCTGTATGGTGCCACCCGAAGGTGGGAGGAGTCCTTAGTCCAGGAACCCTCTGGCTTCAACTTCCCTCTTGTCCCTGGCAACGAGTTGTTGCTGGTCTTCCAGGTGACCGAAGTGAGAAAAAAAAGAAACGTATTGAGCGAGGGATCGTATCAACGAGGTTTCACTATAAACGCTCCGGCTCCACGATGCATCACGGCGGATCCATCGGCAACTCGCCACCACCGGGACGTTCGCACCGACGACGCTGCCGATTTTCACGTACGCTGCAGAAGCGTCGCGAAAACGACGGCAGCATCGCGGCGGCGGCGGCGGCAGTCTCTTACCTGGCTCTGTGTGTGCGGTGGATGGGTGTGGTCTCGTCACGGAGGCCATTCAGGCGGAGCGTCGCCGCTCTCTTTTTCTTTTGTCCCGCGGCCACCGATCTGCTTTGTTCTGTCTCCCCCGGCCCCCGCTCCGCTCTCTTCACCACGCGCCAAACCTTTCTCCGTAGTCGCCGCCACTGCCGGCTGACCCGGGAAACGATGCCCCCCCCCCCCCCTCCATTTCCACTGGCGGAGACAGAAAGATGGACGGTGCTACGCACCTATGCGGAGGCGTCCTGTGTAGCGCTCGCAACGGATTCAACGCTGCCGTTGCTCGCCGTGTCCTGTCTGCACCGTTTCATATATGTGTATATATGTATGCAGTCATGAGCAGTAAGGAATAGAACACTGAAATCGCCTTTAGGATGCCGTAGTGTCTATTAAAAATGCCGAGAACAAAAGTTTTCATACGCCTAGATATGCAAGTGGCAAAGCGCCTCTTGCAAATTGAAACGCAAAATGCGTACGTGGAAACCACGAATGATCGAGTCTTCAACACAGACTGTGTTTGTTTTCACTATTGCTCGCGATCTAACGTGTCAAAATTGTGGTTAGAACATGTTAGGTCACGGAGAAGAGGCTATTTCCTGCAGCCCTTGTCGGGAACACGGGTCGGCGTCGGTGGGGGTAGGGGAAAAAGAATGGAAGAGTTGAGGAAAGTTGCAGTGGGGGGTTTTGGAAATTTTTTACTCTAACGTGCACTACAATCGTGATCGGGACTGGCGGGCGAAGTAGTAAAGTCTGAGAGCCGCCTCTACCACCGTTATGCTAGTAAAAACTGTGTGTTGAAATGTCACGACTGTACAGTGTGATGGTAGATTCCCAAGAAGCAAGCCGATATGGGACAGATATTGGCCTAAAGTCTGCCAGCGTAGGCGGTAACATGCGGCTATACGTCGGCAAATTGCGCTCGCACTACATTCGCCGCCTCTTCCCAGTGTTGGCTAGCCTGACGTGTGTTGAAGTTCGCTTGCTGGCATTGACAGACGTTGGCCAGCCATCATGGGTTTACTTTGACTAGGCAGCATGGGTCGTATTTCGCTTGCTGACATTGACAGGTGTTGGCCAGCCAGCATGGGTCGACCTTGGCTAGCCAGTATAGGTCGAATTGGCTTGCCGATATTGGCTGATGTCAGCGAGCCAGCATAGGTAGACGTTGCTTACTGGCATCGACAGTTATTGCCAGGCAGCATGGGTCGGACTTTGGCTAGCCAGCATGAGCCGTAGATGGCTTGCCGATATTGATCGACGCGGCGAGCCAGCATAGGTTGACGTTGGCTTGCCGGCATTGGCAGGTGTTGGCCAGCCAGCATGGGTCGACTTTTCGAGCCGTTGGCTAGCCGTCACTCGAGCGTTCCTGGCGCGATGTCGGCCTCACTTACATCGGGAGACCTCTGGCGCGACCATTTGCCACTATTATCTTGGTGTCTCAGCAGTGGTAGATTACCGTGTGGAGGCTGCGGCAATTGTCACCCGCATAACCAAAAGCCCGCAGCTGCTGCATTTCGATGGAGCCTGAAATGTTGAGGCCGGCAGTACTGTGCGATGTTAGTGCATGTTAAGAAACTCTAGGTGGTCGAAATTTCGGAGACCTCCAGTACGGCGTCTCTCATATGCATAACGTAGTTTTGGGGCGTAAGAACGATTGATTTCTAGGGTTTTTACGTCTCAAAACCACGATATGATTACAATAGACACCGTAGTGGAGGGCTCCGGAAATTTCGACCACCTTGAGTTTTTTGACGTGCACTGACATCGCACAGTACGCGGGCCTCAACATTTCGTCTCCACCGATATGCAGCAGCCGCGGCCGGTATTCGATAGCGCGACCCTCGGATCAGCAGCTGAATGTCATGGCCACTAGACCACCATGGCGGGGCGGCGTAAAAGCTTTGGGAATCACACAACTGAAAAGCCCAAAGACATAGCAACGCAGAGTGTGCCGTACATTGTTGACCAAGGCACTGTGGAGGTGAATTTTGCTGCTTGCGAACTTGAAAGCGTTTAACATTTAAGTACACGACAAAGAGATATAGAGAGAGGTATGACATAGCGATAGAAGCCTGAAACGGATAACTCTAATTGGAAATCCACTTTAGTTGAACCCCTGCAGATTGAGTGCCTTGATATATCCGTAACATCCGCGGTGCTCTTTGTTTCACCGAGCCATTTTTTAAAGCAACGGTTGAAGCAAGCTTTGATACGTGCACGGACAAATCGGGTTTTGTTCAATATACGATTTCACACGTCTTCTGTTTCTTTTGTCCTGCGATCAGGCACAATGTTGAGTTGGCAGTAGACATTGTCTTTTGACGTAGTCATAAGAAAAGAACATTTAAGTGGTAGAATAACTGGAAATAGGCCCTGGTCACGCAATAAGCAAGCGGTAGCTTCATGTAAGGCGAAGCGCCACTAAAGCCCACCGCGCACCAAGAGACCTCGAGCTGTCCGGCTGCCACGTGGGGCAACATGCGCAAGGGGTCTGGGGAAGTTGGCTTGCCGAGGGGAGGTTGGCTTGCCGAAGAACCACGCGGTGCTGCCTGCTAGTTCTTTTTTCCTCCATGCCCTCCGTCCCCGTCACAGACTCAGAGCGCCGACGCTATGGTTTACCGACTACTCTCTACTGGCGAGTTCGTGCTTGCAAAGAATATGGTTCGATAAGGCTTTGTGCTGGACTAATTGGTCCGTACCTGGAAGGAAAACGTTACGTGCAAGTGAGGCGTCGACACATGAGTACGAACCGACTTACCTAGCAGAAAGTCTTAGTGCTCATGGGATGCTGCAGTGCACTGACATTGAAATCTGATGCGTGCATGGTGTTGCAATTACAGAAGCTTCACGAGTGTCGATGCAGCATGCTTTCTCGCTTGGTGCATTCTATACGAGAGTGATGTAGGTAGCTGTGTCATTTAACTTTCACTTAGGACGCTTGCTGCCTGAGCGGCTCTACGTCGTGCACGCTATTGACGTTTCACAAGTACGTCCTCGCATTTTTTTTTCGCGCATTCCTGTAATACTTGACACTTAGGGAACGTCGACATTGGAGTGCTTGATTTATGCGTGTGTTGCGTAGAAACATGCGTAGCAGTCTCGCGTTACACCGCTCCGAAGATTTCACTGTTCAGCGTAAGAGTCGCATTATACTTGGGAGATCCGCTGCTGCGTGAATTATAGCACACTGCGACAACTGAAATGTATACGACACGACATACTCCACGTATTCGTGGACGTAGACGTTGGCAAGAGAGCACAGACCACGAGCGGTGTGGGAGCACCCATGAAACACTGACACCCCCTCCAGTGCGGCTTCTCTCATGATCTAATCGTGGTTTTGGGGCGTAAACCCCCAGAAATGAGTCATCAGCGCGTGGTCGTCGTCGTTCCAAAGGGCCTTCCTAGAAGCTCTTCTGTCTCAAGAAACACAAAGGTTTTTTACTGCTTTTTGGGCTCACGAGCGGTGGGGACGAGGTTCTGGGAGCGCGAGCATGGAAAGCGGCCTATAGCTCTGTTACCGTAACCAAATCGTGGGCAGGCATAGGAAATCGTCGATGATTCTTCCTTGCCAGAGACCTCGAATGCCGCGCTGACTCCAGTTGATGTGTTGGAACTGGAAGCATCACTACCCGTGATACAGGAAGAGGTAAAGTTTAGTTAAAGTATCCTCTATAGTCTCGGCACTCGCTTATCGCCTCCTCTTGCAGAGGTGTGGCTCGCGTCTTCCTCAGACGTAGTGCGCGTATAATGACCGGTTGCCTGTATTTCTCCCGTTTCTATTTCGCGCGGTAGCTGAGGAACTTTTAAAAACCTTGCGTCGTGCCACCCTCTGGCGCACTCTGTATATGGCTCTGCTTTTCTCCGTATACCGCTCATTTCGTGGACGGGTCACATCTTAACGCGGCAGTCGGGGTCATGCCTGCAGTCACGTGCCGCTCTTTAATGATAGCGACTCGGGAACAACTCCGCGCGAGGCTGGAAAAAATAAGCAAATAAAATAAACGAGCAGCCATTACAACGGAGTATCGTTTAGCTCACCTGTGCTCATTCTCAACCAGTGAACTCGGGCGGTCTCTTCTTTTGAGTTGTGTGTACAGTTAAGCTGCGGCATATATATACCTTTGTTTATTTTCTTTATTCTCCTTTCTGGAGAATATTCGCAGATACCAGCGTGGCGAACCTACGGGTGATGAACCTTTAAGTATTTTTTTTCTCTCGTTTTTTCTATTGTCATCACTATCTGCCCTTCCCGTCCCCACATAATCGCTCGCCTCCGTGGCCCACCAGTATCGCTAAATTTGGACCGCCATGCAAGAAGCGGGGGGGGGGGGGTGTAGATTTCGAGCTGCTCTCGTCATGCCCATACGAGACGGGCGTTGACTAGTTTTCATCGTCGAGCAGCAGCGTCGGTGACGGCTTCTCTGCGTTACACCCTTCGGAAGATGAGACCCCCAAACGATGACGACGACTTCGTCTCTCTTATGGAGTGAGTGGGGAGGGGGGAGTTGGTGCGACATTAGGGCCATTTTAATGTTCACCACTAGACCAAGAAGAAGTTCATCTTTTGTCCTGGTGGAGCACGCCAGGGGGGTATATATAAGAATTGCTGGCGGCTCTGTGTGTTTGTGCGTGTGTTTTATACTTCTGTATGACCACAACGCATGCGGGGGATGGCGCCCCCTACGGCGACGCTGCCGACAGTTCCTTCTCGGAACTTGCGCACTTGCGCGCTGTTGTGGGTTCGACCGAACCCTGAAGGCGGTGTGGTTTTGTGTATATAGTTTACGCCGAGAGTTCGGGGGCACTAAATGCGCGCGTGCGCGCGCGCGCGCTGTGCGCATTAAGGAAGAGACGCGGCCTTTTGTTGGCTGCAAAGTTGTCTGCGGCCGCGCCCGAACGGATGCACAAAAAAACGTATAAAAATGACTGCGCGTCTTCGCGCGGCTCGAATGATCCGGTTTCGGTGACTGTGAAGACGTGCCACGCGCTCATCGCTTGCCTGTACCACTGGGATATACGAAAAAAAAAAAAAATACGGAAAAACGATCAGTTGCGGCTTCCAACGGGTCACTGTCTTCATTTTGAGATCCTCTGTCTACGAGTGGTGCTTCAAGAGATGGGTCTTAAGAATAGTATCATAAAAGACTAACCGCCAACACTTTCCGCGATGATTATAGTAAAGTTGAAGGAATATAAGATGCGTAGAACTGTAGACAAAGACGAAGGGTCAAATGCGGAGAGAAGTTCGACAACGCCATTGAAGCACTGTGCCTGAATTTTTGGTTTACTAAGCATAGGTATATCGATAAACTACCATAACGTAGCATAATGACGGCACAAATACCTGACTGCTTGCACTTTCCTTGCCGAACTATCTAAGAACGAATTCCTTGTTTACGACATGTGAATGCAGGACGACACCGTAGTTAAACCGAAGCGTTCTTGCTATATTCACGGGGATTATTTCGTCGTGTACAATCAATTCTGCAGTACAAAGGACAAGAAGTATACTGTTCACTTATTCCACCCATTCTGTCACACGCGACGAGTTTAAATTTAACATTATTCCTGAACACTCTTATATGATAGGAACGATGTTTCATATCGTTCTTGTAGTTCGATTAGAATCGATGTCGTTATTCTCTCTTTCCTCTTGTTCGAATACTGATTGTGTCTAGTCCTCCTCACGAATAATGAGATTAGGAAAGCGCAGCTCGCCAGGCACACTCCCAAATGTTGGTGTGGTGCAGGGGCGCACGCAAAAGGGTGGGAGGGAAGGGCGGCTCATGGGGCTTCAGCCATCCCCGAACCCGAATTTTTCTCGGTTTATCATAGGTACCCTTCCATGAACAGAGGGCGCAGCGTCGCTTTCATCAGGCAGTTCAGTGTCAGCTGTCATGAAAGGCTTGCCCTCTGTTTCTACATAAATGATTCTTGAAGTCGCGAGAAGCACGTGATCATATTTTTGCTCTCTGGTCTTTCCGTGCGTTCTTCTTCAAACTGCGAATTATTTCCATCGTGTTCAGCGTTTCACACATTTCTCACACATACCCACGTCCTTACTATCTCGCAGATGTGGCAGGACATCGAGAGCGTCCTGCTCGGCGACATGGCGCCTGGCTTCAGCCCCGAGCCCCGCGGCCCGAGCCCTCTTCCCCCTCGGCGGCCGCCCCTACCTCCACCCTCGGCGCCGGGGCCCGGCTACCACCACGGCGGAGGCGGCGGAGGTGGTGGTGGTCCGGGTCAGCACCACCTCGCCGGAGCCGCCGCCTTCACGGCGCCGCCCCGTCCCGATCTCCTCGAAGACCTCGGTCTCACCGTGGCCGACCCTAAGCACCCTTACGGTTGCGGGGGCACCGACTCGCCCTCCTCCTCCATACCACCGCCGCCCGCGTACCCGGCACCGTACGCTTGGCCTGCGCCGTCCAAGTGCTCGGGCTACCTCGCCGCTGCTCGGTGTCCCTACCCTCCCCAGTGGTGCAATTCCGTGCCGGACTCGTCCCGCTACGGTCCTCCGTGCGGTAACCCCTTGAGGCCGCCCCCGGCCATCGGGGCGTGCTTCGGGCAGGGTAGGGTACCGACGCCGCCTCCGTCTCCGCTCCAGCACGACGGACTAGTGGTGCCTCCTCCTGCCCTGTACCCCGGTCCCAGCGTGGTTCCCGCTGCGCCGGCGGCGCCCAAGCCCCGCAGGGGCCGCCGGTCGCGCGGTCCCAAGAAGGTGACCGTGCACACCTGTTCCTATCCGGGCTGCTCGAAGACGTACTCCAAGAGCTCGCACCTCAAGGCGCACCTGCGTACTCATACGGGAGAGAAGCCTTACCAGTGCAACTGGAAGGGTTGCGGCTGGAAGTTTGCTCGCTCCGATGAACTGACGCGCCACTATCGCAAGCACACGGGCGACCGGCCGTTCCAGTGCCGGCTGTGCGACAGGGCCTTCTCCCGGTCGGACCACCTCTCGCTGCACATGAAGAGACACGCCGAGGTGCTCTGATTGTGCCTTTCGGGGGTGCTCCGGCTCGGCGAGGCGGTGGTGATGTGTCCGATGCTCCTGCGTTCGTCTCGACTCGTCCGAGGTGAGTCTTGCCCTCTGTTCGGGAATCCAACACTCTACTTTGATGAGGATTATTTCAGTTTTCACCTTGTTGAAACCGTTAGACAGGTCGCTTGACTTAATTCGGTTGAACGATATTTATACGTGCACCACAGTGTAGCATTTTCGCTCAAATATCTGTCGCTGCAAATGATTTTTTTTTTGTTTTCGGCGGCTTCGATTCTCAGTCAATTGATGCCATGTTTTACTTGCCTCTTGTTTGAAGATCACATTTCTTTATCCTTGCTAATATTTACAAGTATGGGCACGCCTATTCATTGCCGTATGATCTTGCATGTGGCCCTTAAGTGCCTTGCATTGAGATCTATATAAAGACTATGTAGTCCGCATACATCAGCCTGAGGATGCTCGTAAGACTGGCCAAAACTAATGCACTGTCTAGCCGTCACTTTCCCGTGTCATCAAGGGAAAGCGTGAAATACGAAGGAGAAAGAGTCCTTTCTTCAGCCCTTGATGGACTTCGCTGTACAACATGTGTGTTTGTCTTGCATTTCTGGCTTGTTTGGTTGTCTCTATATCTTCCTGAGAAGCCTCACTACACTTTCAAGTTCCTCTTCGTACTTGAAGATATCCCATCATTATTTCCCGTTTACGCCTATTAAGCTTCCATGCACCTTGAAGGTCCCGTCTAAGTAATTGAAATATCTCGAAACATTCGCACTGTGTGCATCTACGTTTCTCCAAGCCACGATCACGCTCTGTAATTCATACAATGTATCAATGATGCCCACTCACTTCGAGCGGCTGTGACTTCATGTCCCGCGTTACTGTTCTCAGTGCAAGCTCGCGTCTTATCTTTATCATAGCTGTACAATTATTCTCAGTTCATCGCGTTCAATGATGAGGCTACCGCGAAGCACATTATGCGTGCTCTGTCCCTCTCTTCACATTTGCAACAGTCACAGCTGGCTGTGTTTGACATTTTAATACGGAAAGAATGTGCTCCCGTGAAAGTCATTCCGAACCACACGCAGCCCACTAAGGTCTCCTCAAAGCAGGGGAGGTGCGAGGGATCTTGCGGCTTCCTCGATGTATCGTGTTTACGTAACCGACAGTTCAAGGCGCCCGCGTTGTTCCACAAGGTTTGCGACATTGTGCCAGCAAGTAAACGAAGCATACATCCTCGATAAGGGTATATTGAAACTGTCCCGGAGTCCTCACGGGAGAACCAGGAGGCATCATCGACGTTTTTACGAACGTTGTTATAATGTCGCGGCAACCACTGGAATACAACGTCATGCGCCTTCGATAAAGCCTGGGAAGCGTTTCTCTTGTTAGTTTAATAACTATCGTAAAACATATTGTGGAGATAATGAAGGTCGGCTCTGCGGTAAATAAGAAGCTAGACCTACACATTTTTGGGGTTGTGCTTACACGATACAAATAGTGAAGCCGTAGATGTCGTCCTATGAGACACTCAAAAACTGCATTGTGACTTGGGGGAGACAGCACCTGCGGCGCTGACTGATGAGGCCGATCTCTCCATGCATAAATGTGCTCTCTTTGAACATGTTGCTTATTCAGTCATAAATAAATAAAAAAAAAGCCCTGCAGATCCCACGCATTGTGGAAATCGATTCCATGCGAAGCAGGCAGCGAGAAAATCGCCTATAACGAATTGTTTAGCATTCAGCCAAGTGTTACACGACTATAGGATCAAGGTCTTTGTGCAGAGCGTATGAGTATACGGTTAAGGTGGGCGCCCCGCAGAATCTCGCAGAATCTCGGTCCTGCTCTTGGGGTTGTCCGTGTGATACGCAACCATTTGGTACCCTAATCACCTGCTGTTTCGTTGTCGTATGATGCTCTGTCGAGGCCAGTAGTGCGCTCTTCTTTGCTCGACGACGTCTTACTTTCATGCGCTTGTTCTTCGCTGCGGCCATCCCACGAAACAGTGTCTTCGGTGGACACCGGCGTAACGTCTTTCAGCTTGCTTCCAGCGCTCGTAAGCATGAACGACACAAGCGAAGGCTCATCGCGCGACCACCCCTAGAATGCGTGTTTGACTACAACTGTTCTAAATGTCCGAGTTACCTTGAGGCGTGTAATGCTCCATTTCGGCTTTAGATGTCGTCCTATAGGGCGGTTCTATTCAGCCACCAAGAAACCCTGAAACATGGGCTATTCTTTTACATGTGTTTTGTACTACCGACCAAGAGCATCACTATCGCTTCGATACTGCGTACTACCGATATATCGAATGTGAAGGGGATCAGAAAAATGTTCCATGTATACAAGATATAAAATTTATACTCAAAATTTCAACGTGATCTTACAAGTGTTCCGTGTACACGATAATTCGTTATATGTGGCTTCGAAATATCCGCAATCGACGGCATATACGTGGTCTGCAAGCGTCGCTGCATATCCCATACTGTATTTTAAATGCTTCATAAAGGCAATAAAAAAAAGTGGGCGAGCGTTGCCCTGTGGGCAGTATCACTCGCCTTCGGAGTGTGGAGCCGCAGGTTCGAAAGCCGCCTGCGCCAATAATTTTATCTTTTCAGGCGCAAATCTTATATGCATAATGCGAAGATGACCTTGAAAAAACGGTGGTATAACAACTTTGGTTCGAGCTATATGGTGCAGGAAATATGGTAGAGAAAATCGAAAACTCGCTTTTCATTTACTTGGTACACACTAAGTTTGCAGGGGACGCTCGCGATTATTGAGTGTGAACCTCTACAGCCTATATGCCAAGTTACCCTCACCCTGATGTTCGAATGCCATAGTTCGGGGTTCGATCCCCTAGGTCTCGCGTTCGACTACTAAGGGTCTTAGCTCTTTCCGTTACGTCTCTTCAGCTATACAGCTAAAGGCTCCCAGGAATTTTCTATTTTCCCTATGGCGATTCGCGTTGCGTGGCAGATGGACACACGTATTTTTCGCTGAGTGGTCATATAAATGATCAGGCATCTACAAATGGGGAGGATTTAGACTATACGGAGTACCCTACTGTGAGATAGCGATGAACGGGCCCTTAATATCAGCCTGGACAGCCAAGCAGCGAATAAGCGACTGTGTTAAGAATACATGGTTAACGATTCCGAGTACGTCGTATTCTACCCTATGGGAGAGCCCTCTAGAGCTGTCCCGATGAGGTCAACGAGACAAGTTAGTGTAACGAAAGGCGAACCGTGTATGCAGACAAGAAATGTAAAGGATTCAGGGCAGTCCACCACGATCTACGAATACGGAATCTTTGGTTCTTTCTCTACTGCATTATGCGCCAATGCCACCAGCATACACGATGTGGATATGCTGCCTCAAACAACACAGTATGTCTGGGAACTTCGGAATCTTCTGACCAAATGCTTACCTTTTTCTTTAAGTAAACTTATGCGAGTTATTAGCAGTGAGGAAGAATTCGGCCGGCGCCGACACCTCTTAATCTAAAAAAGACCTCACGGACGAGTAGCATTCAACTGCTGTAATCTTACTACCAAGACATCCTAAAAATATCAGCATAACGCAAGTAGCCAAGCCCTTCTGCATCGAAATGCATTCGATTAAATAAGTAGTTGTGGTTTTTGGAATGGAAACGACGCTATCTCCTGCAGCCCTTGTCGCGGGCACCGCTTAGCGTTCGGGTGAGGGGGGGTAAATAATGATTGTGGTTCGGTTAAGGAAAATACGCTATTATTCTGCAGCCACACGTATATGACGATGATGAATATGATGATGATCGTGCTTCGATTAAGGAAAAAAGGGCGCTATATTTCTGCAGCCAATGTCAGGAGCACGGCTCAACGTCCGTGAAGGTGGGATAAATGGAATGAAAGAGCTGGAGAGAAGAGGAATGCCGTAGCGGAGGCCTCCGGAAAACTTTTACCATCTGGGGTTCTTTGAAACTGCACTGACAGCGCAGAGTACGCAGCTAGGCCTCTGGCATTTTCGCCTCAAGATGCGACCGCCGCAGCCGGGTTTGAAACCGCGCTTTCTTGGATTATCATCCGAGCACCATAAACGCTAGACCACCGCGGCGGACCACGTAACTTCCGCCACACCTCTGTTATGCTACTCCGATAGCGAGGCCCTCTCCTATAAGCTTTCTTTCCTCCATTTGCCCTTCGTGTTCACGCCGGACATATTTCGATCCGTGAGACATGCCTACACGCACTAAACTTCCTATAGAACACTGAGACGGTCACTATCTGCCTTTGTTTTGCCTGTGCGAAAATAGATTACAGTCAGCAATAGCTCACTATTCTCCAAAGGGAAGATTTACAAATTTGTGTTTCTGGTGTATTTGTTCCGGAAGCGATCGCAGTGAGGAACTCCTTCTACTTCGTAAAATTTTCAGAATCTCTCGTAGTTCGTACGCAACTTGTGCGTTATGCTGCCCCATCAAGAATGGTGTGGCTTTCTGGAGGAATGCTAATACGAAGTGTGCACGAGGCAAGCAGTGGACTGTATCTTGTGGCCCTTCTCTTGTGCGTTCGTAGTTTACCGCGCTTCCAAAGCAGCGTTCAAGTATTTCCCACTTTTTCTGAACAACAAAACGTACCAAGCGTCGACATTGTCAAGAACAGACCCCTCGTAAGCGACAAAACGAGTTAAAGCCTTCAATAAACAGTCAGAACACGTCGAGTGAATACGCAGAAGTGTTTTCATGCGTGTTAGTCACGCGTAACGACATTCTTATAGTTGCTATTATTTATTTATTTCGTACTGCCAGCTTGTTATAGAAGAAATAGGCTGGAGTGGACAAAAAAAAATGGTGAACTATCTCTGAAAACAGTTCGGAACAAATTTGCGAGATGAAACTGAAATGAGGGTTCAACAGCTTTTACCATACACAGGAAACAATGAAATCCAATAAAGCACACATGATACTACAGGTAAAAAGGTCAGAATGGCAACGTTACCAGTACAAGACGGCGGTGCTTATACGCAATCGTAAAATGGTCTGTCTGTAGGAAAGCTTTACGTTCGCACGGGCTTCGCTTTGCCGCAATACTCGCATACGTTTGAGTTAACCATCTATACACTAAAAAGCGTACGCTTGAGGTCACGGATCTGAACGACCGCAAGTGGCTTGTGCGTCTATATAACGTCCACTGCGGGATCACGTTGTCCCTGGTTCGTAATAACGTACAGGCACGTTGGGCTCGTGTGTGCACGTGGTAGAGCTACAGGGACACCGTCAATGGCCCATACGTGCGTCGTTCAAAAGCTGCGGGAGGCCGGGCTCCCCTGGTGCGGTCCCCAATCCAATGCAGGCCGGGTTCGCGCCCCGACAGCCGCGGTTGTCAACACAGAGCCTTGCGTCCCCAAAAAGGGAGCTCGAACGGGAACAAGGGAAATCTCGTCCGTGGAGCCGTTCCGCGCCGCGCATGCGCACTTCGGTGCGGTCGATGCGGGAAGGCGTGTCCCGCGACACACGCATTTGCGCACCCCTTCGCTTTCCCCATTTTTTCCCGGTCCTGCCTCCGTGCTTCCCCGACGCAGCAGACGTCGTCAAGCAGCGCGGCTTCGGCGGCGGCGTCGCGCCGGCAACCAATACGCCCTCGTTAGCAGTAATCGAATTAGGATGAAATCGATAGCTGTCCGCCTTTGAAGGGCGGGGATGTATCGGCAGTCTGGAATCAGGCACGGTTGCACAGACCCCTCGCGGTATCGCAATAACTTTTCTTTCTCTGCTAATTGCCTCGCGCATAATGGATGGGCGAATCGATTTATAGATAACGTGGTTCTTTTTCTTTTTTTCAAATATGTTTTCTGTTCACGGGACAACCTTCGCACTTTCCTGTGTTACGAGAGAAAGAACGTCGTGCAGAATTTGTGATGAGAGCGTGCGTGCGTATGTGCGTGCGTGCATGCGTGTGTGTGTGTGTGTGTGTGTGTTTTGTTGCACAAAACCACAGTTGTGTTTCATCGCACGTTTGTCGGGAAGCCGCGCACGGCGCTCGTTTCCTTCTAATTTTTCGCAAGAATTTGCATCTTGTGACCGTGAAGTGTGCGTTGGGTATTTTAAAATGCTGGTGACAAGGTGTGACTCGGGACTTCCTACAGAGGCTCTGTTATAGTGTCCATGGGACGTGGGAAATGCAATAATTTATACAGTTGCAGATTAATCTTGACCGCTTTGGCTACTCTGGCCCGTATTGTCCGGCATTGCAAAGAAAATTGAATGTCTGCTTGCTGTTCCGGTGCCGGGCCATACATTCGCATTTTCCTTTCTGCTTCCAAAGCACAAAAGTTCTCTTTCTAGAGGGCGTCATGTTGTTTCGCCATCCGCATACCCACGTCTCAAACTGTTGTGCAGCTGCGGGTGAGGGCGACGCTTGCGTTGTCGTTGCGTTTTGAAGCGAAGCTCTGAATTTAATTTCGCATAGGTTCGCGTACGCAAAAACAGTCATGGTAGAGGCAGTGCGCGCGGATATTTTCGCGCACGCACCGACGTCGCACCTTGACATAATTGCAAAGAAAGAAAGAAAGAAAGAAAGAAAGAAAGAAAGAAAGAAAGAAAGAAAGAAAGAAAGAAAGAAGAGGTTCTGCGTCCCAAAACCACCTATGTTGAAAGAAAGAAAGCAAAAAAGAAAGGAGCATGCAGACGCCAAGATTCTCTTGCTCCCATTTTCCCGATAGAAGAATGGTTCTTAAACTTTTCTATATGGAAACAAGGTACCGTTTTAATGCACTTTGCGAGAATTAAAACCTGCTGTGTACTGCGCCGCTACGTCTCTTAACAAAAACTACGACTATGCGGTGACCTGAGAAAAGCTAAGCTAGGAGTTAACCCTGATAAATCTGCGAACTTGTACATGCAAGCGTTCGTCAAAGTGAAGTTTCCGTACCATCGCCCTCGTGTACACAAACTGTGTTGTATCTTCTTAGTGGCAATATTGACTTTAATGAAGATGTATTTTTGGCAGACTCTGTAGCGAAGTCCCGTGTGCTCATCATTCCTACAGAATGTTTGATATACGTCTAAAAATAGACGAAAAAAAAAGAGAGGGCGAAAGAAATAACCTCATTAAATCAGTTTTTTTTTTAGGGCGCGCGCAAGGCGGAAGGAAAGAAGTTAGGAGCGGGCATCACGCGACAATTTTTAAGCCTAGTCATAAAAACATTTAAAGGCCAGAATAATGGGAAATGGGGCCTTGTAACGTCATAAGAAAGCGGTAGAATAATGCACCGGTCAAGCGCCACTAAAGTTTACCGCTTCCAAACAACCTCGAGCGGTCCCGCAACTATGTGGGGCCTAATGCTATCAAAGAGGCATCGCGCACTGGTGTCAGAGGAGCTTGGCTCGCCGAAGACAGCGTTTAACCACTTGACGCCGCCTCCCAGTGTTCTTTCCTCCGTAGGCGTACATATACGTGCGAAGGAGGCTGATGGTTGGATGCAACCTCCGTGATTAATCACAACAGTCTAATGCCCTGACCGATGGCAAAGATGCTCACATCATGAGTAAAACGCTTTTCGATTGAAATGTTTGGAGCATATGTCACGTGTCCGCTTCTCGCTGAATATCCCTCTTGATAACTATAGTCCCTTGGGACATTGCCTTGGGCTGTCAGTGTTACAGCATCTATAAAGCCTAAATTAGGCTGCCATGGTTTTACTGGATTCCGTTATTCCAGATTTTCTTACCTTTTCTTTTCTCTAGCAGTAGGGCTCAACTGCCTAAAGGCAGTTGCATGTCTTAACTCTGCGTGCGTGTTATGTAATTCCTTGCGACGAAAAAGTGCATCCACTTTAGATGCCAGACATGCAACAGGTTCGGTGAAGGCGGTCTGACAGTGGCAAAAACGAGCCTAACGGAACGGGAACTATGTGGTATTCAAAGAACAACAACAACAACAACAACAACAACAACAACAACAACAACATACAACTACAACGAAGACTACGTTAACCGAATCCAACACAGCGGACAAACTCTCAGCACAAGACCGCATTCGTGTGGGAGGCAAGCGCCGTTGTTGCCAGTCTTGAAAAGCGGCGAAATCAGTTCCCCGTCTTTAAGTGCACACGACAGCACCGCGGGATCTACGTGTGGCCGCAGTGCTGTCGTATACCGCGACAGGCGGCCCGCGTCAAGCCGCGTACCGACGCTGGTTTCCTGGATGTCGCCCTTGAAACGAAGGCCATGCACTATTTGTCGCCAGGAACGCTGATGGTCGCCGCGCATCCTCCATTAGAGGCTGTACGCTCGCTCGCGTCTATATATTTCTCGTGCTCACGCGCCGCTCTCTCGTCGTCCAACGATGCTGGGGAAATATGCGCGCGAGGCTGCGTGCGCACACCCGCGTTTGCTCGAACTTAAGCTGCAGTCTGAGACGACGGCCATGCCTTGCGAAGACGACAGCGCTGAGATAAGTCTGCCGATAAGCACGGATGCTGAAGGTATATGCCATATGCTGGTGCCTTACAAGGGAACTGGAATAGAACATTTAAACAAACTGCCGGCAGAGACAGATATGAGTGCTCGCGTGCTGGGGAATGCAAAAACGCCTTTAGTCACCAGTGATGGCGGTGACGTGTTGTGTGCGACTAGGTTGGCAATGGACGCACCATATTATTCATCCAGAGCCGAAGAGCTGCCGTGGCGAGCTGCGAGCTGTGAAACGTGCTCGCTTGGCACATCTGGGTCCAGGATTCGATTCGCGTACAAGCCGGCAATATCTTTTTAGAAACCATCGATTAACTTTGTTTTCGAGAATTTCCCCAACAAGCTTGACGTCATTTTGCGCCATACATGACGTCATTTCCGCGACCTACAGTGCATGACGTATTCATTGGAGCGTTTGTGTGCCCGACTACGAAGCCGGATTTTTTCGACTAGTGAGACATATCGGGCTTGTGAACTTTCTAAACTGATTTAGATTCTAAATTTATTTAGACATTCTAAGCTGGTTTAGACATCGATTTAGATTATTTTAAATATATAAAAAGCAATTACCCTTGCAGGAGCAGTTCCCAGGTGTTCCGTCACATTCATTTGCATCAAATGTCGAATGTAATCCGTACATCCCCTCTTCTTTAACTCCGGCGTATCATAGAAAAAAAAGTAAGAAAACAGAGAGATCACGCTATATTCGAATGAATGCGGAATAGCAGCCTCTCTCGCGATTCGAGCGTAGCGACAGCGCAAACTCCACCTTCCCCTTGTAATGTCATTCTGCCAATGGCGAAGAGCCACAGCACTGCGAGAGGCGGTCGTCTGCCGCTTCGGTGATTAGGCGCCGCGCTTTTACTGGCGGCTATTCGCCAACAGCCTTCTTCTTCTTTTCGTGCTTATTATTTTTTGTTTTTTGGCAAAGCTTATTACGCCAAGCTATAGCGAAAACAAGTTTTACGCGCGCACATTTCGTACTGCTTTATGAGGACGCTGCACGCACGTAGAAGCGTAATCGCACGGAGACGATGTGCATATAGGAAAACGAGTTTTCCGAAGGGCAGTGGAATTAAACAGAAAGCAAAAGGTGTTTTTGCGTAGAGATAGATAGATAGATAGATAGATAGATAGATAGATAGATAGATAGATAGATAGATAGATAGATAGATAGATAGATAGATAGATAGATAGATAGATAGATAGATAGATAGATAGATGTGTTCGCTGTTTTCGCATTCTCACTTCTGTCACGGTCGTGGTGTCTGTAATACAAAGCGTGACGGATACATTAATTATCGTGGAAGTCTATCGGGTTGGTGTTGCATTGCACTAGAAATTTACAGAGTGAAAAAAATAATGATAAGCGAGCGGGAGATGTGGCGACACTAAGCAAGCTCCTATGACGAGCTCATTTCCATGCTCAGACTCATAAGTAAAGCACTGTACGGTGGACAAATGTTCTTCTGATTTGAAGCTCTGTGTTAGAAGGCCGTAGCTCCTTGTAGGATCAAAAGATTCATGGATTGCTGGACTTTACGAATCTTGGTCCGTAGATTAACTTGTACCTGTCGTACTTTTATTAAGGTGTAACAAGTATGTCATGTACATTTCATTTGTGACGAAGTTCACATAACGATCCCTGTGCACGTCTCTGTGTGACGTAAGTTCACAGTCCATTCATCGAGAGCCGCTAGCACTGCTGTATTGGCTGTCACTTGTTTCCCTGAATATTCAGAAGAACATTTTTGTGAGTACGGAGCCTTGATCTTTCAGCATTGACCTTTGCTCAGTAAAACCAATGATACGATCTCTCTCTCTCTCTTGGAGAGAGAGAGAGAGATCGTATCATTGGAAAGGCTGATGGAAAAAGAGAGGAAAAAGGCTGATGAAAAGTGATTAACTCATCGCCAGCCTGTCTATGCCCATTACAGGACAAAGACCTCTTCCAGAAATCTCCAGTTATTCCGGTGCTATGCTAACTGCGACCACTGTATACCCGCAAACTGAGAAATTTATCTCCAAGTTAACTGCAAAGATCTTAATCGCATTTTGACGTCTTCAGCTGCGGTTTATGTTGCAAATTGTTTGCCCTGTTGCTTTTCGTTTATGTCACTTTTTCTCATTCTGTCTTTGTTTTGTTGCTGTGCAGATGCCACGTCCCGGTGCTAGCGCGGAGGGGCGTCCATTGCTCAAGTGCTGTGTCGGCCAGAACCGAGGCCGCCTGCCACACGACCAAAGATGGCGATACTCCTCCTTCCCCTCCTTTTCGCCCGAATCTCACTCTCTCCCCGACGCTGCAAAGGCAGCGACCACTCGGACCACGTACTGTGCTACTACCACTACTACTCACGTCCAAGGACAAGCAAGGTGGTTCAAGAACGACGCGCCTCCGTTCCCGCAGACAAGCCTGGCGCTACCGTACAGTGCCTACTGATACAGTGCCCAGAAAGGAATGTACTCACAGGACATGTTCCTAACCATCCACAGAAACGCGATGGCCTGCTACTCACCCAGCAATAACGGTTAGAAGTTGTACGAAACGGCAGAACTCCTGACCTGGAAGGCGTCCACTTTTCTCCTGGTGCTCACGCTCGGCAACACTCAGTGCCTCGCGGTGTGTCCAGTAACGGAAGTGCTGCCTTCAAACAGCAAGACAGTGGCGTTGCATGGCGTAAAGCAGCGATCACCTCTGCAAACTTGCATCCCTCGTTGCCTGCCTAGCTGTGGTATTGTCCTGCACGGCGGATCGTACAGCGTCCATGAAGAAGCGTCTTAAAGACGTTACACTCTACGGTCTTTATCAAAAAAAAAAATACAGAAGCGTACAATAAGGCTGCACAACAGATTTCCGAAAGCTGTCGTTCTGCATATGTGTTGCGTCGGTGTGGCCTGCAGACCACGTGAGCGCCAGTGCTGGATCGACAAGAGCTTCTCCTTTTTTCCGGTCTGCAAGAATTCGAGCACACACAACTCAGCTTGGAAGCACTGAATTTCGTTACTGAACTCACTACAGTGATGGCCATATGAGCTTGGTCTGCAGTGGAAGATCTGTGTTGCATCCGAGGGCTTAAGCACACTCAGCGGCCCTTCAAGGAAGCGCGGAGCAAACGTGGTGTCCATTGTGTCCCGGATAAACACGCGCAAGACAGAAGTTCTCAAGAAGACGGAGGCTTGAAGTGTTAGACTGTGGTCGAACAAGGGCTGTCACGGACTGGGGACTGACTCTGAGGCCTGCCTTTGTAGCCCCGACGATGAGAAGCTTTTGACGAAAGGTTGGCTTCAGTCTGAGACATCCCACGTTCGGTCACTCTTCTGTGCCGAAGAACACCGTAAGCTGTGGCGACGTCATTAGCGTTAATGAGCTTCTCATCGTCACGTCTGTCTCGGAGATGCATGATTTACTGGAACCAATGTTCTATACTCGAACCAGCAAGCCATACTGCTCAGGCAAGGAGCTCTGGGATTGCGGGAACTAACTTCGTTAAAAAAACTGAGTGTAGCAGAACGAGGTGCGTTGTTCTAACAAAAAAAAATTGTCATGTCAATGAGGTGATGGCAATTTTAATTGCTTAGGCAAGCAGATGAGTAGGTGGTTTATCGACCCATAGTCTCTCGTCAACGACAAATTACTCTCGCGGGTTTCCTAAGTTCCTGAGACATAGTCTTTCAATGAATGCCAGCGTAAGGCCTAAGACTGCTGTCGTCAAAACTTCAGCGATTGATCTCGGACAGAGCTATAGCGGTACGATCCAACCACAGTGGTAGACGCGTATAGACGGTGGAATGGCGTAGCCAACTTACGAGTTTTCTTCACGGCCCATCCTCTCACGACCGAGTTTTTTCTGCTTCGGGAAGAACGTGTGTCATGTGACCCAATTAGAGATGCGACAGTAGCAAGGGATGCATGGCTATTCGTTTGGCGAGCGGACGTGGCGCTGTCTATAAATTATTCGTGGCGAAAGTGAGAACTAGAACTTATACTCGATTCACTCATACAACAAACAGGTCTTTCCACACGATAGAAAGGGGTTCTGGAACTGAAGCCTTTACTTCGCAGTGCATAGCTGGGACATTCTCACTGAAGCGGGCTATCGTGAAGTCTTTGACTGTACTCGACAGCATGCTTATAGGCAAAGTCTAAGACGACGAGCAGAAGCAAAAATGAAACCTCGGGGTAGGCTGTTCCTCTGCCGATGTCCTGGACACCTCTGGAATAGTAAATTCAGCTCACTGTTCAACAGCACGGAAAGCTCTTGGGCCTCGATACAGCAAAGGATCATGCATGACGTGCAACATCGCTGCAATACTGAATTGATAAAGTGGAGAAGGCCAGCGTATCACGTGTTATCCTGAGTATCGTTCTGCGTCGTAGCACAAGCTGTGTCACGCAGTCATGGCGACGACCGAATCCTTGCTCCGTGGACCGTGCTGCTGTGAGCAACAATGGTGGCCGTTTCTGTGAGTGATCTTGAAGGTGTGGTGTGCATGCGTGTGCCCTGGAACTGTGCCCTCCGCAGCCACCAGGTGGCGTGGACGTTGGAAGAAAAAGCCTGTGGAATAGACACATATACTAGGGATCCTATCGACGTGGCAACTATGTGTGTGCGTGCATCTGTGCGCGTGTGTGAAATAGAGTGCCGGTGCCTTTTACGTCTCAGAATTTCGTGGCCTTAAGTGCGGCGCGACGAGGACGCTTTCTGTTTGGATTGTGTTTATTTTTCTCTCTCTTTCTCCATCTTCGGAAAACACTGCGGGGAGGGTGAAAACTCACTCACTCAATATTGACTGTCGAGTTTCTCCTTCCTCCATGGTTGGCGAAGAGAGCCACCAAGACCATGAAGCGAGTTCAATAAATGAACGAGTGTATTTATTGTTATCCACACGCTTCGCTGTAGTTTTCCTTCTTTATTTATTGTTGTCCACACGCTTCGCTGTAGCCTTTCTTGCTTGATGCCTGGTTCTAGCAAAATACAAAGATGTGAAGTAAAGGATTACATATTTAGCGGCTCGTACCTGGGATAGTGTCAAAAATTTTAAAAGTATAGCCTGTTCAAACAAAGTATGGAATGACCTGTTAACGCTATGCCATAACCGGTTAGCAAAACAGCATGCACCATTTTTTAGAGGGTGCGATTCTTGCAGCACAAGAATTGGTAAGAGCTTCTTTAAAAAAAAACAAGATACCTTAGTGAACCAAGGCACGTTGGCATACGTTAACGCTGACCGGAATATCAGAAGCTGCACATAAAAGCCGCTTAATGAAGACATCCTATGACCCTGTGCGAAAATGCGTAGCATGCAAAAGTCGCGGGATAATAGAGTAAAAACAATGGTTGTGAAGATTACATTCCGATCGAATGGTAAGGGACGGTGGAGTGGAACTGCTCTGCAATCCTGAAAAAAAATGAAAGAAAGATATGTATAAATGATGCAGTTAATTATCAATGTTTATTTCTCCAGAAGGCAAGTGCAGTAATGGTTAGTGGTGTGACGGGGAAAAGGAAGCTGCTGGGAGGCAGCTTGATTAACTAGCCCAAGAAACCGATAACAATGGAGCAACAGAGCTGAGCGAAACAATCTACCACGCAACATACAGCTGTTTAACAATGATTTAAGTACAGCGATCACTCCATATAGACCTTTTAGCTAGTAAAGAAAGCAAGGAGCTACGCATTTGAAACAGTGCATAAACTGGAAGTGGGAGCATCTCTGAACAGGCGAATTCTGCATGGCATCAGTTTCCTTAGACAGGCGTTGATTTGGTAGACTTGTTAACCTGCAACATGGTACGGATCTGCACACAACACGTGAGGTGCGTGCATGCACACCAGTACGCTGAAACTCTTTGCTGGGCTAAGTGGCACAAGAAAACTGGTGTGAAAAGAGGCGCCGAGTTCACGGCGCCGAGTGCAAGAACGATTGTACTTCCTTAAGATGTGCAATCTTCCGGTCCTTTAAAGGAGAACTCCGGCGATTTTTGTGCACTGATCTCAAAGAAATTTTCAGCACATGTTCTCACTGCCACTATAATAACATATGTTAAACTAGGTGGTTTGACATTACTTAGATTTCGTGAAAATAAATTTTACTTATATTTAGCGGGCTCTCATGCCTTTGAATGTTGCCACCCTGTGTTTTGGCGGCATTGCCTATATCGCTTCCTACGCGAACAAAGAGGCGGTCAAAAGCAAAACGGTGCTACTTCAGGGCTCAAATGACGGCCGTCAAGTTCGCGGAAGCTCTCACAGCTTGGTGCATCGTTAGATGACATCGCCGCTTTCATTTCACTTGGCTCCAGTATCATATCAATCAATCAATCAATCAATCAATCAATCAATCAATCAATCAATCAATCAATCAATCAATCAATCAATCAATCAAATCCTTATTTCTAACATTTTGTTGCAATTTGTTGGGGGTTCTTCAGGCGAAAAGCTGTGTAAACAGCTTGAAAGTGCCTGAAGGCCCTTTATGACAGCACTACAGACAGCGTACAACAAAATAAAGTATATAAGCCTACATGGGTTGCATTAATCAAAACATATTAGAAATCAGTTTCGTGCACTACAGTGGTCATTTGACAGAGTTATTGAAAAGTAAAAAGCAGAAGAACAACGCAACTTCCTGTGACAATCAAAACTAGAGTAAATACCATAAGTATACCAAGAAAGATAGCGATACATTAACAACAGTTCATTAGATCTGCGCACTTGTTTTCACACACAGGCGTCGTGGATCATTGGAAAACAAAAAAATGCCGTCTCATTTCATTCCGGGTGAAGGCATGAATGTCAGTACCTTCGTTTTCATATTTGTTGAAAAGAGAAGGGACATTGTAGACTGGTGACTGGCGACGGGGAGCCTGTGACGTCATTGCACATGCTGCATGAAGGGGATGGCCGTTTCGGTTTGCGCGTGTTGTTTATTTGGATATTTGAAATTGTCGATGAATTTCTGAGCAAACTGGACCATCTTGACTTTTACACTGCTGTCGACACCGTTGAAAAACAGTGACATCACGTTACGGTTAACAAAGAAAAATGCCGAAGTTCCTCTTTTTGAGTAAAACGCGAGCATCGACCGACAGGCTAGATCGGCGCCTTCTATAAGCACCAAGCCGACGAGTTGTGCGAGAGCGACGCGTGCGCACCAAGCGCAGTTTTTCGTATGGCCGGCCCGTCCCAGAGGCTTGACATCTTCTCTACCGCGACTGAATGGGCAGCATGCCGTCTCACAGCTTGCAACGAACGCCGGTTTAATCTTGTCAGGGTCTGTGTCGTGCGGCCAGGAAGTACCTAAAGGGAACAAACTTGCGATTCGAGTGAATTTCGTGCGCATGCGCTACTCTTGCACGTCTGGTCACTTCACGCTGTTAGAAGGCACTGACCTGGCGACGAGTCGACGCTGGAGTGGTACGCTGTTCAAGAATGCACTCTCTGTACCGTATTCACCGAACGAAAGTCAACAGGTAAGTACTTTGGCTTCCACCGCCTTATGCTTGTGTTACATCGGCGTTGTAGTGGTAGTATTGGCTTGTACACTTACAAGGGAGCCTACACATCATATTGAGCGGCTAGATTCGCAGCGACGTGAAGGGGTTAAGCTGATCACGCGTTTGCATGCCCGCTGTTTTATTCCAATCTTTGCGTGTCATGTTCCGTGAACCCTGTGCAAACTCCCACGTTTTACAACGAAGCTGTCTACGGCTAGGTTTTGAACAAGAGTACGTGCCTAGACGGAAAATGTGATCCCATCCAGTAGGCAGTGTGGTCCGACACTGTGAATGCGTATGGTTCGTCTCTGGCGTTCGCTAAATGTGTTTCTCGGTGAAGATTATAGTCGCACAGGTAGAGTATCCCACCATTGTGGCCGTGGTGTTAATTACGTTATGTTAATTACGTGTATACGTGGGCCAGCCCAAGACGTTGTGCAGGGTGTTGAGCAGTGGTTCATACCGAACATTAAATGTAATTATAGTGAACTATGTCAGCATTAGGGCAAATCAAGGATGCACTAAGTGGAGTGAATTGATTTTAATCAAATGTGAAATAAGCGAATTTCTTTTCAATTAAAGCGATTAAAAGGTGCCCTAATTGAAATAAAGGGGTAATGCATTCGGTTGTGCTGCTGAGAATGATTTTACGTAAGTGCATACTAGAAGAGAAGGTCAGGGGAAGATAATACGTACATAAATACACAATAAAGTGGACGGGGGGACGACCGCCTTCGTAGCTCAGTTGGTAGAGCATCGGACGCGACATCCGAAGGTCGTGGGTTCGGTTCCCACCGAAGGCAGGTTTGTCTTTTCGTCCACTTTAATTCCTTTCTACTTTCTTCACAATTACAATAACATAAGCAACTTCCCCTATGCTTTCCTAGGCTTCATTGTCTGTTTGCTCATTAAGTTGACGACTGAAGATAGTCACATATGGTGCACACCTTCGCTGCTCGGCCAGGGCTGTGCGGTATACAACAGACGTGGTTGAAAGTTAACCTTTACATCTGAGGTAAACTAGTCACGTAATGTAATAAACGCGAAATAAGACACCGACCGAAACAAAATTTAAGATTTACTGACAATGCGGCTCACCATATATAGTATAGGGGAGCATTTCGCCGTCCTTCCGGGTTGCCCTCAAACTTTGGATTTCATTGGTGTGAGGTAAAATGAAGTAAAGTTAAAGCAACCCGAGCCAAAAAATCTTCATTCAACGCATGCGGAATGGCTTTATCTGTCAAGTGGTCTCGGCAAGCGGTATAAGACCAGTGAATTTCTCTACAACAGCCCAGGTGGTACATAACAAGATGTGCATTGTACTGAAGCAGCTGACATCGTAGCAGGCGAACTGTGCGAAGTAGATTTTAATGTTCGCTTGCGCGAAATATATACGTCCGGTGTAGCTGACTATGGCTGTTTCAATGGCACATTGCAATGCGTGGTAGACGCACGCGAGATATTGTTAAAAATGCGGGAGCCTGCACGTTACAGTTCACTGTAGGTATGTGGTATAAATTAACCACAGACCTTCCGTGGCCGTCTTTTGCAAGATACGCGATTCGCTTCGGGCCTTTCAACAACCACATATTTCATCCTTGCGGGCGCAGGATGCCCCGCTACGATAGCACATTGGATATATGCCGCAGCGCCGCTGACTTCGTGGTCACCGGTTCGACCCCCACCCAGAATAGTCATTTTTGCACACAGGCGATATGTGGAACGGCTCGTATGCATTTACATTTATGTGCGAGTTAACGAGCTATCGGTGGTAAACAAAAACCCAGGCCTGCGCGGAATCGCAGGACAGTGACAACGTAAGCTGGAGGAGCGACCTTCTTAGAGGCCATTGTAAATGCTTGGGGATCTGGACAAGTCGTCGGGCCATCAGGTGTATCGAAGAGCCAAGTCAGGTTGCTGTCGGGGCTGCGCACGTCGCCTGTCGCGTGACGCGTGGCACGACACGACAAAGCTGCTTCACGAGGCAGTGCTCCGTAGTAATGATGACGGAAACACTGAAGAAGGTCGTTTCATAATGGTGATGTTAATGATGCCTCTGTAATGGGTGCAGAGCTGCAAAGCATGAACCCCTGTGTTGTTTCAAATGATTCCTCGCACTCGTTATGCAATCCACTTTCCGCGACGCGTAGTGGCGTATTACTATTCTGCAACGTAACATTACATTTGTTGAAGCGGTTCCTCGGCAGGCTTTATACCTGTATAGGTATTCTTCTGATGACTTTTCAAGCGCAGGCGTAGCTTAGTGGTAGCATGCTACGCTGCTACGCAGAGAGACGTGGGTTCGAATCCTCCTCGGTCCTGGTTATTTTTCTCTAAAAATGTGCGCGATAGTGGTCACGGACACCGGCGGACACTGGCGACGGCGGCGGCGGCGGCGGACAACTACGGTGCCAAGAACGGCCGTTGTTGTTGTCTCATTACAGCTTACGCTGTAAAATAAATTCCAAGTATCCGCTACGGCATGCGCTCATAATGAGATAGGAGTTCACCACGTGGACCCAAATTATTACTTTATGGTTGACACTTCAAAGAGCACCTTATGCTGAAAAAGTACGTGTCATAAAGCCTGTTCTGGTTGGTAGAACGAAAGAGTGCGCATCTTTGTATCCAGTACGCAGCATCACTATCCTAAGTTCGTTCGACGGGTGCTGCTGCTTGCTGGTACCCTTGCTTGCACTGGGTCACTCATGCTGTCGTGGAAGCTGTCGGCGAACAAAAGAAAAATATCATCGTGAAAACAGTGAGGACGCACTTCTTTCTTCACTTTTGCTGAGAATGAAATGACAGAATAAAAGAAATGCTTGTCCGGCGGCGGTTTCGAACCGCCCTGCACTTCCGGGTTGTGAGGCCGCCGAACTCACGATTCAGAAACTGTCGTTTTATTTTATTTCTTCTTTTCTTTTCGTTATGGGGAAGAAAAAGAACGTTGCATTAATACAAACATTCGGGAAATTAAAGCAAAAACGTTGTCTTAACACAGTCATTTGGAAAACTGGTAATCAGGCATATTCGAACACATATCGAGGATGCAAAACCAGTTAAGACTCTCACGAGCGCGCTCGTATATGCTCCGAATTTCCGTTATTTGTTGCAAGTTTCAGTTCATCACACGGCCGGTTTGAAGCGTCGTTTTGTACGCATGTGGAAATAAACGCAGCCCGTAACATGTGCACGCTGTTCAGTGTACTCTCGGCAACTGAAGATGTGAGCATAGCTGAGGCATTTGGACCCTTCGGATTTTCTACGAAGTAGGAAGGCAAGAGAAAGAAAGAGGAAAGGTAAGGCGGCAAGAAAGAGAGAGAAGGAAAAAAAGGAAAGAAAAGAAGGCATGCAGAGGCTAATTTATCAACAGGCTTAGGGCTCCTAATATATTTTTATTGCAATTACAATTGTGTGGACACCACCCGCGCAATCTCGCCATCGGCGTCATGTTTTGTATATCCGTGTATTTATGCATTTAAGCATATATCACGCTGCTCCACGGCTCGGCTTCGTGGCATTCTTGCTGGGTTGCACCGCCGATAAACATGTTATGTTTCGGAAGGAGTCACATAGTCCAGGAATCGCGGGAATAACGCGCACCTCGGATATTGTGCATGGGCAGCCGTGAATTATTTTTGTTGATGTTGTGTTGCACATGCAGAATGCCGCGGGTACGATTCGCGTCCACCAAAGTTTCAATTTGATTTTAATGAAATGCGAGGAAGCTCTTGGATACTTGAGTTTTGTTGCGCATTATCTAACGCTAAAGCTTGCGTTGGTTTGTGCAAATCTACCATGGGTAGGTTTCAACCCACCCGTGTCGACATTCTTAAATTCTAAGTGGCCACATTATTTCGTTGCTTTTCGGCATACGGCGTGAGTCACACTTGCGTTTTGGTTTTGGTGCTAGATGCACCGGTAGCCTACTAGGTTATATCACGAACACGAAGCGCTTAACGAAATGCGTCGCAGTCAGGACCCACGTTAGTGCATGCACGTCTATAGCCTACCCCAGCGTGGCAGCCGCGCCTGTTTTGTCGCTTCGGTCGAAAACAGCTACACTACCCCGACTACTCGCAACAGCGGAGCACCTTTGTATTTTCCGTGTAGAGCATAGAGAGCGACGGCGCTTCCAACGTCACGGGCCACATTTCAAAAAAGAGTAATGTAGCCGTTTTTCTCTATGGGGGTCCCCTAAGCGGTTTTATGGGTCGGCCTTTTATCTGCGTAACGCTACCTCGCGAGCTATTTCGCTAGCGAAGGGCGCGGCCGGATTGAGGTTACTATGGGATCCGGGTGCTTTATTGCTAATCGATGTCCTCGGCGTAATGACGCTTTGAATGACTGCCGCGTTGAAGCTTGATGGCTTGCGGAACGTCGCTATATAGCGAGACGGGAACATTGCTTTGAAGCGTGCAGTATAACAACACGATGACTGTATAGTAGTACAAAAATGAAATTTGCACGCAGCTAGCGTTTGTGCATAGCAGCACACGTGGGAGTGATCCGATTGAAACGGCACTCAATGAGTTCTTGCTTTAGGATGATAGTGCATCAGCCACTTATGAGGCTCCCTGGTGTGCTGGAACCATTGTTAACCTATTTAGAGAAGACTGTCGTCCGCGGTGATCGTAGTAGGCTCGTACTCTGCGTGGGATGAGACAGACAGACAGACAGACAGACAGACAGACAGACAGACAGACAGACAGACAGACAGACAGACAGACAGACAGCATTTGCATCGGTTTGACGCTAGCAGACGCTGCCTGCGTTAGCGTTGTCTCTCACGGACGAGGGCGCGTTCTCGTTCCTTGCGAGCAGGTGAAGTGTTCATCGAAGAAAGAGCGTTTCCATAGTCAACGCGCGCCGTTCGGAGAGGAGAGGAGCAATGCCGAGAGGAGAGGAGCTGAGACAGGGAGAGGAGGGGAGGGGAGGAGGATGCGCATGCGCAGTGCGGGTGTGGACGCCGCACGGCGGATGGATGGAGGGAGGGAGGGAGGGAGGGAGAGAGTGACATAGCCCCGACCGTAAGCTCCTTCGCATCGAAAATCACATAGGAAGACTGAGGAAGACCGGACCAGACAACGCCAGCAGACACGTTTATTCTGCAGGCACTCGCCAGCCTCAAGCACGAAGAACAGGGAAGATGATAGTTATGTACAGATGAGAACGATGAAGTACGTTAAAAGGGCTCACACTAAGTTCATTATATTATTGGCAACAATATCAAGAAAGATGTCACGTTAAAAGACACGATCGCGTTGTTGCTTTCTGTTAATCTCATCTCGTCACCATTTCAACCCTATTAAAGCACGGATATACGTTCAAAAATGTTTTCTACCTTACCACAGCGTTTTATGCGAACTCTTGAGATGACAGTCACGTGCTTTCCGCGAGTGTCTTCGGCTCCATCGACGAGCGCTGTGCACTCGTTACGTGCGCGAACGCCCTACGTTGCTCTCCAATAGTATATACGTAGAGTGCGATGTACTGTGAATCCTTCGCACAACACTTTGAGCAAATGGGACAGATGCAAAACCTCTCTCATAGTAAAGTACAATTGCGCCAAATCAATTGTTTCCACTTGTTCTAAATACACATGACACGGCTTTTAGGTGCGAAACACCTAATGCGCGCGCTGTCGGCGACTCCTGTCGTGGTCGACGACCGTCACGGTACGTGCGAAAGTCGCACATTGGCCATTGCATGCAAAAAATGCACGCGCACTCTTAAAGGAGCACTGACACGATTTTGCGGCGGCTCAAAATGTGATTTTTTTCGTTTTCTAGCCATGTATTGCGACTAGAGACAAAACACACAGACAGGAGGCGCACAACTGTGTGTTTTTTGTCTAGTCGTGCTACACCATGACCTTAAGCAAGCACCAACTAGCCCAAGAACAAGTCCTTCTGAAGTTATTTGAACCATGTCGATGACTACAGCCTCGCTCTCCAGCCACTTTCGCGGAGCGGATGGACCAGATATTTTTTTCTTCTATTGTAGGTTTCGAGCGCCTGCCTCTAGTGAAATGAAGCTCACACATCCTCAATTCCAAACTTATCGGACATCGCTGGTTGCGCGTGCGCTCTGCACAAATACAAATGCCGCCAAGGAACCACGCGGTCCTTGTCGTTTGGGACTCTGGTCCGCAGCGCCCTGCCACGAGAGCTAGAGGACTTGGTGCGGCAGAGGGCTCTAGACTTCGTCGCAGGAGATAAAAAAAAAGCGATGTACTAGGGAGAGCCACCTCGTGATGGACGCCACGTTTCACCAGTGACGCGCGCCCCGCGCGACAGAATCGTGTCGAGCCATCAGAAAAGAGTCACTGCGCTTGCGTTGTTGTTGACTTGTCTGGCGCCACGGCTGTCGTGGCGACTTCTTGCAGAAGGGGGGGGGGGGGGGGGATGCTCTCTTTGCGACAGCCCGGGAATGGATGATTCCCGTCCGTGGTGGTGGTGGTGGTGTTGCCGGCGACGGAGTCACGCCGAGTTAGGGGGGGAGCGGGGACTTGCTGTAAAAGATACGTAAAGAGAGAGCAAAAAGAAAGAGCATATCGGGCGTAAGACGCATAACTTAAAAAAACGCATCTACTCGCGCTCTGTGGCTCCCCTTCATTTGCACACGTTTCCTGCATGGATTCTGCGGCGCGTTCGTTCGTGTGGCATCCTTCTCCGCGTCGTGGCCCCGTTTGGCCCCTCTTCCGGTGCTTGGGCACGAAACCGTGAACCTTATCGGTGAGCCGGGAAAAATTCTTTCACGCCGCGCTCTCCGTGGATCGTACACTCGCGCACACTTGTTTATGTTGTTCTTCGCGTAAAAAAGTAAAAGAAACGTAGAAAGCGCGCATATGCCCCGGGACACAACGTCCAGCAGTTGTAGTAGAACTGCGGCGGCAACGGTCACGTCGAAGCGACGTCTCGCGTTGCAAGCTGAAAGATATACGCACGTGCCGCTCGTCGGCGTCGAGCGGGAAGATGGAGATGCTTTCACGAGGCCGCGAGTACGAACACCTGTGAACTCTCGTTCGCTACTACCTGTGCCCGCCATATCACCTTCCTTTCTCTCTTCTTCAGCACCCCCCTCTCTCGGTGATTTGACTAAGCGGCGTTTCACGCCGCCAATGGGGATCCGGACGTCGGCGTAGTAGAGTTGTAGAATACGAGGCCAGCGCGACAAACCGAGCTGATTGGTTGATCGAAGTGGGATTGTAAATGTAGACGTCACGTCACGTCATCATATGTCACTGTCAATTCGTTCCGGTGGTTTGCAAGAAAACCGGGAAGCGTGCATGCCGGGGAGAATGTGGACGACTTGCAAATTCGTGCTTGCGCTTCACATAACATTTGCACGTGTACACGGGCAATGGTACAACGCACTGACGCCGTGATCAGCTGCGGTTAAATTCTCTCTACCACAGGATCCTTAATGGTATGCAAGAAACGCTTGTAGCACAAAATGGCCGACGGGATGCTCGGGGCCTGCATGGAGCGAGTAAACTGGAGGACGAACATGCTGGTGAGCACGTTTCGACTTCGGTAATAAGAGAATTGAAGACATCGCTGTACTGACGTACTACATTCTAGGCATATGTACAATCGACAACTTAGAAAGTATAATCCCGTAGCTTAGAATTCTAGGAATCCCGGCCGCGGCGGCTGCATTTCGATGGAGGTGGAATGTTGAGGCCCGTGTGCTGTGCGATGTCAATGCACGTCAAAGAACCCCAGGTGGTCTAAATTTCCGGAGACCTCCATTACGGCGTCTCTCATAATCAGAGCTGGATTTGGGACGTGGATCCCATAAATCAATCAATCAGCTTAGAATTCGGTATCGTGACACTGAAAAAGAACTTGCTCTTCACGATAAATCTCCATTTTAAAAAAAAATCTATATACCAATGAAGTAGCTAATTTTTTATTACCTTCTTTCAAATTGGGGGCAACTGACATGTCCGTTACGCTGACTACACGATCAGCGTAATTCGAGCTGTCGTTCCACGTGGCCCGAGCGACATTCTGAATGAAACGACGGCCACTCCTCCAGTGACGTCGCGACGAGCGTTCAGTGCCCTCCAAGGGCCGCACATAGACAAATACATCTAGAGCACTCTTTCCACCTCCTCCCCCGATATTCCCATAAATAATCAACGCCTCGACCCGCCGGCGCATCGCTTATGCATGATAAAAAGCTAGAAAGAAGAAGAAGAATATGTGAGAACACGGGAAGCGTCGAGGCGAATAGGGTGGTCCCCCGACGCCTTCTCACGCTCTCGTTTTATTTCTATCGCATCACAGTATAGAACTCCGCGCATTTTGGTAGGCTTCCGTCTCCCTTTTTTTTCTTTTATTTGAATTATGATTTTCATGAGCTGATCTCTGGCTGCGAGTGTGCGGGCAGCACAAGAACGCCTGTGGAGAAGACGTGCATCAAATCTGTATAGATAACCTGCGAGCAGGTTATATATGGTTGATGGAGGGAGTGATGGTAGACTCTGTGAAAGAAGCATGTGGACGAGGTGAGAAAGTGCGAGCTCTATGTTGTTGTTTTTTGTTCTTGGATAGCTCGGCGCAACCCACCTTGGGGGACCGGCCATGAACCGAAAAAGAGATTTGTGTGGAAGAGGACTACTAATAAAGAAGACAAAAACATTTGTAATACGAATTTAATGATCAAATTGAGGATTAAAAAATAGTTTCCTGCGAATACTGAAGGTATATATGTACATAAAAAGAGAAGCGAACGCTGTGGATATTGGTTCTCACGTACTGCGATTAAGATTAAAAAGATATGAAACAGAAAACTTAGCTAATCAACATTGAATACTTGTCTCACGAAGAAAATCGCAGCTCTATGTGCTAGGCTTCGTCCCGTCTCCTGTCTTCTTTTCATCTCTCCTCTCCTGCTTTCTTTTTCCTTTTTAACAACCTCGATCACCGCCACCATGTTCTTCTTCTTCTACTACTTATTCTTCTTCACCCCCTTCTCTTCAAATTGCAGCGCGACCAAGACGAAGACAGGAGACACATGAATCACACAGACGAGCGTCTTCTTCACAATCGTCATCATCGTTTTCTATTTTTTATGCTCCGGCTCACTTTGCCCCGCACTCAACAACGACGCCCACCTACGTCCCATCCACATCCTCTAACCTTACCCCGTAGCATATGGGGAGCATGGAACAGATTAGCTGAAAGAACAGAGCTTCACGTAGACAACCTTTACAAGCTAACGTAACCGTGAAGCCATTCATTTCGCTTTGTCCCCCTTACACAATCGGCCCAACACGTGGCCGCTGAGTGATAGCGCATTGGCTGAGAATGTTCGATTGGATGCGTCACCATAGGTACGCCTGCACTGCATGAGCACTGCGACGTATACGAGCAAGTGTTGCACCTATTCTCGCCTCATGTTTTTCTTGGATTTAGTCGATTTGCGCTGTACTTTCTCCTAGCTTTTGCTTCGTCCATTGTCTCAGTCAACTTTCTTCAACGCTTCAAAAAAAAAAAAAATCCATTTGCTTGTTACCAGTATACAACCGACTTAATATTGCTTCCTGGCATCCTTACCACTCGAGCCCATTATTTTAAAATGACTTCGTGCAGCTAATTAACAGTTAATAATTCATAGACCAACTTCTAAACTATTGCTTTAAGCACAACATGTTCAGTGGAGAAGTAGCAAAGCATGTTAATCAATGTGCACAGTTCTCAGCGACTCAAACGCGGTACTCGTGCTGCGTGGCGGTTGACGCATTTTGTGCTATGGAGTGCGCTGAGTGATTACAGAGAAATCAAATCACGTCACAATGCTTCACGATGTCTTTCGCTTTCGTTGAGTACCACAAAGAATCAGCTTGGTGGTCTCAGCGCAAAGCAAGGACGCAGAAATAGTCGGCAGCCGTGCGCTCGCGAGTATCGCGTTTCATTCACTGAGCACAGTACATAACGTATTTCCACGCTAATAGGTGCAGTGATAATTTTTACGGCGGAACTGTACATCTCTTGGTGGTCGGAAAATCTCGTGGCGTAAACACGAAATCTCTGCGTGTACCAGGAGTCGTTCGTTCGTAGCATGTTTCAGGTCGCTAATACCGATGAGTCCCATTTCCGATTGCCATCGTACCTGTGAACTCTAGCGCGCATTCCCAAAAGCCCCCCCCCCCCCCCCCCAAAAAAAAATGAAAAGGAAGAAATGAGAACCGCAGCACCCTGTATGCAAATACGCCATGCGTATACGCCACTTTTGAATTGTTGCTTTAAACACAAAATGCTCGATGGAGAACTATTAAAGCATGTTACTTGGTGTGCACAAAGTAACACGCTTTAATAGTTCTCCATCGAGCATTTTGTGTTTAAAGCTACAATTTAAAAGTCTCTTAATCAATAACAGTTTTTAGTTTAGGTCATTTAAGAAGTAGCCACAGATGATCAGAACGACAGTAAGCAACATTAATTTCGTTACATCGTCGTAGTTCGCGCGTGGGGTTTTTTAAAAATCATTGGCTCAAGTCCTCCATGCCGACCTCTATGCCACCGCCACGTTTCCGCAAGTGCCCTCTCCGATGATTCCCCCGGAAGTGACGTAGTAGCTCGGCATCGCTGGGTATGCCTCGCGGTTTTTGTCGACAGTTCGACTTCACGCTGATCACTATGCGGCCGAGCGAACAATTTTCTGTTTTTTTATTTTCACAGCGTCGAAATATATGGCGCCGGATACGTGCTTGTTCGTACGAAACGCACCGTCTCGTCTTCTCTGTTTTCCTTTTTTCTTTCTTTTCCTTGAGGAGAGCGGGGATTCACGGATTTTTCATTTCTTGCACGTTTGATTCGACAAAGTCGTGACGGGCAGCGCGAACAGGAAAAAAAGAATAAAGAGTACGGTCTCTTCCACGTGCAGCTGCACATGCGTGTCGAGATAGGAACGTGCATCAATAGGCCATTACATAGTCATGCAGGGTAAACACACGTTATTTATTGTTATTACTTGTTACATACTTACTACTTTTACATACTATTGCATGTCATTATTCACTTTTTTGAATTCGTGGGCGTTGAAGGTACAGTCATGGGCCGATGCCTTCTCTGATGCCAGTGGTATCATTTATTTAACAACTAAGATTATTAGATATCCTTTGGTAAGTATTATTTATTTAACAACCTTTGCACACTGTCAGCTGCTGGGGCCTACACAGAAAGCTTTGATCAAAATCTGGCCGTCTATGGTTTTCGTAATAAAACGTCATGGGCCTTAAAGCAGTCTGGTAGTAATGCCAGCGCCACGATAGCCGGTGTTGGCTGTCATGGAGATAGACGATCGTGTTTACCTTAGCGTGCATGACGTCATGGTCGTTAGCTTACTGGTCGCGATATACATGGTCGCGATATATCGTCGGATACATACATGGTCGCGATATGTTTACTGTGACGTACAGGGCCGGTAAAAGACGCGAGCCTTAAATGTTGAAATCCGTGTGCTGTGCGATGTCAGTGCACGTTATATAACTCCAGGTGGTCAGAATTTCCGGAGCCCTCGACTTCGGCGTCTCTCACAATCTTATCATGGCTTTGGAACAAAAAACCCAAGAAATAAATCAAAGACGCGGGCCTCACTTCGTATATTGTATTTCAAATCGCGCTTATAGAAGTGTGTCTGAAAAGCGATCAACCAGAACACTGTATGAAGAACACACTTGGAACACACAGGCCTACGGGCTTATACAATTTAATATGCATGTGAGTAGGTGACAGTTGAAATACAAAAAAAAAAAATCACTACACGAAGAGGGCGAATGTAGTTTCAATGCTGGTTTTGCAATCCCTGCATTATAGCATGCATTCACTGGCAGAACCCCGTTAAGGCGAGATGTGCCGTGAAATTAATTTTTGTTTCTTTAATCGCGTATATACAACGAACGCCCACGTTCATCTGTATTAAGGTGCGTAGCCGGCCTTCAGTTCGCAAGTACGGAAAATCTAAGTTAAACGTGAGCAAAAGAAAACAGAAACAGCTAATCGAGAAAGAAATACGAAAAGAACAGACATCGCCAGGAAATGCTTGCCGCAACGAAGGCGACACTGCGAATACCTAACGAGGTGATGTCGGGGCTCGCTGGGCCACGCGGATTAACTACATTTCGCGCTAGAGAGAGAGCCTCAGTGAACTAAATACCACCACGTGCCGAGCGAGCAGGAGATGGGGGATGCTTTTTGACACCCACGCTGTTTTCATCCAGGATGAAGCGCGGTGTTACACCGAGTCATCCGCTTCGTTTTGGCTTGATTTTGCTTTTTTTTTTCCTGGTCCGGCACTGACGCAAGAAAGCCGTCTCGACATTTCCATACACGCGTCTTGGTTTTGGGATTCACCTAGTGGTATTTCTGTGGAGCTGGAAAAAAGAAAAGAAATAACTAACGCGTGCGCGCGCACGCGTGTACGTCCGTGTTGTTGAGTGTATCTGTTGGATAGACGAGCGATGTTGGGGGAGTGTTTACGGCATGAGTGCGGAGTTAACGAGTCGTTGGCTATTGCTTAAGAGACTTAAGTGACGAAAGCCAAGACGTGTTAAGAGTGCTTAGCTATTTCTCTTGAACATAGCCAGAAAACAGTGCCGATCAGTCGTGGAGACTTCTGTGAGCAAGTGAGCTTATTATTGCGCTGCACGCTCCGAGGAAACTCGGTTTCAAACACAGCTGGAAGGTGGCCCTTCCTGTTTTAACATATGATGTCATATTTTCCTTACCTTTTGCAATTCAAAACGAACAAATAAAGCGTAGCAGGTGGTCTGAAATCATTCGATGCCGTTTCTGCCTCAAGCGATTCGGTCGGTGTCTCATGTAACGTCATGTGCTGAAGGCAGAGTTGGCGCTTTCCAGCTGTGTTCGAAACCATATTGCGAATTCTCTTGTGCGTGCGGTGCGATAATAGTTGGCTCATATGTTTACTTGAGCCTGCGCGACTAATCGCAACTCTCATCTGTGTCTATTCAAGAAGTGTTGCTGAGCTCCTTTAAGAGAAGCAAAGGTGAAATCCAGTACCTTTGGTAGTCGAACCCGGGACATAGGGACGTAAAGGTTGACGTTCAAACACGTGTGGCCGGCTCATACCCGTGCTAGATGTACGGCTATGAGCCCTAAGGCCTACGCCTGTCAAAGGAAAGTACACCTCAGTCAGTCCAAAGTTCACCAAACGCAAGGGGCTAACGCTATTCAAGACATTTAAGTGAACATTAAGGCCGCCTTCGAAGTTCTGACGCCATGACTTTCAGTAATGCTAATCATACAATCGTGTCCTTCAATGCCAATTTCGGTGTATACCAAGTAAACGAGACGCGAGCATTCAGTATTCTCACCGCATTTTCGTACCGAATTTTTCGCCCACCGTTCTTTTCTTCAAGGACACGTTCGCGTGAAACGTACATGTTTTTCGCCCTAAGAATCAACTCCGATCGGAGTATAATCGTGGTACTTGTGCCCTTTTAGTCCGCAGGGAGTTTAATGATGTTATGTGCTTCATATACTTCGAGAGACTGCGATGGGTCGGAGTGCGTGAATCAGACTTCGGAGTTTAGCAGGAACGTTACCTGCATAAAGGTTCCATCTGGGTACGTTTTCCTACTCAATGTAGACGCTGCCAGCTACAGCCGGCAAGGAATGCATCTAGTATCTCATGACATGCCATTTCACTGTGTGAAACGCAGTTGTCTATGTACCCTGGGGGTCGCGCAAGAACACTTGCTTTGGAATTCAGTAATCGTGCGGTGTCCCAAGGAGCCGCTAAATTTTCGCGTAGTGTCGAAATGATCGGCAGATGTCAATGTTGTTTTTCTCGCGGGCACGTGCACTCGTGAACGTTCATTCAAATGGCTCTGAGTGTCGGGAAAAGCTCTACTGTGAATATTTTTTTAAAAGAGACACTAAAGTGAAAAACAACTTTTCTCGTATTAGTAGGTTACCTGTTCACAATACCCAAAACATACTCTTGCGACGAGAATACCTTTGGTAAGCTAGAAAACGCTCAAAACTTATATACGTGTATCTTTCACGGTGTCTGCTAAGGCCTATATAACTATATATCCGCAAGAGAGGCATACGTTGTATTCTAGGGCAGCCAGTGGCTTCACAACGGGAGTTTCAGAACATTTGATGGAGTGAATTGGCTGGAACACGCACGAAAAAAAATAATAAGTCAGCCTTCTGACGTAATCAGATTTCGAAGTGCCGGCGCGAACTTCAAGACTAAATTTTTGACATTCATTTTCTTTTTTAACGCTGAATATAAGATGGCCAAATCAACGATAGTCGATTTCTCGAAATATAAGTCGTCATTTTGAACCACCTCACTTTTTGACTTTGGTGCCCGTTTAATAATATGAAGTTGTGGCAGTCTCTGATTGTTTCTCGCATGAACTGTGCGGCAATACGAATTTCACCCAGGGAGGGGGGACAAGTTGGTTGAAGAGAACATTAAATTCATGAACGTAAGACATTATACTGCGGTAACTGTAGTGTACGAATAATCTTTTCGCATTCTTAGAAATATTCTGCGAACCATATTGATGTCTTTCCGTTACTCATGAAATGAGTCAGACGTCGTAGTTAAACGATGCTTTCGCAATCAAGCCTTGCCTTCTATGAGTGCATACACCGCAGTCACTCGTCGTAGTGGTGTGCCTTATCGTTGACATGTAACCCGAAGTACCTACAGTTATGTGCCTTGCCGTGGGACTGACCCTGTTTGCTTCCATTCTGAAGGAAGGCACCGTGCTGCAAAATTTATTATGCAGATTAGACCCTCTTCTTCAGCGGGTGTCGAATATGCACACAGTGCAGCCACGCTTCGAACGCTGACTGACATGCAACTGATGTAAGAAAATCAAGTTAGGTGTAAAAAAAAAGGTATAGTGAAAGCGCAACATCTCTAACTAAAAACAATAATGAGCGCTTAAATTCTTCATCCTCGTCCGCCCGAATGAAAAACGCATTATTTTTCCCGCGCGCGATGCAGTTTATGAAACGTGTGAAGGTGTCCGATATTTTAGCCAGTAGCAACTTGTGGTGTAATCTCGCACATGCTTTATTGTACAATACACTTATTTAGGGAGCGAGCGAAGGACGAGTCGGTGCTTTCCTGCAAATGACGTGTTATGAGATAGATTGCGCTAGGTTGAACTGGTGACCGTCCCAAGGAACACAAATGCAATTGTCGAAACGTCGGCTCCAGCGAAATTCCCCGTTCTTTATAGCTTTTTATGATCTCTTCATCAAATTCACATTAGTTTTTCTTTCTCGTTTGCAATGTTCCTCATTTTAAAGAAGGCATTATACACATGTTGTTTTAGTAAGTGAAAAGAAGTCCGCATCACAGGGGATGCTTGTGTCTGCGCGCACGCCCCCCCCCCACACACACACACACCTGAACGTCGTGTATATTTGTTTATCTGTATTGAGCAAACACAAGGGGTAGGTATGTCCACGTAGATGGCATTTCGGAGGGCGTTAACATAAAACTTGCAATATCAAGGCAATTTTCGCGTGCGGCCGGCTATCTCATTTCATGTAACTGCGCACAGAACCGCTTGAAATAAACTGCAAGGCACGGTAAGATCAGAGGGAGCGCGCTCTAAGCTCGGTGCTTTACTGAGCGATTTAAATCGCACAAATATAAAAAATATAAAAATATAAAAAAACTACGAACACGGGGACTGCGCTCATGCAAAATCCTCGTCGCCGGTGGCGCCGGCAGGGCTATAACAGCGTGCTATTACAAGCGTCCTACCAGGCAGGCAGGAAGGAAGGCGCCACACCGGCGTCCCACGAATGTTTGCTCAGGTGAGAAAATGGGCGAAGGAAACAGCAAGCAAGAACAAACATACACAGTAAAGAGGGAGGGAAAAAGGGCGAACGATAAAAATATATTCGGTGTAAGAACTCACTCGTAAAAAAAAAACATCAAAAAGAACCAAGTGAACGTCGTTTCCGGGCAAAGTTCGAGCTCGGCGCGCACTTTTGTACGTTGTTCGTCTCTTGTCTTTGCGCGTATAAATATATCGCTGACGTCTGTGCGTTTGGCTCTGCCCGCCAGCGCGACGGGCAGGATTTTGGAATGAGAACTCAAATGTCCCGTATACGTAAAAGGGATCCGCCACGCCGACGGGAAAGGGAGCGAGGAGACGGCACGTTGATGTATATATTTTTTTTCTCGAATTTTGTTCTACGTTTTGCGCACCTTCTTTTTCTTTTCAAAGCAGCGTCGACTCGGCGACGTCGAGTCGGAGGGTTCGATAGCCCGCAAGCGTCCTTTTATTTGTAGTTCTTTTTTTTTAGAATGTGTTTCCTTCAGTTTTCAAGGTATTGACTTATTCATGTTATTTCCGCAGGTATATGCGTCTCTGTCGGAAGCGCTCTACATCAATCATAACCCCTGCGCTTTCTTTTTTTTTTTTTTGCTTTCTGTCATTCAATCAGGGCTTGTACATCCGGGCTCACCTGTGTCTCATACTCCGAAACAAAGCCAGGAGGTGCTATTCTGAACAGTAAAATGATTCATTATGTCAAATAGACCAGCTTCGCGGAATCAAAACTATTTTGCGACGAAAGGGTAGGTGGTATTTCCCGCCTTTCGTTTTGCTATGACTTCATAGGGGGAAGACCTCATAGTGGCAGTTCGAGAGAGTAAGAGAGGTCGAACCATTGCTTTGAACAAACAATGTTGCGCTTAGCTTTTGTTACAAGTGGCTTTTAACATCACTGCGAGCCAATAAGGGAATCTGCAACAACACTGGGAAGCAACAGAGGCTGTGGAGTCACTTCTGGCCGCTTAACGACTCTAACAGCACTATAGGCCTATAAATGGCGGTGAGTTCACTACAGCCGAATCGGAGAGGCCGTGGCAGCAATGTGAGCAAAGCCAGACTACAGCGTCGTCATAATCTGATGACGAGACGGCACAAGCAAGTATACGGCCCAATTTCACACTGCCCAGAATAACGTACCATGGCAGTTTCGACTGGAAGCGTTTTAACAGCGGAGCTCTTTAAGGCAGAGGTAAAACCACGCGGTATGGCGTTCGCGAATAACAGCGCAGCTGTCACTCAGAAGAGAATCGCAGCCGCTTTCGCCCTTGACTCACTATCCACACTGGTATACATCATATTGATTATGCGAAGGACAAAATAGATACAAAATAGAGAGAGATAAAGAAAGAAGAATGAAAGGCTTGTGTTGCGCAGAAGGGAAAAGCGAAGCGCTTGTGCCCTCGACCGACTGCCCACACACTTGCCCTCAGCGCACTGCTACATGGCAGTGATAGGGATAATGATGGTGCTACTAGATAGGAATACTGAACCTGACATCCTTGCCGCCACTGCGCTGTTTACTCGGACTTCACAGGCTTGGAGCTGGTCTTACTTTTTCATGTAAGCTGATGAGCTACAGTACCGACAAATTCCACGATATGTCGGCTGAGAAGACGTTGTTAGCATTCAGATTTGTTTTCGAACTTTCAGCGAAGAAGCACTCAAGTTAAATAAGAGTAATACTAATGGATCATGAGAGTAAGGCTGAGATTACTAGCGCACGCCAAAGCGGCGTAGCATTTCGGATCTCCAGCTCTGCAGAAGAGAGGATTCGTAATGTTCTTGTTCTCGAGACGTACGCGCCCGTCTGTATACCATATACGGTACAACACCGGACTTTGGGAGATAGTGCTCGGTAATGTTTCTCGTCATTGTGCGATTGAAAAATACCCTACTTGGTTCACCAGGAGAAGGAACGTACGCTGGACGGCTGCTGTGCGCGTTTGCGAAGAACACACACCACCGCATCGGGCTGCGCGTACCTCTTTGTAAAGGCGTCTCTTGGCCGTACTAAATATGCGGCAGACAGTTACATATTGTGGTTGAGATTGAGTGAAGACAGCCCTGGTGCAAGAATAACAGACAAGTAACATAAGCTGGCGTTGAACAGCATAGTATTATTGATCCGTGGCAACACAAATTGTCCCGTCAGCTTGTGGCTTGCTTGTCGCTCTCGAAGTTGGTGCCGTGGTGCCGCGGAGCAGCGCCCTTTTATTTCTGCCTTGCACTTCACTGCATCATGCTGGGTGCGTGACTGGCATTTGCTGTCAGCAGCTCGTCGAAGCTTCCTGGAACTGGTTCCGTTGGTCTCCTAGAGTATTCGGGGCAGGTCATCTATAAGAAGAGCAAATAAACATCAGCTGCCATTGATCAATATTATCCCACGTTATCAATAGCTGGTGTGTAGTGATCGATGAAATGCAGTGCAGGTGGCTAAGCGACGTCTCAACTAGAGTAAAGTTGACATCTGTGAGAGATGATTTGAGGCATATTGCACATCGTGATACTCAGTTAACAAGTATGGATGGAAGAGGCCCTAAGAGAGGCCTTCGGAGACAGAGACAACCTTTCTACCTGTTGTATATGCATGCGGTAAGACCTGTTCTCTGCATGAATTGAAGCAGTGCTTCGTGAAATCTGTTATCACGTTTGTAATGGTGATAGCTGATTATGGCACTGAAGCGGAGGCCGGCTTGCCGTGGTAGACGAGAGCTTTGCGAATGCTAGAATCTACGATTCAATATCGGGTGGTATATGCACCTGACTCCGTCACAGGAACAGAGCAGTATGGACACGTATCACCAGTTGTGTATGTTCTACCTGTTCCACGTTGAGGCGACAGACGACTTAAGGCTCATCCCGGCCCCGAAGTCTCCCAAGCGCAGCTTTCTCCACCCAAGCCAGGTGAATGAGGAGGGAGCAGACGTACCATGGGCTAAGAGGGAGGAAAAAAGAAGAAAAGCCCGTCGGACACCCTTAAACATTGCGCAATCCTCGCATAACTCATCACTGTCTCCACGCACTCCGGCACTCTTCGGACGCAGGTGCGCAGTGCAAATCTTTTAGTCGTCGTCGTCATCGCCTACCCCCCTTCCTCGAGTCAACAACGGCCTCGAAGTCTCGCTTTCAGCCGAGCATCGTCTTTCGCTAGCGAGACGGCGCGGACCGCGAAGCCGACGCTGTCTTACAGGCCTTCGTGTCGCCTGTACCTACGGATGGAACCGACCGACCGACCTGGTGAGGAGGTCCAGGACAGCGGGCCCGACGGGGACATAAATCGGCGGCTTGCGATAAGCGCGCTATAGTTGCAGGCACTGCGGAGGGAAACCGCATCACGAGAAGGAGAAGGAAGGTCTTCGAGACGTGCAGAGACGCGGCAACAACGCAGCACATACGGCCGTTTTAGTGAGTGGCCTTCGGGAGAAGCGTTCCTGGCGCTTGTTGTTGCGCGAGCTGCGAGGGGACTCCTCGAACCGCATCCCTTCGGCTTCTTCAGCTGCGGTGAGGATAGTTGAGCTTGCGCGTCACGGAGACGCGTGGGCGCTTCCGAACGCGAAAGATGCCGCCGCTTGGCTTCTTCTTCTTCTTCTTCTTCTTCTTCTTGCTCATCTGTGAAGGACCACTTCTTTCTTTCTTATCTCTCCCCTTTCCTTTATCTTATTTCTTGCGCAGCACCTTCGTTCACTTCCAGCCGCTCAGCGATGTCGGCTGTATACGTACTATACGACTAGAGGCTAGATAGTCTGGCTCCGCGAATAAGATGCGCGCGCTCGCGCCAACTTGTTTTTGTTTGTTATTGTTTCGTCTGCTAAAGGATGGTTTATACTTCTGGCGTATTCGTTCGCGGCTGCGCGGTGACGATGAAATACTCGCGAAACGAAGGTTCGTCGCTGGGCCTTTTCTCTCTTCTGTATCTTTATAGCTTTTGTTTATGCAGATAGCTTTACGAACATTCCCCACGACTCCTGTACATGTGTTCACCGATACCGTATCGCGTTTCCTCTCCCCGGCGGTATCCTTGTTGTGCGTCTGGCTGTTCTCTTTAGTTACGGGTTTTACAGCGTGTTCTTGGTGCTTCTTCAGCGAGTCAACTAGCACAAACTGATTGCATAGGTGACAAGCGCGCGATCGCGAACGCGTCCCCTTGTGATTCTCGATGTGCCTCGACCACGTGACCTGCACGGCTCATTCATAACTATCAAGGTAGACTATCGCGCTTCACTAGAATACTTAAAAGAAACTTTCCGGCTGTCCAGGTTGATTAATGCCTTTTAATTTACAACGCCTGGCGAAGATCATGCAGAAAAGGGAGAGTTATATATGCTCCTGTCACACGGACAAATCTATGTGCACCATCAGTGAGTACACTTTGCCGCGAGTGTCATTCGGTCGCTGTAACACGGGAACTCTTAGTGACACTTAATGTGAAGTCCACTCGTCTGCGAGTGCGTTCGCCAAACTGGCTTCGCTGCGACGAAGTGTCTCAGAAGCAGGATGCTCGAAAATAAAGTGCCATCAAAAGCACGTCCGTAGTGATTTTAAACGATCGCTTTCGCTATCAGAAACATGGTTATGTATTAAAACGCAGTCCACTAAAAGGAAAATGAAGAAAGTTTACTATTCTCGCTCTCGGACTGTTTACGGCTACTCCGGCGCCAAAGGCACGGCCGCACGGTCCACGTTGTTCACTTCGTTCCACATGTGTAGGCTGGTCGCTATCTCCCCTGCCATGTATTTATATAAAAAAAGTCAGTTACGCGCCTGTGCATTCTGCGTAAAACAACGTCGCTGGCAAGCAGGCGCCACCACCTTGCGAATGCAGATCGAGTTTTATTTTTCTTCATGTTTCATCTCCTTGTTTTCGTCACATTTCTTTGTTTCTTCAACTCTTACTGGATGTTGTTTTTATGTATTCTCCCTGTCATCCTTTTTTCTTTGTCTCTTTCTATATTTCACTCTCCTCGTTTCCCTCCTTACCCTCACTCTACATATAACCCTCACTTCCTTTTCCCATCCCATTCCTAAACTGTACTGCAGGAGGCTATGTCATGATTTACCCTCTCCCCTCTTTCTTTCTTTCCTCCTTATACCGCCATCACTCTTTCTCACTCCTCCTTCCGACCACTTCGTTCTGCTATACTATGCATGGCTAAGCTAGGCTAAGAGCTGCCGGGAAACTACCTGGCACATATTCGCTCACCCAGTTTTCTGCTGACCACACCGACATTTTGCCAAGCTTAAACAGCTACGCTGTTGAAGCACGTTATTGGTTAGCAAACACGTGCCTAAAATACGTTGCTCTACTGATTCATCCAGCGCCACTATACATCCTGCGCGCCGCCAAAGTGACGCTCTGCTCAGTGCGCTCGCTCAAAGCGCTCTCGTGTACTGCTCTTCATAACTCTGGTGGCATAAATTATCCAGCTGCTTGTAAATTATGCTTGTAAATTATCCAGCTGCAGCTCTGAAGAACTCAAGCTGTCATGCTTATGACATTCTCCTTGCTATTATGCATGCATACTTCAAGCGGGCAGCTTAGTGTCGGCCCAGTGCTGATTAACATTTCACCCGCAACTTTATATACGCGCTATGAACTTGGCACGACTTTCCAACCTGTCTGAACGTAGCGTTACAGAAAGGGTACTTTGCGGACTGTAATGTTACGAGTCGAGAGATTTACCTATAAGAACGTGCCTTTTCCGGTAACCCCGGACAGGCTATGCGTCCGGGGTCCCGGCTATGCGGATGTGCCCGCAGTGGTAGTCCAGTCGCTATTGTTACACAGCTAGTCCCAAGGAACGGTACTGAGGTACTGGTCTCCTATCGGTGAATGATTTGCAACAGCAAAAAAAAAAAAAAAAAGCTCGCCTACTTGCATTAAAATATTCGCACTAAACAGAGGCGTTCAAATTGAATTTTGAGCTTCCCATTGTTGCTTGACCGAAAATATATTTTTTCCTCATTCACGTATATGGAATCAGCTTCGGCGTGAAGGGCATTGCAGCGACGTTGCCGACAAAAATGCTCACCGGTGAAGAAATGAAAATATCGCAGTGTGCCCAAGGCAGTCGCTCTTGCTCTGACACTACATGTTGAAGAACAAACTACCTGGGAACATTACGTCAAGTACACCTTCCTGGTATACTGGTACCTCACGCAACAAGCCCACATCATTCATCAGGGCTTCGCCTGATGATTGCGTCGGCAGTGAAGCTCCAGAAGTGAAATTTGGCGCTCCGACGAGTATTTCACAAGCTGCTTTTAATGTCACCAACGTATTAGGCAACGTCAACAAATAGCTGAGGGATGCAAAATTTGTATTAACAGAGGACCGTGTACTGTGCGATGCCAGTGCACGTTTAGAGAACCCCACATGGCCGATAATAACGAAGCCCTCCACCACGTCCTCTCTCATAATCATATCTGGTTTTGGAACGTAAAACCCCTGAAATTATTACGAAAATTCGTATTATCGAGGTGCAGGCGATTATGGTGTACGGCTTAACGGGGTAAGTAGTCAAGTAAGCGCACGGCATCGGAACGGCCGTAGCCGGCAGTTAGACTTTCCTACATGACACCAGCACGGAAGCGGCGAGCTTCTCCGCACTCCTCACAGTCAAGGCAGCGAAGGAGAAAGAAAAAGAGATGCAGCAGAAAAAGCAGTCGAAAGTAAGAAAAAGAAAGAATATACAGGAGGCAGAACCTACCAGTCCGGACCGGACTGCAAGCGATATTGAACACTCCAGCGAAGAAAAAGAAAATGAAATGAACGGGCAAGGAAGCAAGAGAGCTAGCTGCCACCAGCTCGACCGCTTCCGACGTGGGCCAAACCCCTCTCTTCGCCGATGCGGCCCAGCTCTGCACTCACCTGGAGGTGGATGGTGAGGGCTTGCTCGCGTACGCTCTCAAAAGCGCAACGGGCGCCTTGCCCTGCGACTCGGGCGTATGGAAGAAGGAGAGAGGAAGAAGGTGAAAGACGGCTGGTTCATTCAGAAAAACCGTGCCGGTACTTGCCGCGTAGTACGGCCGGTCGGTATCGCCGCAGGCTCTTGTTGGGCAACGGCGAGGTTTGTACGCAGCAGTATGTGCGACAAGCCTTGCTGCAGCCGCGAAGTTGCTTTTCTGTGTTTGACATTTTCTTTTAGTTGATCACCGAAGGCGGTGTTTTCGACATCGATAGCTGCCGCTTCCTTCGGTTGTTGCGAATCGTGCCGACCTGTTTGTAACGAGCGGCCATCGCAGGAACGCAGGAACGCAGTTCAGCTGCGTAGTAGTGGAATGGCTTGACGTGACTACATGGTTGTAATGGATAAGGCGATTCTCTCGCTCTTACGATAGACGCGGTTGGCTGCCGGAGGATGTGTACGTGTTTGTTGGTTGGGGACACACCTCAAGTATCCCGAGTCAGGTATCCTGACTGTAAGGGGCTGGTGCTTTACCGTCGGAGTGAACAGTGATACTGCAGTAGTTTAGTGTCTCTAAATATATTGCTGTATTATGCAGTAAGAGGTGACATTAAAAACGTTGCTTCTTATCTAATCTAGCACGAGTTTGATGAGGCGAGCTGGTTGTGACGTGCGTAAAGACAGCACATAAAACGAGGGCACACACACACACACACACACACACACACACACACACACACACACACACACACACACACACACACACACACACACACACACACACACACACACACACACACACACACACACACACACACACACATGCCCCGCCACGGTGGTCGAGTGGCTATGGCCCAGTAATGGCGGCTTCGTTTCGATGGAGGCGAAACGTTGAGGCCCGCATACTGTGCCATATCAGCGTACGTTAAAGAAACCAAGGTGGTCGAAATTTCCGGAGCCCTCCTCTACGGCGTCTCTGACAATCATACTATGGTATTGGGACGGAAAACCCCATAAATCAATCATTCGAATTCTCCAATGCTTCAACGCCTAAACTTGCAACGATGACAAGGAAAGGATACGTTCGTTTCTTTGCTCCTGGTTTTTCAATCCAGCGCCTTCCCGTCGCAAACAGCCTGACGACATCCGCTCAGCTCAGGCATTCATCTCTAAATCGACATCCGCATGCAGAGAACGCTGGTCAGTATCACCTTCCCCGTGCGTAGGTGTTCCGATTTATGGCTGCAGTATCAGGCGCCGTTCTGTCTATTTCGGCAGTTTCTCCATCACGGTTGTTTTACGACTTGCTGGTCCTGTTTTACGTGCACTTCAACTGGACCCTGTAGTGAACTTGCGGGACACGCCACAAATTATCTTCCAAAGGCTTCGCGATATCTCGCTCTTTTCTGAAAACAAGAACAGATAAATAATAAGCATGGTGAAAGCAGTGTCATACAAGCCCTCGGGCCAGTAGCGAGAGCTCTGGCCCGAAGGCATGCATGACTGCCGTTTCTACGGGCAGTCGTGCTCCCCGAGAGTCTTCCCCACTGCTTTGAAGCCTTTTAAAGCGATTATTATTATTATTATTATTATTATTATTATTATTATTATTATTATTATTATTATTATTGTGATTCGGTTAGAGAAGGACGCTAATTTCTGCAGCCGATACAGGGAGCACGGCTAAGCGTCCGTGGGGGTAGGGGAAGAAAGTGACAGAGATAGAAAGGAGAGAAAAGCCTTAGTGGAGGGCTACGGAAATTTGGACCACATGGGGTTCTTTAAGGTGCACTGACAACACACAGTACACTAGCCTCTGTCATTCTCGCCTCTATAGAAAATGCGACCGCCGCGGCCGGAATCGAACCCGCGTATTGTGGGTGGCAGCCGAGTACCATAACCTATCATTTCCATCGTTGCTTGAGTCCTCGATTTACCCTCTCCTGGCTACGCAGAAAGGTCCACGGGCTCTGAGCCTTACTCTCTACAAGGAGTATCGAGAACCAAGCCGAACAACACCACAAAGGTCTACAATACTCCATGGAACACTACGATAGACTACATGCAAGGGATATGGGCTGGCCTACGTGTGTATGTAGGCCCGCCACGATGGTCTAATGGCTATGGCACTCGGCTGCTCATCTGGAGTTCGCGGGGTCGAATCTCGGCCGCGGCGGCTGCATTTGATGGATGCGTAGCGCTAGAGGCCCGTACTCTGTGCGATGTCAGTGCGCGTTAAAGAAACCGAGGTGGTCGAAATTTCCGGAGCCCTCCACTACGGCGTCTCTCACAATCATATCGTGGTTTTGGGAAGTAAGGCCCTAGAAATTATTATTACGTGCTGATGTATGTTGGCAGCCGGACTGAAAGGAGAGCCTCTCCTTTTAGTTCGGCCGTGGTATGGCTTACGTCTTCCTTGTGTCATGACCCGTCCTCACAAACCATACGTAACAGACTGAACCAGCTCTCCCGAGATCTATAATTGAATAGGATGACCTGTGGACCAGTGCCTATAAGACCCAGGAACACGGAGGCCAATTTACAGCGATAACACGAACCGCGCGTGCTCCTATACATGGGAAGACCATTCTTTCAGCCGTTGTCCTCGGCCTGCTACAGAAAACCGCGGAGCAAAATTAGGGGAGTGGCCCTTACATCGTCACGCGGCCACAGCTAATCTGCGTCGGCGTACGGAGCACGCGCGCAATATCCTCTGCGCGGGCGGAAAACGAAGCATGACGGCTCTATATACACCTCCGTGAGGCCGCGGAGCCAGCAACGCGGAACAAGAGAGCCCTACGAGGAGGAAGACGCCAGACCCCCGATCGCGAACCACATGAGAAGACCTGTACGGGCTCGCGGCCGCACCACTTTAGGTTTTCGCGGCACGCTCGTCGCTAATTCGAGCAGGCTCGGCGTACACGTACTGTACACTCGTGGTGCTGCTTGTACGCACGCGTGCCCGGTCCTTCATTTCATTATCTTCCCTCCTGCTTCCATGCTCGTGCCGGGTCCGCGATGAGCGCGTCGTCGTTCTCGGTTAATACGCGGTTCGTTGAACGCTTCGCGCGTCTTTGTGATACCTTCTGGGGCTTAGCTCATGAGGTTGTATAGACACCGTAGGCCGCGAGTACGTCTGGTGGCTGCCGGGTCGAGAGTCGACAGCGAGTATATTACACACGGCCCATACATAGACATGCGCTTTTAAATCACTTTGCCAAAGTTACTTTGATAGGGTCAGTGAAGTATAGCGAACACTTAGACATGGACGATGTAAGCAAAATGACACGAGCGCTAACTTTAACCGATTGTTTACTTGAAGAAGCAGAGACAGACAGACCTATGTACATACATCATTGACGTGAGTGGACGTCGCACAGGCGTGTCGCTGTCTGAGTATGCGCTAGTCCGCGGAGATTAGGTGCCAACAAACCCAAGCTGCTCTCATTTACTATCATTGTTTTTTGAAGCGGGTAAATCCTTGCCCGCGCTTTCGAGCTGCCTCTTTGTGTACCCATATGCAGCGGACGCTGAACATCACCTCATAGATGTTCAGTGTTCACGCTCTGTAACTATCGAAGACCATCTCGTAATGTCCAAGCATACAGTGCATAGACTATAGGGAAGTCCACCCGCCGTGGTCGTTTAGCGGCTAGGTGTTGTCGGCTTGCTCGTATTCATGAGATCGAATCCCGGCCACTGAACATCGATGGGGGCGAAATGCAAAAAGAAAGTACGCGTGTACTTAGGCTTAGGTGCACGACGTTGAATCCCAAGTGGTCAAAATTAATCTGCAGCCTTGCGCTTCGGGACATGCTTCACTATCACCGCTGGTTTTGGCGCGTAAAGCCCCATCAGTTATCGTTAGCAAATGTAGAAGGGTGGATAATCGGGCCAGTTGGTATGCATTCATGGCGATAAGTGCGCAAACACAGCACCGGACAGAGTAGGGAGACACAAACGAGCGCAGGCTTGTGTCTCCCGACTCTGTCCGGTGCTGTGTTTGCGCACTTATCGCCACGAACCGTTAGCGAAGTCCACGCTATGACGTCTAGGCGCACTACATGTTGCAACCTTGACATTCGCGTAACTGTGCTGTAGATTAGCTACCCTACGCATACAGCTCACACTTTCCAAGGCGTGTAACTACCAAACAAGATGAAAGCTCAGCATAAGAAACCTCAATTTTGCTTCAGTCTATTTTGCTCCATTTGAGATTTGTGAGGCAAACGGCTACATTCACCCGTCTCACACGCACGGGCCAAGTGGGACGTTCCGTTTCTGGATGCTTCAGATTCATGCGACGTGCGCCGGTATAGACGGCAGCCGGTACAGGTACGAAACCTGGCGGTCAGCCGCGTTGGTGGCCGAAGCAACGAGAAATTCGCTCCGGAACATTACGGTGCGTGGGCAGATCTTGTCGCTTCGGCGGCACACGGGCCGTGCCCGCGTTGCATCGTGGCGACCTTGCACGGTATACGTGAATCTTTTCCAATACGCACCAGCTACTCACTCTACAGAAGTCTATTTTTCTTTGTTCTTCCTGTCTTCGCGCACGTGTGAGTGCTGGAAAATATTCTGCGTCATAAGAAGTATAGTTTGAGCAGCTATAGTCGCAACCTTGAAGTCGGGAAAAGGAGGAGTAATTTTGTTTTAATGAAAACTAGAAATGTAGGTGGTGCGCTGTGTCGTACATACTTCGCACGCTGAATCAGCGCGAACGCGTGTACTACCTGTAAGAGATGAAGTAGTCTTTCTTTTATAGATCGACTTCACCAAGAGTTCTGGCCAGGAATATAGTACAGTCAATGGGAGAAAGACGTGACATGAAAAGCTGGGCAGGCCGATGGGAAGCGAAGCACGCTTTGGCTGCCATAGTTGTCAAAGACCACAGCTGCGTGATCCTCGCCAGTGCTCCGACAGTGACATATTTAATCTTCAATAACACTATGAAGGGGGGGGGGGTTGTCGTGAAGAACAACTTGAGCTGTTAACAATCACTGACATGCGCAAAAGTACACTCTTCCTTAATCTCTCACATCGCAGCCCAATAGGCATTATGTGATGCATTCTTTTGTTTTGTTTTTTTTTGCGTCGGGATCAAATATTCTCATAGCAGTATTTGATCCACCCGGAACTATTTCTGCAGCGCTACACTTGTCGATGCTTGTTTGCAGGAACGAACATAGGGACAATCTGACTTTTATATTAAACATGAGTTCTTGTGCATCATGCAAAAGATATATCTGATATTGAAATAATTCTAAATATTCAACACACACTGGTGTCTACAATCTGGGAAATGTCCAACGCAGCAGCGAAAGCTACAGGCAATGACAGCCAATCACGAGCAGCGCCGTACAAATGAACGTGCGTGTAAAGATGCATCATGCCGATGCGACTGCCCAAAAGCTCGAGCCTCGACTTCGTAGCGCCACACTTCCATTCAGAACGCGGGAAATTGTATAATCTCAAACTATCCTCCGGTTCATTAACTTGAGACCAAGCAAAGCCTCCATAGATTCATTGGCCCCCCTTGTTTGTTAGCGTTGTGGGACGAACGACATTCTCCCCCCTACCTCAATTAATTAGCCCGACGGCTACCGCTCCTTTCTCAATCGCAGGGAGGCCGCACCTTTAGCAAACTACTACAGCCGTTCGTTCCTCGTGCGGCAAACCGCCTTGGCTGCCACACCACAGCCCGCGCCATAGGAAGGGCCTCCTCGCTACCACAACCCTCGTGGTGAACCACCGCGCATACGGTATAATTGGCGTAGTTCGGTAAAGTACAGCCATCGTCCCTCCGGGAGTGACCGCGCAGAGGTCGAGAAACAATATGATGCCCTTACTAACTACTTGCCCCCTCCTTCTCCACGTCCAAACTACGGGGGGTCTCTTTCTTGATTTGCTTTCTTTAGGCGCTACACTCCTTCTTGAGTAAGGTATAAGGAGAGCACTGTGAGAACCTTCCTGCGAAAAACAGCAATAAGAAAAAGTCCGGGCCAGAGATATGACCAGTTCGGAGGTGCATATAGGCACAGGCGATGATGCACGTGCGGTCGCTTCAGGCGAAGTGAAGGAGAAAGAGTGCACTGTGCACGGCGAGTAGAGGGGAAGGGGGCAAAGGGGGGTGTGCCATTTGCATATTTCAATTAGCGCGCGGCCGCTTTATTGCCCAGCTCCAGGAGCAGCAGCGGCCGGCCGGTCGGCCCGTCCGGAGGTGAGGTCCGGCTAATCGCTGGTACACCCACGCCATCCCCAGGACGCTCCCAGTTGTCTGTCTTTGCTTTTATTTCCATCGGGTTTCGTTGCCTTGGAGGGCGAGGAAACACGGCGGCCCGTACAGCTCCTCCGCTCTCACTGGCTATTCTTCGCATCACTCACTGGATTGTTCTTCTTCATCCTCAGAATATGTTTTCTTCTTCTTTCGAATCTGTTTTCCTGTCTTCCTTTTTTGTTTCTTCGTTCCACGGGTCCTTCTCGCGAAACATATAGTTGCCGCATTTCGAAGACGGTCGGGTGAGCTGTTGCGGAATTAAAGTGGAAGCGTCGGTATGATCTGAAATTTGAAGTAAGTGGGGCCCGAATGAATAAATAAGAATTGTTCCTTTATCGAGACGCGAAACCAGGACGAAACATGTGAAGTAAATAAAGGCGTCAGTCTGAGCTGTCTCCCCACTAAAAAGAGACGTTAAGTCTACAGAAAGCAGAAAAAAGAAGGCATAAAGAAACACTGTGTGCCTATATGAAAATGTCTAAATCTGAAAAAATAAATGCGAAAAAAAGGGCGTAAACGTACTCTAAACACTCATCCGGAAAAAGTACTAAACCGATACAAAACCAAGAGAAAAGCGTAAACTTAAGCTAAACAGCAACAAGGGGACCATAAAGTTACTTGGCTCCGATGAAAAGGCGTACACCTAAAATTAACACTCCTAAAAAGCCTGAAGCGTTCGCGACGCCGATAGACACGTAAACCTGTACACGAAAAGAGTGTAAACGTAAAAGCAACGCCCACGACCACGCAATATGCCTGCACGAAATAGACAAAAAGAATGACGCTATACGAAGGTGTGGAGCCGGTGTGAGAGTGACTGCAGGAAATCTACCAGTGCGCAGCAACGATAACGCGTACGAAGAAAAAATGAAAGAGAAAAGCAAACTTGGCACTGACCGCTACTGGCAAGGAGTTAACTGTTTCGATGAATGGGTTCCAAAACCCTCGTTAATCATCACAGTTAATTGAAATTGTCACTTACCTTTAGTATTATTCGTTGTCGGTGTCATATTGTAACAAATGAGCGTCTGCGATGGGAAATCATTTGGAACAGTGCCACAGTTCTTGTCTGCTGTCCGGTTGTGAAAGAGGAAATGACCATTTGAGGGGCGTTCTTCGTAACCTGCGAATCCAATCGTGTCGAGCTGTGCCAAGATTTCCCCTCCTCATTTTTGACGTTACTTAATGTAACTATTTAGCAGGCTTCAGGCCTTATCTTAAGCAGGCTTCACTCCTTAATTTGAATTCATGTTAGTGAGTCGCACTGTCCGTGGGATTGTACAATCTGCCGCTGCAAATGTGTTCCGGTCTTGCCATGGCGCGCCCATTCGCCTACCTGATGAAAGTATTTGTCCCTTCTACGACTTTCTTAACAGCACAGCTGTTCAAGGGCCCAACATGTCCGCTGTCCCCGATGTCCCCAGTGTCCTCTGTCATGCAGCATGAAAAAGCAGTCCCGCCCTTGCCCTTACCCCACTACGCACATTCTTGCACTCAGTGTAGGCAAGGCAATGCAAATGTAGTGCAGTAAAGCGGCACTCTATACCTGGTCAGCTTGAGATTATTCGTTTTCCCGTTTATGTAGACTCTTTTGCATTTGTGGCTACATTGAGTTCGAGAATAAATCCAGTGCTTTAGTTAGGTCGTACCTTTACGATTGATAAACCACACACAACCATGTCCGCTCAGCTATCAGTATCACAAGTGCTTAACGTTTACACTAGTCCTTAATCTGTTAAGCGTCGAAGTAGCTACCACTGCAGATGGCAGTTCTTGTAGTGCAAGTATACTTATGCAAAAGCATTCTAGTTAGCACCTACCAGAACAAAACCTACAGGATCATCCTCGACATGACCAATGGCAGAAACAGCGACCGTGGTACAACGAAATCACTCTTCACTCCTGTCTTCTAGTCTCACTTCCTGCGGAACAGACCGAGCTAGAACCTGCACTCTTTCCACGTATACAAGTCAACAGAAAAGTACAAGAAGTACAGCTACAGAGTGCATTTGTTCTGCCTCTCCTCCGTTAACGGTGCCGTGTTTTTCGGCGTAGCGTGAGCGGAACCGAACTCAGAAGACTTGCACCCATGCCTTGTTGTGGAGGCAGGTTCGGTAACCGAACAAACAAACAAACGAACCCGTAGCGAAAGACAAAGCACGACGACAGGACATTACCGCTCGCACACGGCGAAGCTTCCTTGACCCCCGCTGAACAAAAAAAGGCGAACCCTACTCAGAGCAATGCGTTTCCGCACTTCTGGCTGCCATATACATTTTCCTCGTGCGCGCTTTCGGCCATAAATCTCGGCCGGACCTGGACCAGACAAGTTTTCGGCAGACGGTCGTCCATATTGTCCCTTACTATGTGCCACAAGCGTACTTTCTAAAGCCCACGAGAAGCACTGCATCTTCGCTTTTTAGTCTTTAGGCCTTCTTGGGCCTTGGAAGAAGAGTTTCTTCTTCCTCTTTTTCTGATTACCGCAAGGCGGCCCTGCCGTGGCTTGTCCGCTCCTCCGGCCGTGCTCGCTCCAAACGCGACGCGAATCAAGCCGCACAGCGCGGAAGCACGCACAGACGACGTACGCTCCTTGCTGCTGTTGCCGCTGCAAGAGCAGGTTGGGAAGTAAGGCTGAAGAAGGGGGGTAGAGGGGGGGGGGGGGTGAAGCGCGTACGCGTGGGCGTGCGGGCAACGGTGGCCGCACGGGACTTCCCGCAGCGAGCCGCACCTGTGTCCAGCCGCCCTCGCATCGGCCGGCAGCGTATATGTGTGCGCGCGCGCACACGTACGCACAAACACGTGCCGGAGGATTGCGCGAAGATGACCCCGTAGAGCGCGCATTGCAGCCACGTCTCTCCGAGGGGGTCCACTGCGCGGTTGCGTCAAGACGGACGGCAAGTAGGCCTAGTGGGGGGACGTTGCGTGGTTGCGGTAGGAGCGTACCGACCGGGGTGCTGGCCTCTACGTAGTATTATGCGAACCTGGCAAACTGGTTTACGCAACGAGCAGTTTGTGAGTGGTTGGGAAGGAGTGGGGCGTACAGGTGCATCATTCTCGAGGTTCGCGCTTGAATCCTTTCCGCGTGGAGCTGGGATGAATCACACCCTCCCGTCGTCTGCGTCCTGTAGATGCTGGTTTTGTCTCTGGTTGGAGGCCATTGTTGTCGGGGCTGGAACGTTGGCTCAGGTGTGGCGCGGAGCAATTAGAACGAAGAGGTCGTCAGTTAGCTGTGAGACCTGGTTGACTGGTTGAGCTGAACTGAAGACAATACAGCAGGAATTGATGACACGGGGGCATCATATATCACTTAAAATTAGCAGAGGACACTGGACGTATGCCGTCGTGAATACATGAGCCCCTGTTTGGAAGCTCGACAAATGGTTCATTTGTGTTACACTAAGCGTAGTGATGCTCTTGAGCACTCTCAAAGGGAGCGGTGACTCCCGGTTCTCAAATGCCCTGCTGTTTTCTCTAGGTCTTGCGTAGGATGTTTAGCAATCCGATTGTTTTTGACGTCTCGTTCACTCACACAAGGTGCTCCATAGGTGCATACCAGGGATGTGATGGCGATTAAGAAAAAGATGACGTCGTCGCTGAAAAGGTTCTGAGGTTTAGACATTCAAGAGTGCTTCTAGTGACTAACACAAGTGACGGGAGCAGTTTCTGTCAAATTTATAATAACTTGACTACATAAACTTTGTATCCAAAAATCTGCGAAATTTTGTTTTCTAATAAAATGCAGCAACATTTGGGATACAACAAGTACAGGTAATCTTGTCCCTCACTTTCGTCTTAAATCTAAGGAAAAGGTTAATGGTTTGCTGCACACATTAACATGAAAGAAAAGTATTCTTGCACTGCTGATGACAGAACTAAGTGCATAAAATTTTTTAATATGCAACGACCTTCAGCAAAATAGTCGCATGCAGCAATACTTCATATTTTTAAGGGGATTGTGTAGTACCCTTTGTTATAAAGGGAGCACATTTGAATAGTGGCTTAGTGGTTCTTTGTTGCTTCTCATTATAGGGCTGTACAAAGCTGGCAAGCTTAAATTACGTACATAAGTTCGTGCATGCACAATGAACGGACCAAGCTTTGTTTGTCGCAGTTCGCTTCCTTATAAGCGACTGAAGCGATCTGCGAACTCTGTGCTTTCACATGCCGAAACCATGATATGATTGTGAGGCATGCAGTATGTACCGGAATGCTCCCGAAATTTTGACCACTTGTGGCTTTTAATATGCACGGACATCGAACAGTTCACAGCATTTCGCCTCCACCGATGTGCGACCGCCGCGGTCGGGATCGAGCCCTTGTCATTTCGGGTCAGCAGTTGAGCAACATAACCACTGTACCACAGCGGCGGCACCTCTGCAAATCCCTACGAAAGGTCACTGCACACAGGAGGCCGCAAAATGGGGAAAAAAAATTCTGTCTCCTGACTTTCGCCACCGATACTCGTCCACCGACCTACTTCGTAGTGTGCGACACTGTCTTTTATTACGAAGGTCGCGTCTACCTTTCCCCGGCTTTAATTATATTTGTGGTAGTTATCGAGGAAATGGAGCAGCAGCAGCAGGCAAAATCGCAGGAACAGTACCGGTCTATAGCAGCTGGGCTGCACCAAACACTTACAAACAACTTACGAAGCAAGACAAAGATAGCAATTGTAGTACAGCAAAGTGGCATTGAGCATTGCACGTTGTACATTAACAGTCGCAATTCTTGTGTACATCTTAGTTAACGCTGTCACACCGAATCAACAACAATCGCTGCATGCATTTTCCACGGGACGCCTTAGCGATGCAGGTTACTTAGAAAATATCCAAATTGCCGCACAGCGCGACGTGATGCTTAAGGATAAAAATCACCGTTTAACGCAACTGATTAGTTAAATGCGGGGAGAAAAATTCTCTCGAATGTGCCTGACGCTTATGTCAAGAGCCGCAAGGCTGCATCCAGCTGCGGCTTGTTTCTTGCACTGCGTACGTGCAGTTGGCGCCAGGAGCTAAAGGAGAGTTCTCAAAGGGGCGCAGCGTGCAGAACCAGTTTCGAAGAGACGGGGCAAATTAAGGGGTGATTCACTCTGTCAGCCGGCAATTTGCCGCACGCCCTCTCTCCTGCACAGGTGACGCGTGTGAAGCGAACTCGGCGAATTGTTTCTTCCGAGTCGCGTCTCCGATGTGGGCGCGGCCACTCCTTGCGGCCAGCGTTGCGCGTGCTAGTAGGGACATGCTGTGACAGCCCCCCACCACCACCCCCTGCCGCTGTTGGGTAGCCTTGCAAATGTGGCCCTGATACGTCTTACCTTTGCATGGGACGTCGGGTTCAGTTTGGGTGTTGAGACGATTGTTGCCGCCGGAGGCGGGAAAGGGACATGGAAGGCCTGCGTGGGTCTTGCAGAACTTGCAGTGTACATACCGGGTAAGCGAGCGTGATGCATTAAAAGCGCCCACTGGCCGTGTAAGTGCCGCTTCGGTACGTTTTTGACCTACGCCCACAGATTCGTGAGGTTAGGAATGAGACACGTATTAGGTGCTTTATGGTGTGCGACGAACCGTGGTGTGGCTCACAGGGAACGTACCGAAGAACGCACCAGGCTAAAGATGACCTTATGAGGTCTAAAAGCGGTTTCAGCGCGTACCCTTAGAACACAATGAACGGCAGGTTTTGCTTTCTCAACGATGTCGCTCTGGTTCGAATTTAGAAACGTTCTCTGTCACTTTTGTTTTTACATACGCGCTGCAAAAGTTAAGACCTATGCTGACAGCGTTCATTAAGGTCACTGATGGAAGGCATGATAGTTTTGCTCTTCTTCACTTTCGCGAGGCTCAATGAAACGGCATTAGCGATGTTATATTTATAATAAATTTTGGGAGTTGTTTACACATTACGCCCTCGAAATACGTTAAAGGTACAGTTCTCGTCCAATCCTCAGATTTGTTCGTCTGGTTCCAAAATGCTGTAACGATTGGTCGCTACCAACCGTGAGCGACAGCTGACGGTCATCAGCAGCTATTACAATAATGCGAAGCTCTCGGTGGTCAATTCTGTTTGCAGCAAGCGTGAACATACATTTGAACTTCTTGTCAACCCGCCATGACAATGGTCAAGAGGCGCGGTAATTACGTCGCAGTATGCCTGTGGCTACAAGGGCCTGCTCGTGGCTCCAACCAGCGATTGGGAATCATTACTGTTCATCGTAAATCACTATATGAAGTTACCAGCACCCGGTTAACCATTATCTGCTCGTGATCATCTGCTCAAATGCAACCGTCCTACGGTTGCCGCAAATTGCTGTGTGTATATAGCACCAGTAGCGGAGGTGCTGGAGAAGCACCTCATTAAGCAGAACATTCATATGTGTACAGCGATCACTGGCGATTCAATAAAAACAAGGCAACGGTGAACACAATGACTTCCTTATTATTCGATGGCCATTGGCTACTCCAAACGTCCATCTTCCTTCGAACTTCGCTCTCGTGTGGATAAGTATAATAAGGTGGAGTAGGTGATTTCGTGCCAAATCGCTCGGCAGTAAATGCTTTCGTAACAGCGGCAGTCCTTGTAGGTTCTCAACTGATACGCGATTCAAGCAGATCTTTGGATGCCGAGCAACGAAAAGCAAGAACTTGTCCCGGCAACTCCGCAATGAACCACTGGAACGTGCCTAGCCGCGAAAGCTACGTACTTCTCTGCAGGATGTGGAGAGCGGCCGCTGCATCGAGGAGCCCCATGCGAAGGCAACGCTGCCGACGTTCCTTGGCCTGAATATTTCTGCAGGCTGCTGCCGCGCTGCCCACCGTTCCGCTTCCGACCGTCATGATGTCTGACAGCCAGTGCCAGACAAGGCGGACTTTCTTCGCCGAACAATGGCTCGGAACCACAGCGCCGAGCGCAGCGAGTCGGGCGTATGCGTTGCGAGAGATCGAGGCAGGTTGCGAGTGAGTGGCCCCGTTATGACGTCAGCGTCATACCAGGGGCTTCGCCTAACTATGCAAGCTTAAAATGCACTGTTAGGTTCGCGCAGTTTGCGCCACTTGAGCACACAGCGCAATTAAAGGATCACTGAAGCGAAACAGTGAACTCGTTTTGACTGATAACTGCTACTTCAGAAGCGGCATTGTCGCGAACTTCACGATCTTATGTTCAATACTAGGAGAGGAAATGAATGACGGTTTTCTTAATCTCGCTGCGCAACTTGGGCGTGATGACGTCAGAAGGCTACTTTTTTCGCATTCTTGCCGAATTCGCTCACTCAAAGTTTTAAACATGTTAAGTCTAGCCTCGCTTAGAACGGTTTACATCTTTTACGATAAACAACTATGTGGGCATGTGGGCCTTAGCACACGTCGCAAAAATCTGTGACGTCCCGCTTATTAATGAGGGAACCTCAGAGTGGCGTCGTCGCATGTCTTAACGCATTTTCTTGATTGCAAAACTTATTGTACTCGGAAGAGTGGTGCTTTTGGTATTATATTGCTTTTGGTATTTCTGAGCGAACTTGAGAAGCTTTGACCGTATCTATCTATCTATCTATCTATCTATCTATCTATCTATCTATCTATCTATCTATCTATCTATCTATCTATCTATCTATCTATCTATCTATCTATCTATCTATCTATCTATCTATCTATCCACGTGCGTCTCGGTGTCCTCCTGGTCGTGTCGTTCATATGGTACATAGCAAGAGTGGGATGGTAGGGTTCAGTGCATGACGTACATGAATCAATGACCTAGACATCACTAAAACGATATACTCCTCACGGACGTAACGGTTAATGACAGTGCGATCACCTGTGGCTCATGCGTGGAGCGCTCGGACTGGTTTATGCGTGTATGCGCAACAGGTAATCGACTGTTAACATTGCAGCTTATGTTGATCAAAGACCAAACAAAAATGGACGTTTTAAGTTTCATGAGAACACACGTTGTGTGAGAGGACACACCGTTTCTTGTAGCTTACGATTGGAATGTAGACATAGCAAGCGGGCACACACAGAAAAGCAACTCAACCTACCACAGGTTAAGAGGGCAGGAATCGAACTCAGGACACTGATGTGCCGAGCAAGCACGCTGCCCCTAGTCCACGGTGGCTCTTCCGACGCTATACGTGTTGCATACTTCTCACGCCTGTTCTTGTGGTGATGGTCTGTGAGCTCCGCTTTGCACATGGACGTTAATCCTGCTCGTAACACATGGATGAGTACCAAATAGTTAGGCATACGAAAATTCCTCGTGATTTTTACTGATCCTTGCTGATTGCTCGCCGATTGTTTCACATCACATCGATCTCCACAATTCGTGGGATTCACCGTTTTCTTTCTTTTTTTTGTGTGTGTGTGTGGGGGTCTTTAATGTTCGCTTCTTACCTAGTGCTTAGTTATATCGTGGTTTTGGCACGTAATACCTCTGCAGTGGTTCGTTAAATGGTGAGTGTGTCTGAATGGCAAGTTGGCCTGCTGCGGGCAAACGTGACCTGGTGTGGCCATGGGTTGCGTCAATTAACGTAAGTGCTGGATGGTGATGGTTAATCCTGTCGCTTCGGTGTCACAACAGCAGCCTTGTCATCGCTCAGTCACAATCACAACACCGCCTTGCCACGGCGGTCTATCGTGGCTAAGACACTTGGTTGATGATCCGAAGGTAGCGGTATCGAATCCCGGTCGTTTCGATGGAGACGAAACGTTCAGGCCCACGTACTGTCAGAATATCAGTGCTCGTTGTAAAAGGACCGCACATAGTAAATAGACGTAGTACTCCTCCCCTGCCCCCCGTCCCATTGGCATCTAGTCCGCCTGCTTCCTCTTTCTCAGCTTGAGCTTGCTTGTGAAAGACAGCGTGTTAAATATTGCATGTTGCTAATAGCACATGTTAAAGAACCTCAGCTGGTCCAAATTTCCGGAGCCCTCCACTACGGCGTCTCTCATAACCATAGCTGGTTTTGGCACGTCCAACTTCACAATCAGTCGACAACCACAAGGCCGAGTTGTTGCTCGTGCATTAAAACAGATACAGAACAACCTGCCTCAGGCTTTCCTGAAATTCTGCGTCGAGACAGCGGCAGCATCAGCGAGGTCGAAGACTGAAAGAAAGCTTCGCCTTGCGGTAAGAGCTCGCCGAATCACTTACGAGACTACCTACGTAGACTCGATTCGAGCACAGTGTTTACCTCTCTGACTGCTATGCCTCGGCTATAGATGCGTCCCCTCGCCGATAAGAAACAGATCGCGCCATTCAGCGGCAGTGTACGACGTCGCTCCGATGGAATCGACCGCTGCTGGTGCTGCCGGGCTATGCAGCAGCCGCGGCAGCGCTTGCGTTCTGTTGCGTCGGCGACCCGGCGTGTGTATGGGGTAGCACGCGACGACGTTGGCAGCTCAAAGAAAAAAAGGAAGGAAAAAAAAAAAAACTAAAAGAAAAAGAAAGAAGAACAGCCATAGCCTCCTCATCAAGCTCTCCGAGCACGCCTCTGATCGACGATCTCACTTCGGGCACAGATTGCGTCCGGACGAGCAGTACAACCACCCCCCTCTCCGACAATCCACTCTCTCCGCTCTCTTCCCCTTGGATTCATTGAGCGCGCACGGCGCTAGCGAAAAGGTGCTCATTCGCACAACTCGATCTCGCAACTGTGTTCTCGTACTTTCTCGTTTCATCGTTTTTTTTTCTTTCACCCTTTCTGGCTGCACTTTTATTTTTTTCTCCCGTTGTCCTGCGTACTAGGCGAGAAAGAGATCTACGGCGCATGCTCCGTGATGTGTGCGCGAAATGAACGTGCAAAAGCGCACAGCAACGAGGTTATTGAGAGGAGAGAGAGACAGAGAGAAAAGAAGAAATAAAATGGTGGATTGGTCTCTGAAGCGAACCTTTGTACTGACAGAAAAGGACAAAAAAAAATATTAGACAAGTGAGGGCGGTATACTAATCGCCGAAAAGCAAAGCGAAGTGATACCGCTGCAGCCTTTTTAATTGTGCCGCGCAGCAAGCCGGTTAAGGGCGAACGTGAAAGAATTGGAAGTTGGGATTATCGAAACAAGGGGTAAAAAAAGGAAGCATTTAAATAAACACAAATATATGTATAGATGTTGAGGAGAAGAGAGCGTACAGGAAACGAGAGAGAGCCCTGGTGCGCTGTTGTGTTATGTACTGCGGCACGGCAGTGAAGTCGACAAAGAAAACGCGGCGAGCGTTACGTACAGAGACACGGTCGTAATTTTGAAAGTGAACCAAGGACATGAACATAAATTTACTGAAGGCAATAAAAATGTGAATAGGGAAAGAAGAGTGTGCGCTGGTCTTTTGAATACAGGGCGACAGTGCAAGAAAACAGAAGCTGTGCATGGGGACCCCGCGGGCTTCATTATTATTCTGTAGGCGCGTGTGCTCAGCTTTGAAAATTCAGCTGTTGTGAGGCGCACAATGTTCACGGGATAATGACTTCTAACAAAATTAAAAGAAAGCCATCGATATTTAGAGACTGGGGAAGAAAAAAAGGAAATGGCAGGGATGTTAAGCAAGATGTAATTTACAAACTTGTCAGCGAAGACGCATCAACGATTTGTGTTCCCTCTTGTATCTGTTCTTGTAGGGTTGTTTAATAATCACACGTTCGTAGCAAGCAACACGCGCGCATACTCTGTTAGGTTAACTAAGGATGAGCCTCGTAGGCTACTTTGTACTTGTGGTGGTGGAAACGGGGGAGAACGACATACAGTGTCGGTGAAGCGACTGCAAGCATACGAAAACAATTGCTGTTATTGGAGCTGTTGTACTAATCCCTCATAAGACTTGTAGTACACCCCAAATAAATAAAAAGAAACGAAGTAAATATGGCTAAGCGTAGCGGGAACAATTTACCTGCCATGGGGGCCATATCGCATAAACTGTTTTGCTGCTAAGCTCGTTGGCGCGAGTTCGACTCTCGTGGTCCAGCTGCTGCATTTTGATTGGTGCGAATGCAAAAAACATTAACAACAACAGCAAAAAAAAAGCAAGGACAAAAATACTCCTGTACCTGTATTTAGGTGCACTTAGTGGGACACCAGATGGCTTAAAATTCATTCGGCTGCTGATCCGAAGGTCGCGGGATCGAATCCCGACAGCGGCGGCTGCATTTCGATGGAGGCGAAATGTTGAGGCCCGTGTACTGTGCGAAGTCAGTGCACGTTACAGAGCCCTAGGTGGTCGATATTTCCTGAGTCCTCCACTACTGTGCCTCTCATAATCATATCGTGGTTTTGTTATGTGAAACCCCAGAAATCAATCCATCAATCGAAATTAGTGCAGCCAGCCGGAAAGGCGTGCCTCATTACTGATATCGCGGTTCTGGCGCGTAGAATCATATAGTGAGCTAAGCATTTGTTCTATGAGCAACGGTGTGTGGTCGCCTTCATCCTTGGCAGGTGGCTGCCCCAGTTCTTATAACCATTTTCCTACGCTGCAGCTTCGACCTAGTCTGATGCCATTGTTCCAGACATGCACGCACACAGTATGCACAGCTGAACAGAAGAGAAAAGGCTCATCTTCCGCCGATGCCCCAGACTCACAATGGTAAGAACAGCCTGCCATGGGCCACAACTACTCTCCTTCCCATTGTTCCTCAGTTTCCTTATGCAAAAAGAATTTAATTCAAATTTCAACAACTACTACTACCCAAGCGATCGCGAGGTATAACCGAGAAATTAAGTTCAAAACGAGCACGACGGAAGGGTTGAATAGAAGAACTACTAGTAGAAGGAAGCGAAGAAAAAGGAAAAAATGGTCTAGGCCAACGGGAGCGGTAAAGAAAGAAAGAACAGAGCGCTTCCTTGCGGTCAGCGCAAGCACAAGTGATCGCGCACGGTGCACATATGCACGGCCTGTTTCACACGGCGGCGAGCAAAGGCGATGAGCGGCCACGGCGGGGGGTCGCCCACTTTACGTATGCCGATCACGGCGACGGCAACGCGCACCCCGTGCCGATGGGTGCGCCGCCACGCGGCTAAGTTGCCGAGTTAGCGGTGAATACTGTACAGCGTTCAGGCAGTGGTGTTTTGGAAGGGGGGGGGGGGGGGTGCTTCTGCGGGGTATCGGCCTACGTACCATGTGCTGGGTGATGACACCCCTTTGTCCGCTTCACCGTCACGTTGGGGGTCAGGCTGAACGCACGGCTGGCTTTAACCTGACTCATGTGTCAGCGATTACGCTTATGCCCGTGGGCGTCAAAACTGGACCCCCTTCAGGACCGAGAAGATCGCGTAGATTTATTATCTCTTCTAGGGAGTTCTTATTGTCAAAGCGGGCGTAATATATTGGTTTCTGCATTTGATTAGCACCCTTGGTGGTACATGATTGCGACTGCGCCTGCGTAGTCCGTTTGGCGTTAAAGTGGAGATATGGTTGGTGGGACGGAACACTGTGCCTTTTGATCCGTTCACTTTACTCTTGTTTTAACCTTCCGTCTGCCCTTATAGCTTCCTTAGTGCAACGACAACTGCTGTGGCCTTACGTGCCATATCCGCGATGTAATCTGGAAGGCTCTTGATATTTCGACCACCTGAGGTTCCTTAATGTGCAGTGAAACCGGACTGCACACGGCCTTTAGCATTCCTCCTTCATCGAAATGCAGTCGTCACGACCGACATGGAACACTCGTCTATGCGACCGACATGGAACACCCGTCTATGCGACCAACTGCCGAGTCGTCGGTGCAGAGGGGCTAAGGTATTTGTTCCCTTTGCTCTCCCGCCATCCTCACACCACCTATTTGTTGGCATCTGTGTCTAGTATTCCGTAATTTCCAGTTCAATTAATAAATGCGAGCGCTGTCGAACTGAGCACCGTCGAACTGAATTATGAGAAACAGGCAGCTGTCCGTTATTGTGCTAGTGTAGCGCAGTCCTCATTGCTTCTTCCTTTGTGGCCGACACCCGCGCACACGGGTACCTATACAATATGGAAGAATAATAATTAATAATTGCTGGAGTTTTACGTACCTAAACCACCATATGATAAAGAGGCACGCCTTAACGGACGTCTTCGAAAATTTCGTCTTTCTGGGGCTCTTTAACGTGCAGCTACAAAGTTCACTTCGATTTCGTCGAAAATGTGGCCGCCGCGGCCAGGATCGAACCCGCGTCTTTCAAGTCAGAAGGAGATCACCGCGTAACCACTGTACTACCGTGACGGCTACTGCATAGGTTGTCACAAGGGCAGTACCAGGACTCCCACTTCGGAGAGAACGTCCATGTAACTCCGCGTCTTCCGTCACTGGACAACCCCGATCGATCTTGTCACCCACTTTGCATTTGGGGCAATTGAAGTTGAGGAAAACTTAAACGATCACTTAAGCATCCACCCGCCCGAAGCATTCGTCGAAGCCCTGATATATTATCGAGAACATGGGAGCCTTCTTGGGTATCAGCACGAACATGGGAGCCGTCTTGGGTATCAGCACGGATTAATAAAAAAAAATATTCAGGAACCCCTGCATCCTGCGAAGGCGTACGACCAGCGGGGGAGAACCTTAGGCGTTTAATAAAATGTGCGTTTTCGAAGCAGCTATCTTGCGAACTTTTCTAGAGTTCGGGTACAGGCTGTCTTTTTTACGTTCTTTGCACGCTTTGAAATTCAGCGTGACTTCAAATAGAGATCAGGATAACTGCTGTGGCACAATGGTAATTATTGTGCTGCGGCAATCCAAGACACATCAGCCTGGCGCACTAACATGTTACGCTGTAAACGTTCAATGCAAACCCATAATTTCTTTGTCCGCTCAACCATAAGGAACACATGTACCTTTAGCTCACAACAGTAATGCAAGAAAGACGCGTGGACTTTTACCAAGATTGTCGAACTCCGCGCTCAAGAACACAACCACCATGAATTCCGCCAGCGCGGCGACCTCTGTTGGACCCTTTGGGCGGGGCGCGAATTGATTTGATTTGAAAACAACTTCATTTGCGGGGCGAGAAGGCGAGAAAGTTTATGTGCACCAGCCTGTCGTAGATGCGCAGCTGCTGCATCGTGACTTGTCGCTTACTTAAAAAAAAATGTAAGAGACTTACATCCCATGTAGTTAGACAACGGCACATGTATTTACTTTTACTATTTTGTGATGGTAGACGATAACCTCGTGATTACTGAGATGTACACTGATTAGTTTGGAGGACCGTTGTTAAGTATAATTAACTCACTTGGATTGCTCTGGCGCTTTGAAACAAAATTTTTCTAGCACACAGAGTGAAATTATTCCTGCCTGGATTATTATTATTATTATTATTATTATTATTATTATTATTATTATTATTATTATTATTATTATTATTATTATTATTATTATTATACGGGGCACAGTGCTGGTAGCTATCTGCCCCTTACACGTTTTTTCACAATGTCTGGAATAGGCCCACAGTTCTTGCTTACGAATGTCAACTACGCACGCAAGCTTCCACATATAACGTCATCGCTGTACAATTGAATGGGATTTTATTGCCGTTTAATATCGATTCCGAGCATGCGGGTCTACCGTAGTGCGTTAGAGTGTCTCGTCATCACATATGAGCTATCGTGTGAACTTGGGAACACCGTATAGCCCTCGAAGGACACGCGAGAAACCGATCGGGAGAACGCGCGTAGAGCTGTTGACGGGCCACTTCGATTGCGTAAGAAGTAAAACAATACCCCCGAAAGTCAGCCCGGCCTGACAAACGTCGTTACACGCTCGAGATTTACGAATGCACCCTCCTCAACGAGCCGCGGAACGAGTCCTTGATTGGTGTGCGAAGTAGTATCGGCAAACAAAAGCGACTCAGCCTCAGATCTACGCGTATACATAAATACGAATGGATGAGGAAATGCGGCCAATGAATGTTTACACAAGCATTTGACCATACGCTTCTATCTTTTTGTCTCCTTTATATATAAGAGTGCTATACGGATAGAAGCCTCTCGTCCACTGCAGCTTCTGCTGGAGAGATTTGATGAAGGATTAGCGATAACATAAAGGTGCAAACATCGTCTTTTATGTTTCTTGTTTTTCATATTCTTATGTGTGTATACTTCGTTTCATTTTCTTAGGTTTTAAGTACACCGATTAAGCATAACGGCTTAACATTGTTGATCATTGCAGGGCACTCCTTTGACGTCATAAGCTATTCATAGAACGCATTGTTTCAAGAGAACATTTTGTCGTTCCATATTAGCACGTAGTCAGAGGATAGAATAGGAAACGCGATATCAATTCTGCCGAAGAACTTGCCAACACGATCGATATGTGTCAGTGAATGTTTGAGCACGATTGAGCCATGCTCGTAGGCAGCAATGGCTTCGTTTAAAGAATGTCTACTAGTGTGCCGGAATCAAATCGATCTAATTTTTCTTGTTATTATTCTATCCCCTTATTAATATCAAAACTCCAGCTGCCACCCTTAACTACCTCTTGTCTCTCAGAATGTTATTTTGCTGGTCCTCAGAAGGATGTATTAATGTTTGGGGAATCGTCACTGAACCGGCGTAACGGCAAGAGCCCCCGAGCTCATTATTAGTCACCTCTATGGTCAGCACGTTGTACTAAGTGTCAAATGTCAAACCTCTCAGATCAAGCTCCTACCCTTAACGGCTACTCTTTCGACCTATTTTATTCCCCGTCAGAGTAGGCATGCTGATCCTCAGAAGGATGCATTAATGTTTGGGGCATCTTCGTTGAACCGGTGTCACGGCCACAGTCCCGAGATGTTTATCAGTCATCTCTATGGTGAGCACCTTGGACTAATTACAAGAATACCAAAGCTGAAAGCTGAAGCTCCCTTTCTTAACGCCTACTTATCTCACTTATTTGATTGCTCTTTAACAGTAGGCATGCTGGCCCTCAGAAGGATGGATTAATGTTTGGGGCATCTCTATTGAACCACGGTAACGCCTAGAGCCCACGAGCTCTTTATGAGTCATCTATATGGTTAGCACCATGTACTAAGTTTAGTTTCGCGCCATCAATCTTCCAGTCTTGCCTTACTTGTCTCTCCAGCATGTCGTATCGGACAGGCTTGTATCATGTCGTATCGGAATGACGTATCGGACAGGCCTTCTCCTTCCTTGGTTATCGGTTGGACATATTGACATTCAATTAGGATATGTTTAATTCGACGCAACAAATGCCACCTTATGGGCCATGTCCTTCTGCGCCCGGAAATGCGAGCGCGCGGTCGACGGTCTGCCAGACCTCACTACGTGTTCTAACATTAAAATGAAGTTATGTTTCATTTATACAGCACTCGACTAGACCCAAGATCCCAAGCGTTCACGGCACGAAGTCACGCGTTTCCGGAAATGGAAGATGAACGAAACTTCACAAACGGCTAGCGATGAACGTCAGTTTCGGGGGAGTGCAGGCCGCACTGCATATAATCTACGACAAATTTTTTTTTCCCCTTTCGTAAACCATTTGAATGGATGTTGATCTCCAATCATTTTCCGGTTACTTGACGGGGCTTAAGTTCGCGTGCGTAAAGCAAAAGAAAGAAAAAAGTTGCCTAGCGAAAGTTACGAGTCTCAGCGATAAGGGGAGAGAGGTGAAACATTTTTTCTACAACAGAGCTATATAGAGGAGGGGGATTCCCCCGATTCGCATGCCGTACAGCCATGGTCTCGCGGTTCACGCAAAAGAATAATAGGACGATCGTTTACAAAAGAGCAAAAAAAAAAAAAGTGTGTACGACGGTGTGCTGTATAGGAAAGGTAAGAAGAGGTCGATCGAAGCCGAATAAGCGGACCACACCCAATCTCGTGGTCGGTGCAAGGAAAGCGGAAAGGGTAGGGGGGGGGGGGTGAGTGCGATGAAGAGTACAGGGAAGCAAACACATAATAGAAGTAGATGTAGGGAGGCCCGTAATTTCAGTTAAATGGGAAAGAAAAGGCGGAACGGCCGTCGGCTCGTGCTACGGCATCGACCAAACGACGCCGGCCGCCGCGGCACTTTCCTCCTCACCTTTTCGCATGCGTCGCGTGACACGCGAACGCCACGCGAGGGTCCAGAGATTCCTCTTTTTTGTTCATATTATTTTTTAAGGGCCCGGGGGAGCTCTGCCGCACGCGCACGGCGCGCGGCGCGGCCGGCAGGCCGCCGACACACCGGCACACGACACGCCGTCGTGTTTACATACGCGGCAAAAAACAGAAACACGCCGCCTCTTCGGACGCTGCTGACGATGCGTCGTGACCGAGGGCGAGCGGGAGAAAGGATGATGATGAGGAGGGAGAGACCAGGTGGGTGAAACGCTGGCTCGCGTGGAGGAGAAGGGTTGGTGCGGAGAAGCCAGACTTCTCGGGTGAACCGCGTGAGCGGATGAACCGCGGATGAACCGCGTGAAGATACGTACGTAATGGTAAGATACATGTAATGGTAAGATATGGTAAGATACATGTAAGTGGTCGCCAGATACAGAGCCATCCCAGCTCGCGCGAAGTTCGGAGGAAACACGTTAGGGGAGATGCAGACCTCAACTTGCGTCACTTTCTTCCGGAAAACCATCCCGGCCATCCTCACTTTATGGTCATTTTGGAAACGTCTGCAAGAAACCACAAGCCAATGACAGCATACATCGGATTTGCATAAGTGGCTGACGCAAAGGCGTCATACAGTACGAGGACATGAAATAGTGGACATTGCACGATACTGCTGAGCTGTCGTCATCCCATGCAACCTATAGCGCCATGGTGTCTCATCATGACAAAACCGAAAGAGAAATGCTAGCTCCGCCACGGTGGTCTATAGTGGCAATGACACTCGGCTGCTGGTCCAGAGGTCGCGGGATCGAATCCCGGCCGCAGCGGCTGCATGTCGATGAAACTCGATCAGAGGAATGCTATGGGTGAGCCCCGCCCGCGAAGACTTATTCTCGCAAGTTTCCAGGACTAAGTGACATCAGCAGCAATAACATTAAACTTTCTTCTTTCTTTTGGCAGCGACGCAACTGCCTCTGCGAAACGAAATTGAGATCATACTCTTTTGGTGCGCAGTAAGGCCACGATTTACTCAACCTGGGAACATTCTCGACCAACCGGTGCCCGATGGTTTCTGCCAGTGCCCATAGTCCTTTTTTTTCTCGTAAAAAATTTTGGTGATGCGAAGTGGTTAAAACGCTAGCCCTATGTCAATACATGTTGCGCTTCGATGCGTTTAAAGTGAGGCGCCAACAAGGCTGAGGCGCCAACAAGGCCTGTGGACGTCGTCGAAAGCAAGACAGAAATTCTACAGCTTGCTTTTATGAGGTGTGCTTTTCTCTTTATGTGCGCACTTTGATATGTTTATTGAGTGGTGAGGGAATTAAGGCACCACTTAACAGCTCAAAGCGACGATTTTACTATTTGAATGCCCGTCAGTAGTGTTCTGCTCGAAAAGGCCCGAAAAGATGAAGAAGTACCCTATTTATTCTTCTTGCTCGATATTAAAGCCAGAATCTCTTAGCACATTTCACGTAAGCTTTCCTGGCCGTGGCCTAAGCGTTCTGTTGTCTTGTCGGACATATCGTTGCGAAACATTGCAAACAAATTGCCACTTATACTGCCTCCACATAGAAATCGCCCAATCAAGGCACTGGATCGCTTCGTTCATCTGCAGAATTACAGCATGTATTGAATCAACGAACGCTACCCGAATATCCACTCGACTGACAAATGTCACACGCTGTCAAGTGCATCGCTGTTCCATTACGTCAGCAAGTATGTTTCTCCGGTTCTGAAGTTTTTGTGGTTTATAGGAGTACGTGAACTTTATATGCTAAGCTATAGGTCTTTGAAAAGCGCACCTCCTCACGTAAGTCTCTGGGACGTTGCAAATGGAGAGATAACGAAAGAGGCAAGGAAAAGTGGCGAGGGTAGGCGTATTGGACGTCCAGTTTCCTGACTGCACTGGTGAAAAAAGGAGAATGGAGTGAAAAGAGGAATTGCGGATAAAAGAGCGATTAGTAATCGCACGCGAGTTCAGAGGTACACATGATGGTTACGAGCCACAAGCCCGTACAAACGGCTGTAGACTGATCGTGTTTATCTTGATTGACGAGTGGTGTCACATACCTCACAGGAGTGACCTGTTACCATGAACTGCTTAGCGCCCCTGTTTTAACCGTCTCTCCCGTTTCCACGCTACAGGGGCGTTTACGAAGGCTTGACTGGCGCCGTAGAAATCGTGATGGGTCATAGAAACTGTGACACTCAACGTCTAGGGTACAGTTACGACCCGCCTAGTACATCTTAGCTGATATGGCTCTAACAACCACGAGGATGCGGGTCCGATTCACGGTCACAGTGGCCGCATTTCGATAACGTCGAACTGCAAGAACGCACTTGTACTTAAATTTAGGCACACTTGGATGAAATACAAATTGTGAAAATTGATACGGAGTCCCCATTTACACAACGCTACTCATAATCATATCATGATTTGGTACGCGTAATCCGACCGCTTATATTAAATCCAGCGAATTGGATACGCTACAAAATGATAAGCATCCAACGCCAATACTTCAATGGTGATAGGACGTCAGTGCTCTATGTACTGTTTTTTCCTCAAGGATGGAAGGCGTTATTCCATTTCTAAGTGGACATATGCAGTGCCGACATGAAAGAGGGTGTGACCATTGCTGATACGCTTCCTTGTAGGCACTGGGTTGATCGATTCCTGATCAACCTTGAGCAGGCTCAGGCAGATCCATTGCCGGCTTTGTATGCTAGGCTAAAGCTGTCTGATGATCAAACCAAGGAGATTCCGCTAGGTGAGGGCACAGAGAGGTAGAAGCAAGGTCTATAGTGGAACGGTTAGACGCGAAGAGCGATAATGCAGAAAGAAGCCGTGACGTGGCAATAACGACTTCGTAACTACGCTGTCTCCCCAAACGATGCTCGATAATATTCCACAAATTAAAAGGTACGACGCTTGGCTTTCTGACACCTCGTTGTCTCTCGTTTCCGCCATCTTTACATCTTCCATGCGCGCATGCAAGCATTTATAAATTCTGGCTCTAAAAGCACACCACCATAACGACCCCAGGTCGGGCAACCTGGCACAATGCGGGACATTTATTTTTCCCCTCTCCTCTCCTCTTCGTTCTGATCACTATACAAGAGACAGAGCCACGCGCGCCATCTCGGCGTCCATCCCTTTTCTGTATACCATCACGGCGGGCGCTATCACACGCACCGGCAGTCTCTCCCAACGTCCTCACCTCTACAGCACCCTACAATTATAACTTGTACACTCTTTCCTCTCAAAGGCTGCAGTGTACGTGACGACGCGAACTGTTTTGGCACGTCGCGCGTGCCGTGACGTCTGGCGTTCGTATGCCTCTGACTCGCAACATCGCAGCTTTAATCTACCGGTGTACGTGGACAAACAGGGACAGCAAAAACAAAAGAAGGTATAACAAGTAACATTAAAGGGGCAGCGCATGAGGAATGGCGGGGAAATGAAAGTCAGGGTTGTTGAGTCGTGGCGATTCCAACAAAAAAATATTATTGGGGAGGTAGGTGGGGAAGTAGGGAATGGCACGCTCTGTGTCGGGATAAAGGGGAAAGAAGTTGGATTGGGAAAGGAGGAAGAGATCGGAGCCCGGTCTGCAGCTGCCGGCTGACGCCGAGGAAAAAGGTACGGCCAGACAGGGACGACGGCAGCGCGCGCAACGCAGCTGGCCGCGCGGGCGCGCGCCTACATCATTTAGTAGCTGCCTCTAGCGCTCCTTGTTTCTCATTTTTGTTTTTTGTTTTGTACGAAGCATGCCGTGGCGTCGGGCTTTAATTTGGCTGATGGGTCGTCGTCCACCGCGACCACAGCCGCGCGCGCAGCCTGTGGCTAGCCTCTTTCCCCCCTTTCCTTTATTCCCCCATTACTCCCGCTTTCCCTACTACTACCACTTCGGCGGCATCGCGAACCACGCGCTGACTCCGGCAAACGCGTGCGCGTGGCTCGCTTGCTCGCGCTTTAGATGGCGCGTGCCTGCGGCACGCGCCGCTGACGCGTTTCGAGGGGCAGGTGATCGTGGCCGCGTGGCATATGCCGGACGACAGGGATGACTTTCGACTTAATAGAAGGGGGAGGAAATGGGGGGTGGAGGTTCCATCGTTAGCAGCCTGCGAATGCGATGTGGGAGAGGGTCTGTCCGATTAGGTGGTTGAAGAGGAGAGGGAGAGAGTGAAAACGCAAAGCAGCGAAAGCTAGAAAGGTGATAGGAGATAGTGGTTCACCTCGTACGGCTTCGAATCGCCGGTAGTATGACTATATTGCGAAAGCGTTTGAGTGCCGCCGTCTTGGGCTTTGAACTTGCTTAGTGCAACGATCAATAGCCGGTGCTAACGAGTCAGTTTATAATTATGCGGCGTCTCTGATAATCAGAGGTGGTTTTGGGACGTTAAAGCCCACAAATCAATGAATCAATAATTATGCACAATATTCTCGAAAGATTGCGTCGCTGTGGGGCTGCTGCGTTAATTCGATGAAGACACTGTGAAGGAAAAAAAATGTTAATAACCCAAGGTGGCGTCTCAATGAATCCAAGGTAAGACAATATCGCTGTCATGCTTGAGACGTGTGTCATAACTTGAAGCTTTGATTACATAAGTGCGGAGATCCGACGTTATTTTTTCCTTTTTTGATGTAGTACTTTCAAGTAAACAACAAACACACGAATAGAGGGAAAACGCCTCGCGATGGATAACTTCAACAAATGGTTTCACACGCGACCTATGGGGACTCTCGAGTAGTTCCGAGAGGTCCGACTCGGACCTCTCGTGTCTGTGCATGTGCGTCTGTATAAACGCGCAAACTGTAAGACATTGCAGGCGGAAGGGGGGGGGGGCAAAGTTGACAATTCGCGATGGTTTTACTCGCAAATTGTCTTTAAGAGTGGAACGCTTTAAGAGTGGAACGCAATAGCGTCATTGGGCCTCGTTCGCAAGGCCTACTCGTAACATAATTCTGTTTTCACGTACACTAAAATTACACACCGAGCTATCATGTGTGTAAGTGTTAAGTCGTAGACTACGATTTTTCCGATGGACCTTACTTTGAGAAACGGAATGTTGTTCAATAACACATTTGTGCCATGCCGGGGAGGTCACGCGGTCGGGTGCTTCGCGAAAAACGGCGGTAGGCTGGTAGCTCGAGATGATTATTTCCGCCATGGACGCCGATGCCGGTTTTTCTTCTGTTAACCGTTATGTACAAGGTAACATGCGTTCGTAAGTAGGGCTTCAGTAACATGCCACCCTGGCTTTTCTGATGGCCCTAGTGTATGAATTGTAATTATCGTTGTTAGATTGAGTCAAATTACAACTGATTAATTCATTACTATGCCATAAGAGCAGTAAAAACATAATGACCGCTTTTTTTTGGCGCACAGTTTGGCTCTCAGAATGGCTCTCAGAACTCGTCACTGTCGCTATACTGGAAAACGAATGGTCAATAATGTCGGAAGAGAAGGCAACGTGCACGTTTTCTGTAGTTTTCTATATCTAGGATAGGCATGAGCACTTGCTGATTTCTTACTGCGACCCCGTCACGGTTGTCTAGCGACTATGGCACTCGGCTGCTGATCCGAAGGTCGCATGATCCAATCCCGGCCTTGGCTGCTGCATGTCGATGGAGGCGAAATGCTGAGTGCAATGCTAGTGCATGTTAAAGAACGCCAGATGGTCGAAATTTTCGGAGCCCTCCACTACGGCGTCTCAAAGAATTACATCCGATTTTGGGACGCAAGACCCGAGAAATCAAGGATTATTTAACGCGATACCTATTCCTATTTTCAGCATGTAGTGGTACAGCAGAACTCGAAAATCATACCAGCGGCCAGTACAGGGTAAGGAGCGTGCTGACAACCCGATGCGACATCCTGCATCAGCCTTCAACCCCTCGGCGATATTCGCTTCTGCCCACCGCTAGCACCCTCATCAAGAAGCTTACCAAACCACCTACACTATAGAAAGTCGCGGCCTTGTGCACGCAGCTGGTACCTGCAACCGCAGTCGTCGAGTTAAACCGATTGCTTTTCGGCGTTCTGTCAGTCGCGTTCACGCAACGCAGCCTCGATAAAGTTGCACTGCCGATTCGGATATCCGCGTCGAATCGCACACCTGTCGTTAGGCCTCGTGTACTTGTTCAATAAAGCGATCACCGGCTCCCGATTAAACGTCACGCCGCCGCCAACTAGAGTTAGGAGAACGGTATGTGCAGCTTCGAATCACGCGAACGCACATCAACTCTCTCTCGACATTGAACGAACGCTGCCTTAGGACCCTTCAACGGCAAGAGGGAAATGCCCACGTGCCTCCCTCATAAAGCTATATAAAACTGCTTAGAGTCGTGGCGTGCGCTAAGAATGCAATGCGCGCACGCCGTGCACGAAGCTTTCCGGCCCATTGGCGTCTGTCAGCAGCGGCACGTGTTTCGACTGCGGATGAGAGCGACGCGCGCTTGAGCCGCTTACGGGGCATCGGCCCGGGGACTGCGCCGCGAAGCATATGGACGCTGAGGCCGACATCGTCTACGTCGCAGATCGCTGCTGTGCGAGTCCCGTATGCTTGTTTTTATTTCTGTGTTTGTTACCGGGTTCTCGCCGTGTTTATTTGGATCTTCAATTCCGAGTGGCGTACGGGACAGGATCGGGTCCTCGCATATCATCTCTGCTACGGTCGCCGTAATCACGCTTGCCGTTTCTGCTGTTGAAGGCATCGAGATTAGCCAACGCCCACTTGAATGTTCCGCCTGTCAGTGCTTCCGCTTTCCTCAAGACTCGTCGCAGAGGCTGTGAGGAAGGTGATGACGATGATCATGACTCGGCTGTGACTAAAGTGAGCTATGTGATGGCACGCGCTTGCCATGACCTTATAGGCTTGAGAGCGGAAGAGCAGACACATTTGCGGCCTGGTTTTTTGTTGCCACCCACATACCCTCCTCTTGGAAGCGATTAGCAGGTCGCCTTTGGAAGGAGTGTGTTTGTATATAGCTCCGTCATTTACAATGTGTCTATGCAGTTCGGACCCATGACTGTTCGCCCTCGCACGTTTCTCAGTACACGCTGACGTGGACGCTTGAGACTCCTTGGCATCTTCTTTGTTCATGATGATGCTGACGCCAAGTTCGCGGGCACGGCTGTCGGTGCTACGGCCTGCTTCGTTTCCACTTGCCTGTATCTCCTGTGGTTGACGCCTGCGCCTTCACCCGACCACGCGCCTACAGTAACACGCAGCTCACGGAGAGAAAGAAGATGTAAGACTGTGAGCCGCGAATTCTCGACGGAGGCATCATCAGGGCCGAGTTATAAGGAAGGGGGTCTCCACGGTCGGCTTTTAAAGTGGAGCGAGGGGGGTGCCCTCCCAGCAATAGAATGCGACAGGTCGTCGCCACCAGTCACCGTCCTTCGGAACGCGCTGCCCCGCGCAAGGAGAAGTGGAGGGGGGCGCGGCACGAGCACTGAACGGGGCGCGGCACAGCCTCGGTGGAACACCGCAGTCATTGTCCTTGCCCTCCACCAAACGCTGCCACCGCGACGCCCACGCGGCGTCAGAGGTCGTCGAGCGACGCGGCTACGCGCGCGGCGGACCCGGCGCAGCGTCAAGACGAATCGCGATGTCCCGTCATTTGCAGCTCGCGCCGCCGCGAGCCGACATGGCTGGTCCAGTCGCTGTATCGCGCAACGGTACCCCAAAATAGTTTGTCATTTCGGGATCCGATGGAGCGTCTGCGGCTGGCGACCATGGAGTCGCGAGACGCAGGCGTTTTACGTCGGTAACGGAGCATGAAGGAAGGAAAAAGCTCAGATCAGGTGACAGTTTCGTAGCCTAGTCCAACGTTACTAGGCCTAGTCTTAAAAAGTTAGATAGTCGTAGGAAAGAGGCCCTCGTCGCATAATAGATAAGCGGTAGTTTAATGAATGCTCAAGCGCCAGTAGAGGACCCCGCGTACCGAACAAACTCGAGTGGTCAGGCAACCACGTGGGCCTAATCGTACCCAAACGGAACTGCATGTGCACAAGGCGTCAGATGAGGTTGGCTCACCGAGGGTAGTGCTGTAAGGTAGCGACATACCTTCCTGCTTTTTCTTCCTCCATGAATGGAAGATTGAGAAAGTGAAGTTGGGGTCATATAACATTTCCAGGAACGATATTTGTACGAGTTGGTGGGAATCTCATTGTCCCGTAATCACAAAAACGTCTTACGCTATTATCTTAATCTTCTTTGTGAGAAAAAAGTTCAGCGAATCATGGTGCATAGCTGAATATAAGCTTAGACGAGCGTGGCGACCAATGGCGATGGGTGCTCAGAGACGAGAAGCTTTTCGAATTGTGCCCTATGATGCAAGGTACGCGAAATGACGAAGACACGAGAAAGCAACGCGGACAAAACGCGTTGCCAAATGTGTGCGTGGTGGTGGGGGGGGTAAGTGTGTGTGTGCTTCTGTGCCTCTTACTACTTTCGACCGCATGCGTTACGACGAAGAAAATGCAGTCAGTTTGAGCAGAGATTATTCAGAATTTACATTTGGTCGGGGATACGGAGTTACAGGTTAGCTGGAAAGCTTTTGGGGGGTTGTGGCGACACACCTGCGATTGGGTGGAGGGGGGGTGCGAGGGAGGTGGTGGAGCTAGAGGGGTGTAGGTGGTGGTTATGGTGTTCTATAAATCCGTGCTTCGGGCATCCTAAGACCACTGCGAAAACGCATTGTTTTTCACCAGGATTAGCACCTCTGCGCAGGCGGTGTTTTAGTCCCAGTGCTGCACCGAAGTAAATTAAGGGTGCGGCTCATCGGCAGGGGTGAAAATCGCAGCGGTCAGTTTGGCCGACGCCACAATCGGCCTAATGCGGGCCACGCGGCGCTAGGCCGCCCAGCCGCTGCCGCGTGCGTCCCGATACCGTGGCGCATTCGGTCTTTGTTGTGAAGCGTGCGCGGACACACACGTCCAACTGATCCTTCTCCATAGGTCGCTCTCGTTTCGAGTGCGCGTGCGTGCGCTTAGTTTACCGTAGCCGCTAATGGCGGCGGCAGTAGCGTCTCCAGGGGGCGGGAAGTCAGCGGGACCTCCGGAAATGCCACTTCGCCGGTGGCCGGGGTCTCCTCCTCGTCTGGCGTCGACGGCGTCTTAAAAGAGTACGACGTCGTCTTCGGTTCACCCGCCCACACTGTTCTACTGTTTCTTTTTAATTTCTTTTTTGTTTAAATGACGGTGCTTCCCTTTCTTCGCGTGCACGCGCTTACACGGGAGCGCACCGTCACAGTGTCATCAGAATCGCATTACGGCGGAGACGCGAGCGGAGCGCTGACTGCGCTGAGCAGTCAGATCGCCCTTTCCCTCGATGCGACTCCGTTCTGCATTGGGCCGCTTCTTGCAACGCCCACCCCTTTTGTATACCCGTCGCTATTGGAGGTTTACTGCGGTTTCAAGGGATCGTGTATATGACGTAATAAGGTGACCGCTAAACCGGAAATTTTGCCAGAGGTGACAGACCTCGGACAACTGTGCGTGAAATTTACGCGTTTAATATCGGCACAGTGACTAATTAGATTGGTGGGTCGTTCAAGGAGAAGGACGAGGAAACAGCGCTATTTTCCGCAGCCCATGTCGGGAGCACGGCTCAGAGTCCGTTGGGTTAGGGGGTAAGGGCTTGGAAGAGATAAAAAGAAGAGGAACGCCGTAGGCGGAGGAAGGCAGCGATTGAGTGCAGCGCAAATTTGGAACTCTGATTGGAGCTCTACTGGCAGCCAGCCGCGTTTGTCACTTCGGGTGTAGCCACAAAGAGAAACATAAAAATTACACCCTCTCCCACTAAAGGGGACCATGAGGCGATGCGAAGCAGCACGGGGCGTACACACCGTGTTTGCGTCGGTTTGACGCTAGCAGACACTGCCTGCGTCAGCGTTGAACGAGGGCGCGTGCTCGTTCCTTGCGAGCTGGTAAAGTGTTCATCGAAGAAAGAGCGTTTCCATAGTCAACGCGCGCCGTTCGGAGATGAGACAAGGAGAGGAGGAGGATGCGCATGCGCAGTGCGGGTGCCACACGGCGGATGGATGGATGGAGGGAGGGAGTGACATAGCCCCCGACCATAAGCTGCTTCGCATCTAAAAAAAAATTCAACCCAGTCCTCGCCGTTAGAATGGCAAGAACAGCAATGCTGTTTTTTTTATCGTTAATCATGGCGTAACTAAGTGTGTCAAGGTATGTCATTGCGATCAGTTAAGCTTGTCACTCATTCGCGCTCCGCCAACACGTTGTCTTTTATCATCAATAATAATAATAATAATAATAATAATAATAATAATAATAATAATAATAATAATAATGAGCAGAGGAGGAAACGATTGACGGATAAATGGCGGCTTGTGGGCCCGCTGGTGAAACGACGAATGTCGCCACGCCTCTATATCTTTGTGGCTGGTTTCGGAGACTAAAGATTGCGTTTCATCTCTGATATCGTTAGGGGTCATGTCCCCAGTACTATGGTGAAACTTACGCTTTCGTCTGAAATAGACGGCTTCTATTTTATAAGTAGCCAAACTTTTAAAGAGATCGATTGAGCGAAATCACTTGCATGCGTAATTTCTATAGCTACAGTTTAGTGTCGATTCGTGGAACGCTCTTCGGTCGGTGTCTATACGGGCTCCGATCAACCGCGGAATCCCAGACATGTGGTTTCACTGAAGAAAGAAAGAAATAAATAAAAATAAGGAAATGCTAAGCCGATTTGTGAGGTGTTTTTTTTTTTTTTGAGTACTTATTTTTTCTATTAACGCGACAGCGCTAAGGAGCTCCTGTAGCAGGGAATATGGCGTCGGCGTAGTCGTCCACGGCGGAAATAATCATTTAAAACAGCCTCCGTAGCAACCTGAAGAACCCGACCATGCAAGCCCTTCGACACGGAGCTGGTACGATAGCGAAGGAAATTGAGTTTATCAAAGCGAAATAGGTCATCAAAATTTTGAACTAGGCTTTACTAAAACTGTAATTTGAATGAACGAGAACATATAATTTTGTTATGAGGAAACTCATGCAATTCCAACATTCTGTAGAGGAAGTACTATTTTTAATTAATGTTCGATCCATGAGAAGGCCATGCCAACGGGGCCCGCAATAGCGCTGCAGCGTTCCACTATTAAAGGCGAAGAAGCTTACGCGTGGTGTCACTCGTGATGTCACTCGCGAAAAGAGTGATGTCACTCGCTGAAAGCGTCCTTTCTAAAATTAGAGAAAAAGTGATAATTTAACTCTTACTGAAACAACTGAATGCAGTATGTGGACAGCCAATGATCGCCGCTATAGCTGTAACGGTGAAACCGAGCGGAAACCAACATATGTTTTATTACAAGAAATCCTAAACACGCCGATTAATATGTGATACGTAGTTCATGAATCCGTTACACTCTTGTATTATGCAAGTGTGACTCGGTGTCCTTGAAGTTATGAACTTTTCTATGGGTAGAAAGTGTGTTTCGCTTTACAGAAAACAGGTTCCGATGTGCGTGAAAGGCACATCGCTTAAACACAGCTACGTTACCGCACTAACCTCATCCCAAATTTGCCTAGATTTAAGTTGAATAACCAGAATCAACTAGAAGCCAACTATATTATTGTAAAGGATGTATTCAAATTAGTAGAGAAGCTCAGAGGAAGATGGAGGCGTGAATCGATGAACAACTGCGCCGTCATTGCGAATACAAGTCCACTTGTCGAAACGTTGGCTCCAGCGACATTCCCTCTTCTACATCGTTTTTAGCGATCTGTTCATCGATGTAAAGGATGTATGTAATTCTAAAATTTTCGTACTTTCGTGTCACGTTTGAGGCCAACCTTCGCACGATGCACTTGTGGCTAGCGCCATAATTATATCATAGCGTACAATTTAGTTCTGTGTTGTACGCCTCTGTGTTTGTTAATGCACGTGAACGAAAAAAAAATTGGCGCGTAGTTTCTGATGCGTACACGGTTTAATCAGGGACGTCAGCCTTGGACGTTGCAATGCCTTCAGCCACTGTCACGTGTGTCTGCAGGCGAAGCGCCATCCATCAGTAGACTGCGATTTTCAGATAACATGAAAATACATTTGATTTGTGCATTGTCAAGTACATGAACAGTACATGTTAATGCTTTAACGAATTATGATTTAGATAGATGCACGTATGCTTTAGTCATTACAGAAGGGAAAGATCCCAGGTTAAGAAGGGCATAAGCCAAAGGGGCACAACCTCTTCAGTGCTGTTCACTATATTACTTTAGACATATTTCACTCAATTTACTTGAAAATATGCGCAAGGATAGAGGGCATAAACGAGGCACGTTTAGGCTATCTCATGTTCGAAAATGGCGTTGTCCTGCTCAGTAACGGTGAAATGACTTGCGACAGCTTGTTTAGTACCATAGCCAGTAAAGTGTGTAAGCGCGTGTAAAAATCAGTATGTAAAAGACCAAATTAACATTGTACAGTGTAGCAAGAGAATGATAGTTTCGGAATGGCAATCGGCATCTAAAATCTGGGCAAGAGCTAGTACATTTATCCACCACATCTCGTTCCGTTAATTCAGTTAACTCAGTTCGTAAAAATGTGCTGTAAGACACTTGCCAAGTTAAATGAATTCGTGACAGGTTGCGTACTGCTGTCCTTAGTCGTGACACACTACCAGTGTAGGCACATAGGACGGAACTAGAATTAAGGACATCGCAGAAATAGGCAGCATGGAAACTAAAGGCCCCATCGATAAGAGAGAACGGAAGACAGCATGACGGATTATAGATAACCTGGGGTACACAAACCATATTTAATTTGGATGACAACGAGAAAGCAAAGTTAGACCAGCTATATCAAAGCTCTGATCCGCTTACTTGTCGTCTATTAAAGCCTCAGGACGAGTGTCCAGAGGTAAGGGAACTTAAACAGGAGACGATAAAGAACTCTATGATGAAATAGGAAACTAAAAAGGACGTACGACGCTGTAACATAACAAAAACCCGCCGGGGTGACTGCAGAATGCTCAAGTTCTTTAGCATCCTGCAGTCACCCCGGGTTTAGCATCCCTCAATCACTCCTGGTGGACCTTAAATAAAGTTGATGGCGATGAAAAGTACGAGTAATTTCAATCTTTTATCTAAAAACGTCCTCCCACGGACTTCGTGGAAGGACGTATACTATCATAACATTCACAACACTTTAGTGAAAAATATCGCCCAACTCCAACGGGACTGCACCTGATAGACGGCGAGGAAATGGATAATGATAACCCGACCGTTGGTTTTCCGAGGATTTATTGCCCCTTCCGGCATCTGTCACACACGCCTCGTGTCTCGAACGCTGACGGCAACCCGCCTCCCCCCTCCCCCTGCTCTCTTCTCTCCGGCACGGAATTTCCATTTCCTGCGCGTTTCCTTGCCTCTCAACCTCGGCTTTCGTTTGCCAAACGGATCGATGCGCCGTGCCCCAGGGGAAAAAATACGGGCCCAGCACGCGCGGGGAATCCCTCGTGCCTAGAGCACGTGGAGCGCCATCTCGTGTCCGCTCCAGAGAACTTCGCAGGCTGGTCTCTCGTCGCGTAGCATTCCTTTCTGCGAGATGGCGGTGGTGAGAACGTTTCTTCCGTAGGCAGAAATTGAACGCATTTATAAAGGCGAAAGCCATAAGTGCCACATGATGCGCCGAAAGCGCACACCATAGAGGAAAGAAAAAAAAAAGCTATAGGAGAGGGCTTCATGTGGCTATCTTGAAGCCTAGTCATTAAAAAAAATATATTAAAGGCGAGGATCATGGGAAATGAGCCCCTGTCACGTGGTAGGCAAGCGGTACATTAATGCACGGTGAAGCGCCATTGAAGGTTGCCGTATCCAGGCAAGCTCGAGCGGTTCGGCAACTATGTGGACCTATAATCCTGCCCCAGAGGGACTGCGCACAAGACGTCAGACGAGGTTCGCTTGCCGAGGCTGGATAAGTCACGTGACCCCGTTTCCTAGCTTTTATCCCCACTACGATGCCCGCCCGGTACCGACATCACCATCATCCACCATCATCATCTTGTCTAAGCCCACTGCAGGGCAAAGACATATCTCATAGTTATCCAAATAACCCGCTCCCGTGTTAACTGTCATAACGTTGTGCCCACAAACTTCTTGATCTCATCTGCCCGCCTAAATTTCTGCCAGCCCCTGCCACGCTTGACTTCCGCACGATATGGCACCAAAAATCGAAGCTCGCGTCTCGTTCACTCGGTATATCGCAAAATTGGCGTGGTAGGACGTGCGTGTATGTTTAACGGGACCGATATGATTCATAAAGTGAACAGCATGACGTCTTTGTCCTTTACGTCACAATAATGCAATGAGGTGTGGCCCGTGCCAGCATTCCTCGGCCAGGCATTGCGAGCACGCGCCACACGTGATCGAATATTCACCTTTGCAGCCTACGCGAACATACGTTCACGCGATGTCACACGAATCAGTAGGTAGATTAATCCAACATACGCGGGAAGATCTTTACGAAAATGCGGAGTTTATCTGGCCGTCAAGTCGTATTGGCATTCTATAAGGGAGCGGTGCATTTTTTTGTGTCTTATCGGAAAACTTTTGCCTAGGTCATCTAAGCCTCAAGCTCATCCGTCTTTACTATTCCACTGTGTGACAGGCTGTTTGAAAGAGTCGACTGGTGGCTTACCATTTGACGTTAAGACTTTTTCGAAGGTACTCTTCCTGAGGCATGTGTGAGCTCGAAATTTGGGCACGCAGCGAACATTTGGGCACGCAGCGAGCGCACGTCTTTAAGACACTGAAAGTGGTGACGAAGAAATTACAAGGCTCAAATAACCGGTTGACGTATTTTGTACAATTCAACATACTTTTTCTTGATGGTAAAGGATAGCCTTTGCGTTATAACTTAGTATAAGGGCATGCCCAGTCATAAAGGCAGAATAAAAGCAAACAATTAAATTGCCTCCTATTCGCATCATATACGGAGACCTGCTCCGTCTTGTTAGTTTAATCCTCCTCTAATAATGCCGCGGTGAGCATCGGTGGGAAATTTGTAATTGAAATATAACCAGCCTGTTTTGTCAGAACGTCCCAATATGGAAATGTGGACTGACGGTAACTATTCCTTCTAGAATAGATGAGAGAATACCTTTCATTTCATTTTATTTCAGTGTGAGAAAGGAAGTATCTTTATGTATTTTGATGTACACTGATCGATAGCGGATGTGCGGAGATTAGTAGTGTTTTCCGTATTTGTGAAGCTAGAGACACGTGTATGTTTCTATTTATTGAACTCAATTTACGTGATTGATGAAATCAGTCGATTCTAGTTCGTCGCCCAGCTACGTAGCCGGCTTTTCCAGTTACGTGTTTTGCCGAGAAATAAGCACGCGATTTCCAGCTGCATTTTAAACAAAGGTGCAAATTTCCTGCCACGTGAAGGACAATAATATTTAGCCTGCTTGATCACAGAAGCTTTCGCTACTGATCGACAGTGTTTTCTGACTACATTCAAAAGGTGTTGCAGGACCCCTTTAAGCATAGAAAGGTCACAGACAGCTATCGTATCGGATATTCCTTCCAAGGGTCGAACAAGAGCCGACCACAGCAGCTTTTTGCGAGGCAGCAGGGCTGAAAGATAAGCTCATAAAAACAATGTGCGCTGCATGCACACAACCTTTAAGCACGTGCGCCTTAATGACTCCGAGGTGAGTAATTATGTTGGGTTTCCGCAGGCCGGGTGGTTCACGTGTGCGGACTCCTAGCTAGCCCTAATCGACGCTTTGAAATCGCTCAGGGCACGTGTTGTAAATGACGTGTAATGAATAACATGCATTCAATGAACTACCCTTAAGCACAGAGTAAACACAGGGGCTGCTTATGGTGATTAATGGTTAGTGACGCGAAACACGTACGTAGACATTACACTGCTCGTTAACACCGATGGTCCTCACAACGCAAACAAGCATTCTAGAGGTTTGACCGGTTGTCGAAAAAGCAGTGAGTTCACCGGAGAACTGAGGTGTGAGACTGCACTCACATGGACATCGAAGATGAAGCATCTTGGGAAGAATCAGTTCGCAGGAAACACAGCAAGCAGCACATACACACACACGCACGTACGTTCATACACATATAAGAAAATCTGAAAAAAAAAGTCAGTGAAGAAGACAAGGAAGACGAAGAAGGTGACTGACGAAGTGGCAGGAAGCAGATGACGACGAAGAAGTAGAGGAAATAGAGAAATAAACAAATGAAGTGGAAGAAGACGAGTAGAAGGAGTAGTGAAGAATACAAATTTTAGTCATTTCTTTTATTTGATTATATATTATGTGAATCATATGAGTTTTTTTTCCTCCCTATATTACATCACGATCCTCCATACCTCTTTACTTCGCCTTTTTTCTATGTAGAATACCGCATTCCTAAATTTTAAAATTTTTAGCACCAATTCTTGGCCAATCCCCCACAGTGGGCGTGAGCCATACATTTTCAGATGAACAAGAATAAGAACGAGGATAGTAGCCAAATACAAGAGTGAGAGAGCACGCAGCAAAGTCTATAGCTTATGCTGTGACTGTGTTGCCTCCTTTGCGAAGGCCTGGTACTTTTTATTACCCTCGTATGAAATCACACGTCTAAAGTGAAACGGCACTAGCCAACGCTAACAGTAGCCAGCGTAAAGCAACTTTATACCAGGGTAAGCCAACGCTAGCATTTATTACACTATCAGCTAACAGTCAGCACAGCTTACTGTTGGCTACTCGGAGCTTTTATTGTACAAGTAAATTCTTGAATTGTGCGATATTACGGTGTTGGCTCATCTCATGTCACGGACATGCTAATATTCCGGTTAGAGAAACTACGGTAATGGTATCTCACCTTTTATGCCATTTATGACCTACCTTACACACACACATGATGAGGCACATCATTCTTACGTCACATGTACACGTCGTTCTGGGCGCATTGTGATACATATCCACTTATCGATTACAAAATCCCAAATGCGCGCAAAGTGCGAATCGACGCTTTGCGGTGCACTCAGCGATGGGCCAACCATGCCGCATTGTTTGGCTTTGAGCCTGTAGGAACGAGGACGACAGACGTCTGTTTGTGAATTTGTGTACGTGAAATGGGAACACACGGTGCACCGACTACACCATGGTGCATACCTTATAACTTAACGTAGGTAGCGTCAGCGCTCATGTTCGAGCAAAGAAATCAATTCGGTCAAGAAGTGCACGGAACTAGAAAGCTAAAGTGTACTGTGTGCTGTCAGTGCACGATAAGGAACCCCATGGTGGTCAAAATTTCCGGAGCCCTCCACTACAGCGTTCCTCCTCTTTCTATGACTTCCCGTAATTTCCCCCTGCCCACACGGACGCTGAGCCGTACTCCCTATAAAGCTGTAGAAAAATAGCGTGCGTTCCTTAACCGAATCGCATTTACACATTGTTCGTTGGTTCGTTCGTTACCTATTTTGCTCGGTGGCGCAGGAATTGAATCCAGTTCTGCGGTCAATTCCTGGTACCAAAATATGCAGATGTTTGTCAAAGAGAAAGATACCTGTTTCTTGCTCTGTATATGGAGATGTCTTGCTCTTCAGTAAGGTTTTTTTATGTTTCATATGTAACTAAAACCTTGAGCAATAATTGCGGTTTAGCAAGAGGGAAGAAGCAGACACATCACCGATGCCCATTATCCATCGCAAGAACGTTCTGCCGCGTTATCGTATGGTTGGTTTAAACCAGGAATCGGCTGTGTACTGGTATCCTATAGTACAATACATGGTAATAGCTGTTGTTCCCACATTTTTGAGTACGCCGCGAAAGAGCGGTAAGTTGTTCCTAAGCTGGTGGCGTTACGTTCACATAAAATGAGAACAATAGTGATTACTGTCTACGGTACTATTGGACAGTACACAGTAATGGTTATTGTTCCCTTTGTGTTCTGTATACTGTAAAGGAGCGGCAAGCTGTTCCCTGGATTGTGACCGTACGTTGCGATAAAGTGGTAATAGAATTACTGCGTACTCTCGTATGGTATTGTCCCATAGTATACAGTACACAGTGATTGCTGTTGCTTCCATTTTATTTCAACACACCGTCACAAGCCTAGGGGGAGCTTACAGCTGTCCGATGCACACGCTCCAATTTATTTACAGTGTAGGATGTTATGGAATTGAATAAACACCGCTCGATGCCACCCACCACCTACATACTCACCTTATGCTCTCACCCAAAGCTATCGAGATAGGATGTTTCGAGTGCATTTTATGTTTGTCACTCATCGGCTGCAGTTACAAAGAGAAGATGAAGAAGATGGAGGCGCAAGAATGCGATGAAGAGGAGGAAAAAGAATAAACAAAAAAGACTAGAATAAAAAAGAGGGGGTTGGGGGCATTGAAAGAACAAAAATAAGAAGAGAGGACGAGGAGGTAAGAAAGAGTGTAGGGGGATAGAGAATAAGGATGAGGAGGTGGAAGAGAAGGACTAAGAAGAAAGGCGAGGAAGGGGAATATGGAGAAGACGGTGGAAGATGTGACGAAAACAATGAAGGGGAAGAAGATGCTGAAGAAAAAGGAAGACAGTGGAAGAGAAGTAGTAAAAGACAAGTGTGCGAAGACGAAGCAGAAGAATAGGAAGAAGAAAAGGAATAAGAAGATCTGGAACAAATAACGCCCTGACGCGACATTTTATGAGTCCATTAAGTTGCACCGTGAACACAGGGTCACGACGAAACTTATCTGCCGACAGCCCACATTGCAGTTTATTCTGGAGAAAGAATACTCCATCGCATTTGAAAATTAGTTGCTTCTTTGATGACCAAGAACTACGCCTTAAAAAAATATTATGACAGTACATGCCTGCCTTTCTACGATATAACTTGCTATACACTCATGAGAAAGGTGAGCGTGAAGTCTTTCTAATTGGGTAGTGCTAATAAAGACAGCCCTGCACGCCGTCGGCGATGCCAACGTTACAGATGCGCCCTGCTTGTGCACATCACGGAAGCAACGCGTTTGTTACTTAGTCCAGACACGAACTGCACACTCGTCACAGAGTCCCCGCACTCTTTTGTAAAACGAGTTGTCTAGTGGTAACCGGTCGCCCGAGACATCGCGTGCCGGGAGTTCATTCGTCGCGAAGTGCACGCTCCCCACTGGTGCGTGGGTGAAAGGTCAACACACGACGGGCGAAGGATACACTCTCACTAATCGTCACCTCACATGACCCGCCTCTGTGAAGCACACAAACCCGTACACACACAAAACAAACTGAAATCTGTAGCTGAAACTTCCGTTCTCTCTGCTACAGCTTTCGAGTGATATCCTCGGCTTCAGGAAGGCACCACTTCGCAAATGACGTCGTCTCACTCGCAAACCAGCGTTTCTTTTACTCTTTACGCGGTTGCTTGCGTAGTGTTACACCTACGCACGTGCAGGCCGCTTTGTGTTTTAGTACACAAGCCGACGCTATAGGTGGCGACCCGAGCGGCCAGTATTTTAGTCGCACGACACGTTGTATAACGAAGAAGAGGCACGGATGTTTGCTCGGCGACGTGAATCACGCATGTTTGGGCAAATCGTAATGGTGCATATATACATCCGGGCGTTACGCGTATTCACGCAGTGTACGGCGCGTTATTTATTCCTCTGTCCGCGAGCGGGCTATATACCTTTTTCCTGCCGCTGCGCGCGGGGGTTCATATAGTTTTGCATGGTGTGAACAATGAAATGAGGTGATGGATACCGCTGCGGTGTTTTTCTTGCCGTATCCCTCTCGCCTATATCGCTAATGAACTTTGGCCCTCTGTTGCGCGAGCGTTGACAAACGGCGCGTGAGAGCACTTTGCTCCAACAGTGCGCGCAACGATGTACGAACACGCGAATAGGACATATATACGTAACGTGTTTTTTTTTTTTGTTTCTTCACAGCCAGCAACCTTTCTGACACTTCATGCATGCAAAGGGTCCCCCCGCAAATGACAGCCTCGTTTGCGGTTGCGGGTAATATTTGGCGCCCCATCTCGTAAGTGGCGTTGTAACGTATTTGTTGCCTTTGATGCTTCACGACAATGCTTTATAAGCACGAGGAAGGCAAATGACGATTGTGATTTTTTTTCTAATCAATAACAGAACTTTATATTCTACTTTAATAAGAGATTCTCATCATGATGAAGGGCGTAATGGTGCCATCCTCCCAGCTTGCAAATGCACAGGTCTAAGGGGACATCTCTCGTCCTATACTTTGGTAAATGAATGATGATAGGCTAGCTTATAGGAGTGAACCACCAACATAACCAGCCAAGAGGACAAGCGATGGTCAGTCATTAAAGCCCAAAATGGGAACAGCGAGATTTCTATATATGGTGAGTGTTTTAGAATTGTTATGGGGAAGCGACCGCGAACGGTAATTATTTCCCTTACAACTCAAAAAAGTCTTCTTTTTTTTTTTTTTCTCGTTTGAGTGTACATCTGCCTCTACTCTGTGAAGAATGCCATCCCTTTAGGTGTAATAAACTACGGATGTCAAGGTAGAGCTTGAAATGCAGAAGTTGAGTTCGAACAGGAAATAAAACATTTCGAGCAGAATTCCTGCACTATAACGCACAATAACATGTCAAGCACCAAAGAAGGGGAACAAATTGAGGGGCCCCCTTTTAGTTAAAAATAACTGTACAAAGCCACCGGTTAAGTTAGCCCAAGAATAGCAAAAATGAACTGTTCTGAATGTTTTCGACAGAAGTGTACTTATTATGGAGAATGAAAAAAATATATAAATGGCATAGGTCAGCTGCCGTTTCATGAACTTTAATTCATTTTCTATTCATTTGAGCTTTAATTCATTTTTACTTTCATTTTGTTACCTCGTAGTTACTATAAAACCAACTCGTTTAAAACAAACTATTTTTTTAGGGGGGGGGGGGCACGGGGTATAAACATACCCAGTAGCCCAACGTAGACCAGAAGCGAACCAAATCATGGCACCGTAGCATGAAAGGTGGTTGTACCAAAGTTATTTCATGAATTGTTAGTGAGTAGTAATGATTAGTAATTAAAACCGATAATTAATATGAAATGACGAAGAAATAAGTTCCGTTGTGAATGGAAGGACAAGGAAGCTCAACTGCATGACTAAATATTATAAAAAGGTTACATACTTTAGCGCAAGCCAGCTAATTTCACACATTAGGACTGCGTGCTTGTAGAAAAAAAAACGCTTTATTTGAACGGTTTGACTGTGTTAATATGAGCTACTGCTGTGTACAAGCTAAGAAAATAGACGCAGCCTATATTATCACGAAATTTAATTGTGCCGTCAGCCTCAAGTGGATGCGGCCAACGCAGCCGACTGAGCAAGAAAAACCCAAGAACACGTGTGGGATTAACTGGCGCAATGACATAAATGGAAGAAATAAGCATATAAGAGAAAATAGGTTGGGAGACTGCTTAAGGAGGATGACAGCATTCGTTCGGAACGATGTTGCTCACGTTCCCACAAGTTTCCGTGCCTACCAAAAGTACGCGTGCCGCGTTCCCAATAAGTGCTTGTATAAGCACTTATTGATTAAAACGTGGTACTGCGTAATGGTTACGGTACTCGGCTGCCACTCCAAAAAACGCGGGTTCGATCCCGGCCGCGGCGGTCGCATTTTCGATGGAGGCGAAAATGCCAGAGGCCCGTGTACTGTGCGATGTCAGTGCACGTTAAAGAACCCCAGGTGGTCTAAATTTCCGGAGCCCTCCACTACGGCCTTTCTCTCCTCTCCATCTCTTTCACTCCCTTTCCCCCACCCCCACGGAGCTTGAAAGTTGAGCTTGAAAATAGGACGGTCGGTCTCCAGTGTGTGGGATGAAAATTCCTCCGCTCGGACCGTGCTATGGTCGTAAATTGATAGAGCTGGCACGTGCCGCACTGCAGGAAGTTTTTTTTTGTTGTTTTTATTTACAGTACCTTACAGGCCTTCAAGAAGGCATTGGGTGAAGTGGGAGATACATAGTCATAGCAGCATTAAAAAAAACAGAAGGCATCAGTACAACAACGGGAGATCCATGTGACGTAAGCACATCAGAAATATTGTGAACACAAAAATAAACAGAAATTACTGAAAAAAACACTCGCTGAAAAATGTCACATTATGGCGACTATGAGTGGAGGCTCATTGTTGCTATATGAATTTAATTAAAGGTCATGGTTGCTAGTTGAATGTGAATTAATGTTGAAATGAATCGAAAGGAATTAAAGTTGAAATGGCAGCTGATTATGTCGTTCTTTTCTTTCGTTCTCCCATAATAACTACGCTTCAGTTATTGTAGAAACTATGAGTGGAGGCTAGATATCTTAAATGATGCATTATTTATCTGTCTCGTCTCGGCAGTGAACTACTACGATCGGTAATGTAACATTATATTGCGCTACCGAATTCTAAAGCTCATTCTCTAGCAAAGTAAAGGTACGAAAAAAAAATACAATTAAGAACCCGTAATTGGAGGTATTACATACGGTATGGAGTCTGCGAATTGGAGCTGTCCAATGCATAGTACTAGTATTGATACACTTAATTCTCGGCCCCACCGATGCAGTGGGTACACGTGATACCTCAAAAGAACAGCATCCCTATCGCCATCTGTGAATAATTTATTATTCTTTCGTATTCATAATGTTGCGGCATTCGCACAATATGAAGTAAAATTTAACCATATCAGGTCTTGGCCAATCCCCCGAAGTTGGTATGCGCCATTTTTCAAGGATCATCATCATCATTATCATCAACATTATCATCAGTGACAGTGCGCTCGAGGCAGTTTCGAGCAGCGGAAGCAAGGTCGCACGACCGGTCACGCCCTTGTTAAATTCTGGCAACTACCACCGCTCAGCCGAGAACGCTCTAAATCGCCGAGTAGCTGCTGAAGAGGACCATGTCGGTAAGCTTAGCGCTTCGTGTTTACGTAGCTTATCGCAGGGTAGCTATTACGGCTCTGAACCTGGTAGCCTGCTGAGTAATGTATCGCACTGCTGCGCTTGAGGACACGGGTTCGATTCCCGGCTACGGTAGGCGCATTTCGATGCGGACGAACTGCAAGAACATCCATCTACTTAGATTTGGATCCATACCAGAGGAAGCCCACGCGCAGAGCTTTCTTCTGGAACTGAAATTATGTAGAGGTCTGTCTCTACGTCAAGCAGAGGTGTGGACAGCGGATGCTTGGAATTTGTTACAAAATTTCAGAATCGAATTTTTACTTTCGAATTGTGAGAGTGAAAAGGGGGCGGGGTGCACATCCATCTTAGGGAGTGCGTAGGGAAATCGCCGCCCACGCAGTCAAAATTAATCCTGGATAACCCACTATGGCGTACCTCATAATTGTATCGAGGCTTCCCCACATAAAAACCCGCCATAGAAAATAAGATTGGAAGTTAAACCTGGCCGTGCAGTATAATCATGTAGATAACGCACGCATTATATCAGAGCAACAAATGTGTAATATATGGCTTTTCTTTACGTTCCGCATGATAAACTATTTTCCCGCAAGATCGTAACCGCAGCAGCGTATCATAAATCTCAAAATAAGTTTGTAGTGGTAGTACGTATGTCTTCTTCTAGTGCACAGGAAAAACGCATTAAACCTTTTGTGACAATAGTGTGCAACACCGACGGGTCTTTCTAACTGTGGTATTTCTGACATTTTCAGGGCAGAAGCCAGACGCTCGGTATGTATTTGTTGCGTGTACGATGTTCGGTGCTTGTTTAAAACCACTACGGTCTGTTAATTATTGTTCGCTTCATCAACGATGGATAGCAAGCATGCGATTCAAGCCTATATGTACACTGCATATGAGCAAAATGTCACATGAATGCTTAGCCATGTAGAACAGACAAGCGTGAAAACCTAACGCGACCGAGAAATCGTAGTGTTCTTTTTTTCTTTTTTTTAAGCAACGTCGTTATAAGTCACTTAAGTGGCAAAACAAGAACGAACGTATTACTAAGGCGCATCAAAATACCTTTGGAAGCCGAGCTTCCTATAAGGCCGAGGTTATTAGCGCTATTCTGAATGAAATGAAACGAATGAAACGAAGATTTATGGTTACATTCCGCATAACTTATTTTGTGCAGTTGCTTTAGAAATATTCGCACTGGAACCCGTCTGGGAGCGGGGAAGAACGTTAGAACGCGTGCCATACCACTTGGGCACACTTACCTGCAACACCAGATAGAACTAATGTCCTCGTAATTAACTTGCAGTTGTATCGCAAAGCTTGTCGGATATTTCTCAACGCCAATGTTCTGTGAGAATGTTTTTTCCACTCATGGTGGAACGAAAAAAAAAATTAACTAGGAAAGGCCGTCACGTGACAATGTTGAAGCCTAGTCATTTAAAGGAGGGAATCGTGAGAAATGGGCTCCGGCCACATGGTAGGCAAGCAGTAGAATAATGCACTGTCAAGCGCCACTAATGTTTACCGCTTCCTCTGAAGGACCTGTTCTAACCGAGGGGCACCGCGCACAGACGTCAGAGGAAGTTGGCTGGCCGAAGCTAGCGTAATAACGTCACACCACCCTGTAGTTTCTTTTTAATCTTTTTTTTCCCACGAAAAGACTGGTTCAACCGCTGACTTCGATGAACGAGCTTTTTATCACGTGGGGTATTTGCTAACATACGCTGGAGGGCTCTTTTTAAAGGGCTTGTGGCTGATCCTGCAACGAACTTAATACTCGTTGATACAGTGAATGACCATTTGCTGCAAAACGTGTGCTTGCATTATTGCTTGGGTTTGACTCGCCAGTTCGTGTGTTAGAGAGGCGTATGACAATGCAGGTGGCACAGTGAGCGTCCGTGTAGCCGGAAGGACGTTTGAAGTTGACTTGGAGCTCCTGAAGAAACACAGCTGCTACTTCGCAAAATGCTTCCACAAGCTCCCGCAAGAGGCGTTGAAGATACCGGTAAGGACTCTTACATCTGTTTCTTTCTAATTTCGCTTATTTTTCATTTTGAACCTGCAAAAAGGCAGGTTGCGCCAGTGGCGAAAAGATGGACTAAGAGCAGGAATTGTGGCCGACATAGCTTATTCCGGCTTCTGCAAGCTCAACTAAGTCACGTGGTTTGTCACATGACTAGGTTCTACACGACTTTGGCGGGAACATGTCAGGTGACACGCCGTGACGTCATGTTACTGGATTTGGGACACGTGTTAGGTTCAAATAGGCTTGACGTGCAATGTCCGGTTGTGATGTCATCCTCCTCCTTTCCCACCTCACCCTCACCTCCGTTTCCCAGCGCTTGCCATACTACACTGTACACGCATATGTTATCCTTCACCCTCTCTCATCCCCGTTTCCCTCCTCACCCTCGCTTCACCCCCACTATACGAAGCTATGCTATGCTTTACTCTTTCCCTTCTCTTCGCTTCAACTCCTTTTCTCACCCCGTGCTACGTTATACGAATCCATGCTATGCTATGAAACGCATCCATCTTTAGGTAGTAGTGGGCTTGAGAGCATGAGCGGAAAAGAAGAAAGAAGTTTGGCTTAAAGAGCTCCGCTCTCAAAGCGTGTTGCGCTGTTCCTCGGTACCTCAGCCTGACGAAGTGACACAGTGGCGGGACATGAACATAAATGCGCCAACATAACTCAGTGCCGTTTGCAAATAAATATTAAGCGCTAAGCAAGACTTGCAGTATGTATGCCGGTTATTGTGTTCCTACGCAAATAACTTATTCAAGAGAGAGACCTTTATGTCGCATTGGAAGGTGTCTTTGAACACCTTGATGTTCACACGGAAGGTACAAGAAGTGGTACAAACATACCAAGTGGCCCAACGTAGACCACAAGCGAACCAAATCACGGCAACGTTGCATGAAAGGTGGTTGTATCAAAGTTATCTCATGAATTATTAGTGAGTGGTAGTAATGGTTAGTAATTAAAATTGATAATTAATATGAAACGACTAATTGAAGTCACACTACAACTTGTCTGGATTAAGGTGGATGATCAAGGTTGATAAAGTGGATCGAGGTGAATTAATTTGTGGCAGTGTAGTAAGGAAGCGTACAACCCAAATAAAGACCCACAAACAAGTGTGTAAGAATGTCTTTATGCATGCGGCGTCATGATGCGTTCGCGTCACCTCGGCAATAGCTAAGGGCCCATGGGAATTCTTTAGCTTATAGTTCGACATATTAAATTACGGTCGTTACTGCAAAGGTACCAACAAATAGTTTCAATTGTCTCTTTTAGCTGGAGCTCCAAGACGTGAAGCCGGAAGTGTTCGAAGCGCTGGTACTTTTCATGGAGACTGGGTTCCTAGACGCAGACACCTTCACTGCCTTGGATATTTACGAAGCGGCCATGCTTCTCGGAGTTCACCGAGCCATCAAGGAGATCAAGAGGGTGAGCGGCTTCACGGCGAAAGAGCCGTGAGCTTCCTATCATCCTCAGCCAGTCTTTTGACAAACTTCTACATGGCGTATCTGCGTAAAGCCACAGACGAATGGCCTTTTCAAGTGAAATTTGTATTACCTAGCCTGCGTCGTCGTCGGCGTTGTCTTTGTGGTCGTCACGCCGAAATTCCCGCAGAACTTTAGTATCCGGCGATCTCTATGAAGGGAAGGACGGAACGAATGCACGAGTTTCTTCCGCCACTCGAGAGAGGGCGCCATGAATTGGAAGAAATTGTTGCCGTTGCTGAAATTTGAACCAGGGTGCCCACACCGAGAAGGAAAGTGTCTTAACCATTGCACTATACAACTATGCGCTTGCAAGATGTGAACATATCAGAACCATGTAAATGTCAACCACTTAACAAGACAGAAAGAAAGAAAGAAAGAAAGAAAGAAAGAAAGAAAGAAAGAAAGAAGAAAGAAAGAAAGAAAGAAAGAAAGAAAGAAAGAAAGAAAGAAGAAAGAAGGAAGGAAGGGTGCAGGGAATTAACATAAATTTGAAGCTTCGTAGTTCCGCTACTTATAAATACTTCCTTTCCGCATCATTTAAGCGGTTCAGCTCAACTGCCATGCTTCAGCCAAGCATTCTGGTGTGAAGGCGCGAACATGTCAATTTTCCTGCCCTTAAGCCTGCGGTTACCGATGTTGCTGGAATGCTGAAGTTCAAAGTGGGGGCCCTTGTCGAGCACTGCTGTGACATTCGTAATTCTAAGGGGTTGGTTTTCCTCTACCGTGGATGTTGATTGAATTCTGTGGTTTATAACGCCCCAAAAGCACGATATGATCTTGAGAGACGCCGCAGTGGAGGGCTCCGGAAAATTCGGCCATGTGGGGTTCTTTGACGTGTACTGACATCGCACATTACACGGGCCTCAACGTTTCCCCTCCATCGAAATGCAGCCGCAGCGGCCGTGATTCGATACCGCGACCCTCGGATCAGCAGCCGAGTACCATAGCCACTAGACGGCTGGGGCGGGGCTTACCGTGGATGCTGCTCTGCAAGCAGTGGCGAACCTTTAGCCCGGCGTTATGGTTGTGGGCTTCTGTTGTTGCCTCTCAAGGCACAACAGACTGCTTGCTATGTAGATAATTCAACTGCAGGACCAGCAGAGAAGCGCTGGCGCTGTCTGCTTTTGTTCTTCCAGAAAGCACTCGTTCCTTTAGTTACAGGTGCAGCAGTGTTGGAAGAGGTGTTAACTGTCTTTCCTACCTGGAATTAAATTGAACGAGCTGAACCGCAGTTCGATTTATGAGTGGCCATCGCTTCATATGAGGAAACAACGTACTTTTATGCATAATTACGCTCCAGTTCAGCTCATAAGCAATCGCGCCTGATGGTGCGGCTCGGGTCGCCATTGTCAGCACAAAAATGAAATTTGCGACGCCCCCTTCATCCAGGAACTCCACGTAGGGCACATGTGCAGAGCCCGGCTACTGGTAGGCGGAGACAACGAAGAGCATAATTACCAACACCACCAGAATATACCACGCACACGGAGAAGCAAATTTATACTGCAATAATATGACGTGGTTGATTTCATGCTTTCGATAGTACTATTGAAAGCTCAATTCAGGCGTCAGAATTACTACCGATAAAACAATCAACAGCTGTGTTTACCATCGATACTTCGATAGCAACTCGGTTATCAATAGTATTGATAGGTACTATCGATAGTTCTGCATTACTACTTCCCGCACATGGACCAGCACTACCGGTGACGGTTGCACGTAAGCGCACCTAAAGACGTTGAAAAGTATTTAGCTTATTTTAGAAAAATAAAGTAATGCTATGTAACTGTAAATTGCGAGGTGATATATAAATCTCCGAAGTTGTCATCGTGATACATTTAACTGAAACTGCACTGCTTAGACGTCTAAATGCTGACGAAATTGAAACCTTATATGCGCGCTCATTTAGACCCTGCCTTTGCTAGCTGTTACCTACTACATAATTCAATATCAGAAAAAAAAATGTGTGCCATTCGCTCCAACATAGCCCTGCTGGAACCAATGGACAAATGGAGAGACGTCAGCGGAACCACGCTAAACTATTTCTAGTATGTCCCAGACGCTGTTTCCAAAGAGCAGAAAAACTAATCTCTTCTTATCGACAACTCTCTGCTGACGTTGCTTCAGATAACGCTGATTGGCTCCAAAATGGAGCGCCTGCTTGTGTGGTACCGCACGGCCAACAAGGGGAGCAGCGGCCGCGACCGCCAGGCGGCTCTGCGACTTGTGGCATCTCGATTCGACGAGGTGGTGGCCGACGAGCGATTCCTGCGGCTGTCGGTAGCCGAGGTCGTGCCGCTGTTCAGCTGCTCACGGCTAGGCACCTCAGGGTGAGCAGTACTTTCGTTGCATTTGTTCCTGGCGAAGAGGAGAGAGAGCAACATGATCCAACGTTCTGCAGGCAAGGAAAAAAGAAAAAAAAAACTCCTTAGAGGTCCTTCGTGCGGTTTCCTATAAGTAGACGTAAGAATCATCGTAAGAAGCATTGAAGACGATTTCGCAAATATGCTGTCGAACTCTTTATCATGGGCGGCGCGATGCCCTATCATGCCTGGCGCATACACATATATAGAGGTAGTTTTCAGTAGATCAGTTAACGCTTAAGCAGACTATTATGCTAACGTCGTAATCACTGTGGCAGTAATCGCTGTGACAGCCGTTGCTTGGCGCGCTTATGGGCCTCCTATGGTCACGTGGCATATTTTGTCGCGTGACCGTGGCTTTTCCACAAGGTCATTCGCACCTCTTTCAACCTCCGCATGAGACACAATGTTTTCACCTTAATAATAGGTGATTGAATCTCACCGGAAAAGAGATGGTATTGAAGTCCATGTTTTGCCAAAAGAACATTTATCTCTGGCGTGCTACATGCAGTATTTTATAAACATAACTTACATATGCGGACTCCTACTATAACGTCGTTTTGGTGTTTCCGTTAAGAAGACATGCGGCTTTTGCGTTCCGTACAGGGAAGTTCCCGTGTTCTTAGCGGCTCTTCGCTGGCTGAACCACGACTATTGCAAGCGGCAACAGTACGTGGTGCAACTACTCAAGTGCGTGCGGTTTTCGCTGATGAGCCGCGAGGAGATCATCCACTGCTTCCACCCGCCTCTGCTGAGCAACATCACTCGCTTCCCTTCGGTCGCCTTCATGGTACTCGCCGCTTTTGGGTACGTGTAGCGAGCTTCCGCTGACCATGCTACGCGTGCTAAATCGTACAGCTGTACTAGAAAATTTTTATGCAGCTTTCGAAACAACGGGACAAGCGTTGTGTCCGGCATTGTGGACAAGCGTTGTGTTTGCTATTGTCCGAGCTCTTCGTGCTCTGTTGCGCAAGACCAAGCTCAACCAACCCTCCCAGTGCACAGTTGTGCTAAACTTCATTGCCCAGTGCTTGCTAACTGCTGGTTTAGGCTGGCTAATATCGACTATCTAAAGTCCCATGTTTCATATGGCTACCTTCATCATCATCATCATCATCATCATCATCATCATCGTCGTCGTCGTCGTCGTCGTCGTCATCATCATCATCGTTCTTGTTGTTGTAGTTTGTTAGAGATCCGAGCCTTCGCAACATGGCTGACGCCTCCGTGAACCGCATGCCCACAACGCTTAGTGAAAGAAAAAAACATAATAGTACTCTCTCCAGTTGCCGTAGCAAACAGAGGGCAACAACATACAAAAGTAAAACTTTCAAGAATTGACGTATACGTCGCCTTGGAATGATCACGCGTTGTCTTGAAGGAATTAGCCAGGATGCCGAGGAAAAAAATAAATGAAGTTCGCTCTTATGATATTCCACGCAATCGTTTGCGTTGAGGTAGAGGTCTGTGTTGTTCTCCTAGTTATGTGAAGATTTTCTTTTTTCAATATTTTTTTTAATACGGAGTGAGGTTGGATGAAACGATGCGTTTTCATGGCTGTCGTTCTGAGCTAGTCGTAAAGCAACCTTGGCGCCCTGTCAAAACCGACAAAATGACGCATTCTATATCATGACGGAATTCGATAAAAGCTGATTTCTATGGAGCGATTGCGCTAACGAAGTTTTCGTGGCTCGGCACTAGACTATGCCAGGAATAGGCTATGTGGCTGACGGCGAATTGCTTGACACTGGAGGACTCAGAAACGCATAGGCCATCGCGCCCGATGCTGAGTCAAGCGAAATATAGCGAAGTCTATCACGTCCCTGAAAGCAGAGGCCCTAAACTGCCGCTCAGGAGCGCTACTTATACACTGTAGAATATCTCGATATTTACGTTTTCAGCCGACCACGAAGGCGCAGCTGCAGCGCCAGGGAGTTGAACATGACATCATAGCGGAATTTGAAGTGCTTCATAAGAGCGTCCCAAATTACTGATTGAGGAACGTGGTTGTCGAATAAGCTTGTGACAAATGTAACCGCTGGTCAAGGAATGCCATCAAAATTCTGTGTTGCATTGCCGAAGCAAAAGAGAGGTTAAGTTTACAAGGGAGGGCAGTTTGGTATGTTGAAGACAACTACCACCTCCCAATCGTTTGACGAATATAGCCGACGATGGCCGACGATGAACCTAAGCACGCCAGCGTCTTGAAGGTCGGCCTCGTTAATCATGCGCCAATTAAAAATGACAGGATCCTCCCTCGACAAAAGAATTGAAGTATTAGACCTGTAGAGCATCCTTTTTCCGTTTTCCTCTGTCTTTGAGCCTACGTTTATAGTAACATACTCATTGTTATGAGACTGAACACCACACTGTTTGAGCGTCCAACGCTTGAACTGCCTACACTGCACTACAATGATTTCTCCCTCTTGTATTTTACACACAAGGTTGGTTATAAAAAGAGTTGCTGCACATTACTCAAGTTGACATTATCACGCTTTGCTGTGGTGTACAGGGTGGTCTCACTGCAAGAGGAAGGCCGCGAGCATCTGCTCTCCAGGTTCGCCAGTCAGCCGCGCACCTTCCTTTGCCCAAAGCCTGACGATCAGCGGCAGGCACTGTTGTGGGTGAGTATTACCGTTTCGCGACAGTAACCCAACTATACTCTGTTTCAGTAGTTCCGTGCAGCACCGTGGAATTTACAGGTGCCTTAGGCCTATCAAGAGGGCGAACGCATGTTAAACGTGTCCTTCCGCGCCATGGCATATGCCACTGGCGGGCACTGCCGTGGCAGTTGCAGCCTTGGAAGAAGGAGGATGAGGATAGAGCGGGCTTGGCAAGAGCGGCCCGCAGGTGCATGTCCGAACAATGGCATTTCGCGTCGCTTCGGAATAATTCTGTGCTCGATGACCTCGCAGCCTTGTCTCTGCTGCACAGAACCATTGAAACAGTATAGGGTGCGACGTTGTCCCAACGGTGGGCGGTGGTGTAAATGCCACCCGCCTTTCCGATTCACCGCCCACCGCATTCGAAGGACTTCCCGCAGCTCTGACACATTTAAAACGCGCCTGAGAAACCGAAAATGGATATTGTTCTCGCGCAATGAGAGCTGGCCGCTCTTCCAGCCACCTGGCCGTGGAAAAATGAATCTTTGCAGCTTCAAAGATTCGTAACGCTAGTGTGAGTGCTCCCTGTTGCAGTTTTTGATGCGCGAATCTCGGATTCAATGCTTATGCAATGCGGGCGACGGGCGCTTGTTATAGCTGCCTTAAATGCACGACCGTATATGCTCGTCCACCTTCTTCTTGCTCTCAGGAGGCCCACCCCTAAAAAATTTTCTGATAGCGCGTTAACATTAAGTAACATAATGACGCCAAGCAGTCAGGTTTCAGCAACAAAATAAGGTCTGACACTCTTCGATGTTTTTCTGAGATGAGCACTTGGATTTTCTCTGAGAATGGGACCTCATTGGCAGGACCTTTGAAAGTGTTATTCGGTTAGTGGTAGCGTTTAGTTACGTGCTCGACGCCTGTTCCCGCCATGCAGATGGATTGCGCGTCACATACGAGGGAACAATACCGCGTGCCTGTGGCAGTCTTTGGGGTCCTTTCAAATATATATTTATGAGGTGGTGTGAAAATAACACGAGACTTTCATTTTCCATACTTTACGGATACTAATACTCTGCAGTTCCATCTTGCTTAACTGGGCATTAAAGAGGGTGAAGTTCTTCAGACTGATAAATGAAAATTTAGTAATGTTATTGCCGTTTTTTTTTTTACATTTTATGTTCAATACTACAAGATATAATGAAAGTCAAAGTTGAATTCTCGAAGAACGTGTCGGAACTCGGGTACTTTATGACTTCGGAAGCCCATTACTTTTTTTTTTTCGTATTATCAGCAAATTGGCTCAATGAATTGTTCTGGAATCTGCTATGTTATATCTCCAACATTCTTATTACATAATGCATCTTTTTACCGACAAAACTTATATGGGCCTTAGCAGGCGCCGTCTAAGATCTACGATGTGACGTCTCGCAGAGCATTGCTATAACCTCAGAACAGCGTCGTTACCGTGTATGTCTCTCTCTCTCTCTCTCTCTCTTTTGCACGCGTTCTTTAGCCAACCTAGCCTCTCCTCACACGAGAGCCGCTTTTGGTAGAATGGGTGATACGAGAAAACTCATTGTTCACTGCAGTGTAATTTTGTAAGGTACATAGTTATATTATAGCAAGAGACCTGTAAAATTAAAAAAAAAAAGGAAGTTTTCCTTTAATGCTAAACCACAGAGGCTGACCTTTGCGCCGATCACCTCAACGACAGCTATTGGGCGAATCGGTCGCCCAATAGCTGTCGCACTATGTTACCCCCCCCCCCCCCCCCCCCCCCCCCAAGAGCACTTCTGTTTAAACTTATGGTGGGTAAGACAAAGGGTGTATGTATGTATGTATGTATGTATGTATGTATGTATGTATGTATGTATGTATGTATGTATGTATGTATGTATGTATGTATGTATGAGAGATATAGGCTGAGCGCGAATTAATCTCTTAGGATCATCTTCAACCTGCGCACGCAGCGCGCGCATCGCGGACTAACAGCGCCACCCTGGGGAGTGTCCAGTAAACGCTTTGTCCAAGAGAAGTTATAATCGATGCGTGCAGCACGAGAACACCTGGCCTCCCGACGCTATTTAGTCCTTGTGGTTCATTCTCCCCTGCGTTGTGCACCAAGTGCGTAAAGCAGAGTATGGCCCGTACACGAATTTGCAAGCGACTTAGTGTGAACAAGGAATCTTCAGCATGCGTCTTAGCCAGGGGCTACGGTCTAGTACGACTGTGCTTGTTCCGATCGAACACAATGCATGGAAGTAACTGATACAACGTGACACACTTGTACCTCCAGCAAGTACTTATTCAAGGAGGCAATCATTTGTTACGTGGTAATTGCCGGACCTTTAATAACACAGTTGTGAATTTGCATTGTCTCGCCTCAGGAAGCACATATTACAAATTGTTCTAATGATCAAGTTGTTGAAAACTAGCAAATTCGCAGTCCCCTTGTAATTAGTTTGAGGTTGCCTAGTAATATACTTAATGTCGCAGCAAAACACACTGCTGTCCAACTAACTGTCATGTCAAGCCACCATTGTAACAAACCGACATTATAGCTAGTAACTAGACCGGCCGTCTCAAAATAGAATTTTTTGATTAAACGAAGTATCACCTTTCATTAACAGCAAAGCCTTAACCTCACCAAAAATGCGCCATTTAAATATGGTCGTGAACACACTACTTTGGAAAGTGTACAAAATAAGCAATAGAACGCAAATAAATCCCAATCGACGCCACAATTCATCTACACAACCAATTTCCGCAATATTGTGACCACGCACCGGACTTAAATTCGTACATGGTACATGTTGCGGTTACCCTTTGGACCCACCGTCTTAAAATCAGATTCTTTGATCAAACGAAGTATCGCCTCTCCTTAGCAAACTTATTTAATCCAACTTGCGCCATTTAAATGTGGTCTGAGACATACAAGTTAGGTAAGCGTACAAAATAAGCAATAGTGAATATATAAATCCTAATCCCCGTACAATTCGTCTCCAACAACCAATTTTCGCAATATTGTGACCACGCACAGGGCTTAACTTTCTACATGGTGCATGTTGCGGGAACCCCTTCTGGAGTGGTACGTTTTTTTTTATCTTTACAAACTCACGCGGTATGTGTCTGAGAACGCCCTTACACTACAGATATTGGGATGGCATATGTGTAAATAAAGTATATTTTAAAAGACATGCTGCATTTAACACATTGTCGCGTACATTGCAGCCGCTCCCGGCACCTCCGGAAGGCAGCGCTGCCCAGCGCCGACACCGTGCTGCCACCACACTTCAGACCGCTTGGCGGGTCAAAAAGGCACGCCGGGATATGTCCGCAAGGCGCCGCCAAGCGGAGGCTGTCTCAATGTCTGGTTAGCACATGAAAAAGAAATCTATCTTGACACCTTGAGAAGAGTGATAAACGCTATGACGCGCGTGCAACACGAATGAAAAGCAAGGCAGAGCACGCATCTTCGACGTAACGTCCCTTCCATGTTTGTCGTGTGGTTACAGTGAATGTGAACGCAGTCATGCGGGAGTATTGTATCCCGTCTCTTTGCTCATAACAAAATACCTTTATTGTCTGGTTTTCCAATGGTTTTATTCTGGTTGGGTTGGGTGTCACCAATTCGTGAAAAAAACCTGGGCGAGTTTGTAGGCTGACCTTAAACTGACATATCACCGCGACGCAAAAGGACAGGGAGCTGGACAATAAGCTGGTTGATCACCCCTATATATCAGTCCACTATTTGCTTCGAACTGTCATTCAATTATGTTGCTAATTCCCGTCATTGATTGTAATTGTTAGAGTGCGCAGTCTTGAAAGCGTATCGCTGCACTGCTACAGCGTCAAACTTTTGGCATACTGTAGATAATTACATCTGTTGGTAGCTCTGTCGAACTGTGTCTACATAGGTATTCATAGATTTTACTGCGTAGAACGCCGATAGAACTTAAGAAAAAACAAAGCGGCACATTAAAAGACAATACATGGCATACATGAAGACTGTTTCGCGTGCTTTTAGACATTGCAGATACGGAAAGGGAAGGAGCCGCAGACTCTCATGCCGAGCAGACACGACTGCATGAAAGTCCTAACAAGAGTGTGAACGAGACAAGTAGCGTGGACGCGTCCAAAGAGGTGCAATCAGTGAAATCAAACGGTAAGAGGTATCGGCAGTATTCCTGCCGTGGGTGTTGACTTGCTTATTTTTCTTGCATACTGTACGACACAATCAGGGGGACAGACAAACGCTGGCGAGTAATCAAGTCACGACTTGAAAACATGTGACGACACGATGACTGGACATCGTGTCAACGTGTCTTTGTCCATAGCCAATATTCATCCCGTCCGCGATAGCATGTTGTACGTAGCGCAAGATAAATTAAAGATTATCAACTAGCCCAATTCATAACTGCTTCAAGTGTCTGCGGTTTAATACAATGTACGACGTAATAAAGCACTTACGCCATGACTTTAGTCGTTAGTAGGGCGGTGCGTGTAGTCGCCTTTGGCTCCTTTTATATTACACACTCTGATTAGTTAATGTATCGTGCGAATGATTCGTGGTAGTTGCAGCCTAGTCGGCAATGTTTATTAAAGAGACCGTTTCAGGGACCCTTCAGAGAGTGCATAGAGGCCCGAACTGCTGTTAAACAAAGTGCAGAAGTTTATTGACTCTACAGCTTTTCGTAACAGTAAACGCAATGTTTTAACCCTCCTGAAAGCAAGCACAATCGTGCGAGACAAAGTCGAGGCTAAGTTGATGTTCAAATGGTCCTACATTATTTCTTGTTCAGTGGTTAGAGTCGAGTTACGGGTCAAGAAATAGTAAAAAAGTAACGTTCTGGAGGAACAACACTGGTTTGAAGATCTGATTCATGTTCCTACGAATAACACCACTGCCCCCCCCCCCCCCCCTGTAATGCCTATGAAGGCGCTGTGGGCATTTGATAAATAAATAAATAAATAAAATAAATAAATAAATTAATGTCTTGACGAGGCTATTTTCTTGCAGAAAGCGTGACGTCTGAATCTTCAACGAGAACGATGCCGAGTCCCGTGAAGGAGCCCTTCACTCCAATTCTCAAGGTCGTCATAAGAGACGGTATGTGGCAGTGCTATCTATTTCCTCGTGCCCTTTGACCGCATACGTTACTTAGTAAAGAGCATGGAGACCCCTATAATTTTATCGAGCACCTACGCTGAGCTGTGTAGTCGAACCATTTGAGCCGTCATCGGACCTGCGCCATCGTGAACGATACATTGTACATGCCTACCACCTCAGCACATACTACGATGCGCTCATTGTGATTAGCTGCCATAGGAAAGGCTGTGAGGTCGCTCCACGGTTGCCCCGCCACGGTGGTATAGTGGCATGGCACTCGGCTGCCGATTCGAAGGTCGAGGGATCCAATCCCGGTCGTGGCTGCTGCATTTCGATGGAGACGAAATGTTGAGACCCGTGTGCTGTGCGATGTCAGTGCACGTTAAGGAACCCCAGGTGATCGAAATTTCCAAAGCTCTCCACTACGGCGTCTCTCATAATCACAGCGTGGTTTTGGGACGTTAAACCCAAGAAATCCATCAATAGGGGGGCTTGAAATGGCGCTGGTGAGGAAAACTGCAATTTACAGTGACTGCACCTCACTTTCTGAAGAGCGCAGTGTCCGGGACAAGTCCGGAAACCTGGCGGAGGGCTCCCAGCTCGGGTCAGAAGCCAGCTTCCTCAAGCTGGTGCCACCGCCAAAGAAAGAAGACAAAGGTTGGTGCTCTGGAACCATTGCTAGCTGTCATCGCCTGAATGCTGCGCAGTGAATATTCACCCTAGTATGTTATGAAGTTCGTCCACTCAGTAATCTTCCTAGAGATAGTGACGTTCCTTCCAGAGCCCACATAGTTATGCTAGTGGGCTCTGCGTTACGTACGCATCACGGAAAAATAATTTTTTCTGATGCACTTAATTGGAGGTGAGACGTTATTTTATAGTCTTATAAGCCGAGTGTGACAAGCTGTCCTGGCACTCTTAAAAATCGAGCAAAATATAATGTATTGCTTGTATTGCGTGTGCCAGGAGGTCGGCTAGTACAGCCGAGGGCAATTTGAAGGTGGTATAGCGCGACCCAGAATCCGCTTTCAAGGAGAGGGAGGTATCAGGCTATAGCTTACCTCGCTCTTTTTACTGCTCCTTAATCTGAGGCTACCCCCATCTGGTGGTAGCCTCAGCTTAAGCCTCAGCTTTTGCAGGATAGGGTAGACTGGAAATCGTTGGGAGAGGCCTTCGTCCTGCAGTGGACCTAAAATAGGCTGATGATGATGATGATGATGACGACGACGACGGGCCCCATTTGAGGATAGCTCTTTTTGGTTTCATTGTTTGTCCCTTCGTAGAACAGGTAGTCATGATATTGCGTGCAATCGATTGTCAGGTATTAGACAGTGTATTACGTCCTACGACAAAATGATACCCAGTCTACACTTAATCGCAAGAAATGGGAAGCTAAACTTGGAGAGAAAGCGGCGAATTCGCCGTGGCGGGTGGTTATTTTAGAACAGCCAACACGAGGGAGAAGAATGCAAATTCTTGTTCTTCACCGTTCGGGAACTGGCCGCTAGGGTTCTGGGATAGACCGCGTCGATGCTTGCGCGATAACCTTCAAATCGTGCTCGACCGTACGTCAAACGTGGAGGAAGAATATTCTTTTATTGTGACCAGCAGCTCAGCCGGCTGGGCATAGAATTGCTCTGCTACTGATATGGGAGATGTGGTAACGGTGGCGTTGAACAGTCGAATGTGTCGCTTTACCAGAGGCTACATACTGCAGTTATGATTTTACATTCGACTCATCCCTGTTTATTGGCGTCATAACATTATACACTTCATAACGACGCGAATTCTCTTTGCTTACAGATTTTCAATTAAAATATATACAGGTCGCGGTGGTTTGTTTGCCGAAACCATGAACTGATGAGGAAAGCTATATTTCATGGACTCTAGATTAGCCTGAAGGAATAGTTATGACGCTAAATCGACGGGTCACAGGGAAGACAGAACACGTGTGCGTTCTGTCTTCTCTGTGACCTGTCGATTTAGCGCCATAACTATTCCTTCAAGAAATCAACCAACTAGCTCAACAACCTGTCCTTTTGCCTAGATTAGGTTTGACCCCCTAGGGGTTCATTAACGTGTAACACTCCCTGCTACTATCTTGTTCCTTCTTTTGTCGTTTGTTTGTTGCCTTATAAATAAGAGGCTCGTAAAAACCCTCGGAACGTATTTGCATCTGCAGTAAGAACGACGCCTGAGAAAGTGCCTCCCGTGAACCCGAAGCAGCCACAGCGGAGCCCGGGCACGTTCTCTGTGTCCTGGAACCAAGCAGGAGCGGGCAGCCAGGAGATCGCCGTCGCCTCGTCGACATCTCCGCTGTCGCAGCAGCAGCAGCAACAAACAGAGCCATCGCGCCAGCAGCCGAGCCAGCAGCAGGCGCAGCCACAACAGCAGCAACACGGAGCAGCAGCAGCAGCCGCGGGTACGTCCGTGTTCACGGTGCAGATCGTGGGCGACGTGAAGTCGACGCCCACGATGCCCAGAGCAAGCAGAAGCTTCGAGTTCAGCTTCCCGGAGAAAGGTTAGGGCGTTCACAGAGTGGCTATTGGCAGGGAGTGTGGAGCCGTCCCGCCACGATTGTCTAGTGGCTATGGCACTCGGCTGCTGATGCGAAATTCGAGGGATCGAATCCCGGTCGCGGTGGCTGCATTTCGATGGAGGCGAAATGTTGAAGCCCGTGCAGTGTGCGATGTCAGTGAACGTTAAAGGACCTCAGGTGGTCGAAATTTGCGGAGCCCTCCACTACAGCATCTCTCATGATAATGTGGTTTTCGGGACTTAAAACCCTAGAAATCAATCAATCAATCAATCAATCAATCAATCAATCAATCAATCAATCAATCAATCAATCAATCAATCAGGAGTGTGAAGCTGTTTTAAAGCGTAGCTGTATGTGGGGCCCATCACGTACATGGCCGATTCGTCTGTCTGTCATCCGTACGTCGGAACTAAGTTGGCCGATCCAGAAGGTAATGTGCAACAGCGTAAGATGCCGTACAGATCAGGCACTGTGGGCATTGTGGTGCGTGCTTGTGCGTCTGTGTGTGTTTCGCCCATAGGCAAACACTGTGTGCCGATGTCGGTGGTGAGTGACAAAACGCCATAGTATGTGAACCCATAGCTGTGTCCCATTGTCTCTTTACATAGCCATTTTATTAGTGACGTAATTAGTTTCAGATAAGTCTTTCCATATGATGAAACAAGCTTTGCTGGTCTTGATCTTCGCATAGCGTAAGGGCTTTGGACTTCTGTGCGGCGTCCCTACGAGCCAGCACTCTCGAATTTGGACATACGACAAAAGTAAGGCCGCGCGGCTCCCAATCTTTGTCTTCACTTTCACTTTCATCTTCATCTTGACTCCCTTCACATTACCTTCACCACATCTTCTGGCATTGTTGCTACATCCATACAGACCTCTCGGCACGTCGCGTGGTGCGATTGGGAGGCATCGAGTCGTTTAGAGGCGTGGAAAAGTGGGCTTGTTAATGCACGTTGTTTGGCGGTATAGGTGAGCGCTAGTGAAAACGAGGACAATGCCGGGAGGAACACTGAACCACTACTCACTACAGACAAGGTTAATTGTTTGATCGATCCGAATAAAAGTACTTCCCGCCGATCACTTTACTCACGTAACATCCGGGAAGCAGGATAACAGAAATCGAAAAAACTTGGATGGTAATATTCTAGAGGCACAGCCGCGGCATTTGCGCTTCGCCACTCCAAGTTGCCGTAATTGACTCACCTGCGGCGGCTGCATTTCGATGGAGGCGAAATGTTGAGGCCCGCGTGCTGTGCGATGTCAGCGCATGTTAAAGAACCCCAGGTGGTCGAAATTTCCGGAGCCCTCCACTACGGCGTCTCTCGTAATCAAAGCTGGTTTTGGGACGTTAAACTCCACAAACCAACCAACCGTACTTGACTTACACCTGAGTCGTGCGCGCGAAGGCTTCTTCAGTATATTGGTTACAGTGAAAATATATTGGTACATTTTTGGTTAATTGTATAATTTCGTAAAAAAAAATGAATAAATCCGAGCCGGTAGCTGACGCGTCATTGGATAGCAGAGATGTTCGATTCGTTACACATCACTGCTAATGACGCGCAATTCTCCCCCTCGACTCCCTCACCATTAATCTCCTTCGATTCCTTCAAATTTTCGTCACTGTTAATTTTCCTAATGAGTTCGAAACTGTTTTTCCTTTTGGACCCTCGTTTATCCAGCAACGGCCGACAATCTTAACTCGGTGTGAAATGTGCCGTGCGTGCATGCGCCAACTTATTCATGCTCCTGGTTCGTGTGCATGTGTGTCCATGCGCGTGTACGTGTCTGCAAGACTCCAATGAGGAAGATAGGTTTAGCATATATTAGTGAACTGCACTTCGAAAGCACCAGGCTAAGCCACTCCAACAATGTCACGAGACGTGTATGTAAGTGACGCAAAAACGAACGGTGGGTGTTCGCACATTAGCTTGCTGTGACGTAATTAATTTGGACAGTGTCTAAGTGGACATAGTTCACCTTTTAGTTGGTTACGATGATGTTCGGGCTACACCGCATTTCATATTATAAATGTAATCTCTGAAAATGTTTATTTCGCTTCGCCACAGCGAGCCCCATACGAGGAGGTATCTTCAAATCCGTGACGTCACGCTAGTAATCGGAACTCAACTTCCGGTCGATCGTTGTATTATGAAGACATGGCTTGATTGTATGTTTCCGTTATGAATGGCTTACATTGAAACATAGCGATTGAATAGCTAGCATTTCGTTGTGGTCATTCTACACTGATGAGGCTGACATTCACGCGAACGCTGCATTTGGCGCGTTTGCTCTGCGGTTCAGTGTTTATGTGGCAGATGGCGCCACTCCCCTGTTGCGGAACATCACCAAGAGCAGTCGTGGCGCCAAAGTTAAAATCATGTTATACAGACGTGAACCAGAGTCTTTTGTATTTCAAAGAACGTGGATACATTTGTTAGATGAAGATTAAGATATGATCCAGATGTGGAGCAGCGTCTTCTGTATTTGAAAGAAAGGAGTACATTTGTTAGATGTTACAGGCCTATAATTATAGAGATGTGGAGGTAAATAATGGTATCTAAGCTGTAATAACTTGGGCTTCGTCAGTTTTAATGATTATTCTGCGTGCCCCATAAGATCGAGTGATACATTTGCACCCATTTTCTTTTTTTCTTTAAGCCGACCTAAAAAATCACTCCTGTGTATTCGTATCGTGATGGCACTTCGTGTAGTCTAAGCTACCGTGACTTTCATGGAAAAGACGATAACAAATCTTCAATGAGTGCGTTAGAATTGAACACACGCTTCCCAAGTTCCTTCAGTGTGACTTCACTGCCCGATCTGTAGGCTTCACAGCGAGGAGACAGCAACGCTTTAAAGTGTGTGGTTAAACAGATGAATAACAAAGATATCACCAGACTAGAAGACGAACATTTTTCTTTGCGTCTTCAACAAAATCCCGCTCATTGTTAGTTTTATGTCTCGCTTCAGTGCGTTGCTTTCGACCTTAATGCTCTACTGAAAAAAATAAAAATAAATAGAACTCTATGTTTGCAAATAAGTTCTGTTATCCGCTTCATCATATACTATACGACTTTAACTCTTGTACTCTTTAAACTTACCAGATCCTCTTCTGCACGTGTCATTTCAGAAAGTATGACCACGCCTTTTCCATGTGACTTCGATAAGGAATTCGACATGAAAAGTGAGTATTGTTGAGGTGTAGAGGCGGACAATGGATATCGTGCTGACTTCAAATTGTCATCTGCAAGGCTAAAGCTTCAAGTAACCCTTCGAGAGAAGGCGATAACGGAATGACAGAACTAGAAATCTTGCAAAGAATCCCGTACGGTATATATTCATGCGAACTATTTTAACTAACGACACTCTGAACTCATCAATATCGCAACAGCGTTCGATGCGAAACCGTCAGGCTAAGATACGCACAATAAATTCAACTAGCATGCGACTATGAGGCTGGAAATAAGACTAAACGTAATGATACCGCAGGTTCCCTCAAAAAGAAACGAAAGAATAGTGCGAAATAGACTGCATATAGACGTTCGATAACACTGGGTCCGCGTACTCTACATCTCTCGACAAGCTGACATTGCGACTGGATTATCGAGTGTACAGTCGACTGGACACACAGCGAGTGCAATAGCGTCGAACGATTAATCTTAACTCGACATATGTGGGAGGTAATGAGATTAAGACAGCACGAGTTCTGTGTGCGTGTATTTTTTTAGGTCACGTGAATTTTTCGTTTCATTAACTGACATAATGGTCAGTGTACTAACGCCTTTCTGAATAAAAAACACAAGTAAAATTAATACACCGAACACATGGTCGTCTCCCCAGTGATAAGTCAATACGCGACGTTCCATCGAGGCGTTCGAACTTCTAACGAAATGTGTGGCTGGGACGGACAGTTGCTTCATGTTCCAAAGGAAACTCCAATCGCAACATTAAAACGGGACAAGAACAAACACAGAACACAAGATAAGCTCTACAGTGTTCTTCGTTCTTCTCCGTCCCGTTTTGAAATTACGCTTAGCGTTTCTTTTCGAAATGTTTTATTTGTTGCCACGGTAACAACAGCGTCGTAACAGCGTTGAGAATGGCAGCACAAGTCAGACCACCTGTGAAGATGATTAGGCGCTTGAGACATTTGCTGGACGTCTGTCCTTTACAGGCTTCCAGGAGACGGCGTCTTGCGCGGGAGAGATACCTCGGGCGCGGTCGCCGTCCACCAGGACAGCGCGTGCCAAGACACCCGAGAGGAACATCAGCAGCCCCACAAGCTTCCACACGGTGAAAGCGCGAAGCGGTAATGTGGCACTGCCTGGACATTATTAAATAGAAAGCCTTGTATGTCTCATGAGAAGGTGTCCTTGAATGACCTTGGCGTCGTCACGACCGTACGAGAGTTGGTGCGAAAGATCGCGTGGCCAAGGAAGGACTAGGCGTGTATAAAAAAATATAAATTAATAACAAGCTAATGAACGAATGACTAGAAATGAAAAGAAATAATTTGTAATCAAAGCTGATAAGAAACAGGAAATGACCAAATTGGAATTGAATGACAGTTGGAGACTAACTCGGTCTCTTTTTTGGGTTAAGTGGGATTAAGCTGTGGATTAAGGTGGACGAGAAAACGCCCGAATGGTTAAATAGTGATGCAGTAAGATAGAGGGACTGTAGTCGAACCTCCGTTCATCTTCAACTCGAACACAAAAGATCTTGCTAGTAGTGTGATCCAAGACCTTGCTTGGATTAAGGTTTGTGAGGTGCGTTAGGGTGTGCAATAAGGTGGGTGCAAATGAAGACTCAAAAGCAAATATCTCAAAATGCCCTTATGCAAAAGTGCTTTGGACTTGGCCTTTCCTAAGCGGCAGTTAAGCGCGCCTGAGAATGTTTAATGACGGTTAGGCGTACGCACGATAGCAGGACCACGTGGAGGTACTATGTTCGCCAATGAGCAAGACTTTGTATGACGCGTTCTTCTACTCGCTCGAACTGAGGCATTAAATGAATATTAGGAATGATATATAGAGAAACAGTATATGTATAAATCGCATTTTGTTTGATAAACGAAATATTCCTTACACTGTTATCCCCTCATTGCAAGGGCCGTGCGATATGTCTTGAACATAGTCAGACAACTGTGTAAATCAGTCGTTAACGCTCCTGTCAACACGTGAGCGACAAGTCAGGGCACTGTACGCACCAGGAAATTTGAAATTTTGTTTCAAATGACGTCACAAGGAGAACCGACTACGTTGCTCGAGGCGGAATCAGCGTAGGTTATTTATTAATCGCGGTGGTATTTATTAATCGTATTTGTTAAGCGTTCTTTATTTATTTATTATTCGCGCTATTAATATTTTTTTATTTAAGCTCAGTAAAGCTTTATTCGCTCATGTTGAGATTAACAAATAAAGAAAACGCGTGTTATCTTTCTGTAAGAATACCAAAAGCTCGAGAGTTCAAAGGGTGTTACACATCCCTTCTAGATAGTCATACTGCCAGTGGGCTATCACGGAATGCGTTGCCTGGAGAGCTCATAAATTTTGTGATAATATCTTGCCTAGAATATACTAGTGACATCATGGCGAATAGTTTGAAATGCTTGTCGCAGTTCAGTAATTATAAAGTTACTGCAGGCTCTGATTACGCTCAATACTCCACTTTATTGCAGAAGCAGCATGGGGTTTCTCGGATGATTTCGACCGAAAATGTAAGATTTTATGCCGTTTTGCTTTCTTTGTGCAGTATTTTGCGTGTTTGTTGCACCTTAGGCGATGAAGTTTCAGCTTATTTGCTACAGCACAAACAGTCGCCTCTCGCTTTAGAAGTCACATAGCCTATGGAGCATGTTGAAGGCGTTTAATTCTTAGGCGCTTTAACTTTAGTATTTCTTACCCAGCGTTTTACCGATCCGCTACTTGTTTGATATCTGCGAATTCTGATCTATGCTTGGGAACTTGGCGATCAGCCGGGATTTTGTTCCTGACAAGTTGAAGCGTGCGATCAGTCCTTAATGCCTTAGTGATCCAACAGCTTACGAATGCAAGCTTTCTGAACTTTTAAACAGCTTACATGTTTCTAGGGTCGTTGGTTTTCGAGCTAGTCCCGATCTTGCGCGATCTTTAGACGCCGTACATGTTAGGGAAAAACTGCGTTAAATCAGATTTATCCCCAAATCCATTACCACATACCAGCAGATTTCTTATGCTGGCGGAGTTTGCTGGCACGCGCACTAAATAACCCGCCTCGGGACAACAGTTAGATCCCATTCGGTTACGTGAACGCCACTGGTTTCACAACCTGCTTGCTACACGAATTTCATTGTAAATTTAAATTTCGAAATTTAGCCCGGAAATATTCGAATTTCGGATTCGTCCTTAAAAAAAAAACATTTCTCCCCGACCATCACCTTAAAAACTAGCACCCGATTTTTACCTTTCGAATTTGAGAGAAAGCGAACAGCCCTAGCTGCACGTCTCAGCTACGCGGATGACTGCATGTACTTTCGTATTTCAACACGCAAGAAGTTTGGCGCGTCAGTGCTAACTCTCGTGGGTATATGACAATGATTACTGCATCCTCACCATTGAATTGCGCTTTCGTTTCGTGCAGCACGTGGTCGATTCTGGCCGTACGACGCGAAATCGATGTTTACCAACTTGTCCGGATCCTTCGAGAGCCTCGATCCGTTCGGCAGACAACACGACGGAAGTAAGTCCCGTACATTAACAAATATCGTCAGTGTCTTCTTGCTTTAACCATTTACTCAAATGAAGGTCAATGCCAAAGGTGAGTACGTACCTGAGGCTGATCACTGGTGACGCCTTTTTGTTGGAGTCTTACAATGCGGAACGATGCACGACGATATCGCTGTTCTGGCACGCGAAATCCCAGAAGTTTCTGCCCACCATGTACCGCGTGGATGTTTGCCAGAAGCCAACACTGACCGCACTCATGAGGCCATCCGAACAAGTGCACATAATATGAATGCGGCTATATTTAACCAACTATAATCATCGAAAGTTTAAATACCGCGAAAAAGGGCAGCTTTTCTTGCAGTACGTTGCTTAGGAAAGCCTTATATCTAAATTTCACACGAAAACTGTTTCGCACTACATATATAACACCGTAGAGGTTATCATAGTACGACATTAAGGCATAATTTATTGACGTTCTGTAGCCATGAGACTTCAAGACGACGCGTAGACATCGACTGTGGAATGTCGCTGGAGCTGACGTTTCGACAAAGGTTGTGGTCCTTGTCAGGGCACTAACTGCTTTTCTCTTCACTTTTTTTATGTGCGCCTCTCTACATCACATTCATTTAGAGAAGAAACATATGAGTACAAGATTGTGCGCAGAGAAGGGTGACTAAGGTCTCAGTAATCAAACAACCGTTTCTTCTTTCGTTGTTCGGTGACTTGTGGTGCACTTAACATTGCCCTGCACCATGTGTAAGGATAAGTAGTCGTACACCTCGCGTAGACTTCGCAGTTCCGCCGAGCATGGCCAAGCGCATGGGCAAGGTGCAGCCAGTGCCGGCCATTGAGCTGCCCAGCATCTTGGTCACTGGAGGCCTGAACCTCGACACTGGCATCAGTAAGTTACGATGCTTGCTTACTTCCCTTCTTTTACATCGATCGAGGCGTAGAGGTGCGGAAGGTGTATGCAGTAGCTCATTCTCAAAATAAAATGTGATCACATGTAGTGAACTAATTTAGAATTAAGTTGATTCAAAGGTGCATCAAAGATAAATACAGCTTCTTCAATTTTAAGTCAATATGAACAAATAAAACGTTACTGAATATGTTTCCGCGATCATGGGGCCGCCAATGCCAGTTCTGCGTCCAGTGACGTAGCCGGTGCTTCTGTCATTTATTCAAAAGAAGAGCGCGCGAATTCCAGCTGTGTTTGAAACCTAGTTGCGCATTCCCTGGTGCATGCAGTGCAATGTCGTTGCACTCATATGTTCATAGGAGCGTCCACGGCTGAGTGGCACCATTTGTTTACTGCGTTCAAAAAGTGTCGCAGTCCCTTTAATTCTTTAGTATTTTCCTCTGTCTGCACTTACGCCTCCAGACGGTACTACCTCATCTTCCCTGCTGCCGCCCCCCCCCCCTTCCCCCGACCCACTCTCCTATCCGGCACCTCTTTGTGACACCTAAGTCGTTCGAACTAATTCGTCTCACAGTCCCATTCATTCCATTGAGACCGTGATAGAAATGAAATGGCGATGTGCAGTGCAACTACCTCTACTACGTTTCTTCAACTAACGACGCCTATAGACCAGGAAAGCGACATCAACACTCATAAGGCAAATTACAAATAGTTAATTTCTCCAAACAAACGGTTCTCTATTCTAAATGAACAAGGTCAGTTTCAGTTACCGTAGCAGTCGGCTGCAGGCTGCGACTTCAGGTTACAGACTTCGAAGGCTAAGAGTAATGTACGACACTGCAGGTTCTTCGGTGGTGGCCTTCGACCCGTCCTTCAATACACTGCAGCAGTGCAGCGTCCTTCCCACACCGCTGCACCACCACCGGACCGTTCTCGTCGATTCTGACGTCATCGTCGTCGGTGAGTACCGCGCAGTTAATGTACAGGCTCACCCAGCTACCACGGTGCCCTTGGCTGGTTCCAACGTAAACGTAATGATGTTAGCTCAGCCATGTCGCAATGTCACAACAGTACATTATTTTCTCGTTCTGTTAACAGCAAAACCTATTGTCTGCGTAAATGCACCCGCGTGGGGTGTAACCTTGCATTCGATCAAACGCGTTTGTTGGGATCGTATCTCTCTACACCTCGCGCACTTCTCGCACGCTGACTCAAATTTCCGCGCAGTGGCGCCGAAATCTGATTCAGCGCACCATGCTGCTCCTTTCGCAATGCATCGAATTTGAAATCTTGCAGCCGCCACAGCAGGGCAGAGAACTACATCATTGCAACTACAGTTGAAATTGGGACTATACAAAGAATCTCCGCGGGAAATGTTCGTTTACTTAAATACTAGTTGTGAACTTGCCTGCGCGAAACTAAATAAAGCGGAACATTGCAAAAAGAGAGAGAGAGAGCGACAGAGGACATCAGCGTCTTTTAACTGCTTATTGGAATGAAAAATCAAGGTATGTAGTACACGTAGACTATATTCAAGTGCAAAAGACTTCTACTACAACTACCAACACCATCTAACATATCTGCTTAGTTCATACTCTATTTCAGTAAGCACTATTGACGGTGCGGTTGCACATGCGCCGTGGGAGCCGTTCTGATAGTGAATGCCGCAATGGCCACTCCGGTTCCTCTATTTTTCCACCACAGTAAGCTGTTGATAGCTTGCGGGTGTCCTGTGTTCCTCCTTTTTTTTCCCCACTGTGTCCAGCTTTAGGCGTTCTGCGCATAAAGTCGATTACGTTTAACCAACTAGCCCATCTCCAGGTTTTTTCCCCCCAAAATATGCATAAACGCGCACCATCACTCCACATCACGAAATATCATCAGTGGCGTGTAGAAGGCAACGAGATGGCAACATGATGGTTCCAGCACTGACTGCAACAGCTGTACTGGACAAGGAGGCCTGGGAAGTCGTAGGGGACTTTCACACACACGCTTCTAGCATAAAGCAAGAGCCACGTTTGTCGATTTGGACAGTCAACAGCACTTCGACAGTCACACCGGTCACATTTCATGTGTTTAGAACGAAGAGAGCACATCGCACTTCACTATGGCAGACCTCTGTAGAGTTGTCCCTGTGCGTTAACGACATCACAATTTTACCACATAAACAGAACCAGTTCCGCTCGAGTGAAAGCAGTACGAACAGCGGCGCAGCGATACGGCTGTGTTTCTATTGTGTTTATGCTGCGTTTATCGTTGGCGTTTTCTGATTAATTTCGTTAATTGCATCTCATTGGGCGGTTAATTACCCTTGACGTGTATCCTTTATTTTATTATACTAATCAGGCATATTTTAGCCATTGCCAATCTGGATCCATTCAGTTCACATTTAGGGATTATTCATCGATTTTATGGGAACTCGTCGATGTACGTAAGCTTGTGCTTTACGGTGCGTGACGTGACACAGCACGATACATTAGACGCCGTCAGGCCGGGTCCATAAAGTGTTCGGCACTGAAAAAAAAAAGAAAGAAAGAAAGAACGTCTTTTGATGGTATACGTTGCCTTGAGCTAGTTCTCACTAATTTTTCGCAGCGAGGTGACATGTCGCGGTGGCTGCGTTTTGGTAGCATTAAGCGCACTTTGCTAACATAAGCCCGCACTGCTTGCCGTGTCCAGGAAGAGAGAGCGGTGTTTACTAAAACCGAAAGATGGAGGTGCCTGTCTTTGAAAAAAGCGAAAATATCATCGTAAGTTCTCCCGCTATTATCGAGAGAGGTGCAGCCACTATAAGGCGCATGCAGAAGGCACAGTTCTAGTATTCAGGCAACCTCTGGAGACACGCAGTTTGACTGACATCTTTATGACGTTTAATATATAGTGCGATAAAAAATTCAATACTCTAGATAGGGAGACCTTTTTGGAAGGTTATAGTGAAGATGCACTGAAACTCTATTTGTCGAAAGTATATATAAGCGATAGATATATTGCAACTCTAAATGTTTTTATGTTCTATGCAGGTGACTTGACATCTCCTCTTGCAAATGTATTTCAACGTTATTCAATGTCTTTGAGATGGTGTTTCAGCTAAGCATTACCATATTCACGTTGTTTTATGTGAACAATAACACTTTTCGACAAAGTGCAACCAGCGCTAAATAACTTCCTTTTCCCGTGTAGATTTTCTACAAGTATATTAAAATATTGCATATTAAGAGCTGTGACAACCTATTTATTCGTTGTTTGGCTAATAGAATGAGATGTTCTCCGAACAGCAAAAGTTCGAAATGTACTCTGAACGGCAGAAGCGGATCAAGCTACATTATCGCTCATCCTGAGAACGTGGTCTCTAGTTAAAAGCTTCAGCCAGTAGAATTTTTTTGGTAGTCTATCGAGAGGCCATGTTCTCAGGTAATCGATATGGCTTTATCCGAACTTTGGCACCCGGTAGACTTGTTGTTGTTGGGTGCATGTTGTAAAGAGTTAAAGTCGGGTGGGTTACGTGCCGCTTCCACGCAGGTGGCATGCTAGAGTCTGCGGACGGGCCGTACCTGTGCACGCGCCGCTGCTACCGGCTGAACGTGGCCAAGATGCAGTGGAACCGCGTGGCAGACCTGAAGACGGAGCGCGCCCACCACGGGCTCGTGTACTGCGACGGGCGCATCTTGGCCCTGGGCGGCCTTACGCTCGGCCGAAGGTCAGTCCAGTTAAATTATGTGTGTTCGTGAGAGACAAGAGGCAAAGTTCTTTACGAAATTACAGAGAACTCTGACGGCGCAGAAGCAGGCGCCTGTATGATACACTGCACAGGGAAGGGAATTGAGGGCAGAAAGATGTTAGTAACAGAAGGGCGGGGAAAGAAAAAAAAAGTGCCCATATATGGTCTTGGTTTCCACAAGTGAGATAATACATTCAATACCTGTGATGTAGACCGCCTTCACAACCATCATCTTATTCGTCATGAACATCAGCATCAGCCTAGCTTATGTACACTCCAGGATGAAGGCCTCTCTGAGCAATATCCAGTGTGCCTTGTTCTGATTACACTTTATGACCGCAATTTCTTTAGGCACCCCATCTAGTTACTTTCTGTCGTCCACAGCCACGCTATCCCTCTCTTGGTATCCATTCCGTCACTGTAACTGACCATCCGTTATCTGCCTCCTTGTGCAAGACCCTTTTCGGCATGCACTGCATGCAGCGGCATGTCCATGCGGAAGGAGTAATACAACCCCAAATGATTTCTTCCCTTGGGGCTATGTCAAGGACCAGCTTTACCAAGTACCAGTGAAAGACATAGCAGCATCACGGCGCGAAGTCACCAGGGTCATAGCATCCATTTCCCACTAAATGTTGCTTAGCACATGGGTGGATTTGGAATACCGCCTGGATATATCGCTCGCGTAAGGAAAGCGGCACACGTCAAAATTGTGTGGGTACAAGGAAACTTCTTGAATATATTAACTGCACTTCAAGAAAAAAGAAAGATAATGTGTCTATATGTCCATTTTCTTTTCTTTCTGCATCAATCAGTCATCCAATCCAAAACGTTCGGCCAGTGCAGGTTGGTGTCCAGCATGGAATACTACGACGTGAAGCGGAACAAGTGGACGAAGATGAAGGGTTCCCTGCCGCAGCCCATGATGGCCATGGGCGTGGCTCTCTTCCGCTCGCTCGTCTGGGTCGCCGGAGGCGTGGTGGGTTCCTCCGAGGACGACCTGGCCTGCTGCGCGGCCGTCCACTGCTACGACCCCAGGACGAAGGCGTGCGTACCGCAGGAATTTTATCTTGAACGTATCGCACATGTAGGACGGGATTTCTTAGTGCAACATTTTGCCTGTGCTGTGCATAAAGATGTTTGATTGATTTGATTGATTTCTGGGGTTTTACGTCCCAAAACCAGCTGTGATTATGAGAGACGCCCTAGTGGAAGGCTCCGGAAATTTTGTCCACCTGGGGTTCTTTAACGTGCACTGACATCGCACAGCACACGGGCCTAAACGTTTCGCCTCCATCGAAATGCAGCCGCCGCGGCCGGGATTCGATCCCGCGACCTTCAGATCAGCAGCCGAGTATTATAGCCATTAGACCACCGTGGCGGGGCATAAATATGTTTGAGGATCGTTTCGTAGTGACTGCGCAAGTTCTGCTCAATTGTCGCAAGATATTCAACGAGCGTTAGATATTCCACTGGGATTACTTCTGGTGCTATTTCATTCGGCTATGGTTCGGTCCGAAAAAGGTACACGGAACATGTCCCCCTTATTCGAAGCTATACTTGTTGAGTAGACAGCAATTTTACAAAATAAGGTAGACGCAGAAAAATGAGGCAGGCAAAAAATAAAAGAAACCTGGTGTCAGGAGGCAGCGCCACCTTTATTTTCTTCTGTCTGCCTCACTGTCTTTCTTTAAGGTGTTGCGCTACGAAATCATGTCCTGCAACAAGTAAAAACTCTGCAAGAAAAAGTACCTGTGCATTGCTTGTGCTTTTGTTGCTGTGTGTACGCGACGTGCGTGAAGCCTTATAAACATGCCGCCACCCTGGACGAATGGCGAGAGCAACAGTACACCGAAATAGCTACACACAAGAGTGCTGTGTATTGGTGCCGAAGCAGTTAGCCCAAAAACGTCGGGAAGCGTAATAACGGGAAGTAAGAGGAACGCCAGAAATAAAAGAATAAGGAGACGTTCCGGCTCTACTGGCGGTATCCTTGTTCACTTGACCACAGGAAGCGCCATCTACGAATGTATCCGAGTGTGTCTTATCATAACTCTAGCTGAAAACTGCAGTTATGGAATACAAACTCGCCCAATCAGCAACCCTTCATATTATGTGAGTGTTTGACAGTGTTCTCATGAATACTTTGTCTTCGCACGAGAGATCAAATAATAGAAGGTGGATTGCCTCGTCGTGTAGGTGGGCGTCGACAGTGCCGCCCCTGCCCAGAGCATGTGCCTACCTAGGCCTGATCTGTGCCTCGGGCAGCATCATGGCACTCGGAGGCTCCGTGTCGTTGGACCAGCTGCAGACCGGCAGCGTGGCTGACGTGCTGCGACTGTCTGATGATCAGCGTTCCTGGGAGCCGTTGGCATCATTGCCGAGACCGTGCCACAGCTCGGACGCCGTGGTCTTTGGTGAGCGAAGATGATCGGAGCAGTTCAGTAGTCGCACGCAGAAATGTTGAGACTGCGAAACTGTTCGGTCGTAGTGTTGCTACAAGCAGCTAAATAAAAAAGGCCGGCTGTTCCATTCCGCGAAGATGATCGAAAAGCGACGCTGTGTTAGTTACACCGAGGCAGTTGTTCATTAGCAGCGCATTGCAAGCAAGCCCGCTAGCAGCGATTGACGTGTTCCTGTGGGAAACGCTGGCGCATCACCCCGCCTAGGTTTAGTGGCTATGGCGCTCGGTTGCTGGTCCGAAGGTCTCGCGATCGAGTCCCGCCCGCGGTGGCGGCATTTTCGACGGAGGCGAAGTGTTGAGGCCCGTGTACTGTACGATGTCAGTGCACGTTAAACAACCCCAGGTGGTCGAAATTTCGGCACCCTCTCCACTACGGCGTCTCTCATAATTAGATAGTGGTTTTGGGACGTTAAGCCCCAGAAATCAACCGCAAAATCAAACCACCGCATGCATGGCACGTCCCCAGGTTTAACGTTAGTGGAGCTGTCATTTTCTTTTCTTTCGAACATGTTCTTGTTTAGGACAATGTGGGACAAAACTTGACGCAGGACAAGTAAATGTCAGTCTTATCAAATTGCATAGAGTTAACGCTGTGGTCGTTATTGGGCACTGACGATTCACAAGGTGTCTTATATGACAGGGAAAGTGTCTCGACCTCGCAGTGCATGTGTCGTGTGGTTGTCAGTTTTGCAGTTGTCAGTGAAAATGTTTCGCTTGGTTATTGGGAAATGAGTAAATATACAGATTCTTTCTACTAGTTTTAACACCATCGCCACACCTTTGAGCCTGAATGACGCAAATGTACAGGCTAGATGCCACTACCTGCAGCAGTTTTCTTAAACGTTCTTATTGACCGCATGAGAAAGTGGAAATCGCACAATACATATATAAATATGCAATGAAAAATAAAAAAAAACGTTATTTATTCAAGGAGGTTTTGCACCGCGCTTTCAGGCAGTACAGCGCGGTTAAACGCTTGCTTCCAGTGGAAAATGACCCATTGAAGCTGGCTAAACCCACCAGGAACTTCTAGAAGCTGCAGTTGGCATGAACGGTTTCCAATAACGGTATAGCTAAAAATTGGACCACCTCATTATATCAGTTCCCGTGAGAGTATTTACGCCGTGGGCACATGACCTCTGCCTTCTTTATTGCCAGCAGTCGTTCCGTGACCATAGCATCCACTATATATGTAAGAGCTCTTCACTGGAACGTATGCAAACGCTGACGAAGCCATGAGCCATAGCATATGCAGCATAAATTGTACGCATCGCATACGGATCAAGGCGCGCCTGCGCGGACGTTTGGAGAATGCAGAGTCACTGAGCATCGCCACCTCCGGTTTGCTTGCAGGTGAGTCGTTGTACATGTTCGGAGGCATCAGCGATGGCCACGTGCTGGCCGACGTGCAGCTGCTGCACAAGGGTCGCTGGTCCTTGTGCGCTCATCTGCCAGCGTCGGTGCTTGGTCCAAGCGTCGTGTTGCTGCCCGGATCGCACTCGGGCGCTAGCGCTGCTGTCAGCTCCACCTCGGATCCCGCGGACACCAGGTGAGGCCCTCCCGAGTCAAGTGACACTTCCGTAATCTAGAGTGACGTTCAACTCGATCACGAAAATTGCACGGACGGGCATGCGCGAGGATGCGTTCCTTGTGAGCTTAACGACTGCGACATATTAAGAAAACATGCTCTCAGAATGAGTTACATGCTAATTAGGTAAACTTTAGTACTCGTGCAAATGATGTCGGCCTATCGCAGGAGGACTCCTGAAGGACGAAAAGGCTGCTACATGCCACAGTCATACTTACTGTTTTTACTGTTTTTCCGATAACACTGAATAAACCATCTACATACACTTGACATCTACATAAATGTATTCCAGCGCCTTTATATCGACGCACGTGGTCCTTTTTACTTGGTCACGCTGGTCACTTCAGTGAAAGCGTAGCGCGACATAATGCTCGCGATTCAGCCGGTACGCAAGAAGTGTTCGTTATTATGGTTATTAGGCCCCTCATTACGGAGGCAGCATCGGTGCTAGACGGCAGTCTTCGATAAATGTAGTTCTGCAGCAACATATGTACAACGCTTGTCGACAAGCATTTAGGAGACAGGCGAAAGACAAAAATAACCCAAGCCCTCCGTGTACCCTGCGCCTCTTCCACAGCTTGTACAGTGCTTACGATATAAAACAGGACTTGTAGAAATGAGCAAATGCTCAACACAACCAAAGTCACCATCAACACAACGAATAGCTACAAATCTGGGCCCTAACGGTTGTGTTGTTTCAGGGGCAGTGAACCAACATTACGCTGAAGACTGGAATTGAAGGGGGTAAACCCACACGCATTAGTTAGCCCTAAAAGTCCACATTGCAATCTGTGAGTATACTGTGCGCATGTATGTTCTTATAAGTGTTAAGAACTTTAGGAGCTCGGGATGTCGCCGTCTAATGCTTCATGTAGGTTGTTACGCGAGAGGGAAAAGCCAACCCGCCGTTGCCTTTGACCCACTACTCACACCTTCGGCCTCAACCCGCTGTTACACTATACTGGTTAAGCGAAGGGCAAAAAAGAAAGAAAGAAAGAAAGAAAGAAAGAAAGAAAGAAAGAAAGAAAGAAAGAAAGAAAGAAAGAAAGATTCCTCGTTTGCCTTCTCTCTCGGGTTACAGAAGAGAAAAACGCGAACCCGCTACACACACCCCTGCAACATTTGAGAACAAGTAATAACAAGAAAATAACAAATACTATAGGAGAACAGATGAACGAAAGATAAACACTGATACTAACATTTACAAAACGGGACATTAATACAACATTACCCCTCCGTGCATTAGCATCAAAGTGTAGAACATTATAACAACAGAACGTGCACCCAGCTTTCCAGAACATAAATAGAACATCACATGCGAAACGATAGGCACACAAAACATAAGCATAACAAACATTACATAAACACACCAAAGAACAACACAGCGACACCGTAACCACAACGGAAAACAAGCACAGCACAAGCGAAACACGGGCGAATTGCATCTCTGCATTTCCCGAGGCTTTCACTTTGAGTGGAAGTGCTTTGCCGCTGATCTTACCACTGGTTTTTTTTTTTTTCGTTTTTTGTTTTTTCATGGAAATGCAGGTCGGGACGCAAGGAAGAAGATCTGATCATGTGGAGCTGGCACAACCTGTGACGTCACCCGGGCCGTCCTGAATCGCGAGGATCTTAGCTTTATTCGTTTTTGTACTAAATACAGTTTCAATTAATTCCTATCACTGTGGACTCCTCCGCGACACGGACCACATAATCTCACATACTTTTGTAACATATAAAAAATAATGAAAAAATGAGGCAGCTGCAGCCATAGACCTTCTAGCCATCGACCATATCGCATCCGTCATCAAGCTGTTGCACACGGTCGAGAAGTATGGGCCAATATAGTGAGAAGAAACGAAGAAACGTAGGAGTAAACGCTAACGGCCCAGAGCTAGGAGATGAAATCTGCTCGACCGGGCACGGGCCGCGGCATTCTGGACTTTCCGGACTTGGAGAACGCCTTTCTGGACTGGGACAGCCGCCTACATCGGGCGAAGAAAGAGCGCTTTCTCGCGGTTACTTGCAGTAAACGCCTATTACTCCTATAAGAGCTGTTCACGCTCAGACACAAGGCATATTTACTTTGTTGGAGGTTCCGGCTCAAGAAAGTGGAGAACGGACTTAGCAAGCCTGTGGAACTTGCGACTGAAACATGCAAAAATGGTGGAATCTCGAGCAAGGCGCAGCTCTTCGGGACCACCGCGGCTACTGGGCAAGGCCGCATCGCAACTGCAATGGATGCATAATGCACAACTTGTGACGCTTGCGTCCCTCCGGTACCAAGTTGCCTTATGCCCGCTTTCGTGTATACTTCATTCCATAATTATTGCCCGTCAGTGGAAAACAACAAATAAAGCCCCCCGCTTTTATTTCATGGACATAGTTATCTTTCATCTTCATGTGATTGTCTACCACAAAGATGGATTTCTCGACTGATCTGCTCCACGTGTGTATATAAAACATCAAGTCATTCCCATTTCATTGCTCCCAAATTACTGTATTATAGAGCTTCAGCTTCCGTGCATGGTTCATTATAGCATATTTTGTCCGGAAGGTTGTACTGCGCATACGCTGGTAGAACTTCTGTGCGGGTGGTATGTTCCTGTTCGCTTTTTTTTTCTTTGCTTCTCAGCATATTTTCACTTCCTATTTCTACTGCTTTTTCATGAATATACCTCGCAACCTTTTTCACTATGCAGGCCGAAAATTCATTGTAAACTGAACAAGCACGAGGTTGGAAGCGATCGCGAACACCTCAGGAATATGTCTGCCTGCTGGTGCGAATTAGATGCAAATACCACTGAACAGCATGAAAGAATCATTTGCACCGCAAGGTGGTATGGGGTACTCAGTCTATGCCACTGCACTAAACGCTAGCATAATTTTAACTTCTCAAGTATGTGCGTGTGACGCCGCAAACGTGGAGTGCAATGGAAGCTCGTGGAGACCTGCGCACTACCTTCCCTCAAGAGAAATATTTCCACAAGCTCTTGCACGATGTGTTCTTCCTATGTAACGCCCTTGTACATGCCACCACAGGTAAGAGAGATGGTACGGTAAGTAGTCTTCAAGTAAGCAACGGCGGCGATGTCGAGGGTCACGGTAGCACTTTCGCTTAGTGCTGCGCTGATGTTTCTGGACTAAAGCATTAAACAGTACAGTGAAGAAACATGAAAGGTTACGCCTTGTGTGTAATGTCCATGGCGTTCGGTGAGCCGCTTCACATATTCTCGCAGGAATCGCGGCTCTAAGCTAGCCGGAAGTCGAGTACCTCCTCTGTTCGTTCCGAAAGGACGCATGCCTCTGAGAGCTACATACCAACGTATTGCTAAGGAACACAGTTTCATGCATTGGAAAACGAAGTAGGGAGTTACAATGCGTAAATGTATGGTGAACGCTGGAAGGAATGGTGCCCCTGTAATTCGGGCGAGTTCGTGAAATGCGAATAACGTTCAATTAAAACCTCACATCTGCATACATGGCATAACACAGGCAGATATAACGTAACTGTGTCACGACTCTGCTAACCACCTGCGCATGCCGTTTCGCTGAGTCAAACTCCGATGTACTTCGAATAAACTTCGCTTTTCGCTTGTCTGTATTTGTGGCACAGCAAGCGACAGCAACTTCAGCTTTGCA